>OZ057404.1:32301864-32417921 GCA_964056735.1 Allodiplogaster pararmata | reverse complement strand
CAAGCTGTTTATTGCTATCATAGGAGGACGAGGAAAGGAAAGTATAAAAAGAGAGGAGAGAAGAGAAAGAAGAAGAATGGAGAGAATTGAGAGAGTAAGAAGAGGCTGAAGATAGACAGAGAGAGGAAGATAGAGGAGATATTGAAGAATCCAGAAACGAAGAAACGAATCTGGACTGAAAGTCTCGAGAAAAATGTATCTATACTTTTAAAAATGAAGTCTCAAAAAAGTCGAAAAGTATGTAAATATGAGTATACCCTGCTCCTCTTTGATATCAAGCAACGGATTTTATACCGAGCAGAGGAGCGGGTTATTCGCAGAAACGTGTGCAGAAAATCATTTGGTGTGACGGGAACCGAATCCGCGACCTTCGCTTACCGGGCGATGTTCTTACCCACAGAGCTACACACGCACACAATATAATGCCCATTTTAAGGCCCATACAACAAGTTAAAATACCGGAGGTAAGTATGCAATTTTCAGGTAATTGTGTGAAGCCATCTAATGTTTTCATTTCTTTTACCTTTTTCTTACTCAGATAGATTCTTCATCTTTCTTCCTTTTATTTTTTCATCTCTTTTTGTCTTTAATTTAACGCGCTTCAGCTTTCCCTTTCTCACTCTTTCACTCTGGCTTATTCAACTGATTTCTCAATTCCTGTTTCTCTTTTTTACCCTTTCAATTTTTTCAACGCGCTCTTTTCCTTTTCCTCTCATTTCTAATTTCTCTTCTCATGTCTCTATCTGTATCTGTCTATAAAGTCATTCATCTTCTTTTTTGATGGAAGCCATCATCGATAGCTCATATCACGAACAATTTGTCTCAATGCAAAGAGCATGCAAAAGGAAGCAACAGCTGCCGATTATTTCTTGCTCTTGTTAGTCTCTCTCTCTTTCTCTCTCTCTCTCTCTCTCTCTCTCTCTCTCTCTCTCTCTCTCTCTCTCTCTCTCTCTCTCTCTTTAAATGTATTTCTCTCTTCTGATCTCTCGCTTTCTCCATGTCTCTCTTTTCATCTTGGTCTCTCTCGATTCTCATTTGATTGTCTCGGGGAATTGTCTCTAAATGACTCTCCCTCTCTTTGCTGTCTCTCTATTTATCAAGATCTCTCTTATTCTCTCACTATCTCTTTCCTCTCCCTCCTTAACCCTCTCCTCGCTACTTCTTACATTTGCATACGTTTCTGTATATCATCTCGTGTAACCGTTCCCCTATTCGCCTCTCATTGCTTTTGAGTTTATCATCTTTCTCTTTCCCTCTCTGTCTCTCTCTCTCTCTCTCTCTCTCTCAACCTTTTCTCCATTTCTTTCTCTTTTTGTACTATGTCTATCTTCTCATACTGTTCGTGTTGAATCATGTCTTGGCCACTTCTGTCGAGCATCATCACCCATCTCCCCTTCAATCTCTCGAGGGACAAATTGAATTTTGAATTCAACTCTTCTTTTCCTCGAATAAGCATTCGGAAGCGATTGCTTCGTAGAATTGGAGTATGGTGGAGAAGACTCGTCTTCTCATATTTGAATAAGTATTCGGAATTGGTCTCGCATGGCAAATTGGATGCAATTTGGTTACGGTAGTTGAAGAGATCTTTCGGAGGAGAACATTTGAACGAGCATTATTCTGTTTCAACGTCTCTTTGTACTCGTCGGATTTCAGAGAGTAGCTCTCATTGAAAGTGAATCTTCACAAAAAATGCATTTAAATCATCCTTTTCACTGAAGAGATTTGATTAAACGTTGGAGTTAGTGAGAGTCTGAAGGGGTAAGCTTCTCTCACGAAGTCTTCTGGCTTAGATTTTTTCTTCACTCATGTTTTTACACGATTGGAATGTTCATCTGCTGAAGAAATACATAAAAGTGGCTTCCTTTTTATACAACACATTCAAAAACGGTACATTAAAAAACACTATTCATCGAACCCAACCTCGTGTCGTGTAACAAGGCAAAAAAACACTATGCAATGTACATAGAAATTGTTCTGTAACTGATCTTTAAAAAATCGAACCAAAATCGTACTGTATTATCTGTTAGAGTTATGGGGCCGTATTCAGAGATCTAAGATGAACTCATGAGAGAATTTTACCCTAGTATATTGTAAACCTAAGTTCAACTCTGTTCCGTATTCAGAGACAAGACGGGTGAGAGCGTCTCAGCTTTCCTACTAAACTTTAGTATAAAGTTTACCCTAAAGTCTACTCTCTGAATTCCATTTTGGCGAAACTACAACTTAGTATAAAGTTTACCATAATTTTTAGTATAAAGTTTTGTCTCTGAATACGGCCTCAGATCGACTTTTCGAACACACTAGAATGAACTAAAATTCATCTCACCCAAAAACCATGGTGGTATAATTTACCTATCACACGCTCAATTATCAAACAAGGTGGAACTAAAGGGTGCGTCAAAAGTAATTGGAAACTGAAAAAAACCGCTTATTTTGTTGTAAATTGAACAGAATCTCGTCAAATTAACAATAGCGTTTATTCTTAGTCTTATCAACACAAGTTGAAAATATCGCTTGATATGGTTACCTTTGTTCCGAATTACATCTCTCAGACGCTTGGGATATGCTTCGACTGCGGCCCGCAGAGTCTCCTAGGGAATCCTTGTCCATTCACGCTGTAGGGACCTTTTCAGACTGGACAAGTGGGTGTGAGCGAAAGATCAGGCTTTGCACTGTAAGATGGAGCAGATGGAAAAATCCTGGTTCGATTGAGTTTGCAGGCCATTATCGAGCCGCAATGCACATTGCGAGAAATCCACTCTTATGTTCTCTTACTGGTGTGGGCCAGGGCTCCGTCTGTTTTCTTACTGGTGTGGGCCAGGGCTCCTGTGGGCCAGGGGAACGTCCAATTCTTATTTCCGAAATGGGCGTCAGCCCAGAGCTTCACGTTCTCTTTGAGAACATCCAAAATGTACAGTTCGGTGTTCACCTTGGCTTCTTTTGAAACGGAAAAAATTGGAGTGCGACCAGTAGCCGACACCCCGTCGAAAACCATGACGGAAGTGGGGTTAGACCCTAAGACACGATTCTCCCAACAGAATTAGAAGCTCCAGAAGATGATGCAAGCACCCTGTCATTTTGATAATTGAGACTTCGTTCAATAGTGAAAGTTTTTTCATCCGTGAAAAGGGTGGTGAGATGATTTCCAGCCGTGGCTTTCGAGAGGAGTCCGCGGCATTTTATGAGCCTCCATTTCTTCTGTTTGTCCGACAATCCATGGCGATTTCGGTACTTTCAAGGGCACATCTCGAGTTGCTCGTGGACCACTCCCCTTTTCGAGGAGTCAAATACACCGAGTTCAGCCGCCATTTTTCTCATTCTGCGTCCAGGGTTGCGTTTGATTCGTTTCTGGATAAGTTTCCTGATCCGAAGAGTTGTAGCAGAAGCGCGGACGGTCAGAGAACGTATAACGTTTCAGAGTATTATAAACGGTTGAACGAGGAACGCCCATAAGACGGATGATTTCTGAAGCGGGGTGACCGGCACAGCTTAAATCCAGAATTGCAGCTCGAGATGAATTATGGCGCATCTTTTAGGAAAGTTAAAATATTAAAATTTGATTTAAAAATTAATAAGTAGAGAGAAGATTTGCGAATAATTTGATGTCATCTTCCAGCGCGCGAGATGCTTGGTTTTCCCGCCAAGGCTAATCATTTATTGTCCAAGTACTTTTGACGCACCCTGTAGTTTTCTTTTTTACCGGTTGCGAGCCCGTTAAACTTCCGGAAAACCAAATTCGCTCCATGAGAGGAAAAAGCTGACATGTCTAGAGATTTCGTGGAAAAAGTCCAGACACTTGAAAAACAAAATTGAAACAAAAAGTCAAGCTATGTTCTATTAGAATTATTATTGTGATATTCAAAGGCTAAAAATCTGTATTTCTTAGTGGTAATCTCATAGTAAATTTCAGGTTTGGTTTCAAAACCGGAGGACGAAATGGCGGAAGAAGGAGGCGGCTGACAATGCGTTGGTGAAAAGAGCGGAGAGCAGCGACGGTGGTCTGGAGAAGAATGAAGAAGAGCCCCTTCATCCGCTCTCGCATCTCCATCTCCGTCCTACTCCCGCCGAGCAGTTTGCAGCCCTGCAAGCCATCCAGCCTTTCATCTCAGCTGCGAATTCATGAAAAATTGTTTATAGTACTGTTTTGCGCTAGCTCCCGGTAAAAGAAAGACATCAGTGTTCGATCCCTCATTCGTTGAATGATATTTTATGTCATTCGACGTTAAAAAAGAAAGTGTGGCTGAAGCACCGAAAAAAGTTACCAAATTCTATTGAGAAACCTTCTCTCAAAGTTTACTCGGGTACCTATTAAGAATGCTTTTCTGTTTTTTTTTCACAAAATCAAACTTCGGACAAATTTTTTTTGAAATATTCTTGCTTTCAGTTTAAATAATAAGAAGGAAAAAAATCATAAATGGACATGTGACAAATCTAGTCTCTTATTCTTGCATTGCCCAGAAAGCAGTTGGGAAAAGCTAAAACTTGTTTTACTCGATGTTTGTTCAAATATTTTATATTTTTCTTAGTAATTTCTTTCGAAAGTACATCGTTTAGTTGAAGTAAAATAATGTTAGTTAATGATTTGCTTATAATGTTTCAAAATGTCTTCTTGTAAGTATTCCGTAAGTTGTTCATACATACCAATTACATGTTCCTAAATGATACAAATTAAATTACATGTTTATAACTAATACAAAATGAGTGTGGATGCCTGTTGTAATGAAACTTCTTTCAGTAAAACCCGTGAACTCTTTTCGCATTCATGTACTTTTAGCACTAATACAAAAAAATGCGTTTGCGTCAGGTATAAGAGATTGTCAGATGTCGATTGTTTTCTCCTTCCTCTGAAATACACAGTTTCTAATGTAATTGTTATCTTTCATTTGGTAGTGTTGATTCTTTCAACTTTGTCTCCATAACTCGCTTGTTCACGAGGGAAAACTTTGTCTCCATAACTCGCTTGTTCACGAGGGAAAATTTTGAACAGTTTCGTATGGATAAAAGTCGAAAGAAGCATATTTATTATACAGAGATACCTTAAGAACAATATTTATTATACAGGGATACCTTAAGAACAATATTTATTATACAGGGATACCTTAAGAACAATATTTATTATACAGGGATACCTTAAGAACAATATTTATTATACAGGGATACCTTAAGAACAATATTTATTATACAGGGATACCTTAAGAACAATCAGATCAACTTTTAAATATATTGATTAAAAAATGAATAATACCATCTAACGAAAGGATCGATTGAAGTGAGAATATGTACAAAAAAGATTTTTAGAACACGAAGTGTCTTTTCTTCACTCTATCACGATTATTTTTTTGATCGTCAAAATCGTAAAAGCTTTGTTACATCATAATTTTTTTTCGTATTTTGTAAATAACCAGATTTTTTCGACATCTAAGAGAAAGTGTTTTTTGCATAACCACTTTTTTCAGTTGCATTCCATTCAGATCGAGACTCTGCCGAGTCGATGCACACACCAGTGGCCGTATTCACCAATGTCACGGGTAACTCAACAGCTTCCCGAGCCTTCCCGCGGGAAGACTTGTGAGGCCCGGAAAGGTTTTCTCAAAAGCAGGGGTTTTTTAGCGTGCAAGAAAAAGGTACAGACACCCGCAAAAAGCGGAAAATTTTTTCACATAAGGGTCCCCCTCAGGATAAAAAACAAAGGCCCGTGAAAATGTTTTTTGTTTTACATAAGGGTCCCCTTATGACTTGAAAAAACAGAGGCCAGCCGACAGAAGTTCTGACATGACAATTTAACCCCTGGTCAAAAGAACCTATTCACCAATGTCGCGGGAAGCTAAGAAAGCTTCCTGAGCCTTCCCGCGAGGAGCAGCCTTCCCGCGAGTAGCTTTTTCTTTCCGCGAGTAGCTTTTTCTTTCCGGACCTTAGTTCTGGGAATAACCTTCCTACGACTATTTTCCCAAAAAAAGTTTTTATTTACTTTTCCGCTCGTTTTGATTCATTTAATTGTCATCATTATCTGTGTGAATCCCTTTTATCGTCTCATTGCAAAAATTTGAAACTGTATTTTGAGGTAAACTACCTTGCTTGACTAATAGGTAAATTAGAATCTTTTTATATTCTTCAAACACAAGTGGAGTATTTTGAGTTTGGGGGGTTGTAATCTTGCCAATCTCATTGTATTTTCAACTGCGAATACTAATTATTACGAAAGAGTTAATTCGTTCAAGGAAGTCACGGAAAGCGTCGACGACGACTAACGGACGATTTGAAATGAAAATTTTGGCACGATATTTCTTAGGGGCGGAGAAGCACTTTAAATAATGGTAGGAAACACTTTACTTGGGCGTGGTTGCGGTTTCTTCGCGTTTTTCTGGATCGGGTGTGATTGTTTGGGGGAGGAGGGAATGGGAGGGGGTTCCTAAGGAAAAGGGGGGACAACCGAAGCGGGGCCTAATGGGAGGGAGGGGGGGTAATGGAGGAGGGGTTAGTATTAGAAAAAGAAAATTGAGGTTTTGGCACTAAATAACCAATAAAACGCACAAAACTCTAACTCAAGTGTTTCGATGTATGTACGTAACTCGCTCTTTTCACAAAAGAAATGTGCCATTAATCGGGGGAAATGTGAGTGTTAGGGGACAAGGCAACTTTTCCGAGGATTACCTATCAACGGTCAAAAAAGCGCTTTGTCCTAACAGGTGGAAATTCACATACGCTACCAATGTTTTGGCCTGGGAGAGTCACCCTGTACGCTGGCTCTCCACTGCTAACGGTTTGGCAAATGTAAAATGAAAAGTAAAGAGAGAGAAAATATAATTCTCATGGTTCAGCGACATGAAAACACAAACAGAAAAATGCAAAATTAAATATTTCTTCTCTTTTTTTTTTAACTGGGTATAATGAAAATGAATCAATAATCGCGTCACATGAAAAGAGCGGAAATAATAGGGACTTGAAAAGCTTACTTATCATTTTCGTAATAGCTACATATTAATTTCTGAAGACGTTTTAGCACCAATAAGTTCATATGACTCAATCTGACGTGGAATAATTTTCTCTCAATCTTGAATAAGGAGGAAAATCACGACATGAATCCAAAGTAGCATCACATGGACACAAAAAAAATCTTTCGATAATCAGGAATGAGATAACCTTTTGAATACTTTACTTAATATACGCGCTTTAACTTCTAAAGAAACGTTTGCAATGATAAGTTCCTCTGACTCGAGCAAGGCACCTCTCTCTTTTCTCTCTCCTTTTCTTAATTGGCCAAACGGCCCAGACAACAGTGTTAACAGCCGCGCAACCATATGCTTATGACCTCTGGAATTGATACGGTCTCTCTGAGACATAAACAGATTTGCGCCACAAACACGATAGAATAAACTGGACTTACCATTTGGAGTACAGTGTGTACGCTGCTTCCTGCTACTTGATCCTCCAAAGAACCCAGTATCATCTTCATTCTCTCTCTTTTCCCCATTTCGCTTCCCTCTCTTATTTCTTTCTTCTTCTTCTCTTTTTTTTCTTATTTTTTTCTCTTTAAACTTTGGTTATTATAAACTCGGGGTGGCGCTCCCTCAGAGGGAGCGCCTCCCGAAGTGGGTCATCACACGACACCTCCAGCGATCAACCCAAGGACTCTCTCTTCTCGCTCTGCTTCTCCCTTTCTCTCTTTTTTTTGGTACCTTGAACAAAAAAATTTTTTTTGCAAATATCTAACGTCCTATGACGCGTTAACTGGCCAACCTAGTACGTGATCCTAGGATTTTACTTCAAACTCACCGGTCTTCCTAGTACGTTTTCCCTAGGGCATCACAAATCACCGGTTTTCCTAGTACGTTTTCCCTAGGGCATTACACAAATCACCGGTCTTCCTAGTACGTTTTCCCTAGGGTATTACACAAATCACCGGTCTTCCTAGTACGTTTTCCCTAGGGCATTACACGAATCACCGGTCATCCTAGTACGTTTTCCCTAGGGCATTACAAATCACCGGTCTTCGTAGTACGTTTTCCCTAGGGCATCACAAATCACCGGTCTTCGTAGTACGTTTTCCCTAGGGCATTACACAAATCACCGGTCTTCCTAGTACGTTTTCCCTAGGGCATTACACAAATCACCGGTCTTCCTAGTACGTTTTCCCTAGGGCATTACAAATCACCTGTCTTCCTAGTACGTTTTCCCTAGGGCATCACAAATCACCGGTCATCCTAGTACGTTTTCCCTAGGGCATTACAAATCACCGGTCTTCCTAGTACGTTTTCCCTAGGGCATTACACAAATCACCGGTCTTCCTAGTACGTTTTCCCTAGGGCATTACAAATCACCGGTCTTCCTAGTACGTTTTCCCTAGGGCATTACACGAATCACCGGTCATCCTAGTACGTTTTCCCTAGGGCATTACAAATCACCGGTCTTCCTAGTACGTTTTCCCTAGGGCATCACAAATCACCGGTCTTCGTAGTACGTTTTCCCTAGGGCATTACACAAATCACCGGTCTTCCTAGTACGTTTTCCCTAGGGCATTACACAAATCACCGGTCTTCCTAGTACGTTTTCCCTAGGGCATTACAAATCACCTGTCTTCCTAGTACGTTTTCCCTAGGGCATCACAAATCACCGGTCTTCGTAGTACGTTTTCCCTAGGGCATCACAAATCACCGGTCTTCGTAGTACGTTTTCCCTAGGGCATTACACAAATCACCGGTCTTCCTAGTACGTTTTCCCTAGGGCATTACAAATCACCGGTCTTCCTAGTACGTTTTCCCTAGGGCATTACACGAATCACCGGTCATCCTAGTACGTTTTCCCTAGGGCATTACAAATCACCGGTCTTCCTAGTACGTTTTCCCTAGGGCATCACAAATCACCGGTCTTCGTAGTACGTTTTCCCTAGGGCATTACACAAATCACCGGTCTTCCTAGTACGTTTTCCCTAGGGCATTACAAATCACCTGTCTTCCTAGTACGTTTTCCCTAGGGCATCACAAATCACCGGTCTTCGTAGTACGTTTTCCCTAGGGCATTACACAAATCACCGGTCTTCCTAGTACGTTTTCCCTAGGGCATTACACGAATCACCGGTCATCCTAGTACGTTTTCCCTAGGGCATTACAAATCACCGGTCTTCCTAGTACGTTTTCCCTAGGGCATCACAAATCACCGGTCTTCGTAGTACGTTTTCCCTAGGGCATTACACAAATCACCGGTCTTCCTAGTACGTTTTCCCTAGGGCATTACAAATCACCGGTCTTCCTAGTACGTTTTCCCTAGGGCATCACAAATCACCGGTCTTCGTAGTACGTTTTCCCTAGGGCATTACACAAATCACCGGTCTTCCTAGTACGTTTTCCCTAGGGCATTACACGAATCACCGGTCATCCTAGTACGTTTTCCCTAGGGCATTACAAATCACCGGTCTTCGTAGTACGTTTTCCCTAGGGCATCACAAATCACCGGTCTTCGTAGTACGTTTTCCCTAGGGCATTACACAAATCACCGGTTTTCCTAGTACGTTTTCCCTAGGGCATTACACGAATCACCGGTCATCCTAGTACGTTTTCCCTAGGGCATTACAAATCACCGGTCTTCCTAGTACGTTTTCCCTAGGGCATCACAAATCACCGGTCTTCGTAGTACGTTTTCCCTAGGGCATTACCCAAATCACCGGTCTTCCTAGTACGTTTTCCCTAGGGCATTACACGAATCACCGGTCATCCTAGTACGTTTTCCCTAGGGCATTACAAATCACCGGTCTTCCTAGTACGTTTTCCCTAGGGCATCACAAATCACCGGTCTTCGTAGTACGTTTTCCCTAGGGCATTACACAAATCACCGGTCTTCCTAGTACGTTTTCCCTAGGGCATTACACATCACCTGTCTTCCTAGAACGTTTTCCCTAGGGCATCACAAATTCACATCAGCAACACACACACGCACACACACACACAAAAACTACGGCACTCAAATTTTTCACCGTTGCCCACCCCTTAACTTGTTATAATGTAGAAAATAAAAGAGAGTTAAAAGGGCATCGAGACGGGACACCAAACCTTCCCCGCGGCTCTCTAAATAAGAACCACTCGCTGCTACCAGTGGGAGTCCGCGGGTTTTGGTAAGGTGCTCCCTGTCTTGTGACCCCAAACAAGAACATAAAGGTTGACAAGTTTATTGGGGTCAAGACATTATAACATGGATACCGAGAACGATTACATCACGATTATGTTATAGAGCATCTGAAGTGACAATCACAATGGGGGAGATAATTATGTTACAAAGCAGTCGAGCGAATCACCTAGTAATAACGTTACAAATCATGCACCTAGGTAACAGGGGTGGGGGTGAGCGACCGGGCCCGGTCTCTCCTCTCTCCTCTATGACGAGCGAAGGGGCGTATTTATAGTGCCCCATGCGAAAGCATTCTCTTGCTTATAACATGTGATGCAGAGATAGGAATATGGAGCTAGGTCCCATAGCCGAGTAATAATAGAGAAGAGCGATTTGCTACAAAGACCTATCAGATATTCACAGTTGGGAGTTGGAACGACATACCTAATGAGGTCAGGGCATGTCCTAATGTCAGCTTGTTCAGAGAGCACATGAAAAGTTGTTTATAATTTATAACATTTCTCTGTAACATTTTCTTTTAACATTTTCAATTGCCTAAAATATCAAATTTAAACGAAAAACTTTCAAGCACTTTCTACTGTGAAATATCTCATTTTTTTCTCAAACCCTAATTTTTCTCACTTATTTTATGAAAAAGTGAAATGCCTGTGTAATTTTTTCAATTGTGATCAATACCTTACTTTTGTGAATACGCTACTCGCACTGTGCAATAAAGTTTACTTATTTATAAAAATATCAGCTGTTGAACGTTTTTCTCGCCATTCTCATTCTTTGCGTCTTATTCCGCCCAATAATATTAATCAGTCTTTCATATCAACATGTGTTTCTCGTCAGTTATCAGTATGGAATTCGTTGGATTTTGAAATCGTTAACGATCCTAATTGCAAGGTATTTAAGAACAATTTAATTAAGTTGCCTGTAAACCTAGTTTAACCAAATAATTTTGTTTCTGATAACTAAAGGCTCGTTTCTTTACTAATAGGATCTAGCTCCCCCTCCCACTCCCCTAGTTAAGCAACCTTTTGCTTACACACACCGCCACTAGAAATACAGTCCATGCATATCCGCTATTGTTATTGTTCATTGTGAACCGAAGTTGAATATAATCTGTGCAAGGGATAAAGATGGAATGAATGAATGAATGAAGTATGATTACACTAAAATTTTGGATCAACGACACTTCCAACCCGCGACACTTTATTTATTTATTTTTTTATTCAGATACATTTTTGAACTAAAAAATGCGAAAACACTCTGAATCTGGTGAATACATGATAAATTCTCTACACACCCTCCGTCACCCAATGGAGAAAGGAGGAATTCTCTACACACCCTCCGTCACCCAATGGAGAAAGGAGGAATTCTCTACACACCCTCCGTCACCCAATGGAGAAAGGAGGAATTCTCTACACACCCTCCGTCACCCAATGGAGAAAGGAGGAATTCTCTACACACCCTCCGTCACCCAATGGAGAAAGGAGGAATTCTCTACACACCCTCCGTCACCCAATGGAGAAAGGAGGAATTCTCTACACACCCTCCGTCACCCAATGGAGAAAGGAGGAATTCTCTACACACCCTCCGTCACCCAATGGAGAAAGGAGGAATTCTCTACACACCCTCCGTCACCCAATGGAGAAAGGAGGAATTCTCTACACACCCTCCGTCACCCAATGGAGAAAGGAGGAATTCTCTACACACCCTCCGTCACCCAATGGAGAAAGGAGGAATTCTCTACACACCCTCCGTCACCCAATGGAGAAAGGAGGAATTCTCTACACACCCTCCGTCACCCAATGGAGAAAGGAGGAATTCTCTACACACCCTCCGTCACCCAATGGAGAAAGGAGGAATTCTCTACACACCCTCCGTCACCCAATGGAGAAAGGAGGAATTCTCTACACACCCTCCGTCACCCAATGGAGAAAGGAGGAATTCTCTACACACCCTCCGTCACCCAATGGAGAAAGGAGGAATTCTCTACACACCCTCCGTCACCCAATGGAGAAAGGAGGAATTCTCTACACACCCTCCGTCACCCAATGGAGAAAGGAGGAATTCTCTACACACCCTCCGTCACCCAATGGAGAAAGGAGGAATTCTCTACACACCCTCCGTCACCCAATGGAGAAAGGAGGAATTCTCTACACACCCTCCGTCACCCAATGGAGAAAGGAGGAATTCTCTACACACCCTCCGTCACCCAATGGAGAAAGGAGGAATTCTCTACACACCCTCCGTCACCCAATGGAGAAAGGAGGAATTCTCTACACACCCTCCGTCACCCAATGGAGAAAGGAGGAATTCTCTACACACCCTCCGTCACCCAATGGAGAAAGGAGGAATTCTCTACACACCCTCCGTCACCCAATGGAGAAAGGAGGAATTCTCTACACACCCTCCGTCACCCAATGGAGAAAGGAGGAATTCTCTACACACCCTCCGTCACCCAATGGAGAAAGGAGGAATTCTCTACACACCCTCCGTCACCCAATGGAGAAAGGAGGAATTCTCTACACACCCTCCGTCACCCAATGGAGAAAGGAGGAATTCTCTACACACCCTCCGTCACCCAATGGAGAAAGGAGGAATTCTCTACACACCCTCCGTCACCCAATGGAGAAAGGAGGAATTCTCTACACACCCTCCGTCACCCAATGGAGAAAGGAGGAAGTGCTCGGTTCATCATGGAGAAAGGAGGAAGTGCTCGGTTCATCATCACGTGTATGAATCGGCGCACATATGTATGCCGTTGTTCGGATGAGGATAATCATTTTCGAAAAGCGTGAGAAATCGATGACTGAAGAAGATTGCGTTTTCACGTTGAAAAAGAGGGTAGGCTTCGAACGGTTGTTTGTTTTTTTGTGTGTATCCCGATCAGGCTTGCACATTTTTCGTTTTTCGATTTTTCGACATTTTTCGGACAAATTTTTTTTACTCTTTTTGCTCTTTTTTTTCCCGTTTTTTTCTCAACTTTTTCGCTTTTTTGTGTGTTTTTTTCTCGTATTTTTCCCATCTATATTTTTTGCTCGTTTTTTCTTCTTCGTTTTCGACTTTTCGGCTCGGAAAAAGTCAAAAAAATGTTTTCGAGTTTTTTTTTTTTGAGCAAGCATGATATCGTTCTAGTTGTCATTCGAATGTTTATGAATGTCTTCGATGTAACACACTATAATCAATCATGAAAAAATAAGTCTCTCCTTAATCATGAGAAATAAGAGAATTTGAATCGATAATTGTAGTCAAAAAGAACTATCATAAACATTAAAAAATTGTTTAGGTAGTAAGTACGGCAAAGCACAAACGTTTTGAAATTATTTTACAGAAAAATTCCATAAAAAAAACATTCAAATTTGATTCAAATTTGCTCCCGAAAATTTTAGTTTCTACATACAGTAATATTGCCAACGTGTCATCGTCGAAGAATTTTGGGCGGTCAACGGTGTGGTCACCCTTTCGTTTAGTTGTCCAATCACTATAAAAACACCGAAATTCAACCACTTTCCGTGATTTACCAATTTCACGCGATTTAGAAACGAAGAAGGTAGGTTTTTGATTCAGGGTGGCAGGAAAATTAGGAAATAAAAGAAAGTAGTAACTTACTTTAGGTGTTTTTTTATAGCGATAGGAAAATTAATAGTAAAGGTGACAGCACCTTTAAATGCCGAATTTTCTGACAATGAGTTGTTGTGATCAACTCTCAACTAAATACTTTCGACACTTTTTCACTTTAGGCCCCCCCTCCCAGAGGTTCAATGGATCATACTTCTGACTTATTCTAATTTACAAAAAAAGTTATGTTTACATTAAAAACTATTTTTACATTGAAAACGCTTAGGCTTAGAAAAAAGTTTAGGCTAACGAGGCCGTACGGCTTAGGCGAACGAGATCGTATAAAGAAAATGACCCAATTGAACTGACCAAATTGAACCTCTGGGAGGGAGGGGGTGCTAAAGTGAAAAAGTTCCATACTTTCATTTGGAAAGAGTCTCAATGTTACGGACTTTTTATGTTTATCAAATACGGTTCTTTTTTTGGGTGTGCGCTTTCGCTTTACTTGGGGGAGGGGGCTTTGCAAATAACTTTTTAAAAGATTATTTTTACATTAAAAACGCTTAGGCTTAGGGAAAAGTTTACGCTAACGATGCCGTACGGCTTAGGCGAACGAGACTGCATAAGAAAATTTAATTTTTTTTGTTTTTTAAAAACATTCTTTGAACGCGCCGAAAAGACCCCCCCCCCCAAGTAAAGCGCGTCCTTCAAGTAAAATTGTGCCTTAAAATACATAGAGGAGTTAATAAGTTTTTTTTAAATTTGAGCTGGAATAACTAGAATTATCTGTTTTCTGTCAATGAAATTATGTAGTAGTGTAAATCTCTTTTAAACGTGTATTTCTCATGATTAACAGCTCTTCACTATTTTTATCGTTTTTTTGGTACTTGTCCAGATCGACGTAAGCTCCGCTCCTTCTCTTCGGGGTGGAGTTACGGATTTATGAGGGAAAAAATTTGATACGGTCTCGTTAGCCTAAGCCGTACGGTCTCGTTAGCGTACTGAGCGTATTTTAGTGTAAAAAATAATGGAAATGGATTAGAAAGAGAGGAAAATGATAGAGAACAGGATCAAAATCGTGCAGTAAAGTGCAGGGGAGAGGGTCCTACGTCGAACTAGACAAGTGCCGTTTTTTCTTCTTTTCATCGTTTCCTATTTTTGTTGTATTTCTGGTTGATTGTAGTTCGTTAAATGTTTTTCTCGCAATTGGGTAACCTATGTCACATTTTTGTGAATTATGTTTGCGCCGATGTGTTAAATAACACCTATTGAATTCTCGCAATGATTTGCAGGTTATTGGTTATTGTACTGAGTAACACTCTCATGGAGAAGTGGCCGGGAACATTGACGGAACTTACGAAATGGAGCGTTAATTGGAGCTAGTTTTTTTTTGTTGGAAAAATGCATTTCTCTAGCTTCGTTCTAGAAGCGCGTTGCGCTGAAACAGCGCCCAATTTTTTTATTGTTTTAAATTTCATAGTAGCTCTATATCTTGTTCGAATGGCCGTACCAGCCTACTTCGGGTGATAGGTTGAGTCTAGCAAAAGCGAGGCCTATTCTCATAACTTCATCAATTCTAAACTTCTCAAACACTTAGAAGCTTCCCCAAAAAAAGATTAAAACATTTTTTGGTGGAACAATAGGCAAAAGCTGGAAATGGTTATGTAGAAGTTTGGGGAGTTGAGAAGTATATCGAGCACATACATAGCTCTGAGCGGCACACTGAGTGGGTATCATAGCTCACCAGGATGTGTTGAATATATTTTTTCGGGTGGTTGACCGGGCGACCCTGAGCGGCCGGAGAAGGAGGAGAGGGGTAGTCAACAAAATCTTTGGTCTGTTTGGTCAAAGCAATTGATGCTTTATTTCGCGTAGTCGGGGCCGTAATTTAACCAATGTACAATTAATTTAATTATAAGCATTTATTTGTTTTTTTTTATCAACTCCTGTTATATTTTCTTTTCCTTCAAAAATTTTTTGGAGGACCAGGTGGGCGACAGAGAGAAATTTCACAAGTTTGGTGAGCTATGGCGGGTATTGATTATAAAACAAATAGCGTGGAGGCTGTCCTTTAGAAAACACACTTTTTTTGCGATTATATGTAGTTTTAAAATTTAAGCAAACTTCCATTGCCATTTCTTGAATTTGTTTTTATTACATGTTGTTCATATAATATACAATGATAGTACACAAACATCATCTGGGTTATAGTGATTCCAACAAGTTGGAAGATGATAAGCATTAAAGGAATAAACCAAACATTAGATAATGAACATTACAACTGAACACATGAACACATTGAGCGGAATAATATTATAAATACTAAACACTATAACTTATTTCAGTAAAAAGACGATGCAGATCTTATTGTAAATGAATTTATACGACAAATTGTTCTCGGGCCACGAAAATGTAATTTGAAGTTATATCCACATGTCGTGGATTTTCTTAAATTATAGAAATTGGGTTTTCTGTCTGAAAGAGTTGTTTTCCCCATATTAGTTTTAAAAGTAAACTAAATTCGTTCGATTCTCTCATGCTTTCCAATGAAAGAAGGCCTAATTTTTTGTTTCTGATTTGAATATCTAGCATGTTTATGTAATCAGTACCAAAGCAGCGATAGAAAATTCAGCGAGTGAAAATGTTTTGGACGTTTTCCAATTTTCTAATATCTTTAACGAAATGGGGGAATAGACAGTGGTACAATGTTGAAGAATAGATTTAACATAAATGTTATAGGCATCAATGAGAACTTTCGTGCTCTTACTTTTGAGAATTTTTGAAATGAAATAACATTTACGTTTGGCTTTCGATGCGATTATAGAGCAATGAGAAGAGAAGGTTAATATATTATCTGCAATGAAACCTAAATCACGGATCTCATGACAATATTCAAGGTTGGAGCCATTCAATGAGTAAGGATAACGAGCAGGATGTTTCTCTGACCCGCACTGCGGGTAGAAAAATCTATGCGCTCTCCAAAATTCCGAAAAAAAACATTGAAATTCATTTTTTGGAAAAAGTTTTTCTTTTCGGATTTTCGTAGGGGAAGTACAAATCAATGGAAAAGTTGAATGTTGAACTCTGAAATGTTGAAAATCTATGCGCTCGAAAAAAAGTTGTGCCGGTGCTAAGAAACACCCTGATAACGAGGGGGTTGTTGTGGACCTATTCTTAAAACTTTACATTTAGGAAGAGACAACGGTAATTTCCAAGCTTTTGACCAATCAAGAACAGCATCTGTATCGTTTTGCAAAGGAGTATGAGAGTCATTATAAGATAAGTGCTTATATACTTTCATATTCATAATACATTTTCATAATAACTTTCATAATATGTTATTATCATCTTTAGTATCGTGTCGGTTCAATGTGATATGGATGTGGCAGATTCTGATGTGATATTTTATGACTATGATTAACAGAAAAGCTTGCAATCTTTAAAATTCCAAAACCTAATCAACACATGCGTGAAACTTCACTATCATAAGGCAGGGGTTTTTTACTGTGCAAGGAAAGGGTACAGACGCCCGCCGAAAGTGGGAAAAATTTTTTTCACAATTTTCACCAACAAAAAAAACAGAGGCCCGCGAAAATTTTTTTTTGTTTGTTTTACATGAGGGTTATGATTTGGAAAAACAGAGGTCCGCCGGCAGAAGGTCTGACATGACTATTTAACCCCTGTCTTAAGGGATAGAAAAATTACTGAGAAATTGAAAGTAAAACACGAAACTTAATATCTGGGTTACTAATGTCGATATTCTGTTTTCAAAGGCTCAGTATTTGAGGTTTGAACTTGACGAATTGATCTGGGTAGTCATAGCGGGTAGGTTGCTCCAATGTTCCACCACTCTCTCTGAGAGAAAATCAGAGTACTTAATAAACTTCATGCTACATGTTCTAAAGGTCGATCATTTTTGAAGTCAATGTACATATATAGTAGCTTAATAGTTTGCGAGCCTATTTTTGAAGCTTCGTGAGAGCTTAGCTTGATAGATTTTTTTGAAAAAACTTGTTAGCGTTGTGAACTTGCATGAAACTCTCCAAGAGAGAGAACTTCGATGTGGCATGAAATCGGTCATTAAATCGAGGACCATGCAAATAACTTCTTCTGAGGGCTAGCCTGAGAGCTAGAGAGGCTTATATCAGTAAGAGGCTCAGAAACAGATTTTGCACATGAAATGGCTTGGAATTGCGGGAAAAAATGCTCTGAAACGGTTTGTGATTTCTATTCCTTATCGATATAGGTTCCATGAAGTTCGGAATCGAAATGCTGATGAAATTGCGGTCGTTCACTTCTTTCGGGAATGCACCTTCCTGAGGGGTGTGAACGCCACTTGAGTCACACGTTGTATTAATGCATTATAGCATTTGTGTGATATTCTTATGTTGATCATGTATATAGTTGTTTTTTGTACGTTGTTAGTAATCTGATCTTTGTTATGTTAGGATTTTTCTATGATTTTTTTAGCGTTTTTCAGATAAAGAATTAAAATATACATGTCTTCTTGCAGTAATCTTTTTTTCGAGAGTCCTCGTACTTTGTAAAATATCTCTCTGGCCTTTTGGAAAACGATCATGTAATATTTCCAGCAGACAAGTTGAACAAACCTAGAGTTTCCAGCGTGTAAAAAACAGCCTCAACTGCTACAAGTACGCGTCTTGTCGCGTATGATTGCTAGGAAAAACAGTAAGAGTTCCTGAGGAATAAGCCGAAGGTTTTTTGGTAAGTTTTTTCGAATTCTCTTTGTTTTATTCGAACTAACCACCCTATTGATAAGAAATTGTCTTCATTCTTAGCTGTAAATATTAAATTGTGATGATATTGACAAATAGGCAAGAACTTCGCGCATCAAATAGTCATAGCAGTCTCTTCGGTTTCCTGTTTGCACCCCCTAATCTTGCCTCTTTTGCCCTTTCTTTCCTCTCAAGCGCTCTACACAGTCAGTCAACAATAATTATTGACCCAACTATCAAGAATAGGTCTCATGCAAGCGTCAAAAAAAATTAAAATGCTTGTACGAGCTCAAGGTCGGAAATATCAAGAAGCAAGCGATTCTGTTCAGCTCCTGTATGGCACAATCGTGCTCTTACATTCACTTCTCGCTCGCTTCGGATTACTGTAGACTGTTCTTCGCATCAATAAAAGGTTTTTTGAAGTTTTTTTGACGCGCTCGTGTCATATGTTTTCAAAAACCTTGATTGAGCTTACGTAATCATGATCACCCATCTAAAGAAAACGCTCTATTTCAAGAAGTTCTTCAGATATCTTTCTTGTCATGGATGCGGCTGTGCTCATGAGAAGTTCAAAAACTTCTGCTGAAAACCGAACAATGGGATGGTACAGTCGAATCCTAATTCAAGTTAGTGGCTCTTGTTTTCTAACGCAATTTGAAAACGTTGGTGACTCATCCATCTTCGCATAGTTGTGACACATTTACGGTGTGACGTAGTTTCAGTTTGAATTAAATTTTCAATTCCTTAGTTTTAGCTTATAGCATGAAATGTGTAACAATTCTTCTACTATTGGAGATGGTTGTGTCATGAAAAAGTTGTATGTTAGTATTGATGATGGGTACATGAATCACCTTGATTTACATCATCTTCGTTCTAGTTCAGTGATGAAGCTTTCCTGAATTGAAATAGAAACTTGACGTAGTAGAACCTTTAGCAGTTTTTTTTTGGTGTTTGTTACTATGTAGCAGCAGCGAGGAGTGTCAAGCGCCTGCAAGCATTAGCAGTATTCAATTCCTTAGTTTGGGTGAATCTGTGGAGGTATGAAATCAAGCTTCAGACGTTTATTTCAAGTACGCTTGATGCGAAAACCTTATATTTCGTTCAAAGTTCAAAGCAAAAAAAAGCTTATATTTCGAAACGTAATCTTCCTCCTTTTAGCTTCAAGCCGTAGAAAATTGAAGAAAAACAACAAAATTTCGAAAATCCTAATTTTTTCGCTTATGCGTAGTAAGGTAAAGATATTGCTGCATATTGGAAGATAATTCAAGAGAAGCTCATAAAAAATTTTTCTCGACTTGGCAATGATTAAAATATGTAGGGAAATGAAGTGATTTCAGTGTTGAAGTCAGTGCTCTAAAGCTCCAAAAGATTGTAGAACTGCGTAAAAAGAATATTTGTTTATCCGCAGGTCTTGATGAGGTGAGTACGATAAAGTAAGGAATAAAAAGTTTAGTAGTTGAGAAGATATCAGGGATTTGATAATGCGACCGAAAAAAACGCAAAGGCCCGCCGAATACGATAAGTTGCATAAACACAGACCCGCCAGCTGCTGTAAAAATTCGTTTAACGAATGGAAAGTGATGTTTCACGTAACGCTCTGTCTTCGAGATGCAAACAGATACATACCTATGTATGTTGGAAAAGAAGGACCGCCTACAGACGGTTGGAAAAGAAGGACCGCCTACAGACGGTTGCGCTTGACTTTTTAATCACTGGAAAGGATGAGACTCGGCGTTTTACGTCCTCGTTCAAACATGCGACTCATTCTTGCTCTTGCTTGCATATCTTGCGTTTCGAATGATCATGAAATTTTTTAAAAATACATTTTGCAGATCACGCTCAGAAGCTCTCGGCCTGGTCCTGTTCAATCTGCACTCTTGTGCAAACTGATCTGCAGTTAGTTTTTTTTGCAAAGCTGAATTTCTTTTGAATGAGTCCAACAAGGACGTTTATAATGTGGAAAAATTATTGGTCCACCATTTAAATAGAAGTGTCACCAAATAAAATAGTAACGTCCACCAAATAAAATAGTAACGTCCACCAAATAAAATGTTACCATCCACCAAATAAAAGGCTTACTTCCACCAAATAAAGTAGTAACGTCCACCAAATAAAATACTAACGTCCACCAACTTTTGTGGGCATGTCCACCAAATTTTTTTTCTTGTGAACTTCACCACGGCATTTTTTGGGGAAAAATTATTGGTCCACCATTTAAATAGAAGTGTCACCAAATAAAATAGTAACGTCCACGAAATAAAATAGCAACGTCCACCAAATAAAATAGTAACGTCCACCAAATAAAATAGTAACGTCCACCAAATAAAATAGTAACGTCCACCAAATAAAACACTAACGTCCACCAAATTTTTTTTTGTTGTGAAATTCACCACGGCATTTTTTTCTCACCTGACACCAACCTGTATGGTTTTTTCCACCAAATTAAAAGTCCACCAATTTTTTTCGTGAAATTCACCACGGCATTTTTTTCTCACCTGACACCAAAGGTTTTTTTCTCACCCTACACCACACCAAACTTTTTCTGCTCTCTCAGTGAGTTGTTTTTGATGGTTTTTTTTTTGTAGTGGAGGTAATTTTCGCGGGAGTAAAGTTTTTATGAGTGTTTTTTCTTGTTGAATGTTTTCTTTAGGTCATTCTGTTGAATGTTTTGTTTCAGATATAATTTTAAAATAGGCACTTCTGCAGTTTAAGTGGCAGCGCTCGTGGGCTTTAAACGCTTTGGTTTCATTTTTTTTTCTTCATAGATGTTCATTTTGAGCATCAAGGACTCTGGTTCTTGCAAAATTTTTTTCATTTTTTCACAAAAAAATTTTTGGACTCAACTGCAGTTTCAGTCATCCCCAAAGCCCTAAAGGGAAGAAGAAGGGCCCTGAGGAGAGAAGGGGAAGGGAGTTTTCATGAATAAAATCTCTTTCTGAGAAAAAAATCTTTGGACGGCTAAAGTAGATTAGAGCCAACTTTTTCCTAAGCCTAAGCGTTTTGGCCCTTTGTTACTTCGTCTGGTAGGTGCGTCGCGGCCCCCTTCGCGTCGCGGCTTTTATTTGTTTTTTTCTCAGAAAAAGATTTTTTTCATGAAAACTCCCTTCCCTGCTTAGGTAAACCCCCTTCCCCCTCCCCCCTTTCCTTTCCCTAAAATTTATAAAGATATTTTTTTAAAGGAAAAGAAAAGAGAGAAAAAAATTGAGAGGCCGCGACGCGAAGGGGCCGCGACGCGCCTACCAGACGAAGTAAAAAAAGTACCAGCGTTTTAATGTAAAAATAATTTTTTGCAGTTGCAAAATCAGGTTATTTTTTTCATTTTTAAAATCTTTTTTTTAGCTATTATAGATGAATTTATAATTTTTATACAGATATAAACCACACTAAAGAAAAAAAAGAAGTTTTTCTGGAAATTTTGTTGTTTTTTCTGAAAAAATATTTTTTTACAAAATTTTTTTTCAAGAACCAAAGTCCATGATGCTCAAAATGATATCCTATGAAGAATGATATCCAAAAAAATGATAACCAAAACGTTTAAAGCCCACGAGCGCTGCCACTTAAACTGCAGAAGTGCCTATTTTAAAATTATATCTGAAACAAAACATTCAACAGAATGACCTAAAGAAAACATTCAACAACAAAAAACACTCATAAAAAACTTTACTCCCGCGAAAATTACCTCCACTACAAAAAAACCCATCAAAAACAACTCACTGAGAGAGCAGAAAAAGTTTGGTGTGGTGTAGGGTGAGAAAAAACCTTTGGTGTCAGGTGAGAAAAAATGCCGTGGTGAATTTCACGAAAAAAATTGGTGGACTTTTAATTTGGTGGAAAAAACCATACAGGTTGGTGTCAGGTGAGAAAAAAATGCCGTGGTGAATTTCACAACAAAAAAAAATTTGGTGGACGTTAGTGTTTTATTTGGTGGACGTTACTATTTTATTTGGTGGACGTTTCTATTTTATTTGGTGGACGTTACTATTTTATTTGGGGGACGTTACTATTTTGTTTGGTGGACGTTGCTATTTTATTTGGTGGACGTTACTATTTTATTTGGTGACACTTCTATTTAAATGGTGGACCAATAATTCATGCCCGTTTATAATGACTGGTTCCGCTTTAATGGAGGATTTATACATAACTCTGAACTCGGAAAAATAAACGTATCCAAAAAAATTATCTCACATCGCTTTATAACCATTGACGCGTTTTTTAGAGGTTAGAGGATATGTAGACCCACATCACTCACATTTGTTAGAGGATATGTAGACCCACATCACCCACATTTGACTAAACCTCGTGATAAAAAATGCTGGTGATTTTAGATGATGGAGAACTCGGGAGGAAGTTGATCGGAAGAAAGTGTGCGTGAACCTTGTAGCAGGGAACACTTGAAGAAACATTGTCCGAAAAGAAAAAGATCTCAGATGAGCTTATCTGCCTCTGATTTTCTCTGCCGGGCCAGACTTGCCTATTATTTTCCTAGAACGTGTATAATTTTCTGAATGATGATTCTTTTTTTTTCAATGTCTAGAGCCATTGTCTAGGAAGGAACACGTTAGATTTTCCATCTAGAACCCACATCCTATGAGGGATAACCGTAACACTGGGTAACCGTATCGTCCAAGACATCAACATGATTCATTTCCCGATTACTAGCTAATGGAGAGTTGCTCAATTTTTCCCCTTCTTAGTCTATGCATTTTGTATAGTATACGAACATTATATCGCTTGAACAGTATTTTCATAATATTTTTCTGACTTGTTCGTAGATAAATGCCTTTTCCTTCGAATTCAGTTTGAAAACCGATAGCTTTTGCACCGGAATGATAGAAATAAAATAACGGGCTTAACCCTGATAAGATAAATCTTTCTCCCTCATCTTTTCAGTTGTTTTTGCCATATTTCCTGATCTAGCTAACAGCAGTTTTCTGCCATCAAAAACATTTTGTATTGTTCACGTTTTTCTTATTTGTACATGTGCGTTGTTCACGGCTTTTGGGGAGGTGCATTCCCGATCGAAATGAACACCTGCATGTTTTATCTCACTTGCGCATTATGTTTCACTTATACTGTATGTACATGTTCACTTGTTCCTCTGCGATCATTCATGTTCAGTCCCGAATTTATGTAGCCTCTGGCGATCAACTTTAGTTCTCATCGATTCTTCAGAGCGTTTATTATCGCAAAATGGTCATTTCATATATGGAAACAGTTCTCCATTATATACGATTGCTTCCAGATTAGCCCAGAAACGTATTTTTGATGAGCATGGGATCCCATTTTTGATCAGATTCGTGCTTCATTCAAGGTTTTTTCAAATCAATAGTATCATCCAATGATTTATCGTCCGTAGAAAAAAAATGCTGTGGAATAATCATGAAAAATAGCAAAGTTCTGTTCGTTGGAACCTATTCATAAATCGGTTTGTTTTATAGTTTACGGATCATGAAGATAGAATAACACTGACGATGATAGAATGAACTATTTTTCTCTCTATTATAATGGATCGAAACCTCTAAAGCAGGGGTTAAATGGTCAAGTCAGACCTTATGTCGGCCGGCCTCTGTTTTTTCAAATCATAACCCTCATGTAAAACAAACAATAAATTTCGCGGGCCTCTGTTTTTTATCATAAAGGGGACCATTTTATCATGAAGCAGAGAACCTGGTTTTATATTTCAAAAAACAGAGCTAATGCCTTAGAGGACCCCAAATAGGGGCATAAATAACAAGAAGCTGAGGAATTAGCAGAAAACCATGGACGCAGCTCCATTTGAAACACGGTTGGTAAGCGAGCTTTTTTCAGCTCTTCATTTCAAGCTTACCTTTTAGGTGAGGTTTTCTTATCCTCCCCAAAACTTTTCCCTGAGCCCACCTCCTCTCTGCTTCGGTGAACCCCTTCCCCCTCTCCCTACTTAAAAGACGGGGGGAGGGCTCTGTAAAAGGAACTTTTAATTTTAAAAAATATTTTAAAGAAATAAAAGACTTGAACTGTTTCATTTAGCGTCTCTATTGTCTCGTAGAACTAAAGCTGACAATCAGGGATATTATACGTCGAGTAAAATGGGTGTATGAACGTATCCGCCACTCAACCCCGGAAATTTTTTATCAGAACAGCAAAAAAAGCAAAGCATCATAAAAGAAAGCAGAACAAAGCATCATAAAAGCAAACATCAAGAAAGCATCATGAAAGTATCAAAGAACTAGCGTCCCCTTTGGGGACGCATGTCACTCTCTTGTTCGCCAAGTCATTCTGAGAGCCTAGTCAATTCGGAACTTTTTTTCTGCTTCTCCTTAGCTCTCTGCATCAGGCAGCTTCGCGGCCTTTGTTCTCCCACTTCTATTTTTCTCACTCCTTCAGGCAGCTTCGCGGCCTTCGTTTTCCCACTCTTTTTTTCTCCCTCTCTCAGGCAGCTTAACTGCCTTCGTTTTCTTACTTCTATTTTTCTCCCTCCCTCGGGAAGCTTCGCTGCCTTCGTTTTTCTGCTTCTATTTTTCTCCTTCCTTCAGGCAGCTTCGCTGCCTTCGTTTTCCTACTCCTATTTGTCTCACTCCCTCAGGCAGCTTCGCTGACTTCATTTTTCTGCTTCTCCTTATCTCCATCGGTTATTTAGTCATGTCCGTCTGTTTTAGACCTTCGGCAGAAGGCCCAAAAGCAGAAAAACTTTCCACCAGGTTTATCCACACAATTTTAGGTAATAGAGCCTATCGTATTGATTTCAGACTGATTTTTGATCAGAAACCTCCATACCGACACAAGTTAAAGGGGTCTCTGACAGAATATGGGCGGGGTTTTTTATCGTGCGTCTGAGGAGAAATAGGCCAAAAGACATTGAGAAAATGCCTAAAAATACCCTTTTTTTCGCTTTAAGATTTCTCAATTTTTTGTATAATCAAAACGTTTATTTTGAGAAATTCATGAGTTTTAATTAAAAGCAGAATAATTTCAAATTAGAAGTTCAATCAACCATAACTCAGCCCGACACATAGCTTACCAAACTCGAAAATTTCTCCCGGTCGCCCGCTTGGTACTTCATAAAAAATTTTCTATTTAGAAAAAAAGACAATATAATAATAGAAGTTGACCTCAAAAAACCATTTGTTTGTGAGTGAACAGAATGTCGAATGTTAAACTCCGACCCGGCCATGTGAGATAAAGATGAACTGATTCCCGAAAAATCCACAAAAAATTGTTGACTCATTGATTTATCAGTACACCTTATCAACCGTCTCACCGACCAATGTCTCTAGCTAGCGAAGCTCTTCTCAATTCTCTCGACGAATGTATCATCAAAGAAGAGGAGGCGACGGATCCCAATATTCCGAATCACATACTTCTTTTGCTGAAGACATGTTCTTTAGTAATGAAGCAGATGATTTCGGAATCTACAAACAACTGCAATGTCATTGAAACTGTGAAGAATGAAATGGAGGAAGAAAAAAGGCTACGTTCAGTGGTAATAGAACGCGCACCAGAGATTGCCGACAAGAAAGCTTCAGCTTCAGCTCAAATAGCCCACGATTCAGGCCATAATTCATACTCTACTCGACGCTTTTGATCTACCGGTCGCAGGAGTCGCTCACTACCGCATGGGAATTAGGAAGAATGATTCAAACGATGCACGTGTTCTCAAGCTCATCTTCCCGACTAAAACGCATCAGAGACAGTTTCTCGCTAAATCGAGCTCTCTCCGCCAGAACCCTCTCTTGAGGAATATATTCGTCCGCCCGAGCTTAACGAGCCTTGCCGTCAAACTAGCGAAATGTCCAGGTCATGTTTCATCACACCGTTCTATATATTCGAATCCTAGTTCTGTCCGTACTCGTAATTTTCACTCCACTGATATTTTCTTGAAAGTATCGTATTATAATATTCGTTCTCTATGCAATAAACTTTCTGTTTTTCGAATGTATTTAGAGAATGAAAAACCTGATATAGTCTTGCTAACGGAAACTTGGTTGAAGAAAAGTATTCCCGATCATGAAATAATAGGCATGTTACCATATGTAATAGTTCGTTGTGATCGTAATAGTAGAGGAGGTGGTGTTGCCTTAATTATACGTGATCACCTTTCGTTCATTGAATCTAGCATCTCCTTTCATCCGAACGAGATATTATTTATTGATCTCCTAGTCACCAAATCAATAGTTCGTCTAGTTCTTTTCTATCGCCCTCCCGATTACAGCACTGCTCAAACAGAATCTTTCTGTGACTCACTCTCGGATATATTTTCTTTCAATGATCATCCACTGCTTGTGATAGGTGATATGAACTGCGATGCCTTAGTGGTTGACAACTCATTTAATCACAAGAAGACTCATGAAATAATTTCCGCTTTTGATTTAGTGTTTCTATGTCGTGAGCCAACTCGTGCTGGTCGCTGTTTAGACTGGATTTTTAGTTCTTCACCAGAAATGTTCACAAATGTGAAAATAATTCCTGCATTTCCCTCTTGTGACCATAGTGGTATTTCTTTCCATATAGCTACATCCGCTTCGTCACCAATCTCTACACCCATTCGTGATTATTCAAGAGCAAACTACGACCTCATAAATCGATTTTTCAGTACCATCAACTGGGAGTACGAGTTCGATAGTTTTACCTCTTGTGATGATTTATACTCCCGTTTCACGACTATTGTTACCAGTGCTATATCTCGTTTCGTTCCTTTACGCACCCCACGAGATTTTCATTGTTCTTATCCTCTGCATATCATGAAATTGATTGCTTATAGAAATAGACTGTTCGGTAAGATAGATAAACCAGCATCGCTGGCTCTTTATAAAAAGGCAAGTGTGAAACTCCTTCATAAGATGCGTAGATGGAAACATTATTCCGAAAAAACCAAATTGAAACGATCTAGTGATCTTTATAGACATATTTCATCTCTCACTAAACCGAAGCCAAGACCACCGAGATTTTTAACCGATATTACTGGTACTATTGTAACGGATACAATTGAAAAGTGTGATATGCTTGCAAGTGAATTTGCCTCTTCTTTCATAACGGCTGACACAGTTACTCCTTCTTTCCCTGATAGGCCTTTCCCTCCTCTTTCGAATTTAGAAGTTTTCTTACCGCATGTTGTTCTTAGGCAACTTATGAAACTTAAATCTACTGGTAGTACAGGTAGTGATGATATTCCTCAGATAATGTTTAAGAAATGTGCCTCATCACTGTGTCTCCCCCTGACGCACATTTATAACATGTGCATCATGCTCCAATCTACTCCCAAAATATGGAAGCATTCCTTCATTTCTGCAATTCCGAAACCTGGTAAAGATCCTTTTTTTTCTTCATCTTATCGTCCCATTTCCATTCTTTCTCCAGCCTCTAAAACTATGGAACGCCTAGTTCGAGACATTCTTGTTGATCATTGCACGAAAAACAACATAATCCCTAGTAACCAACATGGATTCAGAGTAGGTGGGTGCATCTGTTGTCACTAATCTCTTAGTTTGTGACGATGATTGGACTAATGCTTTATCAATCGGCCAGTGTACGGATGTTATTTATTTAGACTTTTCTAGGGCATTCGATTCCATAAGTATTCCGAAACTCCTCCACAAATGCAAATATTACGGCATCAACGATCCATTGCTTTCCTGGTTACAATCATTTCTGACGGAGCGTAGTTTTTCGGTTCGAATAGGTAAATCGTTTTCAAAGTCACTGCCAGTGACCTCCGGAGTTCCTCAAGGCTCTGTACTAGGTCCTTTTCTGTTTACTTTATATATCGCCGACATTAATGATGTTCTCGATTGTTTTCCGAATGTGAAGTACCAGGCTTATGCCGATGATATTAAATTATATGTCTCTTATAACAAGGGAGATATGAACGAGAAAAAAGAAGAACTACAAGAAGCTCTTGACTGTGTTCATAACTGGTGCCTTTCCAATCAGTTGACTCTTTCACCGTCTAAGTCCTTCCATTTACATATTGGTTCCAGTAATCCGTCTACTACATATGTCATCAATCAGATATCGATCGACAGAGTACCACAAGTGCGTGATTTGGGCATCCAATTGGCCGCATCCCTACGTCGTAATGACACTGTACTTGATAGGGTGGCCAAAGCTCGAAAGGCTATGTTCTCATTTCTTAGAGCCATCTCTGTCCATGATTCATCTATATTGGTCAAATGTTTTAAAATTTATGTAATGCCTCACCTAGACTTTGCTTCGACGCTTTGGAATCCTCACTACTAGAAAGATTCGACAACGGTAGAAAATGTTCAGAGAATTTTTACACGCATTGTATATTATCGTTGTTTTCCGAACAAAATGTACCCTCAGGCTCTTCCGTCTTATGAAACTAGGCTAAGATGTCTAGGCCTAACAAACTTGGCCGATAGGAGATATCAAAACGACGTTGTCATGGGTTGGAAGATTATGCAGAACCAGTCCATAATTGATAGAAACCGCATATTTAAAGAAGGACGTTGTACAAGAACTAATCCTAGTGGTATTCAAGTTGAAAAAACTCGTAACACTGCTGGTACTACAGCTTCTCTTTGCGAGTTTCTCGAATATTTAGCAAGTTACCTATTGATCTTCTTCGGGAAAAGTCTCTCAAAGCTTTCCGTAAAAAATTGTCTGTAAATAGAATAGTGTTTCGCATTTAATGAAGTATCTAGCCTTCATATGCCATATGTAGCTCTCAATTGTCTTTTTTTTTCTTCAAACAAATTTATTGCCTATGATGTTTGATTACCAATGCGCATTCTCGGATGCAGATAAAATATATATATATATACTGTCCCCCTCCCAACCCCCCCCTCCTCGCGCTCCGGTCGCCCGGTCATCCGCCTGAAATAACAATTTTTAGCACATACTGGTGAGCTATGGCCCAAACAGATTTCAACAAGTTAAAAGTGGAAACATTAAACTTACCGAGGCGATTGGCATATTGAAGAGTCAAGACATATTCATTTCAAGCCACGAGTGCGCTTGTATTCAGGAGTTGAATAGTTACCGGACCAGCTATGTTGGCGCATATATGTTCGTGCCCAAAATGATCTACATTTTCTTCTTTTTTCCGTTCTGGCAAAGAACCCTCGTCTCCTTCTTCCTATAGGCCCATATCGATATTGTCCCCTGCATCGAAGACAATAAAGCGCCTACTTCGTAAGACTATTATAGAGCATCTAGAAAGATTCGTTGTGTTGTCTAATTATCAGCACGGTTTTCGAGAGAAGGCTTCTGTTGTCACCAATTTATTGATGTGTGAGGAAGACTGGACCAGAGCGCTAGGGAGTGGACTTTCCACCGATGTCATATATCTCGATTTTTCTCGAGCTTTCGATACAATTAGTATTCCTAAGCTTCTCTACAAGTGTAGACATTATGGTATACCATCTCAATTGTTATTGTTTCTGGAATCCTTCTTGACAGATCGCACTTTTTCAGTTCGCATTGGTAGGACTCGTTCTCCTCAATTTAATGTGACATCAGGGGTTCCCCAGGGTTCTGTCCTTGGACCTCTGCTATTCATCTTATACATAACTGATTTGAACCATGTACTAGCTCAATTCCCTATGTGCATTTCCAAGCATTTGTCGATGATATTAAAGTGTATGTGTCTTATAACAAAGATACCTTTTTAGAGCGAAGTCAAGAACTACAACTTGCACTCGATGCTATTACTGTTTGGTGTGAATGTAATCAACTCTCCTTGTCTCCCAGTAAAACTCTTCATCTGCATATAGGGTACCAATCTCTCATCGCCTCCTATTCAATCTGCCATGTTCTGTTATCACGTGTCAACCAAGTTCGCGACCTGGGAGTACAAGTTGTCTCATCATTGCGCAGAGGCCCAGCTGTTGAAGATCGAGTGAGCAAAGCAACGGCAGCCATGTATTCACTCCTCCGTGCTGTTCCCATCAACGACCCAGTTATTCTACTCAAATGCTTTTCCACATATATACTTCCTCATCTAGAATTTGCATCTTGCTTCTGGAATTCATATTATGAAAAATACTGCAAAATTATCCTCTCTATATATTATAGACGAATAAGGAATTTCTCTTTCTTTATGTTCTCTCACTTTATGTTATCCTTCGCAAAAAAATTACTAAAAAAAATTTCTTGGTAAAATTAGTAGAGAACCTATATATAGGAAAAACGAGCAACCAATATAGACCGGGTTTACACAAACTCTTTTCGCAGGGAGGAAAGAGTAGTTAAGTGAACAAAATCATGTTTTCACACGCTTTCATTCTCCTTAGAACCGCTATCATTCTCCTGGTCAATCATTTTCACACTTTTGATAGTTTTCGACATTGCGGATCTCATGATACTAAACTTAAGAAAGATTTTCCAGTATTGACCGAAATTCCCGAGTTTTAAACTGATGTTTTTCAATTAATGTTTTCTCATCTTTCAGATATCCATTCATGAGCATTTTCAGATATGTTGTTCAGAAGTCTTCTATGAACATCTCTCTTCGTTCAGTTTTTCATTTACTTCAAAATTCAGAAACTTATGTTCACTTAAAGTTGAAAAAGTTAATTGTCATCACTACGCTCTTTTTCAGGCGTTGCGTTCGCGTTGCGTCTTTATCGTTCACGTGGCGTCTTATAACATTTTGGCCCCAATTTATTCTACTTCAGAAATGTTCGCGGTTGACAGATTTGCTTTAATTTCGTGTAACGATAAAATAATTCGCCTAAATCATGTACTGTTATGACATCTTTTGAAAATTTTTAGTTTGAATCAATTTTAAGAGTAATATAGACAAAAAAAAGTTTCTACACCAATTGTTTTCTTTTTTCATGAATTTATAAAGTTTCTTATGAAATTCATTTCATTATAATCAATTCTCTCACACTTATCTTCCTTTCCCTCACAGTGAGTGGTGACTGGACAATTCGCTCTGATATTGATTTTCGTTAACTCAACACGAAAATGCCAAGAACCAAAAAGAATTCCTCCCCAAAATCTCCGAAGTCTTCTCCTTCGACCAAATCTCCCTCCGCCAGTGTCTCAATCTCCGAAACAGTTGCCGAAGCTGTCGCCTTCGCTACATTAGATGCTCCAGACGGAATCTCGATTCCACTTTGGAAATCCATTTCTCGGATCATAACCATGCTTTCGTCTACACTCGAAGCCATATCTTCCAAGACATGTCATTGCAATTCAACATCCCTTCCCCCTAGCGCGACACTGAAATCATCTGGGTCGCCTTCCGCCTTCTTGTCAACTACTTCTGATCAAGAGTCTCACAGAAGGGCACGTTCTCTGGTCATCGCGGGTCTTCCAGAAAGTCTCTCTCCAGCAGCAAGCGAGAGGGTCGTCCATGACGAGGCTATCGTCCAGTCTCTTCTGGATGATCTCAATATTCAAGTTAGACCAGAAGCCGTTTTCAGAATGGGTCAAGGTAATCGTAGGTTACTCAAAGTAATGCTTCCTGCTCGTTCTTTCATGTTGGCAGGACTTCGTTCAGCTTCTTCCATCCGTTCAAACCCCCGTTGGAAGGGGGTTTTCATCAGGAAGTCAATGACGTTATTCATCAGGAAGTCAATGACGATTTCAACCGAGCCAGTTATGCAGATATCAATAAGCTATTATCAAATATGGACTGGACACTTGTTTTCGATGATTTCATTTCTGTAGATGACCTAGTTGATCGATTGAATGTTATTGCGAAGTCTTTAATTGAGAAATTTATCCCTAGAAAACGTAGGAAAGCTGCTTTTGAAACTTATCCTGAGCACATCCGTAACCTCTTCGAGCATAAATTAGCCCTTTTCTCTAAAATTCATGTTCCCACTGTTCTAGAATTATTCAAACGCACTTCTCGAAAACTTGACAAGGAAATCAAGAAGTTTGAAATAAATCGACAGAAGGCTTTCTTCTCCGATCCTAGAAAGTTCTATCAATACGTAGGAAATCGTCTAAAATCCCATTCTTCGATTCCATCTTTCACAGATTTAGTTGGTTCTTTTGTTCACACGGATGAAGCTAAAGCTAGTGCTCTATCCGATTTTTTCTGTTCCGCTTTCTCAATCGATGATGGTTTGATTCCGAATGTTGATAGAGTTATTGATCATTCCCTAACTGATATGCTTATTCTTCCCGGAGACGTCAAGTACTATTTAAAAAAGCTGTCTCCTTCTCTTACGCAGACATCTGACTCTATTCCTCAGAAATTTTACAAAGAATGCGCTTCGTCGCTTGCAGAACCACTAAGCTATATTTTCAATTTCTCTCTTAAACTTGGCCATTTTCCTTCTCTTTGGAAAATATCTTACATCACTCCTATTCCAAAAAAATCTCCACCCTTGAATGTAGACAACTTTCGACCTATCGCATTCACGCCCACACCTTCTAAAGTTTTCGAACGCATAGTTCGTGATAGGATAACAAAGTGGATGGACATGCATTCTATATTTTCTGAAGAGCAACATGGTTTCGTTCCTAGAAGATCAGTTCAATCTCAGCTTCTTTCGGTAACTAATAGTTGGACGAGAGCCCTCGACCAAAGTAAATCTGTCGATTGTCTCTATTATGACTTGACTAAGGCTTTTGATGTTGTCTCGCATTGTAAACTTCTCCACAAACTAGAAAGTTTAGGCATTCGTGGAAATCTTTTGAGATGGACTAGAAGTTTTCTAACAGGACGTTGTTTCAGTGTTAAGGTCAACCGAACATTTAGTGACACTAGAGAAATATCATCTGGAGTCCCACAGGGATCGGTTTTAGGGCCGCTATTCTTCTTGATCTATATCAACGATTTGCCTCGAATTTTTTCCAACTTACCCTCAGTTAGTATTCAGCTGTTCGCTGATGACATTAAGTTGTATATTTCTTATGATGAACTAGGTGCTCAAATCGCTAAATCCCAACTCTGTTTAGCAATAAATCAATTCGATAGGTATTGCGATACATGGCAGTTGGCAATAGCTTAAAAGAAATGCATTGTTCTATATTTAGGTAATAAAAACCCATGCTCAACCTATTATGTAAGTCCAAATACTCTTTTCACGAAATCAACCTCTGTTAGAGATTTAGGTATTTTAATAGATGATTCCCTGTCTTTCAAATCACAATATGAGCTTTTGTGTCGGAAGGCATTACAAACAGTTTATGCCTTATTCAGAATTATTTCATGTATCACACCAGATATATATGTAAGATGTTACAAATCATATGTTCTACCGATTTGTGAATTTTCTTCATCGGTTTGGTCTCCTCATTTAAAAAATGATATTAGGAAAATAGAGAAGGTCTAGCATATATTTACTAAACTTCTCTATTTTAGATGTAATTTAAACTGCTCTCCTAATATTAGTTATGAGAATCGTTTGAATACTTTAAATTTGACCTCTCTATATTGTAGGAGAATCATTAATGATCTCACTTACGCTTTCAAAATAATCCGAGGTGAAGTTGATCTTAAAGTTAGTACCTTTTATGTGTTCAAACCGTGTAATGGTAGAACATCCGCCTTTAATTTCCACATACCTTTCACAAATAAGAGGTTAACTTTCAATTGTTTTGGAATAAGAACGTCTAGGTGGATGATTAATTTACCTGCTCAAGTTATGACTTCTCCTAACTCTAATGTGTTCAAAAAGAGGCTCAAGATGCTAAATGTTCTTGAAATTCTCGATCTGCACTTACCTAATCTCTGAGTTGTTCCCTTTTTTTGCTTTCTCTCTCCTTTCTTATTCTAGAAAATCATTGTTCAGATGTTATTGTCAAGAACAACGCTCACTATTGTATGAGTTATCTTATGTTTTGTCACATCAGTATTGATGTATGAATAAATAAAAAAAATAAATAAACGTAAATTAAAAAAGTGTTCATTGATTTATGCAGTAAAAATACATTCGATTTATGACACTTTTTAACTTCGCTGTAATCTCCTCCCCATTGCATTTCACTGCACTCTCCTGTTCTTTCTCATTTTCCTCCCTTTCTAATCTCTCTCTCTGTTACTTTTAGGGAAGAGGGGGAGGAGCCTACAGCAAAGTTAAAAAGTACTCTAGCACTATGTTACTTAGAAAAGACCGCACTTTACTTGGATGAGACATGCTTTACTTGGGTGGTTTATTTTCTGACAAATGTAGTCATTGAAATTTCGTTGAACGCTAGAATATTCTCTTTAAAACGTTAAATGAAAAAAGTGTTAATTGATTTATGCAGTAAAAATACATTCGATTTATGGCATTTTTTAGCTTCGTTGCAAGCTCCTCCCCTCTACATTATGCTGCACTATGTTGCTCCTGTTCTTTCTCATTTTCCTCCCTCTCTAATCCCTCTCCCATTAGTCTTAAATACGTGACTCCGCTTCCGAGTGGAAAGAGGGGGAGGAGCCTACACCGAAGTAAAAAAGTACCCGATTTATTTAGAGAACTTTTCTCGAAAAACTTCTTCGTTCACAAAAGTGTAGGATTTTTTAAATGATTATATTTTTATATTATTCTATATGATAAATCGGCACTATGTTACTTAGGGGAGGCCGCACTTTGTTTGGATGGGCCGTACTTTGAACTAAAAGGAATTTCATCGTTGTGAGAAACGAAACTCCTTTTCTAGAGTAAATTTGTTTCATATTTCAGCCTTTCAAGTTCTGACGCTTAATTTTTTTCTCTGGATTATTTTGCTCTTCTAATTTTCATCACTATTCTCTTTATGTTTTCGGAATAATAATTGTATCACGATTTTAGACTAGATTGAAACAAGAAAACTTGAACTAGACCAGGCAGTAAAGATGTATTTTTGTTGAAAAAATAGAGAGTTTCGCTTTCAATTGAATGGTCCGAGTTACATTGAAGCGTTTTCACATGAATAATAAGTGGCACTTTGTTACTTGGGGGGCCGCACTTTACTTGGGGGGCAGGTCACTTTTCACTGATTTTTCCGCTTAGGCTTAGGTAAAAAGTATGCTAACGAGGCCGTAAAGAACAATTAGCCACAATATTTTTTATCCAGTCTGATTTTTTTAAAAATTTTTTTCATTTTTATCCAGTTTGAGAAAATTGAATCAGCCGTTTTCAGCCACTATTCACTGTTTTTTTTCTCGCTTAGGCTTAGTCAATGGTTACGCTCAGCGGTTTTTTTTTAGTTGGTCCGAAAATCCTACAGACGTTCGCCGAAGGCAAAATTTTTTTTATGCAGATCCTTGCCTTACATCTTTAATTTTTTTCAAGTTTAAGTTTTATGAGATAAAAATTTTTTGAAAAATTTTCACCCTTCTGAGATAAAATAATTTCACATAAGGGTTCCCTCTTATGATTTAAAAGACAGACGCCCGCTGGAGGTCTAAAACAGACACCCGCCGACAGACGACCAGACATCACTAATTAACCCCTGGTTACGCTAACGAGGCCGTACGGCTTAGCCTAACGAGAACGCATAAGAAAATGTCAATTCATTGATTTTTGTCAAAAAATGTTTTTAAAAAAAGCTCCCCCCTGCCCGAAGTAAAGCGCCCCCCAAGTAAAGCGCGCCCCTCCAAGTGAAGTGCGTCCCCCAAGTAAAGTGCGGCCCGCCTAAGTAAACTTGTGCCTACCTTTTGATAAAGTTGAATACGTTTCATTTGTCCAAAGAAAAACATTTAGGATTTTTAACAATTGCTTTATGATAGTTGCTTGATCCGAAAATTCCAGTGGACCTCCGATTTACCCTTCGACGGATCTCTAATTCGAAATAAATTCAAAACTTGACAATGAAAACAAGATAAATAATCGAAAGTAGATTAGGGGAGTTATAAATTGGTCAAAAATAAGACAGAGGCCCGACGAAGGTGATGGGTTTCCGGATGGCAAAACAAATTTATTTCAAGAAAAAAATTTAGCCCTCTGAATTTATAAACTTTCCGGGGATCAAAAACAAACTCGCCCGAATTCAAACCACAGGCCTCAAACAATTATTCGGACATGAACAGTTAACCCTTGTGGTTCTTATAGTGCGAACACAAGCCCGCCGCCTTCAGTATAGACATAGGAAATGAACTTCTGACTAATAAAGGAAGTGAAGCGAATATAAAGCAGTAAAGTTTAGTGAGCCAGAAAGTAACTAGGGTGATAAAAATGGAAAGCTGTCCTAGCGACATAACGAAAATAAGGGCAGCGAAGCTGCCTGTGTGGAAAATAAAATGATGAGGGAGGGGATAAACGTTGCGAAGCGGTCTGAGTGAAGGCCAAATCAATGAGGGTAAGGAAGCACTGTGGAAAACAAAGCCCGCATGATTTATAAAGAAGGATTGATCGCGAAGTGAAGAGGAGTGGATAAACAGGGAGATGAGGAAAAGAATAAGAAGAACGAAGGCAGCGAAGCTGCCTGAGGCAGGGAGGAAAGGAGAAGTAGAAAAGTGAAGGCAGCGAAGCTTTCTGGAGCAGGAAGAAAAGGAGGAGCAGAAAAACAAAGGCAGCGAAGCTGCCTGAAGCAGGGAAAAAAGGAGAAGCAGAAAAGCGAAGGCAGCGAAGCTTTCTGGAGCAGGAAGAAAAGGAGGAGCAGAAAAACAAAGGCAGCGAAGCTGCCTGAAGCAGGAAAAAAAAGGAGAAGCAGAAAAGCGAAGGCAGCGAAGCTTTCTGGAGCAGGAAGAAAAGGAGGAGCAGAAAAACCAAGGCAGCGAAGCTGCCTGAAGCGGGGAAAAAAAGAGAAGCAGAAAAGCGAAGGCAGCGAAGCTTTCTGGAGCAGGAAGAAAAGGAGGAGCAGAAAAACAAAGGCAGCGAAGCTGCCTGAAGCAGGGAAAAAAAGGAGAAGCAGAAAAGCGAAGGCAGCGAAGCTGCCTGATGCAGGAAGAAAAGGAAAACGAAGGTGGAGAGAAGAGAAGGAGAAAGACGAATTTGAGGCAGGAAGGAAAGGAGAAGAAGAATAACGAAAGCAGCGAAGCTGCCTGAGGCAGGGAGGGAAGGAGAAGCAGAAAACAAAGGCAGCGAAGCTTTCTGAAGCAGGAAGAAAAGGAGGAGCAGAAAACAAAGGCAGCGAAGCTGCCTGAGTCAGTGAGAAAAATAACGAAGGCAGCGAAGCTGCCTGAGGGAGGGAGAAAAGAAGAAGCAGAAAAGCGAAGGCAGCGAAGCTTTCTGGAGCAGGAAAAAAGGAGGAGCAGAAAAACAAAGGCAGCGAAGCTGCCTGAAGCAGGAAAAAAAAAGGAGAAGCAGAAAAGCAAAGGCAGCGAAGCTGCCTGATGCAGTAAGAAAAGGAAGAACAGAAAAACGAAGGCAGCGAAGCTGCCTGCGGTGTAGAGAAGAAAAGGAGAAAGACGAATTTGACGCAGGAAGGAAAAGAGAAGAAAAATAACGAAAGCAGCGAAGCTGCCTGAGATCAAAAATGAAAAAAATTTCAGAATTGACTAGGCTCTCAGAATGACTTGGCTAACAAGTGTAGCGAGCTACCTCGGTGATCATCTAGTGTAAACTGCATTAGTGCACTTTACGATCACAACCTTGTTCAAATGTAGACAATTCTCATAGCGAATTGCGATTACGGTAGTATTTGCAGCTCGACGCTTGAGCGCTATTTAAATAATTGTGAAATAGTTTAGCGTAGAAGTTTAGCATTTTTAGCTACTTGTTCCGATTGTTTTTTTGTTTTTTGTTAATTTAAGAATAGTTAAATTATGATTTAACTATTCAATTAGCATAGACGTATTTGCTAGAATTTAATTTGCTTATAGTTAAAAGCCGAGTCAGCTCAGACTTCGGCTCTCTTCGTTCTTCCCTTTTGCCCCCACTTGGATCCACCAGCTCGTCCTTGACGAGCAATCTTGGAGAGAGAGGAAATCACCGAAAAGGTCAGTAAGTGGGCTCCCAAGTTTGAGCTCCATTTACATTTCTGCCCCTTGATTTCCTTTCCCTTCTGAAATTGCACTTTAGTGTGCTGGGCCGTTTAGCGACCAATTCTTGAACCTGGTTTAGACCAGGTTTCAGTATAGTAGTTTCAACCCCATTTCCCCCTCTTTGTTCGTTATTTGAATTTTGTTGCATTGTTGTTATTATTTGAGTGAATTACTGATTCTGTGTAATTTGGCCAGTAAATTTGTTTGATTACCGCGTGGCAGCACAAGGGCTATAAAAAGCCAAGTGATAGAGCACAAAACACTAAAACACCACATGGTGCATCGGCCAAATGACAGAATCGGTAGAAAACTCAACGCTTGTTTCTGAACAAGAAAACGCAACTGCATTTTTAAGTGAGTTGCTACAAAGATTCGATGAAATAGGGGTATTTCTCAGAGAGAATTCAGAAACTCTAAATGCGAGTGTTAGCTCGAAAGCAGAAGAGTTTTCCCTTCTCTTAGAAGTTGATGAGAAATATTTCAGTAAATCTATCGAGAATTGGCATAAAGCTATAGGCAAAATTCCAAAAGTGGAAAAGGTGATTTTTGAAAATCAATATAATACTTGGGTAAAAGAAGACCCCGAAAACAGATCAGGGCAAAGAATAAAAAAGAGAGTCGAAATCGTTCAAGCGAAATTAGACCATTTCATCTCCAAATGCGGAAAAGTATGTCCTCCTATTAGTCCCACAACAAATCAGGCAGCTTCAGAGCTGACACCCGAAAATGCTGGTATAGAGACCCGAGGTAGAGACCGCGGAATACAGTTAAGGGGTGATACAGTCAACCCAGCCCCGCCGCGACCGCTAGTAGAGCATTTTGAGCGGGCAGTGCGGCTCCCGCAGTTACCAGCACCCATCTTGCCTGAATTTCACGGCAGACCGGGGGAATTCCCTTGTTGGTGGGAACAGTTTGAGGAACTGATCCACAGTAGAACGGACACTTCCAGGGTGGAAAAAATGTCTTATTTGAGGCAGGCTGTTAAAGGATCAGCGAAGCTGACACTCAGTCAGTTTCCCACCACAGCGGCGTCGTACGACGATGCCATAGCGTTAATAAAAGACTGTTTCGACACCAAAAGAGGAGATGAAAGAGCAGTCATCACACAGCTTGAGAGCATATCAGCAGTAAGTGAGTCATGGCAAGACCAGTTGAACATGATCCTCACACTGAAAGCTGTTGTAACGAGACTCGGCAAGCTTCAGGTAGCAATGCAGCAAGATCTTCTTCTGCAGCAAGTTATCTTGAAAAAATTTCCATCAAGCACTCGTACTACGCTGTATAGGCACGTGTACAATGCAGAAAATGTCACGGTCAAAGACATTCTCGACAGGGCAGAACGCCTAGCAAAGGAAGAATTGTTTGTTGCGGAAATGGATGGAAGTCCACTGCCACGGCAGAAAAACCCGTTTAAGCAAACAGTGAATGTTGCTAGGGATGAGTCCCAGAGAGCGATCGTCGACAAGCGCATTAGGCCTATAAGACAAGAGGCAGTGGAAGACACTCGAGGCAGAGAAAGTTGTGTGTTCTGCGGTAAACACCGAATTTCCCATGCATGCAAGATAGTGAGATTCGTGAAAAATCGCATCGACATGGTCAAGAAAAAAGGCCTTTGTCAAGCATGTTTGAGCCCAGGGGGAACCGCGCATCAGTGCAGCGCTAAGTGCGCGTACTGCTATAAACCCCATCACATGTCGCTTTGTTTTGAGTTCGTCGAAACACAAAGAGAGACCAATCAAACTCAAACCACATTTCCACGCAACCGCCCACCACGCAACGGTAACAGCAATCAAATGGGCGTCCACGCAACGACCCTAAGCGAAACTGTTCGCGTGCCAGAAAGAACTTTCCCTGCGGAGAGTGCAGCAGCGCAGGTCAGCACAGGCATCGTTCGAGAGGAGAGCTCTCAGAGAACAAAGCGCCTTGTGTACAACCGCCTGCAAACAGGGCAAGTGAGTGTTCGGAACGGAGAGAGTCGCATGAAAGTCGACTTCCTCCTGGACACCGGCGCATCTGTGAACCTTATCTCTCAAGAGCTAGCCGAAAGGCTAAAGCTGAGAAAGGTACAGTACATTAAAAGCTCACTGTCAGGCCTGGGCGCTAAGTCAGAAGGAGCAAAAATGTACCCAATTTACGAAGTGCCGCTTCAAGGCATTCAAGGGAGAAAGCTCACTGTTAAGGCGATGGGTTACGGAGAACCTTTAACCGACTCGCTTGAGAGCTTGCCGCTTATTGAGGAAGATATTTGTTTTATCAAACGGAAACGTTTCCCCATGGCGGACGAATTATCTCGTACGAAGCCGGTTCAGCCCAAGGTGCTTCTGGGGAATTCAGACTATCTTCGAATTATGCTTTGGCAAAGAAAGCCTGTGCCGCTACCGAGCGGATATCTCCTTATTCCTTCAATATTTGGGTGGATAGCCACAGGTGGAGGTGTTGAATCATGGAAGTCCAAAGCATTCGTTTCCCTGGTTTCTGAACGCAAAGTTTTGAGAGAAGAAGTCAATGAAGCTCTTCAGAATTTTCTAGGCTTAGACGATGCAGTCAAAGGTGAAATTGAAGATGACATTAAAAAGGCAGAAGAGAGTGTAGTGGAAGACTACTTTGCAAAAAATGTCGAGGTAGTAGATGGCAAAGTTCAAGCGCGCTATTGTCTCAAGCCAAATGTGGTCGACAAAATTTCAGACAACGAGATGAGTTCCGTAATTAGATTACGCAGTGTTGTTTCGAATCTCCGAAACAGAAACATGCTAAAACACTATGACGAGGTCATTAAAGAGCATGTCTTGAAAAATTAAGTTGAAAGAGTAGATGCTCCCTCGCCTGACTCAAGAGTCGCTTACCTGCCCCATCATCCGGTTTTCCGTCCTGAAAAACCTGCAAAACCGATAAGAATCGTGTACGATGCGTCGGCTAAGCAGAAAGGCAAAATCTCTTTGAATGAAGCCATGTACGCCGGTCCAGTAAAGCTGGAAAGAATTCCAGCATTGCTCATACGTGCTAGAATGGCGCACAGCATCATCATGAGTGATGTAGAAGCGGCCTTTCTTCAAGTACAGATTCACCCAGATCAGAGAGATTTGATGCGATTCGTTTGGTTAAAAGACATAACGAAGCCAGTGTGTAACAAAAATCTCTTGCATCTGCGATTTCGCGTGGCGCCATTCGGTATAGCACAGAGCCCATTTGTGCTCGAGTCAGCGATAAGGTTTCTAAGTGCAGAGAAAGCAAAACGGTGAGAATTCAAGTTCAGAGGCAGAAACTCTTGCTCAGATCTTGCAGAATCTGTATGTAGACAATATTCTTCTTGAGTGTGAAAGAGACACAGATAAAGCAGGCATGTACAGACAAGCCAAGAAGGTGTTTTCGGAGATCGGAATGAACTTGAGAGAATTTTCATCTAATGACGAAGCATTCGTGCATTCTCTTCCTGAATGTGACCAAGGCGTCATCGGAAAACAGAAAATTTTGGGAGTTGAGTGGTCCTCTACGGAAGACACATTTCGAGTAATGGCGAAAATGCCCGATACAGTCGGAGAGCTCACGAAAAGAAAGGTGCTGAAAAAGTTAGCATCCACATTTGACCCAATGGGGTGGGCAACGCCGTTGCTTCTACCAGCAAAAATTTTTGTTCAGCAACTGTGGAAGCAAGATTACGGGTGGGACACCCGGCTCTCAGAGGAAGATGAAACAGCATGGAAAGTGCTGGAAAGAGACATTACAAAATTTGTAAAAGACATTCCTCGCCGCGTGTACCAAACACGTAAACAAGTTTCTCTCGCAGTATTCGCAGACGCTTCAGGCAAAGCTTTGGGTGCCGCGGTGTATGTGGTAGGAGAAAACGGGGGTGACCTGCTGATAGGAAGATCACAACTCGCTCCTCTGAAAAACGTGCAAACTATTCCAAAGCTAGAATTGAGAGCGATTCTGCTAGCCTGTCAACTTCTCTTGTTCACGGTAAGAAGCCTGAAAGGAGAAGGAAGTGTAGCAAATTGCGTAGTTTTCACAGACAGCATGATTGCACTGTACTGGGTATCAAATTACGTCAAGGGCTCAAAAAAGACAGTGTTAAACACTTCGAGAAAAATTCAGCAGTGCAGGCACGAAATTTGCAAGGAAATGCACACTGAATGTTCAGCAAAGGGAGAATGCGTTGGAATGGGCCACGTTGTATCGGAAGAAAACCCGGCAGACAGTGCCAGCAGGGGTTGCTCAGCGTCCAAATTCAGCAAAACCGACCACATCTGGTGGAGGGGACCATCTTGGCTTTCAAAAGAAGGCCTGAAAAAGCGCCCCCCATGGAATCCAGATACCATGCCTGATTCAATCAAAAACGAAGCTAACCAAGAACCAAGTCAGAACCTAGTTCTCACAACAGCGGCTCGCGCTTCCTTCATAGATTTTTCACGCTTTTCCAAGTTTGAGAGATTACGGCGATCAGTGGCGTATGTAAGGAGATTTCTGCGAATTCGTTTGCAATCATTGAGTGAGAAATCTAGAAAATTGATTGAAAGGTTGGCAGGTCGAGGCCCATTGTTCGGCGATTTAACGGCCAACGAAATTGCCGGAGCAGAGACTTGCATTCACAAGGTGAACCAAGCATGCCAAATTAAGATGGTGCAGGATTCTGGTAATCGCAAGTTAGAGCTGTTCGAAGACAATGAGGGCGTGTACAGGTGTGGCCACGGAAGACTAGGTAACGCAGCGATCCCATACGGCGAAAAGTTTCCGATATTCGTTCCCGGAACAAAAGACAGCCCGCTGATTGCGATGATTGTGCAGCATGCACACGCAACCAGCATGCATTCGGGCGAGAATCACACTTTGGATCTAGTGAGATCCAAGTGTTGGATTGCTAAAGGCAGAAGGGTGGTCCAAGCCGTGCTTCGAAAGTGCGTGGCTTGCAGAAAATTTCTGGCTAAGCCCTATGTATATCCAAAAGCGCCCGAACTCCCTCCAGAACGAATTCAGTCGACAAGACCCTTTCAATGCATAGGACTCGACTATGCGGGGCCCTTCACAGTTGCAAGGCAAAATGAGCAGTGCAAGCAATATGTTTTGCTAATCACGTGCTTAGCAACGAGAGCGGTTCACTTGGAAGTAACAGAGTACCTTTCGGCAACAGCGTTTTTGTCGGCCTTTCGTAGATTCGTCTCCCGAAGAGGCGCTCCGGATAGCGTTCTCTCTGACAACGCGCCAGCTTTCAGAGCTGTAAGTGACTTCTCTAGAGAAGGAACGAGCGCAAACGAGAATTTCTCTTCTTACCTGTCATCCAAAGGGATTGAGTGGAGCTTCACAGCGCCTCATGCGCCCTGGCAGGGTGGAGTATATGAGAGATTGGTGGGCATCATGAAGCAATGTCTCAAGCGGAGTTTTGGAAGAAAAGTTCTTTCACACGAGCAGTTTTCGACAGCGATAGCGGAGATTGAAGCTGTAATGAACAGCCGCCCGTTGGTGAAGCTATCGGACGATTTCCGCGACGAAACGAGAGTGCTTCGCCCATCCGACTTTCTCTCACCAGGAGCACGTCTGGGGTTTTCGCTGGGTAAGGTTCCTGATGACAGCGAAATAGAAGTGCCGGCGAGCACAGCAGACAGACTCATTGCACAGTACACAATGCAAGAACAGCTATTAGAGCGTTTTTGGCAACTATTCACATCATCGTACTTGCATTCCTTGAAAAAGCGGCCAGAGTGTTCCGTCAAGACGAGACGCGGAGTATTCCGTCACCCTATAGAGGGCGAAATAGTCTTAATAATTGAAGAGAACACGCCACGAGGCTCGTGGCCACTAGGGCGAATCGTTAAAGGGGGAGATAGAGAAGCACAGGTGATCAGTAGCTCGGGTAGGCTAATCACCAGACCGATTAATCTCCTGGTACCTCTAGAGGTGATGAGTAAAAATTCGGGAGCAGAGGCTCCAGAAGAAAACCAATTTGCCCCCCTAAATCTCGATTCATCAAAAATTGTCCAGGCGAATAGGCCAATCCGAAATTGCCCATCATTAGCGAGGGACCCAGATTTCTGGAAATCTGTCTGTCATTAAAAAACTAAGTGGGCTTGTATTGGAAGAAGTGGAAAATTTAGTTTTTGAACTATAAAAATTGTAAACAGTGAAAATTGCTTTCAGAAGCATGGAATCTAAGGATACCGAAATCTCTGATGACCAAGAGAAAATGCTGCTTGGAGACGCGGTTGAAGAGACGGTTGGCGTCGACGGCGGCGTACCTAGCGTGGATCAGTCCAGTGCCATGGTCAGTGCCAGTGAAGATTTGTAAAGGAGGAAAATTTTGGTGTCGAAAAAGGGTTTTGGGTTTAAAGGCTTTTCTGAGCCTACCCATACTTGAGAGAGGCTATTTTCGGTTGCACGTGGTAATCGAGTAGTTTCTACAGGTCAGCCTTGAGACGCCAGGAGAGTACTCCAGGGAGGATTACCTTATTGACTACATCTCTGACGTGGTTCAATCTGCGAAGGCCGAACTCTCCGCTCTGGTGCAGTCGCACTCGACCAACCTTCTCTCCCGCATTAACCAAACCCATGCGGCAATCAACCATCTCTCCACTAAACTAGATAATGTGGTGGCTCAAGGGTCAGTAATCACCTCTCTCTTAGAGGCCACCCCACCACATACTCCGGTTCCAGAACCGGTCCCCACTCTTCCAAAACCCACCCCCCTAATGCAAACACACACCCCGACTTTCCCCACTAAGCCATGGGCACCCTCAAACCTAAAAAGGTCTCAGGACCTGGGTGAAGCACCCAGTTCATCCAAAATTGCGAAAGAGTATGCTCCAGACATAGCAGCTTGTTTGCTCTGTGGAGATACTTCGCATTACGCCATAGCCTGCCAAAAGATACAGTCTCTGCAACAACGTAAGATGTTGATCAGACGGGCTGGGCGATGCTTCAACTGCCTCTATAAAAGGCATGGCGCTAAAGCATGCAAGGTAGAACCTTGCGCTTTCTGCAAAGGCAAACATCATGGCGCAGTGTGCACAAAAAACCCGCAGGTTAAGCAATGCGCGTATAATGTCCTCGCACCGCAGTAGGCGGTCCTCTTTGCGCCCCCCCCCCAGTGTAGCGAGCTACCTCGGTGATCATCTAGTGTAAACTGCATTAGTGCACTTTACGATCACAACCTTGTTCAAATGTAGACAATTCTCATAGCGAATTGCGATTACGGTAGTATTTGCAGCTCGACGCTTGAGCGCTATTTAAATAATTGTGAAATAGTTTAGCGTAGAAGTTTAGCATTTTTAGCTACTTGTTCCGATTGTTTTTTGTTTTTTGTTAATTTAAGAATAGTTAAATTATGATTTAACTATTCAATTAGCATAGACGTATTTGCTAGAATTTAATTTGCTTATAGTTAAAAGCCGAGTCAGCTCAGACTTCGGCTCTCTTCGTTCTTCCCTTTTGCCCCCACTTGGATCCACCAGCTCGTCCTTGACGAGCAATCTTGGAGAGAGAGGAAATCACCGAAAAGGTCAGTAAGTGGGCTCCCAAGTTTGAGCTCCATTTACATTTCTGCCCCTTGATTTCCTTTCCCTTCTGAAATTGCACTTTAGTGTGCTGGGCCGTTTAGCGACCAATTCTTGAACCTGGTTTAGACCAGGTTTCAGTATAGTAGTTTCAACCCCATTTCCCCCTCTTTGTTCGTTATTTGAATTTTGTTGCATTGTTGTTATTATTTGAGTGAATTACTGATTCTGTGTAATTTGGCCAGTAAATTTGTTTGATTACCGCGTGGCAGCACAAGGGCTATAAAAAGCCAAGTGATAGAGCACAAAACACTAAAACACCACAACAAGAAAGTGACAAGCGTCCCCAAAGGGGACGCTAGTCCTTGTTATTTAGACGAGCAAGCCCTTTTTGGTCAATTTATTTTTCACCTCTTCATTCATAGAACTCTTTTTTTCGTATTTTACTTTCTTATTTTGTGGGAGTTTCGCCTGCTCTCTCTGGCGATAGAACTCTTTTTTTTGTATTTATCTTTCTTATTTTTTGGCTCTCTCTGTTCATGGAACTCTTTTTTTTGTATGCATCTTTCTTAAACTTTTCCTGTCTATCGTTGTCTCGCCTGCTCTCTCTGATCAGTGTCTTCTCTCGCAAACTCTTTCTTTTCGTTTTTTTCCTGCTCCCTCTGGCCAGTACGACACAGGAAGGGCAATGAACGGCACGCCTCTGAGACGCGCGCTCTCTTTGTATCTTACGCACATGCTCTCTCTTCTCCCTCTCGCCTTGCTCTCACTGTCTCTCATTATCGCTGCCGGTTGCTTTCTTGTCGCTTTTTTCCTGCTCCCTCTGGCCAGTATGCTCTCGAGCTCTGCTCGCCTGCACTCTCTCTGATCAGTCTTGTCTCTCGCTGTTCTCTCTCGTGATAGAATCACAATTGATTGCCCTCTGAGCTAAGCCCTCTCCTTGTACATGTCTTACGCACACGCTCTCTTCTTACTCTCGCCTCTTTTTTTTCTCTCGCTCTCTCTCATTATCGCTGCCGGTTATGTGACGGTCTCCGATTGCTCTTTCCGATACAGTAGTTGAGCGAAAGTGCAACATTCGTTTGCCAGGGTGCAAATTTGAAGGGAAAAAGTTTCTAGGATGAAAAAACACGTACATTGCAATGAGAATGGTTTTGAAAGGAAGTTTAAAAATCTGAACAGTGTTTTTCGTTTAACTCATCAACGAAAGAGAGAGAGAGAGAAAAGAGCTGAGTTATTTGCTTTTTATACGTGAGATTTTCGAAAGAGTTGTTTTCAAGACATATTTTCTGAAGAAGAGAGTATTCAATTTTCTGGGTCAAATTTATGAAACTCACAAAATATGAAACCATGTTGATATCACAGATAAGAAAAAGCACTACAGACAAAAATTAGGTGTCTAACATGCTCAAAAAGTTTGAGCAACTTTTTTTTACTTTCATGTGTATATTTTGTATTCTCGACTTTCCTGGAGAAGTTAATATTTGTTGTAACTTTAGATTTGAATCGACAACAAAATGGGCAGGAGCGTACTCTGCATGGCCTATGCGGATGTGCGAAGCAGAGGCATCTTTCGCATCTGCCCGCACCCGTAATAATCAGCCTTCGAGTTTGAATCAAGGGCACGGCATCGCAACCCATCGCGTGATGAACGACTCTCGCGCAGAAGAGGCATGGCATCTTGGATCTCGATTGGTTCCAAGTTTCCGCCGGCCTTCCTCTCTTCGGGTTATGCGAGGTTTCGCCGGCGGCTCTTTTCTGGGGGAACGTGGGCTGTCTGCTGCGATGCGGAACGTCCATAGCAGGAGAGCGGTGCTTAGCGGCGGGTCGTTTCGATCCCGGGGGCGACTCTCGCAAGTCGGCGCTGGGATGGTTTTCAGCGGAAGAAGATTGATTGAGGCTGCGCTGGATTTTGCTTAGCCCGATATCTATTTTGGCCTCAAGCCTTCTAATTGAATGCTTTATTTCTTGGATCCATGTCTCCATTCGGGATGCGTGACTCTCGAAGAGGTCGGTCACTCTTTCCTCTAAGAAGGAGTACATTCTAGACTCCTCGTCGTTTGCGTTGGGGAAGAACTGTCCCTCTCGCGCCTGCAGAGAATGAAATATTTCAGATGTGAATCCGAAACATAGGTAAACTGCCAACTTGCAAAATTTTTTTTCCGGGCGACCGACCTACCGACCCCGGCGACCTTTTTTTTTTTTGGTGACCTTTTTTTTTTTTTGTGACCTTTTTTTTTTTTTGGTGACCTTTTTTTTTTTTTTTGGTGACCTTTTTTTTTGGGTACTTTTTTTTATAAATTTAGCAGTTCTGTACCAGTTTCGTAAGGTAAGATAACCTATTGGTTTTGCAGATTTCGGGGACGTGTCGCGGTCGCTGCCCGACGTGCTGTCGCAGTCGTCAGGAACCACTCGGAGAAAACTTGAAAAATTTAATAAAGAATTTCTGCAATATCAACACTGTCAAACACTGTATTCGACACATATGAAAGAGGAATTTACACTTCTATAAAGAAAATCAGTTTTCAGAGTAAGTTTAACTTAGAAAGTGTCGAAAAACCCGAAAAAAGCAGCCTTCTCGGAAGCGAACCGTACAATGAACATCGAGGGAGCGTTAAGAGCTAACCCATCGCAGTCCATCGCACTGACTTGTACTCGACGCTTTTAACCCATGATACTTTCTATCACGACACTTTGTACCCGCGACACTGCATCCACGGTCAAATCGACAAAAAATTGATATTGTAAGAAATGTTTTCAAAGATCTCTTTTCTGAGCTTTACGGCATTGTTAGCGTAATCTTGACCTGAGCCCGAGTAAGAATTTTTTAAACGATTAACAAAAAAACAAATTTTCATAAGAGAAGCCGTGGTTTTGTTAAGAAGAGAGACGAAAATCAAAAAAGGAAAAAGCCGTATAATAAAGTTTTTTTTAAAAGGCGTAACAAACACTAAATTAATAAAAAAGGAACGAATTTCTTTCTTCTCATAATTTCAACATGATACTTCATAATAAGTTTATTTGTTTCTCTGATGTTTCCCGCGATTATGCAGTTTAATCGGGCAAGCATAAATTTCTTCAAAGATAACCGATATTATTTATCTTCTCCTAATGAATTTTTTGTTTACAATTGTGTATGTTGGTTCTCGTATTTTTCGTGATTTAATGTTCATTTTGAAGAAAGTTATGCCCGAATGAACTGCAGAATTATTTTTTCGGATAGAATGAATTTTTCCAGATTTTTCTAGGTCGATAGATACATGAACGAAAACTTCTTTTCATCTTTTCTCTTATTGCTGTACTACTGCTTCTGTACTTGTTCAAGTTTGTGTTTTACGGAGTGTGTTTTACGTAGTGTATTTTACAAAGCACCTGTCAAAAAACTTTAAAGTATGTTACGGAGACGTTATACATACACATTCTACTTTTATTTATACGTTATCCTTTCTTTGTATTTGTACGTCTCTCTGTTTTTCATAGATTCAATTTTACTCTTCAATGTGTTTTTACTCTCGGTGATTTTCCTTGTGATCTCTTCTGCTCCAGCTTCCAATAACATCCTTTTTAGTAAGTTCTTGTCGACATAATTCTCTTTTTTGTGAATTCTTGTCCAGGTCATTGTCTTCTTCGTGACTTCTTGCTGTGTTCTTTTCCAAACTGATACAAACAGAGTATAAATTTATTAATCACACATATCAAATGCAAATAGAAATGCAAATTTAGTTGCCGATCCTTGACGATCCTCCCTGCCATCAGAACTTGCCGATCCTCCCTGCCATCAGATCTACAATTAATCAGGTTTTGTTCATGAGAAATTGAAGAAAAAAATTTTTTCGCTCTTCGGGCGACCGACCTATTGAAAAATATAGACATATTTTACCTATGATCCGAAAACAACCTCTCTGTATAAAACCCCTAAAAAGCAGACACTGAGTCCCCGAAATGGGACCAGGAACAGTATCGCTGAATAAGGGGTAGCAGGAACGATACGGGAGCTCAACCACTCTGCTACCGACAAGGAACGAACCCGAAAAGAGAGTGGGGGCCCACCTCGGTATGTTCTCCGAGCAGCTCTTCTTCTTCTCGCCGCATGAGCGCATCAGGACGCTCTGAGTTAGGCTCATCTTGGTCGCTCATACTGCAGCAAAAAGAGCTTTTTGCCAATAAGATTAAAATATAAAACATACTCTGATACATGCGATTTTATGCACGTGAATAAGGTCACGTATGTGAGACTGGGGGGGCCTTACAAATTCGCCCGCCAAAATTCCTGATTCCGCCCTAATGACTTGCAATTTCTTATTGGACGCGCTTCTTGCCCTCCTCCTGGTTTATCCCCCGATTTCTCTGGCAAAGCTGCATTATGGAAATCCGCTTCGTGGGAACTTACTCCTAAGGGGACCAGCAGATTATAAGGTCTTTTCAGGATTCTGCCCGTGCCTGTAAACACAGAGGCGTGATGCTCTCCGACCTCGGTAATGTGCCCTAACGGCCAGGTTCCTCGCGGGGTGTCCTCATTAGCTATCAATACCACTTCACCAGTTTTGGGTTTTTTGTCAGGGACTCTCTGGTTCTTCACGGAAGCCCTCTCTCTGCTTCTGAGTGAATGCAAGTAGGATTCAACAAAAATATCCCAATATTTTTGCAGTATTCTTTCTGTTGACTCGTATTGCTTTTTTAGGTTTGCTGAACTGCTCAGGAAGCCAGGTCCATCATCTTCTTCTCCTGGAACGTTCCCCAGTTTCGTTCCCAGTGCTGCGCCCGGGGACAGGAAGTCTGATGGACGCAAGATTCTTTCCTGGTCATTCAGGTCGTTGGACAAATAGATGAGGGGGCGGCTGTTCATCACCGCCTCGATTTCAGCCATTACTGTGGTGAACTCTTCCTTGAGAAGAGTTTTTCTCCCATAAGTGCGTTTCAGGCAATTTTTCATGATCGCGACTATCCTCTCATATATTCCTCCTTGCCAAGGTGCGTGTGGAGCCGTGAATTTCCAGGAAATTCCATTCGTCGCGAGATATGAGGAGAACAGTTCGCTTCTGTTCTCGTTCTCTTTAGTGAAGAGGTTGACTGCATGAAATGCAGGCGCATTGTCTGAGATTACTTGCTTTGGAAAGCCTCTCCGTGCCGCGAACCTGCGGAAGGCTGCGAAGAACGAGTTTGAAGACAAACTCTCTGTCGTTTCAATGTGCACTGCACGTGTCGAGAGGCACGTGATTAAGAGAACGTACATTTTGTCGTATGAAGGAGGTACCTTTCCATCTTTAGTGGTAAAGGGGCCCGCAAAGTCTATGCCAATGCTTTGGAAGGGTCTTATGCATCGCACTCGGTCTTCTGGAAGTTCGGGTGCGCTGGGGTAGACGTAGGGCTTCGCTAGTGATCTTCTACAGGGAACGCATGTTCGTAAAACTCTTTGAACTGCTCTGCGCGCCTTTGGTAGCCAGTATTTGGAGCGAAATTTGTCTAACGTGTGGTTTTCGCCTGAATGCATTGCTTGGGCATGTGCGTGACGAATGATCATTTTAACCAGCGGGTCTTCGCTCTTTCCAGGCAAGAAAGTAGGGAATTTCTCTCCATACGATAGGTTTGAATTGCTGAGGCGACAATGGCCGCATCTGTAGACTCCATTCTTGTCTTGGAAAAGCTCTAGCAATCGGTTTCCTCTGTCAGTCAATTGCCTGGTCATCGCAATCTGATGCAGTTTAGCGACACACATTTCAGCATCCATCACTTCTTTAGCTGTGAGAACTCCTTGCAGAGGTCCGTCTCCCGCTATTTTTTGAACAGCGGGTGAGTTTTTAAATGTCATTCGTAGATATCTCCGAACGTACGCCACAGTCCTTCTCAGTCTTTCTAGTTTGGAGAATCGAGCGATTTCCACAACTTGCTTCATCGAGTCTTTGACGACAGTAGTCAAGATCTGATGACGACGGTCCTTTGAACTTGCTTCAATTCTTTCCGACTCCGGCATAGACTCGGGATTCCATATCTGTCTCATTTTGATTCCTTCTTCAGTCAACCAATCGGGGCCGCCCCACCAAATGTGGTCCTTGCTCCCAATCGCTTGGCTGGTGCATCCTCGGCTTGCCACATCAGCAGGATTCTCTTCCGAGCGGACGTGGTCGAAAGTGATGCACTTTCCTGGTTCAGCGCATTTCGGGTGTACTTCTTCGCAAATCTGCTTGCACAACGAAGTTATTTTTCGTGTTGTGTTGATCGCCACTCTGTTCGAGCCGTTGATCTGATTTGCAATCCAATATATGGGTGTAGTCTTTGCCACCGATGAGAATCCGCGGCTGCACGGGTATTGATCGAAGGATTTCGTCCGCCATCGTCAGTCTTCTATTCTGGATCAATGCGACATCCGGCGGGTAAGGGAGAGCTTTCGAGGGATTCGATCAATGGCTCGTCGTATCCCATGGCCTTCACAATCATCTCTCTCCCATGGGTTCTTCTCAAGGATACGTGGAAGATAGGGTACAGCTTGACACCAGTTGAGCTCCCTCCGATGCCGGTAAGGGAACTTCTGACTTCTTCCACTTTCTTTAGTTGCATTTCCTTCGCCAGAGAATTCGAAATTAGACTCACGGAGGAGCCAGATTCCAGAAGGAAATCCACTTTCCTGCTTCGGGAACCGTTCTGTATCATTAGTTGGCCGGTCTGGAGCTTGACAAATGAAGACGTGTTGGAAGCGTTCACAACTTGTTGTTCTTCTTGAAGAACTCCTACCACCCGCGGGCGTTCTTGAGCTCTTTCATTTCTCCTTTTAGGAAAGGGATGCGATTGTGGAGGAGGCCCTTTCTTCTTCAGGAAGGGCTGTCTGGCCTTCGCTTGGAACATTTCCATGAATTCTGCGCAGAGAGACAAGTGATGTTTTTCCATGCAGAAAGAACATGTAGGAGAGCATTGATGTGCAGTGCCCCCGGGTAGCAAACAGGCTGTGCAGAGACCCATATTTCTGACTTTCATTAGTCGATCTTTCAGGAGCGGGACAGTCCTACAAGCGTGGGACAGCTTGTGTTTTCCGCAGAAAACACAAATGTCTCTCTCACCAAATTTCGCTATCCTTTCCTCCCTCGCATGGTATTTATCTCTCTCAAAACTACCGTCGCTATTTTCGTTCGCCACATTAACAGAGTGCCTTAGGATTGATTTCTGCATTTTGCTGGTATTCGAACCCATATTCATGAGAAATAGCTCTTCTTTTATCATGTTTTCCGCGTTGTCTACATAGAATGAGTCTGACGGTGGCCCGCTCAGCATTATAAACGTGGCGATAAAGCTTTTCTCTTATGAAATTGGGGAATTTTTTGAGAAGGAGTTGCTGCAAAACAATGTCCTCTTGGGCCTCAGTATGCATTCTACCCATCCTTGACATACAAGCTTTCAGTGAGAGGGTCATGTGCAGTAGATCTTGCCATCCATCACTAGAGGGGACTATGTTCTCTAATTCAGTCAGCACTGCTCTGTCGTCTCCTTTTTTGCTAGAAAAACAATCTTTCAAGAGAGCGATTGCATCGTCGTAAGCTGCGGAGGTGCATGGGAATTGATCAAGAGTGAGCTTAGCTGTTTCCCTTAGAGACTGTCTTAAGTAGGACATTTTTTCGATTCTAGAAATGTCGTCTCGATCATGTACCAACTCATTGTATTGTTCCCACCAAGCACCGAATTCTCCCGGTTTACCTGCGAATGCCGGCAGTGTTGGTGTGGGGAGTGCTGGGAGTCTCGGGCTCACGTGCGTCTCGGATCTGGAAAGTCGGACATCAGTGCTGATGTTTTCGACCTTTGGAACAGGGCTGTTCAACTCTTGCACACTTTCAATCAATGCTTCCAGTCTAGCTATGCATCTCTCAACCCTAGCCGTATTTCTTTTCTCGGGGTCAGCTTTAGTCCAAATGCACCATTTCTCTTTATAGGCTCTTTTTTCTTCAGCTTTGTGCTTTTCAAGTTTTGGAATCGCTTCCAGCCATGAATCAATTGCATGTTTGAAATGCTTCAAATCAAGCTGGAGTAGTTTTATCTGCTCTCTAGCCAGTCGAACGACTGCATTTGTATCCGTTAAAGGCTTGTTAAGTACTTCATTAGCTTCATTCAGTGTATGCTCGAGGTCTTTAGCTAGAGCCTCGGCCGTCTCTTCTTCCATTAATGGGGCCAAAAATGGTTCTGTGCTAGTGGTGTTCCCGGCCGATGCACCATATAGATAATTTTAGGGAAAGTTCCCTTTTGATTGATTGCCTGCCACGCGGAAGATAAAGGTTTTAATGCAAAACTCTTTATATATATATATATATATTTTATCTACACTTGTCAGTGCAAAAACAAACATTCAAAAACCACAGATAACAATGGTGTCTTTAAGAAGCAAAGAAAAAAAAAGAAAAGAAATCTAAGACAATTCTTGTAACAATTTATTACAGAGCGCGTCATAGTGTCTAATAATTACATCCATATGTCTGCTGATTCGAAACGGAAAGACTAAAGTGTATCAATGATATTGATGACAGCTTTTTTAAAAACGTGTTCACTCGGAACATTCAACACATCTCTCGATAATCTAGTGAACATACGGGTTACCCTTAATGAGAAACAATGGAAACGGGCCGTATTCTGTGTTGCTTCGACATACAAACCGTTAACATTTGTCCGTGTAATCGGAACCCATTTGAAGAACTTTTCCTTCGCGACAATGGAACTATTGTTGTAAATTTTCCAACCCATCATAAGATCCGCGACTTTCCGCCTGTCTATCAAGGAAGAAAGACCTAGGTTAGCCAATCGACAAGAATAAGAAGGAAGTGCACGTGGATAGTCAGGATTAGGAAAGCATCGGTAGTATACGATACGAGTAAAAGCTTCAAGTACTTTCTCGATAATTTTGCAGTCTTTTTTATAATATGGATTCCAGAAGCAAGATGCAAATTCTAGATGAGGAAGTATATATGTGGAAAAGCATTTGAGCAGAATAACTGGGTCGTTGATGGGAACAGCACGGAGGAGTGAATACATGGCTGCCGTTGCTTTGCTCACTCGATCTTCAACAGCTGGGCCTCTGCGCAATGATGAGACAACTTGTACTCCCAGGTCGCGAACTTGGTTGACACGTGATAACAGAACATGGCAGATTGAATAGGAGGCGATGAGAGATTGGTACCCTATATGCAGATGAAGAGTTTTACTGGGAGACAAGGAGAGTTGATTACATTCACACCAAACAGTAATAGCATCGAGTGCAAGTTGTAGTTCTTGACTTCGCTCTAAAAAGGTATCTTTGTTATAAGACACATACACTTTAATATCATCGGCAAATGCTTGGAAATGCACATTAGGGAATTGAGCTAGTACATGGTTCAAATCAGTTATGTATAAGATGAATAGCAGAGGTCCAAGGACAGAACCCTGGGGAACCCCTGATGTCACATTAAATTGAGGAGAACGAGTCCTACCAATGCGAACTGAAAAAGTGCGATCTGTCAAGAAGGATTCCAGAAACAATAACAATTGAGATGGTATACCATAATGTCTACACTTGTAGAGAAGCTTAGGAATACTAATTGTATCGAAAGCTCGAGAAAAATCGAGATATATGACATCGGTGGAAAGTCCACTCCCTAGTGCTCTCGTCCAGTCTTCCTCACACATCAATAAATTGGTGACAACAGAAGCCTTCTCTCGAAAACCGTGCTGATAATTAGACAACACATCGAATCTTTCAAGATGCTCTATAATAGTCTTACGAAGTAAGCGCTCTAGTGTCTTCGATGCAGGGGACAATATCGATATGGGCCTATAGGAAGAAGGAGACGAGGGTTCTTTGCCTTGTTTAGGAATTGCGGTCACAAAAGAATGCTTCCAAATAGCAGGAGTCGAAGATGTGATAAGACAAAAGTTGTATATGTGGGATAGAGGAACCGAAAGCGAAGAATGACACATTTTGAACACAAGCTGAGGAATTCCATCGGCACCGGTACTACCCGTGTATTTCAATTTAGACAAAGCACGTGAAACAGTATACGGAAGAAAGATACTTAGATTAGCTTGTGGAAGAATGGGATCTCCAGCGGGGCGGGGTAACAAACCGTCATCATGGGTAAAGGAAGAGGCAAACTCAGCTGCTAGTAAGTCACATTTACTTTGAGAGTCAGTCAAAACAGAACCATTTCGATCAATGAGAAAACGAGGAGGATTGGGTTTGGGACGTGTGAGAGAAGAGATATGCCGGTACAAATTACGAGAGGATGTGAGCCTTTTCTTGAGGCAGTGCTTATTCCACTTGTTGATTTGTTTAAGTAGATCACAACTAGCTTTTTCATACAGTTTTCGAACAAGTGGGTAACGAATATTGCGAAATAGTGCATCTCGATAAGAGATCAAGCTACGAATATGGGGTGGATAGGCAGAGAAAGACGAGCGAGGGGTCTTCATTGGAACATACAAGGACAGAGCGTGGTGGAGGAATAGTAGGAAGCGAGAGTAAAGGTCATCTACACAAAAGAACATATCGAAAGCAGCTTCCCAATCTATAGAGGACAAGTAATCATTCAAAGCAGAAAAATCAGTTCGAGAATAGTCTGGAACATGTTCAACGTCGATACGGTCCAAGCATATATGTATATTGGTATCGAATCCTAAATGATCACAAGACGGAAATGAGGGAATAATACGGGACTCGGAGAAAAGAGAAGGATGAGATGTAACAAACCAGTCAAGTGATCGGTTTTGGCGCGTTGGGAGGCGGCACAGAAACGAGAGGTTGAAGGAGGAAATCAGAGAATGAATTATATTATCGGAAAGACTAACAGGAGGACTCAGGGAATCAGAATTGAAATCACCCACCAGGAAGAAGGGATGATTAGATGTTGAGAAAAGATCGGATAGAAAATCACAAAAAACTCTTGTCTGATCGGAACTATAACTGGGTGGACGGTAACACACAACAATTCGTAGAAAACAAATTGAAATAAGAACATCGATGGCTATGACTTCTGTACGAGAGAAATCTATTGCTGGCTTAGTAAAAGAGTATACATCACGAATAACAATGCAAACACCACCGCCTCTAGAGTCACGGTCCGTTCTCACAACAACATAAGGGAGATCTCCAACAATTTCACAATTCTTAATCCTACCATGGAGCCAAGTTTCGGACAACGCTACAATATCTGGCTGCTCAGCTTCTAGAAAAAATCGGAAGGCTGCTAGTTTATTACATATAGAGCGCATGTTAAAATAGAAGAACTTGAGAGAATTCTTACCCGGACATGATCTTAGTTTGACGGGAAAGAAGATAAAGGTCTAACAATTTGCAGCCTCGAACGACGAATAGCGTCGGCTTCTGCTCTTGGTATCACTTCTCCATTGTAGACAACGACGTCTTTCCCCTCGGACACTAGTCTTCTTTTCTCTTGCCGAAGCAAGAACTCCTTCTCTCGCATTTCTTTGGTCAGACTTGGCCGAATGAAAATGTTTCTGAAGCGGTTGTCATTCCGAAGTGAAGAGGCACGTGCGAGAAGTTGCCGCTGAAGTGACTTCGCTGGAAGAATGACCTTCAGCGGTCTGGAGGCCGGTCGCCCATTAGAGTTGTGATTGATACCCATCCGAAAATGGGCCAGTCCGTGAACAGCTACGCCAGCTGCGTCGAGTAGCGAGAGAACCAGAGCGTTGTCATGAGCTGTTTGTGAAGAAGGGAGAGCAGTAGGATCCGGATGTTCTGGAGCCTTTTCGATGACAATAGATCGGAGTCTTTTGTCCTCTTCAATTTCGTGCTGGATTAAATCGACGGTGGGGGACTGAGTGGACTGTAAATCTGATAGTTTCTTGATGACAACAGCGCACGTCTTCAGGAGTAGCAAGACGTGAGGAGGCAGGGAAGGCTTCTTTGCTTCTGATTCGGCAGAAATACAGCTGTCGAGTGCTGAAGTCAGAGCAGCAACTCCAGTAGGATCACAATCGTTGGAAGAAGTTTTTTCGGCTCGTCTTTTGGGAGGCATTTTGTTCAGTAAAGGCAGTAAGAGCACGGAAGAAATCGATACACAGAGCACTATGGACACTCACCGCTTGGTAGAGAGAACTGAGACAAGAATGAGAGAACTGAGACAAGAATGAGAGAACTGAGACAAGAATGAGAATCGAAAGGCCACACAAATTAACAGTAACACGGAAAGAGAATATATTTAACTGAATTACTAACAAATATTAACACTTTAACAATAAATACTAACACAAACCCGCTCCTGCGACCTTCTGGCGAAGTGTCGTTGAACGGTGCTGGGCGATGTAGAGAAACCGATCGCTCTACTAGATAATAACTCTCCCCTGATCACACTATGAACATGCACGCTAACGCGTCGCGGCTGCGGCTTGATCAGGGAAGAGAGGGAATTTGAATTACATTAACAAACTACAAACTACTAAACAACAAAAGTTAAACAACGAGTTAACTAAGGTAGCGATAGCTACAACAATATTTTATTTTTATTCGGTCCAATTGAGTAATTTGGCTTAGCTGTTTTCAGTGGTTCTGTTTTACTTGGGGGGGGGCACGCTTCACTTGGGGGGGGCTGCTGAAAGCAAACGCATTTTTTCTGGTGCTGGCAGAATTGACGCTTATTGTTACACACAGCACGACTACGGAAAACTTTACTATTGCTCTTTTTTAAAGCGAAACATCTTTCTGTGGGTTTTTTTTCTTCAAAAAACAGAATTACCTCAATTTTATCAATTTGTTTTAATCGTGAAGAACATGAACTATAGATACATCTTTATGCCTTGCAATATATATTATTACAATGGATAACGCAGGTGCTAGTTCGGTGAATAACCTAGTTATAACAAAAAGTTACGCAAGTCTCAGTTGAGAGGAGGGAACAATAGTTTCTCTTGGTAATCGACTTATGCATCTTTCAAGTTTTTTTCAAGTTTCAAGTTTTTATTACAGATTTACAGATGACGTACAAAATATTAAATTGGTTAACGTCAATCGACCCTTGCTCTATGTTTTTGTTCAAACAACCACTTTGTAGTACTAGATCTAAAGGATGCACTAATCAAACCAATAATTCGATCAGCTTGGCGTTCTAACATCTTAACATCTAGAGTAGTCAATTTTTGGAACAATTTACCTAATGAAACAAGATCATGTGCTTAAAAATAACGAAAAAAACTACGAACGTAACAATTAAATCTAAAGAAAAGAAGGTTAAATAATAAAAATACAAAAAAAACTACAAACGGAACAATTAAATGTAAAAAGAAGCTTAAATAATATATAATTACGAAAAACTACAAACGGAACAATTAAATCTAAAGAAAAGAAACTTAAATAATAAAATTACAAAAAAAACTATAACGGAACAATTAAATGTAAAAAAAGAAGCTTAAATAATATATAATTACAAAAAACTACAAACGGAACAATTAAATGTTTAAAAAAAGAAGCTCAAATAATATTCTATCTTGTTCTCCATGACTGGAGTGGTCGACTTTCCATCCGCACTCTGCTCTATTCATTTAGTCTAGTTGACAAGATGCAATCCGGCTTCAACGAGAAATTGGACACCTTGAAGCTGAATCGTCCTAGTCCCTTACCGCCCTCCCACACAATGCTACCCCTGGAGTAGGACCGACCAATCACTCGCAAGTTCTTTCCGTTATCAACGTGGACTCCTTCGACCTCACATGTTATCAACTCCGATGTTTACCCTCACCCTGAAGACCCCCTTCCTTATACCTCATATATAATTAGAAAAAACTACAAGCGGAACAATTAAATGTAAAAAAAAGAAGCTTAATTAATATACATATAATTACAAAAAAACTACAAACGGAACAATTAAATGTAAAAAAAGCTTAAATAATGAAAATACAAAAAAACTACAAACTAAATAGTGTCTTAAAAGTAGAGACTGCAGTGGAATTTTAGTGTGCCCTAGAAAACCTGTCAACGGAGCTTAAGTTACAACGCACCAAAAACACGGGCTTGAGTTTTCGAAATTCATTTTTCCATTTTTACGTTTTAATTCGTCAAAACTTTCAGGTAAATTTACCGATTCCTTCTTTTTTCGAAGGAGAATTATTTAGGGCGGCTTATAAAAAAGAAAAGGGATGTCTACGGATACAGGTAACAGTTTTTTTATTCTAAAGTTCAAATTTTAATAAAGAATATTTCTCGAAAACTTGTTATGCTAATTTTCTAATTTTGAAGTCGTTGCATAGAGCCGGGTGCGAAAAAGATTTCCTCAAAAAATTAGAAAAAATTAAGTTCTCGCGATCAAGTAAAATGGGTTAGCCTATAGCGAACTATGGCGAATTTTTAACTTTTAATGAAAACCATCACAACTTTTTTTTATTTTTTGAACAGACAGATTGGGTTTACCTGTCTTAGTTTGAGAAACCCTTCAGGATTATCAGGTAAAAAATTTATAAAATATTTAGCTCGCTCGAATCAATTAAAATGCGTTAGACTATAGCATGCTTGGCGAATTTTTAGCTTTAATGAAAACCGTCACAACTTTTTTACTTTTTGAATAGACAGATTGGGTTTACCACTCTAAGTTTGAGAAATTCTTCAGGATTATCAGGTAAAAAATTTAGAAAAATTTAGCTGACCCGAATCAAGAAAAATGCGTTAGACTATAGCATGCTATGGCGAATTTTTAGCTTTTAATATTACTATTGCTAATTTCTCACATAAATTGTTTACATTAATTAATTATTAACATAAGAAAATTAAAATTTTGTTTTACTAGGCCGCGTGAGTGGAAAAAAGATAGTGCGCTATCCGCTAAATCTCGTTTCGTTTTTTACGCACCCCACGAGATTTTCATTGTTCTTATCCTCTGCATATCATGAAATTGATTGCTTATAGAAATAGACTGTTCGGTAAGATAGATAAACCAGCATCGCTGGCTCTTTATAAAAAGGCAAGTGTGAAACTCCTTCATAAGATGCGTAGATGGAAACATTATTCCGAAAAAACCAAATTGAAACGATCTAGTGATCTTTATAGACATATTTCATCTCTCACCAACATGCGGTAAGAAAACTTCTAAATTCGAAAGAGGAGGGAAAGGCCTATCAAGGAAAGAAGGAGTAACTGTGTCAGCCGTTATGAAAGAAGAGGCAAATTCACTTGCAAGCATATCACACTTTTCAATTGTATCCGTTACCATAGTACCAGTAATATCGGTTAAAAATCTCGGTGGTCTTGGCTTCGGTTTAGTGAGAGATGAAATATGTCTATAAAGATCACGAGATCGCTTCAATTTGGTTTTTTCGGAATACTGTTTCCATCTACGCATCTTATGAAGGAGTTTCACACTTGCCTTTTTATAAAGAGCCAGCGATGCTGGTTTATCTATCTTACCGAACAGTCTATTTCTATAAGCAATCAATTTCATGATATGCAGAGGATAAGAACAATGAAAATCTCGTGGGGTGCGTAAAAAACGAAACGAGATATAGCACTGGTAACAATAGTCGTGAAACGGGAGTATAAATCATCACAAGAGGTAAAACTATCGAACTCGTACTCCCAGTTGATGGTACTGAAAAATCGATTTATGAGGTCGTAGTTTGCTCTTGAATAATCACGAATGGGTGTAGAGATTGGTGACGAAGCGGATGTAGCTATATGGAAAGAAATACCACTATGGTCACAAGAGGGAAATGCAGGAATTATTTTCACATTTGTGAACATTTCTGGTGAAGAACTAAAAATCCAGTCTAAACAGCGACCAGCACGAGTTGGCTCACGACATAGAAACACTAAATCAAAAGCGGAAATTATTTCATGAGTCTTCTTGTGATTAAATGAGTTGTCAACCACTAAGGCATCGCAGTTCATATCACCTATCACAAGCAGTGGATGATCATTGAAAGAAAATATATCCGAGAGTGAGTCACAGAAAGATTCTGTTTGAGCAGTGCTGTAATCGGGAGGGCGATAGAAAAAAACTAGACGAACTATTGATTTGGTGACTAGGAGATCAATAAATAATATCTCGTTCGGATGAAAGGAGATGCTAGATTCAATGAACGAAAGGTGATCACGTATAATTAAGGCAACACCACCTCCTCTACTATTACGATCACAACGAACTATTACATATGGTAATATGCCTATTATTTCATGATCGGGAATACTTTTCTTCAACCAAGTTTCCGTTAGCAAGACTATATCAGGTTTTTCATTCTCTAAATACATTCGAAAAACAGAAAGTTTATTGCATAGAGAACGAATATTATAATACGATACTTTCAAGAAAATATCAGTGGAGTGAAAATTACGAGTACGGACAGAACTAGGATTCGAATATATAGAACGGTGTGATGAAACATGACCTGGACATTTCGCTAGTTTGACGGCAAGGCTGCGTGGACTGTCGGATGAATAGATTGTCGAGGAACGGTGACTTCTGACGAGCGGAGGACTTGGACGTTTCTTGCTGATGACCCAGTCGACTTCGTTGATCTCACAGTGATGTTCTGACTTCCTTGGAACGTTCGTTGATGGGAAGAGGGTCGATTGGTATATGATTGACGAAGAGCGTCGACCTCGCGACGGGGCATAAGTCGGCCATTGTATATAAGAACATCTTGACCCGCAGCTACCAGCTTTCTTTTCTCCTGACGAAGTTGATATTCCTGTTCGCGTTGAAACTTCGTTAAGCTCGGGCGGACGAATATATTCCTCAAGAGAGGGTTCTGGCGGAGAGAGCTCGATTTAGCGAGAAACTGTCTCTGATGCGTTTTAGTCGGGAAGGTGAGCTTGAGAACACGTGCATCGTTTGAATCATTCTTCCTAATTCCCATGCGGTAGTGAGCGACTCCTGCGACCGGTAGATCAAGAGCGTCGAGTAGAGTATGAATGATGCCTGAATCGTGGGCTATTTGAGCTGAAGCTGAAGCTTTCTTGTCGGCAATCTCTGGTGCGCGTTCTATTACCACTGAACGTAGCCTTTTTTCTTCCTCCATTTCATTCTTCACAGTTTCAATGACATTGCAGTTGTTTTTAGATTCCGAAATCATCTGCTTCATTACTAAAGAACATGTCTTCAGCAAAAGAAGTATGTGATTCGGAATATTGGGATCCGTCGCCTCCTCTTCTTTGATGATACATTCGTCGAGAGAATTGAGAAGAGCTTCGCTAGCTAGAGACATTGGTCGGTGAGACGGTTGATAAGGTGTACTGATAAATCAATATGGGAGCGATGAGTAAGCGTACCACTCTCTTCAAGAGCAGAGAGAAATGTATTCACCAATTTGCTTTGTAGAAAAATTGCGAAAACCCCTCTCAGTTTGAAGACCCGTGTTTTCGAATTGTAGACACTCTAGTTCTTTCACGCGGACTCTGAGAGCTGAGTTGGATGATCGCAATGTTTTGACGCGGCAAAACAGTGAGTCATTTTTTGGCTGTGGAGGGAGCCGCGTACTTGTGCTTTTGGCTTTTTTGGCGCACGATAGCTTAGCCCTCAACCGCTTAATTGTGGTTCTGTGTTGTGTAACCTTAGTCTTGAGATAATCGCAAGATTCACAAAGTGACACACCGGAGTGGGGGTGGCCAACCGGTTCTGATTCTGCCGGTGCAGCAGATGAACTGCTCTCTGGGCTGAGAATCTCCGAAGCACCTGCAATCAAATCAAAGACGGGAAAAGGATTAGAGCTCAAAGAAAGCGTAGAAAACACTAAGGAGGGAGAGGCAGCTGGAGAAGGGCGCTCTGGAGAAGCCCTTCTACTAGAAGGATGTGTTGAAGTCTGCGGCACATCCGAATCTTGTTCTGCACGCGTAACCGGAGAATCAATGAGAAGAGAAGAGAAAGCTAAGTTGGTAATCAAAGAAGAAAAGAGAAAATCAACCTGATCTGGATTTCTCCGTGACTCATCGTATTTCTTCCACTGTTTTCTCACTTCATGAGCGAAGACAAAGTATGACAAAGTTCTCTCTGAGTTCGCCTCATCAACCCCTGAACACGAGAAAACCATTCAGTCATAGCTCACATTTCAACGAGCAATCATTCTCACTCTAATAATGTTTTTCCCGGGTGAAACTTCTTTACTCAACAGAACGAACGTTTACTAGGAAGAAAAAAATCACATACCCAAAGCCTTCAAAAATTGACGATGAGCTTCTTTTTTTTAAGTTCGCCTGCAAGTCATGAAGTAGCAGCAGGCAAACGGTCGGTCTGATGTCAGTTTCATAAAATCGGAGTCGAGAAAGAAGCTTCTTGTGAGAATTTTTGGCCGCTCCTCTATCTTTTCAAAAAGTAAAAAAGTTGTGACTGCTTTCATTAAAGTTGAAATTCGCTATAGTATGCGCTACAGTCAAACGCATTTTACTTGAAAGTGCAACGCCAACTTTTTCTAATTTTCTAACCTGATAATTCTGGAGGGTTTCTCGAACTAATACCGAAAACCCAATCTGTCTATTCAAAAAGTAAAAAAGTTGTGACGGTTTTCATTAATAGTTTAAAATTCGCTATAGTATGCGCTACAGTCAAACGCATTTTACTTGAAAGCGCAACGCCAACTTTTTCTAATTTTCTAACCTGATAATTCTGGAGGGTTTCTCGAACTAATACCGAAAACCCAATCTGTCTATTCAAAAAGTAAAAAAAGTTGTGACGGTTTTCATTAAAAGTTTAAAATTCGCCATTGTTCGCTACAGGCTAACCCACTTTACTTGATCGCGAAAACTTAATTTTTTCTAATCTTTTGAGAGAATCTTCTTCGCACCGGCTCTATGCTAAAACTTCAAAGTTAGAAAAATAGCATATCAAGTTTTCGAGAAATATTCTTTATTAAAATGAAACTTTAGAATCAAAAAAACTGTTACCTGTATCCGAAGTCATCCCTTTTTCTCTCTTATAAGCCGCTCCAAATAATTCTCCTTCGAAAAAAGGAGGAATCGGTGAATTTACCTGAAAGTTTTAACGAATTAAAACGTAAAAAATGGAAAAAAAATGAATTCCGAAAACTCAAGCCCGTGTTTTTGGTGCGTTGTAACTTTAGCTACGTTGACAGGTTTTCTAGGGCACACTAAAATTCCACTGCGGTCTCTGTTATAAGTAAACCGAATAACAGAATTGACAGGATAATAGCTAGCGACAACATTGGTAATCTCAGTTTCATTAAGCTATATTTTGATAATCTTACTTTACAAGCTAAAGTTAAACCACTATTAAATACATACATTTTATTCTCACTGTAATACAAATACATTATCGGCGATGCATGAGTCTGTGACGTCAACAGAGAGGAGTTGTCCAGTATCGCTTCTAAGAGTTATTGCGAGCGAGTCTAGGGTGGACGCAACCTTAAGAGTGTAATATGACAATCGGTCAGAATTAGATTCCAAAACACTTTTTAAATAGTGTATTTGATTTCCAGTTTACTACATGTACGCGCCGGCACTTTTTCATATTCAAAAAAATCTAGGAAATGAGTTTATTTTGAATTTATTGAATCAGGGTATGATAATTTGTTTTTTTTAAACGAAAGGCCGTATGCATTGTACAAAAATAGAGCGCTATCCGCTCGGAATCAGCTATCCATTTCAACAAATTTCTTTTCCTCTATTAATCAATAGTGATATTTTAAAACGAATGAAAGATTTTTTAGCGGATAGCGCACTATCTTTTTCCACTCACGCAGCCTAGTAAAACAAAATTTTAATTTTCTTATGTTAATAATTATTTAATGTAAACAATTTATGTGAGAAATTAGCAATAGTAATATTAAAAGCTAAAAATTCGCCATAGCATGCTATAGTCTAACGCATTTTTCTTGATTCGGGTCAGCTAAATTTTTGTAAATTTTTTAAACAGAAAAGTAGGCTAAGATGTCTAGGCCTAACAAAATTGGCCGATAGGAGATATCAAAACGACGTTGTCATGGGTTGGAAGATTATGCAGAACCAGTCCATAATTGATAGAAACCGCATATTTAAAGAAGGACGTTGTACAAGAACTAATCCTAGTGGTATTCAAGTTGAAAAAACTCGTAACACTGCTAGGTACTAAAGCTTCTCTTTGCGAGTTACTCGAATATTTAGCAAGTTACCTATTGATCTTCTTCGGGAAAAGTCTCTCAAAGCTTTCCGTAAAAAATTGTCTGTAAATAGAATAGTGTTTCGCATTTAATGAAGTATCTAGCCTTCATATGCCATAGCTCTCAATTGTCTTTTTTTTTTCTTCAAACAAATTTATTGTCTATGATGTTTGATTACCAATGCGCATTCTCGGATGCAGATAAAATATATAATACATACTTTCTATCAAAAAATGCGCTCTATTGTTGGGTTCCTTAGGTGTGGCCGACGCTAAGGTTGGGGCCAGTGCTAGAGGCAGTTGCTACTGCTCTCGAGGTTCGTTTTTCCGATTTGCCTTCTGAGGCTACAGTACGCAACTGGTCTCCATCACTGCTCAATCTTGCTCGGTCACATGTTCAGTTTGTTTTGGAAAAAGTTCCGGGTGCGGTGACTCTTTTAACTGATGAGACTACCACAACTTGGACAAAAAATTCAACAGCAAGCTGTTTCTCTTCCAGATAAAAGCGTGATTCACATTGGGGCATCACAGGTTGTCGATAAGTCGGCTCAGCTGGCTTTCGACACTCTGTGGAAAAAGGTTGAAGCCCTCGCTTCACCTTCTACCGTGGATTCCTCGCTCTTTTTCAACAATTTCATCAAAAAAATCAAAAATTTAATGGGGGATCAAACATCCACTCAAATTCTATTCAATAAAATACTTTTCAAATACAGGAATAGCCTGCTAGATGTTGAAAATGAGTGGGAATCCCTCTCTGAGGAAGAGAGAGAGCAAGTGGTGGGTCTAAACAGTCTTTTCTGTCAACTCCATTGCATTTCAAAGCTTCACAGTGGTGTGCTTGCGGCTTTGGCCGAAGCGGAAGCACAGGAAAGAGAAAATGAAGTGGACCCCCGCGCTCCTTCAGTCCTTGTTCTCGTCAAAGAGGTCGCCCGCTACTTTGCGCTGCACAGCAGCGGGAAGTACCCCACATGCGAGGAATGGAAGCGCTTTTTACACGATAAGTCCATTTCTATTTCTCCATTTCCGGCTTTTTTGGGCCATAGGTTCAACATTCTTTTTCTTTTAGCTGCTCGGGTGTTCCATGCAAGGGAGTACTTGGAAATTTTCATTCAAAATCATGCAAAACATCTGGGGCACATTTTGAAACTTTTGCAAGACCCCATCACTATTTCTCACCTCCAAGTACTCGGCTTGATATATCAGTTGATTACTGGTCCAATTTGGCGACTTGCTGAGCACCTTCCTCATGTGTTGGACATTTGTCCGCATATCGAGGACATTCTCGGATGGGTGCGCCTTACTCTCGCTACTCCTACCCTTTTCTTGTTGGGCTCCCACCCCAATTTAAGCCACCCTCATCCACCAAAAACGTTCAATCATGATGGCGTACTACACATGGCTTTGTATTCTCTGCCTCCTTCTAAAACCTCTGAAGCGGCGGTGACTGCCTGTCTCACCGCTGCCGAGGAGCACTTGCGCAGCTTTTATAAAGACTTTCTACCAGGGGGCAAATTCTATGAGGGCCGCGAGGGAATGCGTAAAGACATGGCAAGCGCGTCAGCAACTAATAGGGCAGTTGAGTCCGGCTTCGCTTTTTTAGATCGGCTCTATCAAGCTGCTCCTAATATGCGTTTTTATCGGAGGGAGGCCAAACTCCTATTCGTAAAAAACCATACGGGGGGGCATGGCTAGAAACTCTGGACCAGGATGTGCGTGAAGAAATTCTGAGAAAGGCTTTCAATGATGCCAAAGCTGTTGACGGTCAGGAGAAAGAAGCGAAAATGGCTCTAGACCGCGCGATTTTGCTTAAAATGGAGGAGAAAAAGGCGTTGGGTGCCGCCAGGTTGGCGCAGGCTAGCTCAAAACGGGAGCGCCTCGCTGGAGATTTGCTTTCTGTTGGTCTATGGAGAACGGTACAAGAGATGGAGCATGGTCTGAGCCATAAGAGCAAAACCGCTGCAATCTCATTGCTGACAACCCAGATTAGGGCGAGGCAAATCTTGTTTGAGCAGCCTGAGCCAAACCCCGGAATCTACAAGCTCACCCGAAATGGAGCAAAGTTAGAGTACTCAGATTTGAAGGAAACTCGGAAAATTCTGATTAATTCTGCTTGCAGCAACGCTGAAAAAGAAGTGGAGTACTATAGAAAACTTGTTGGAAAAACTGTCTTGGTCACCACTTGGAGCGAGGAAGAGGAGTGTGAATTCACAGAGATTCACACCATAAGCCAGGTTTTTTGTCTATTGATTGATAAAGAAAAAGAAATTTGTTGAAACGGATAGCTGATTCCGAGCGGATAGCGCTCTACCTTTGTACAATGCATACGGCCTTTTGTTAAAAAAAATATCATACCCTGATTCAATAAATTCAAAATAAACTCATTTCCTAGATTTTTTTAAAATATGAAAAAGTGCCGGCGCGTACATGTAGTAAACTGGAAATCAAATACACTATTTGAAAAGTGTTTTGGAATCTAATTCTGACCTATTGTCATATTACACTCTTAAGGTTGCGTCCACCCTAGACTCGCTCGCAGTAACTCTTAGAAGCGATACTGGACAAATCCTCTCGGTTGACGTCACAGACTTCTACTCATGCATCGCCGATAAAGTATTTGTATTACAGTGAGAATAAAATGTATGTATTTAATAGTGGTTTAACTTTAGCTTGTAAAATTAAGATTATCAAAATATAGCTTAATGAAACTGCGATTACCAATGTTGTCGCTAGCTATTATCCTGTGAATTCTGTTTTTCGGTTTACTTATAAACGGGTTTTTAAATTCTCATTTTCGCTCTGGTGATTGTATAATTATTGATGTTTCCTATTTTTTGCTTTGTTTTAACATTTGTTACGAAGAGAACGAGCATTGAATGAAATGCAACTTATTGTCGAAACGTCAATGTGAATAGGAGAATATGGGCTACGAGGGTCAAAAAAGGGGAGAACACCGCCACTGACCTATCTTCTCATTGTTACGTTCTGCGAAGCTGGACCGGAACTCTGCGGCGACGAGATAGAATTAAGCAAGAAGTAAACCAGTACATAAGACTGGTTCACGTAACTCTGTATGTAACTATAGACCAATTTCTTTATGTTGCTCTTTGTCTAAAGTCATGGAAAAAATTGTTTTTAGTGAAGTCTATTCGTATTTAGAAAATGAACAGTTGTTGTCCCCTCACCAAGCAGGTTTTAGAGCAAAAAGATCGACTACCACATCTTTGGTAGAATCTCATGCTTTCATTGTTGATTCTCTTGCTCAAGGTTTCTCCGTTGATATTGTTTTTCTAGATATAAGCAAAGCTTTCGACTCAGTTGACCACAGACTGCTTTTGCACACAGTTCATTGTTATGGTTTTCCGTCTAATATTGTTAGATGGCTTAGTAGTTACCTGAATCAACGTACCCAGTCAGTGAACATCGATAATGTGTTTTCCAACCCTATTTCCGTTATATCAGGAGTCCCTCAAGGCTCCTCGTTAGGTCCACTTTTATTTTTAATGTTCATTGACTCTGTTAAACATGTATTTTCTCCCAATATTAAGTTCTCCTTATATGCTGACGACATTAAAATAATGGGACGCGTCCCTCTTTCTGTAAATGAGATACAGTTCGCTTTCAACTGTGTTTCAGCATGGTGCTCAGAGTGGAATTTGTGTTTATCGCTATCTAAATGTAGTGTTTTACATCTTGGTTCATCTAATTCTCGTAATGTTTATCATATGAGCAATATACCCATTCTAGCTAGTGAATCAGCCAAAGACCTTGGAGTGATAATATCCGATGGTTTTTCTTATCGTAAACATATAAATGAGAAATGTAAAAAGGCCTCTTCTGTTGTGAATATGTATGTTATTAAAAGGTTTCAAATCGCCATCTCTTCCTCTTCTGACTTCTGCCTTTAAAATCTATGTACGACCATTATTAGAATATGCTAGCGAGCTCTGGAACCCTACGTCCTCGGGACTTGTGAAACTTATCGAGAAAGTACAACGCTCGTTTACGAGACGAATTCTAGCTAGAGCCGGTCAACCTTTACTTCCGTACTCAGAGCGGCTATTGTTGTTAAAACTTCAAACTCTTGAATACCGTCGAGCAATTGCTGACCTTACTTTCATTCACAAATGTATCCGTGAGAAATGTGACATAGATACTACTCATTTATATAAAATATCAGCTGTTGAACGTTTTTCTCGCCATTCTCATTCTTCGCGTCTTATTCCGCCCAATAATATTAATCAGTCTTTCATATAAACATGTGTTTCTCGTCAGTTATCAGTATGGAATTCATTGGATTTTGAAATCGTAAACGATCCTAATTGCAAGGTATTTAAGAACAATTTACTTAAGTTGCCTGTCAACCCAGTTTTACCAAATACTTTTGTTTCTGATAACTAAAGGCTCGTTTCTCTATTAATAGCATTTTCTATCTCCCCCCACCCCTCCCCTAGTTAAGCAACCTTTTGCTTACACACACCGCCACTAGAAAGACAGTCCATGCATATCCGCTATTGTTGTTGTTCACTGTGAACCGAAGTTGAATATAATCTGTGCAAGGAATAAAGAATGAATGAATGAATGAAAATATGTATCTATTATTGATAACTGAAAAACAATAAAATGGAAAAATTCGAATAAAAATTGCTATTGAGCCATTTTCATCGCAATCTGACCCAATAACACACCGATGCTCTACCGTACCGATATCTTCCCTCATACAGGGCACTTCAATTTTTTTCCTGAATTATTTTATTCATTCATGTTTTTGAGAGTCGCGAGTTGTTGTTGTTGTCTTGCCCAACGGGTAAATCCTCCTTCGCGAGACACTGGAGGAAGTCGTTGAAGCTCTCGACCCTCCACCGTTATAAGCCCACTCTCTTTTTTTCTTTTTTTCATTCTTTTTTTTTTCTCATTCACTTTTTTTTTGAGAGATTTATTTGAACATGAAATCAACAACCGAGTGCGGCCTATACCAAAGGTCGATAGGGCTAAGTGAAGTGGGGTTACAGCGACACGAAAAAATATGTCTCGAAGAATGCGGCTCTATATTACACAGATTGCTTTGTTTTGTGCTGCTTGCAAGGAAGTCCAATGTGATTCGTCAAGCTGGGGCGAATAGATGGGTGCCGCGTAGGACAAGACTGCTCTTGTGGTTGCTTTATAGGTGTTCAGCATCGTTTCGGTCTTCTGTCCCCATTTTCTTCCTGCGATTGCTCGGAGGACATTCAATCTTTTTGTCGCCCTTGTCTTTAATCCTTCAGCGTGTTGACGGTAGGTTCCCATCTTATCCAAGGTGACACCAAGGATTTTGGGGGTTTTGCTTGGAGGAAGTGGCTCACCGTTGACCACAACTTCTGGTACTTCATGACATTCCTTCGTGTTGGTGGTGAAGAGCGTTACACTGGATTTATTGGCCGAGATGTCCATCTTTAGTTCACCAAGATGACTGGTAAGGGCTGGGAGGTAGGTGTTAAGTCTGTCAGCTCCAACTCTCCAATCATGGTGAGAGGCCAGTATTGTCAGATCATCCGCATACCCGACCAGTTTGATCGTCTCGGGAGGTTTCGGCAGCCCATTCAAGTATATGTTGAACAGGGAAGGGCTGAGTACTCCCCCCTGAGAAAATCCTGCGTAGCAGGTTTGCTGGCGGCTGAGGCAGTTTCTGAAGTCCACACAGATGGCTCTCCCGCGTAGATAGCTGGAGAGCCATCTGACGAGGCCTCTGGAGATGGACGTTTCGGCAAAAGTGTGACAAAGGCGAGAAATGTTGACCAGATCATATGCCGAGGTGAGGTCGAGCGCAACCATCACTGTGCGATGTGGAGGAAGCCGTTGGTTAAGACCATTGGTTATGTGGCCCGTTATCTCCATCAAGGCTGTCGTGGTTGAGCGTCCTTTTCTGAAGCCATGCTGCCAGTTCTCCAACTCAACTTCTTCTGTGATGTGGGGGAGGATGATTCTCTCGAGGAGTTTGACCACAGGGGACAATATCGAGATCAGTCTGTAGCCTTTAACCGTCGTGAGGTCCTTCCCTGGCTTCGGCCGTCTTCCAGGCCGAAGGTATGATGCCGGTGCTCTGGCCGTCTTCCAGGCCTTAACTCTGGCCGTCTTCCAGGCCGAAGGTATAATGCCGGTGCTGAGTGAGCAATTAAAGAGTACTGCAAAGCATCTTGCACACTGTTCGCCAGCCTTTTTAACCATCAGGGGACAGATTCCGTCGAGATCTTTGGCCTTGGAGCTTCTCATTTTCTTCATTGCTGTCTTCACTTCGTCAACTGTGACGACTGGGACGTCGGAACGCTCAAGATTCGAGGTCCAGCGGTGCGTTCTCCTGTTAGATCGATCAGGGGTCTTGACGGCTTGTTTGGCGAGTTGTTTGACGAAAAGGTTGGCAGCTTCCAAGCTGGATAGAGGTGAACCCTTATGGACAATGGCGGCGTGGGAGGGTTTGTGTGCTCTACCATCAAGTGATTTGATTGTATTCCACAAGCGATTTGTGGGTTCGTTGGGTCTGAGGTTGCTGACGAAATCTTCCCATGCAATGCGCTTGTCGTCATTGATCTTATAGGAAATCCTTGTCATCAGTTCAGGGAGACATGGGTCTGCCGGGTTTGCTCTACGCATCTGATCTCTTTTTTGGATGAGTGCTTTGGCTTCTTCGCTCAGGCGGGGTATGAAGTCTGGGCATCTTCCTTGTGGTATATGTTTTCTTGCTGCCTCTCTGAGAGTTTCAACCAGGAAGGAGTGCATGCTGTGAGGGTTTCCTTCGTACGGAAATTTGCTGAGTCTCTTGTTCACTTCTATTTCGTATTCGTGCCACTTTGCTTTCCTGAAATTCATGTAGCATCTACGTTTCCCAATCGTTCGGATTCTCAGTTCTATCTCGAGTAGGACTGGTAGGTGGTCAGAATTCAGCACTTGGGATAGGTATAGTTTGGAGTCCTTTGCGTCCAGAACGTCCCGGACGTCCTGTCGACACTCGCACCATCGTGTAGGCGACTCCGTTGGCGAGCAGTCACGAGTTCGACACCCGTTTTCAGGTTGAGCCTGTTCTGCTTATCTTCACCCAGTCTGATGTGAATACGAAAAAAAGCGTTTCCGAGTGTGAACCAACTTTATTAGACTCAGAAGGCTCTCAAAGCATTTTCAAAAACATTCAAAATAAGAGAGCTGGTGAAATTAACCTGATTGATTCCAGTGACCCACTTGGCAACGTTGAAAGCTAACAATATCAGTGTTATATTAGTTATGATAATTTTCGGAAAGTTTCTTTATCAGCGTTTGAAAACCTTTCAAGAAATGTTACTTGTTGATAAAACTTTTTTTAAGTAAGGTGCTTCTTTAACTGAAAAATAATTGTCGCAAAATTTTTTCACCCTATTATGTACACGAAATAATCAGATGGAAAATCCTTGTTCTAACGAAAACTTTTAAACTATGAAGGTCTAGTTGATGTAGTCCCTGGTTTCTCCAGGAAGGACTCCTGAGATGTTCAACACTCCCAAATTGAATGACTTCGCTGCCTTTTCTCCTTCCGTGATGAATTCTTTTGGAATTTCAACTTGAACTTTCCTCCATCCTTCCTGCAAAAAAATACTTGCTAACCAGTCGTGAGCATGGTCATTACCAATTATAAAGGTCCTGGCGAAGAAAGTAATTGTACTTACCAATAAAAAAATTGCTTTTTAAAAGCTAGGTAAAGGCTCTACGACCGACGATCTTTGCCCAATTGTTTTTTTTCAGTGTTGATATCTTTTTTTAAATAGAGCGCACAATCTCTTTTTTTGTTGTTGAACGAGTCCACTTGAGGTTGTTCAAGGTTATCTAGCCAACATACACATGTAGTTGAGAAGTAGAAATTTAACATGCCAGCATATTCTGATTATGAAAATAGTAAAAAAGTGTTATAGTCTCTAATGATGACCAAACTCATGGTCTAAAAATTCTCGAGTACTAATTAGGTAGTTTTGGCACTATGTTTAATTAAAAACTAATCTTCCACAGCTTTTTGCGGAGTGATTAATCTCTGGCACCTCATACATAATAGCGTCCAAATTTTTTTGATTATGTGAAATATTCTAACATGTTTTTTGTTATTGTTGTCATGTAAATGATCGCGTCATAGAGATTGGACGCGCGTCTTGTCTTGCTAAGTGTATTATTTTATGCCTGAGTTAGGTAACTTTTAAAAAATTCTAGTGAAAATCGATCGATTACTCGCTCTAACCTTGTTCTCGTCGTTGCAGTTGTGGTAAATATTGATCTTGGGGTCAATGGTGGTCCACTCAGTCTCGGATCCCTCCACTGAGAATGATCCGTCAGCTTTGGAACGAACTTCTGCCATCAAGTCGTCCGGAAGTCCTGGAAGTTTGATAACTTATTTTGAAGAAAAAAAACCTTTAAAAATAGGCTTCAGAGTTTCCATTTTGTAAGATATTCGTTGTATTCTTTCTTTTGGTAGCCTGTTCTTCACGCGCGTAGGTTTTTTGAAAATTAACTTTTAAAAGTTTGTTTTGAGTTTTATTCTTTGAATCTATGTCTCGTTTTCAAATTCACTTGTGAAGTTAATAGCTTATTAGTCATCATCTTTTATTTTACACTGACTTGTTATACTTATCCTCTCTTTTTCTCTATCTCTCTCCTTTTTTCTATGTGTGCCTCTCCCCCCCCCCATTTTTTCCAAGTAAACTTTTCAAAAACAAAAAGTCGATAAGACTTGCCGAAATCGACATCGAACAGTTTGATCTTGGCGTGCTCGTAAGGCTTGCCGTTGCAAAGAAGTTTGCCATGTACGGCAACCGATTGGACTGTTCCAGAAAAAGGAAAGGCGGAAGCTGAGAGAGCCAATCCCAACACAGCGAACAGTACAAGCATAATCTGAATAAATTAAAGCATTGAGTTTTTTGTTGTTTAATGTACCTTACTTGTAAAAATTTAATTATATGGTCGTCTGCATCCGTGAAGAGAGCTTGCGTCCTTTCGTTCCCCCGCGGGAATGCATACCAATGAGCTGAATAGAGTCGATTGGCAACAAACAGGATTGCCAAGATGTCAGTAATCCATGCACGCATATATGTTTTGAAGCGCTATTGTGTATAATCGCAAATTAATATTGGATGGAAAAACTGGTGATAAATTATCAAGAACAAGAGTATTGAACCATGAATCAACGATCAAATGAAACCACTACTCTTGTATTTCAAGGTTATCGTTCGCCAAACTTGAATGGAAAATCTTAACTCCAGAACTTCTAAACAAAAAATTAATCTTTAAGTGATTAATTAAATAAACCAATTTTTCCGCGAAAATAAGTATAACTTTACCTAATGTACATACATACAATATTGGAAGTACTGATAAGATAGCAAATTTATATCTCTTCATTTCCACATTCTCCTACTATTATTGATGGAGAATCTCGGTACCATTGGATTAATTTTAATTGACGTATTTGAAAAAAAAAGGTTCAACTTGAATGAGAAGATTATTAAATTGCGTTCGTAGACCAAAAATCTATTGTTTTGCCAAAAGAAGACTTTGCTTTGGAACAAGGCAGAAGGAAATTTAGTAAGTAGCGACTTTAGAAAGTTTTTGCTCAGTCTACTATGCAGTTGACTATTATCTTCGAATAACGATTTAGAAAGCGAAAACTGAATGAACTTGATCAGAGAAAGAGAAAAAGGTGGCGAGAGAGCAAGATATAGGGAGAGAGTCAGAAAGATAGAGAAAGAGAGATAGAGAGAGAGAGAGATAAAAACCTCAAACGGCGTAAATGCTTGATAAAAGACGAAAACTGGTTTCTCTTTGTTCACCGGAGAGAAAAGTGGCAGGTGAAAACTGAGTTGATGGTAAGTTGGAAGACTCATACACATTTATAGCGGGTGTGTTGAGTGAACCCTGTCCTTGAATTGCTCACAACCTGAATAGTCTCTGAGTCATACTTTCCCTGACCTGAATAGTCTCTGAGTCATACTTTCCCTGACCATCTGATTCCATTTGACTTTCTCTTTGCTCAACGCAAAACTCAAACAATGATTCATTTTAATTTTGCATATTGGGAAGATGTGAAATGACGTTTTTAATTTCATGACTTAAGTACAGAAAAAGTTGATACTTCCTGATTGTCTGATTGATTTAATTATACAGGTAACCATTTAAGAAACTGCAAAAACAGATGATCGAATTCGAGAATCAAAATAACAAGGCGAAGATTTTGATGACTCAGTGAACGATCGTTCGTGTTTTCCGATTTTAAGAGCGTGTTTTATTTGAAAACCTCTATATTGATGTGATTCGGTGCATGGGAGGCCTTTCATAAAATCACTTCCCCTAAAACATTCAGCCAATAAAGAAATTAGAAATTCTGAGGTTGCACATAGTTTGATCGTTCTTTTCTCATTTTACCATGCTATAACCATCAATATTGAACGATGAAAGGCGTAATCAATTGTGCCAATCACGCGTAATGTCTCGTATCGACGCTAATAGCATTGTATTCAATTCTAGTGCAGAGATAAAGTGACGGGACCATTACCACAGAACCATTAAAGCCATGCCTTATGGGTTTCCACCAGAAAAAAAACTTTGTTTAGTTTTTTTTAAAGAGAACCATTTAATAAAAAACCTTATTGTTATTTTTTTCAGCGTCAAGCTGACGTTTGATAACAACAATTTATCAAACAAATGCTGTTTCGATTAGTGAATCATGCGACCTGCTCTTTTTTCCCCAAATTAGCTCGGTTGAGAGTCGAAAATACAACTGGTGTACATAGAGCCCAGTGCGGTAATTGATGCGAAAAGAAAATGATTTGCTCTCTCTCTCTCTCACTCTCTCTCTCTCACTCTCTCACTCTCTCTCTCACTCTCTCTCTCACTCTCTCTCTCACTCTCTCTCTCTCTCTCACTCTCTCTCTCTCACTCTTTCTCTCTCTCACTCTCTCTCTCTCTTTCTCACTCTCTCTCACTCTCTCTCACTCTCTCTCTCTCACTCTCTCTCTCTCACTCTCTCTCTCTCTCTCTCTCTCTCTCTCTCTCTCTCTCTCTCTCTCACTCTTCTTTTTCTGCATCCACCGATGATTTTTTATATTCTCCTCTCCAAATCGTCTCATCAGAAAAAAACTCTTCGTTTTTCTTTCTGTTCAAATCTCTTTGTCTCTTGGCCTCAACCCCTCTCTGCTCGTTGTGTGTTCCAGGCTGGGATCTCCCAACCACTTGCAGTCCCCCTCTTCTTATGTTCAACCAAACAAATCGATTAATAAAATTTATTCATACACACAATTATTACATAGCCCTTTTGTAGAGATATAGTCCTTTCCAAAAAGAAACGCGGGGCTGGAGGCGAAGTAACTCGGGTGAAAACGGGAGTGCAAGAGGGATTTCAGTTGATGCAATCAATGCTCTCGCCCGAGAAGCGACCCGCCAAGTTGATCTCTCCGATGTCGAATGTCTTAATAAGAAACTTTATTAATTATCTCATAATCCATATGTATAATCCATATGTATACATATTCCTGTCTTCGACTTGGCTTCTAGAGTTATGCTCCATTCACGACGCTTTCGCTCTCTGAACATGGCTGACTTCAGAAATCATTCTGAACTATCACGCGGATTAGTAAATGGTTTTTGGAAGTGTAATTGTTAACGCACTCGCACTCTCGGTGAAAGTAAGAAAGATGGAGTGTGCGGAAAAAAATTTAAGACTAATGTGATGACTTTCAGAAGTTGATACGTCTTTTACCTAAATACACACCTTAGTGATAGTTCCTTCATTCATTCATTCCTTCACTCATTCATTCATTCATTCATTCATTCATTCATTCATTCATTCATTATCCCTTGTCTGAACTTGCAACGGAAAAGTTTGAATATTGTTTCAGGTATCCTGTTTCGTGTAAGTTTAAAGTGAAGCCTTCGAATCAATGTCAACAAATAATGAAAACAAAAAGGTTGATTATAAAATAACTCAACCTTTTCAGCTCTTTCTCCCTCGGAAACGAACTCCTTGGGTATGACGATAGCAATCTTTTTCAAGCATAGCTGCAAAAACATTTCTATTCTTCCAGCGAGTAATTATGGAGAATAGCAACTAAACAAGGATAAAGACAGAATTTTTCGAGTTTGAACAATGGTGCATTTCCGATGTATAGTGAGACATAGAAGTTTGGCAAAACACAAATATTTATCACATTAAATAAGCAGAGGGACTGACTCCTTCATGGTTGCATTTGTGGTAGATGTTCACTTTCGGGTCGATCTTGGTGTTCTCCTTCTCTGAACCAGCCAGAGCAAATGTACCATCGTACTTGGACACTCCTTCCGCCATCAAATCATCCGGGTCAACTTTGAAAGAATTTTTTGAATTTGTCAATAGTTATGATTTAATCTAATATTAGGTAGTCATAATTTAAAGTTCTCCTTATCAATATTTCTTTTCACGATAAAGCATGTTTTAGAATGCTCAAAACCTCCTCTACACAAGTTCTTGTGAATGTATTGCTAGACTGAAATGACTCGCTAGAATTGAGTAACCGGAACGACTGAAAAAGTATAGCTAAGCTGAAGAGACCAATTGATAGACTGAAGTGACTTTTGTGAAATGAAACTGACAAGTGTCGACATCGTACAGCTTGACCTTGACATCTCCGGCCGGCTGACCGTTGCAAGTCAGCTTACCCTTGACAGAAGCAGATTGCACCGTTCCGAAAGGGGAAGCGATTGCGCTGGTAGCAAGCGCAGTCAACAAGAGCAGTTCGCGTAACATCTAAAAGTCATCACTATGATTAAATGTCAAAAATTCGTGATCTATGGACTCTTCGTAACCGTTGTACAATAGGTAGCGCACAAACGCGGTAGCTCTCCTTGTCGAATAGACCGTTAACAAGATGATACGTCTCAAAATTTGTCAAAAGAAGCGTAGGAGGAAGTTGACCAAATCGACAGGAGACAATGGTGAAGAAGTATTTCTTAGAAGGAGGAAAAAAGGGATTGGGATGTCGTGAATGATACGGAACGGGTGTGTTTGTATAACGAGATGGAGACATACAAAGAGTGTCAGCTAGTCGACCGAAAAGGAGCAATGGGGGCGTGACAGGTCGAAAATGATATTTTCGAGAGTTCGGTTACTTGCGATCCAAGAGAGAATAGAGAAGAATAAATAAGAGGAGACCATGCGATAAACGAAGAGAAAAAGAAAGAAAGGGTGATTGTGATTCAAATAGTAAGAGAGAAAAAGAAAGAAAGGGTGATTGTGATTCAAATAGTAAGAGCTATAGCGAGGTAGACAAAAGTCGAAAGTATTTAGTTCGGTTGAAAGAGGTTCAAAGCTAAAGGTTTAAGTGACAATAAATAAGATAATAAGAAAGCAAGGTGGAAATGAAGTTCAACGAAACGGTTGTCTTTTTGAGCATGGGGCGCTCGTTTGACAAAGATTCATTTGAGAGATTGTTCAAAGAATGATTTTAACATTGTGAAAAATCAAAATATTTTTTCTTTTAGCTGTTTTTACGATTATAATAATGATATGTTGATATAAAAAGATAATGATTTTGATAGAAGATAATAAGAAGCAGGAAGTAAGTAAAACCTTGAGTAATGCATTCAATGCAGTGACAGGAGGCTAACACATCGGACATTCAATGAAAGGGAAAAGTTCATGACGCATCAGCTAAAAAGGGGGCTAAACTCTCCCAAGCGAAGATCAGTCATTCAGGTTAATAAGATTTTTTTTTATTTCTAACTTTCCGGGAAAAATGGAACGGTTCCTATATTCAGAGCAGTTATGAGACGGTCGAAATAACAATAAGTGAAAGCAAAACATCAACTCTGAATGCAAGTCCATTGAATATCCGAAAATTCTTAAGAATAAGTTAATTATCATATAAATAAATTCAATCTGCAGCCTAAGTTTAGCTCAACGTGATCAAGTCATCCAAAAAGTATATTTCTTTCTTGTTCTATGGTCTCATTTACGACTTGAGACAGGATGCGATCTCCCCGATTCGAGTTAGAAACCCAACCTGGCCGACTTAGTGACTTTTTCATGATCCGGTCACTTCGAATAGGAGAGAAGTTTTTCATGACTTTTCGCATCACGAAAACTCGCACACACATTTCACAATACTTTTTTCTTCAAAGTTCTTTTTATGTGGCTGTTTTTATACAGTCTCTTACTAAGCCGAACAGCCTCGTTAGCGTAATCTTTACCTGAGCATAAGTTCCCATAAAAATTTTCATCGAAATAATTCGATTGTGAAATTCAGAATGTGAGTTTTCATAGTGCGAAATTTCGTTTTAACAGAAAGAAGATAGTTGTGTTAGCTTTGCCAACATTTCTCAACCCTCTCTCGGTTTGGTTGGACCTCTCGGTTTGGTTGGACCTCTCGGTTTGGTTGGACCTCTCGGTTTGGTTGGACCTCTCGGTTTGGTTGGACCTCTCGGTTTGGTTGGACCTCTCGGTTTGGTTGGACCTCTCGGTTTGGTTGGACCTCTCGGTTTGGTTGGACCAAACAGGGATGATAGTCAATTTTGGGACTCACGGAACAATAATCCAACAAATTACAACCACATGTTAAGACGCAGAACTCCAACATCATATATCGTTTAAAGGTTATATGTACATATTTACTATAGATCGTGGTTATGCTAATTTTGGTTTGGAATAATTTTTGGGAAAATTCCCTTTCTTTTTTCCTTTCTTTGAACTTTTTATAGTTGTTCTCACGATGAGTCATCAAATTGTTTTCCCTGAACTTTTCCAACCAAAATTGAATGTGTTTTGAAACAAATTGATCATTCTTTCTCTCTAACTTCTCCTAGCTGCTGTTATATTTGATACGAAATATATATGCAACTGATATCGAATAAAAAAATACACGTTTATATAAAATATGGTCAATCATTAAACTCAGTAAAATTTTTATACACATCACTCGCTTACTCGCTATAAATAATTTATTTATGATCTAAAAAAATTTGCTGTTTGCATTACGTTTAGCGCATAAAACCTATAAAAAAACAACATAAAACAAGCAAGTTAACATTCAGAAGAATAGAAGAAAAAAATTCATTAGTGAGAAATCTGTAAACGGTTTTTTTTTGAATTTTCAGTTCAAAGTTTTTGGGAAGCCGAATGTGTTTTTTTTGTCTCCTGGAAAGAAGAAGCTTCTTTTTCGTTCCTGGTGTTTGTATTTACCTCTCAAGACTGCCTAGTTTCCCGAGCAGCATGGATTAGACATTACAGAAGGAAAAGATAATTACGATTTCAAAACATACCTTTTAGGGAAATGAAGAGAATTTGTATACTTGTAAATAAGAACTTTTTGAAAAAATACACGAATATCGTCTTTTAAATATATTTTTGAGCAAATGCAAAGCTTTTCAAGCTCTAAACCACAGATGTGAATTGAAAAAATAATTTACTGACTGAGCTTTTCGATATGATAAAAGCTCCACGGAGCAAGCTGCTGAGAGCTGAGAAGAAGTTCCTCTTTCCTGTAGATAGAACTGGTGGGAAGATATTTTAGGATATATTCGAGCTATCACACGGATTAGGGCTGCGTATCACATGCTTGACTTAATCGTAATGACGATAAGGTAATACTGCGGCCGTCATGTGACAACTCTCCCCACGTCTCGTACATAATTTCCCCTTTTGCGTCATTCTGAGTGGCTGGTATGCAATGATTCTTTTTATTCTCGGTTCCCTAACTCGAATCCCTCCGTAGGGACGAATCCCTCCGTAGGGACTTCCTTCGGAAAACACCTCTGAACCTCAAAATTCCTCTTCTCCCCTATGCCCCAGAAACTCTCTATCTTCCCTCTGACTTATGCTTTTACACGTAATGTTTCACAATTCTTCGGGTAATAAAAATTCTGTGTTTTTCTGTGAAAAACGTCAGTTTTCGAAGCAACATCTTCATGGCTTTCAATTTCATGAACAACATCATTAACTTCTAGTAGTAGCAAAAGCATCTGAAGACTGAGCATTCTTTCCTTCTAATTAAAGAAGACCTCATAGTCATGACTTTTCAATGGACTTCTTGTACATGTAATGGATAAAAAGTAAACACTTGATCTTAACACTTGACCCCCCTTTCCTGGTGCTCTTCTCCACCTCATGGAAGAACACGCACAAACCGAGATACGGAAAAGACCTATCCCAATTTAAGATTTTTTGATCCGTAACTTCTTCTATGCTCTCTGGCCGAGTTCTTCGTTACGCAAGTTACACTCTTCCAATTTGGGCAATTTTCAAGGCATCTGATGTGGTTCCATGACTTTTCGCATCACGAAATTTCGACCCGTGACAATTTCGCGATATTTTTTTCTCTCCGAAGCATTAATTATGTCGCTGGTCGTTGTATAGAGCGAAATGTCGTGATACCATCTGATATAATTACGGTATCACGACATTTTGCATCATGACACTCACACCCTAAATTTCCCAATCTTTCCAAAATCCCTAATTTCAGATGGGAAATTCAGATTCGGGCAAGTGCTACCAAGTATTTCGACCATCTTTGTTTGGGTAGATTTGTTTTGATAGTGGTTCAAACTTGAGACTTTACTCATTATAGCCTTCCATTATGCTACACACGAACATTGGAAGTACTCGATACCAAATTACATAATGAAGTTCAAGATCCTTCGTCAATTAGAAGTAGATACTATGTATGACTCGTTTTTCTTTCTGCGATCTTCATTATATGCTCCTTCTGTGGTAACTCAATATGGTCGCATTTCTCTTTTTTTTCCTCCTATGTTTGAACTCCAATCTGAGTATAATTTTCTACCGTGAATTTCATCTGACTGTTTCCAAGAAATCAGTCCTTCTCAATTCAACGAAACATTATGAAACTTTACTATTCGGCTTATAACACTTCTTTTTGAAAAGATAACCCCTCTAAAATATCTTATCTTATTGAAATAGGGATTATTTTTGCCCGATCTTCCTTTGGTGATCCTTTTGTCGATAAACCACGAAGTGCTTATCGTATGATGAGTAGAATGATCAAAGAAGCATAAAGTCGAAAAAAGCGACCAAAAATTTTTTTGTTTACGTAGTTATTGCGGATTATATTGGCGACTGAAACCCGCAAGTCATCTTCTTCACATTAGAAAGATTTTTTTTTTAAACATCTTATATCAACGCTTCATTTCTTTTTTTTAAAAACTGGTTCCGATGTTGATTGTCTAGAAAAAATGGGAGGAAAAATAAATTATTCGTATACTCGGTTTGTTATGTCAAACGTTACATGATGGTCAATTGCGCGACTTTTGTGCGAAGGGTCCCAAGTTCGGGCCCCATTCCGTAAATATCCACCCAAACCAAGGGAGTTAAGAAATCTCGTAGCGCATTGCTCGAATCTGATTCTCCCCGCTGCTGGTACAACCTCTAGCAGTAACCTAGCAGGTAGCCCAGGATAGGTAGCTCTCGCATCTAGCAGGATAGGTCTGTCTCAGGGGAGCGCGTACAGAAACAAGGGTGAGGAAGATTGTATAACATTCTTCTCATTTATTCGCTTTGTAATCAATGTCACAGACATAAAGCGTCATAATTCATACAACTGAACACAGTTCTATTATTTTTTCCGATAATAAAAGTGAAAACGTTGAACTTATTACAATAATCTTTTTCGCGATTGTTCCCGCCTAGCGGCAGGGTACGCGCTTTCCTTAAACGCGTGACAGATCTTCCCTGGTAGACTGGTAGACAGGTTTCTGCTAGTGTGTAAATTTCTGAGTCACATTCATGGGGAGAGTCACATTCATTCCAGAGCACTACAAACAATCCTTACCAACATCTTTCCGGGATGGAAGTCGAACTTCGGGCTCTTCGCATAATAGTCGAACACACTACCATTATGCCACGCCCGGACAAGTATAGAGATATGAAAATATAGAACATGGGTTGTACAATACTGCCTCAAGGTTTTCCGATCCTGTTAGAAACCGAGCTCAACCGTGCTGTCAAGTGGAGGAAAAAGAGAAATGATAGAGAAAAACCGCTCTTTTGCCGGGAGCCAAACGCGAGATGAGAGCTTTCAGTTTGATAGTCTACTGCGCTGAAAATTGAGCGATGAATCTAATTCTAAATTTTTTCTAATTTTTTTATGAATTGAATGGACAAAATAGGAAAGTGAAGGTAAAATAGGTCATTTTGCAATTTATTCAGAGGTAACTCTTGCGGTCCGAGTTTTTACATCAAAAAGAACAAGTTGTATTGTTATCTGACAAGTTAAGGTCACATGTTATTTTGGATTGATGAACGCGAAAAAATGTTGAGAGCCTGAACTATTGAAATGGAGGAGTTTGGAATAAGGAAGCTTCAACAGCAGAACAGGCGACTTCCGTTTGCATTGAAAGTCTTGTTAGAATCTTTCCCGAATAGCCTGCTAGATTTCGAGCCTTAACGTAGGAGATACCAAGAATTATCGATTTCGAGCCTTAACGTAGGAGATACCAAGAATTATCGATTTCGAGCCTTAACGTAGGAGATACCAAGAATTATCGATTTCGAGCCTTAACGTAGGAGATACCAAGAATTATCGATTTCGAGCCTTAACGTAGGAGATACCAAGAATTATCGATTTCGAGCCTTAACGTAGGAGATACCAAGAATTATCGATTTCGAGCCTTAACGTAGGAGATACCAAGAATTATCGATTTCGAGCCTTAACGTAGGAGATACCAAGAATTATCGATTTCGAGTTAACGTAGGAGATACCAAGAATTATCGATTTCGAGCCTTAACGTAGGAGATACCAAGAATTATCGATTTCGAGCCTTAACGTAGGAGATACCAAGAATTATCGATTTCGAGCCTTAACGTAGGAGATACCAAGAATTATCGATTTCGAGCCTTAACGTAGGAGATACCAAGAATTATCGATTGAACGTAGGAGATACCAAGAATTATCGATTGAACGTAGGAGATACCAAGAATTATCGATGAAAAAGATGATAACATGGTTTGGGAAATACAAGTGAAATAGGCTTTGTTAAGTGAAACAAAAATAGCGAGGTGAACTCTTCTGCTTAAATTATCTGTGCTTGTAAGGTACAAGAACATTAGTACAAAGCACAGTTCAAAAAAGGTCTTTTGCATTAAAAAAATCACCGGTAGGGGGGAGTTGAGTATGGAATAAAGATAAGCGAGCTAGATGTACAGGGCAGATGAAGGGGTTGGTCATTATACCGTAGGGGGGAGTTGAGTATGGAATAAAGATAAGCGAGCTAGATGTACAGGGCAGATGAAGGGGTTGGTCATTATACCGTAGGGGGGAGTTGAGTATGGAATAAAGATAAGCGAGCTAGATGTACAGGGCAGATGAAGGGGTTGGTCATTATACCGTAGGGGGGAGTTGAGTATGGAATAAAGATAAGCGAGCTAGATGTACAGGGCAGATGAAGGGGTTGGTCATTATACCGTAGGGGGGAGTTGAGTATGGAATAAAGATAAGCGAGCTAGATGTACAGGGCAGATGAAGGGGTTGGTCATTATACCGTAGGGGGGAGTTGAGTATGGAATAAAGATAAGCGAGCTAGATGTACAGGGCAGATGAAGGGGTTGGTCATTATACCGTAGGGGGGAGTTGAGTATGGAATAAAGATAAGCGAGCTAGATGTACAGGGCAGATGAAGGGGTTGGTCATTATACCGTAGGGGGGAGTTGAGTATGGAATAAAGATAAGCGAGCTAGATGTACAGGGCAGATGAAGGGGTTGGTCATTATACCGTAGGGGGGAGTTGAGTATGGAATAAAGATAAGCGAGCTAGATGTACAGGGCAGATGAAGGGGTTGGTCATTATACCGTAGGGGGGAGTTGAGTATGGAATAAAGATAAGCGAGCTAGATGTACAGGGCAGATGAAGGGGTTGGTCATTATACCGTAGGGGGGAGTTGAGTATGGAATAAAGATAAGCGAGCTAGATGTACAGGGCAGATGAAGGGGTTGGTCATTATACCGTAGGGGGGAGTTGAGTATGGAATAAAGATAAGCGAGCTAGATGTACAGGGCAGATGAAGGGGTTGGTCATTATACCGTAGGGGGGAGTTGAGTATGGAATAAAGATAAGCGAGCTAGATGTACAGGGCAGATGAAGGGGTTGGTCATTATACCGTAGGGGGGAGTTGAGTATGGAATAAAGATAAGCGAGCTAGATGTACAGGGCAGATGAAGGGGTTGGTCATTATACCGTAGGGGGTTGAGTATGGAATAAAGATAAGCGAGCTAGATGTACAGGGCAGATGAAGGGGTTGGTCATTATACCGTAGGGGGGAGTTGAGTATGGAATAAAGATAAGCGAGCTAGATGTACAGGGCAGATGAAGGGGTTGGTCATTATACCGTAGGGGGGAGTTGAGTATGGAATAAAGATAAGCGAGCTAGATGTACAGGGCAGATGAAGGGGTTGGTCATTATACCGTAGGGGGGAGTTGAGTATGAAATAAAGATAAGCGAGCTAGATGTACAGGGCAGATGAAGGGGTTGGTCATTATACCGTAGGGGGGAGTTGAGTATGGAATAAAGATAAGCGAGCTAGATGTACAGGGCAGATGAAGGGGTTGGTCATTATACCGTAGGGGGGAGTTGAGTATGGAATAAAGATAAGCGAGCTAGATGTACAGGGCAGATGAAGGGGTTGGTCATTATACCGTAGGGGGGAGTTGAGTATGGAATAAAGATAAGCGAGCTAGATGTACAGGGCAGATGAAGGGGTTGGTCATTATACCGTAGGGGGGAGTTGAGTATGGAATAAAGATAAGCGAGCTAGATGTACAGGGCAGATGAAGGGGTTGGTCATTATACCGTAGGGGGGAGTTGAGTATGGAATAAAGATAAGCGAGCTAGATGTACAGGGCAGATGAAGGGGTTGGTCATTATACCGTAGGGGGGAGTTGAGTATGGAATAAAGATAAGCGAGCTAGATGTACAGGGCAGATGAAGGGGTTGGTCATTATACCGTAGGGGGGAGTTGAGTATGGAATAAAGATAAGCGAGCTAGATGTACAGGGCAGATGAAGGGGTTGGTCATTATACCGTAGGGGGGAGTTGAGTATGGAATAAAGATAAGCGAGCTAGATGTACAGGGCAGATGAAGGGGTTGGTCATTATACCGTAGGGGGGAGTTGAGTATGGAATAAAGATAAGCGAGCTAGATGTACAGGGCAGATGAAGGGGTTGGTCATTATACTAGACTTTCCCGCTCAAAAACTTTTTTGTCTTCAGAAAAGTGCAGATGAATATGGTTTGAAACACAAAGTAGGCCAAATAATTTTCAATAACATTTTATAATACTAGTTTTTTATTCTTTGAAAAACCATCACTAGACATTATAGAAAAGGCAAATGAACTGTATGCAATTTATCCTCAACCAGAGCTTAGGAAAAGGATCATGCTATCAGTGTTTCTCTAATACTGAAAAACAAAAAAAGCCCGTTTGAATTTTCGATGTTATCATAATTAATGAACAAAGTTACGGAAAGCTGATTATTTGTTTTTTTGCACCTACATATTCTTCAATGAGTAGAAACAACTCACACACGTCAGTTTGCGCACGAAAACATAGAGGCCAATAGTGTGCTCTTGTTCTCTCGTGACTCTTATCGTTAGAAAAATAAAGTTCCTTTTTCCATTCAATAAGTTATGTACCAAGCTAATAGTAAAAATGTTTTGAAAAATTGCGTCAGCGCTCCAGTGATATAATACAAATGATTTCTTATTTACATATGAGGGGTTCAAAGAAGTTGTACTTCTAACCTTCCTGAGGTCAAGAATCAAGCGTCTGAGGTTGAGAAAAAAAAACTCAAAAAGCATAGTATATCTATCGGACAAAAGTAATGGAGCGTTAGAATTCAACTTTTCACTTTGGAATGTAATTTTCTGCAAAGTGATCCCGTTGAACGCTCCAATGTCTCACCACGAATTACCGTGAAAAGAAAAATGGACTACGGTAAAAAGAAAGAACACATGCATTCCAAGACAAAGCGACGATTTTTCTGTAAAATTCATAAAAATTACGTCCAACAGTAAAAGTTTAAAAGTATAAAAGTAATACCGTAGTCCATTTTTCTTTTCACGGTAATTCGTAGTGAGACATTGGAGCGTTCAACGGGATCACTTTGCAGAAAATTACTTTGCAAAGTAAAAAAGTTGAATTCTAACGCTCCATAATTCTAGGGATACTCCTAACCTGAAAAAAGTCAAAAGGGTCACATTATACACAAGGATGTATTTGTTCAATGACTCTGAGGCAAAATTTTTTTTGCATTCCCTTTCTATTCTTTTCTATCTTTTCCTCATTCTCTGTCACATTTCTTTCTCTCCTACATCTCTTACATCTCTTTCTCCTTCTCTCTCCTTTTCTCCTCTTCTTTCTCTCTTTCTCTTCCACTCATCTTCCTTTCCCTCCATCACTCACTCGCTCTTATTGAACAATGTACACCAAGAACACCAAAGCTTTTGAAAACCTTATCTCAGTAGATCTATCTGTGTGCTCAAGACTGCATTTGCAAAGGGCCCAAAAGGACCCTTTTCCTGTCACTCTGATAGAAGTATGCTTTTCGTATCTGAGCTCTCCAAGTAAAACAATCCTTCGACTCTCATTTCTATTTATCTCCAATCTATTAAATTTGCTTGAAGATATGTACTTTGAAGCTATAGACTAGAGTTTTTGTTGGTTTTTATTTAAATCCGCTTTTACCTCATGAAGTTCGCCTAAAATGTCAAAATTTTCCACGAAATTCTTTTCTAAATAAACATATCTCCCCAAAGCTCAAAGGTTTTCGAGCTTATGACCTCTCGATCAAGCTCTGTGCCTAAGTAATCAGAAACAAATTTTTAAAAAAAACCTATCTTTGAACTAGTTATCCGGTCTTATCGCACATTCGAAATTTTAAGTAAAATGACACCTGATCATATTCGAGACCAATTTAGTAGAGTGTCATGTGAAATGATCTCTTGAAAATTTCGCTTTTAAGACTAGCAAATCTCTTGAAACTTTCGCTTTTAAGACTAGCAAATCTCTTGAAACTTTCGCTTTTAACACTAGCCCACCGGATAATTACTACAATAGGATAGTGCCTCATATGTATTTGGCACGGGCGCTTAAAGAACATTTTTTTGGGGAGTTTGTTTCTGTCCTCGTGAGGTCCATCTCATGTGCGAAGGGTCCCATATTCAACCCCTACCGAAAGTTCCCATATTCAAACCCCTACCCCTCCACCCCATATTCAACCCCTACCCCTCCACTCCGGGCAGATATTTAACCCCTAAACCTTCACCCCCTACCCCTCCACCCCATATTCAACCTCCGACCCCTCCACTCCGGGCAGATATTTAACCCCCTACCCCTCCACTCCGGGAAGACACTTCAAAAACTTAAGAATTTCGACAGTGCTTGCTATTTTTGAATGTCTCCCCTGCTGCCAAGCTCCATACTCCATACCGCTCCAAACAGTAGCGACCAGAGGAGCATCAAGGTAGCTCAAGTTAATGGAACGCATACTCTACCCAAAGATGGGATCGAAAGCGAAGAAGAGCGATTTGTATCACACAGAAAAACTTTTTTATTCTATTCAAACTTTCTCTTTGTTTTCAACTGCTTCAATTGCTTTTTGACAATCCTCATTTTATGGTATGGGTGCTTGTTGTACCTCGCTTGGGTACGAGGTTGAGTACGAGGAAAGATGAGGGGAAAGTCGGGTTCGAGGGAAGACGAGGGGGAAGGTTGTGTACGAGGAAAGATGAAGGGAAGGTATAGGTACGAGGTTGGGTTCGAGGGAAGATGAGGGGAAGGTTGGGTACGAAGTTGGTTTCGAGAGAAGATAAGGGGAAGGTCGGGTTTGAGGGAAGTTGAAGGGAAGGTTGGGTACGAGGGAAGATGAGGGGAAGGTTGGGTACGAGGTTGGGTTCGAGGGAAGATGAGGAGAAGGTTGTTACGAGGTTTGGGTTCAAGGGAAGATGAGGGGAAGGTTGGGTACGAGGTTGGTTTCGAGGGAAGATGAGGGGAAGGTCGGGTTTGAGGGAAGTTTAAGGGAAGGTTGGGTACGAGGGAAGATGAGGGGAAGGTTGGGTACGATGTTGGGTTCGAGGGAAGATGAGGAGAAGGTTGTTACGAGGTTGGGTTCAAGGGAAGATGAGGGGAAGGTCGGGTTCGAGGTTAGTTGAAGGGAAGGTTGGGTACGAGTGAAGATGAGGGTAAGGTTGGGTACGAGGTTGGGTTCGAGGGAAGATGAGGGGAAGGCCGAAGTACGTTTTTTTGTATGTATGAATCAATTGCTTATAAAAATTGCGCAAGACTTCTCAAAGCCATTTCAAATCGTCGCCTAGTGTTATAGGGCGGTAATTGTTAACATCGTAAACTGATCCTTTCTTATGAATGGGTTTTATAATTTTTCGAAACCTTTCTTATGAATAAATTTTTTTATAAATGAAATCAACGGATTTGTCAACTTTGATTGAGATCTTAGAGATCAGCTAAATAATATATAGGATGTATCAAGTTTATATATATATATTTACAATCACTAAATCGCAATAAAGCAATGCTGCGTCTTCTTATCTACAATACGTGCTCATAGGTTCATGAAAAGATCGCGTTGCATGTAGCTTAATTTGAAAGCTCACTTAAACTATGGAAGTAATGTTTGAAGTTCAAACCTAATGGATTGGCCTTTTATTAGTCTGAGCCGGAAAGGAGATTAGTCACAAGAATTCCACGCTTAGAAATGTCATGAATCTGTGTTTTTTTTGGTCTTCGTGGCAATTTATGAGGACTACAGTCCCGCCCATTTTTGTTTATAACTATGGCATTTCCAACTTTTCTCTTACTTTGAATTTCTTACTAAGCATCTGAAAGCAGTGCGAAAAGTTGTGGTTGTTGTTCTGTTGTTGTATTTTTTCAAAATGTTCTCAATTTCGGTAGAACTGGAAGTTTTTCTCGCGTACTCATAACTTGATTAACACCAGGAGGGTTTTCATTGCTCTTTTATTCATCGTAGTTTATAAGAGTCGATTGCAAAGGCTCTTGCAAAACATTATTACATTAAGATTTTTTAAGGAAATAAATAACTTTAAGATTTCTAATTGAGACTCACCAACGTTTGTAATCAAAAATTTTCACATTGTAATTATGATATTGATTCTTCTTTGTCTAGAGGGTGAAGGTTTCCTACAATCAAACACCTCTCGCGTTGCATGTATATTTATATTTTTAGGTTCAAAAAGTTTCAAGAGGTCGTTTCAATTAAATGATCGAAAATTTTCTTCTAGTCCGGAAAAAGGTGTCTGCACCTTTTAGTTGTTTTTTTTGAAAACTCAATCAGCAACAATTCGTAAAATCTTGGTATTTATGTCATTTGTTTTTTAGAGTTTTGATATAATGATTAAGTGACTCATACAACGATAAATTCTTTGGCCCAAAACACGTTCTGTCATAGTCTTCGCTGTTTGAAATTCCCAGGAGCATGAAAATTGAACAGAAGAGTAAGTAGTTTTATTTAATAGTTGAAGAAATTTGGCAATTTTGTTGTTTTGAAGAGTACGCAAAATCAGAACCTCGTTGACACTAGCAAGGAGAAAACTAAGAAAAAAACGGGTGAGCAAATAACATTGAAAGAAAAATCTCTTCACTGTTAGTTGGTTCAGTTACCTTCTCCCATACTTAACAAAGCAAGAACTTAGCCCTGTTTGGAACTTCTGGAGAGGTAAGATAAAAAAAGAAGATTTTTCTAGTGAAAAAAGAGAACGGTAACTTTGTACATTTTTTGCTCACCACGAGTCTCCGGGATATGCCATTAGATTACGATGTATTTTTTTAAAATAGTGATTGATTAGTTCAAAATTTTTTTAAAAACAACTTAATCCATTCGCATTGCACGGCAACCATTGGTGAGACGAATAAACATGCCTAATTACTGTTCTCTTCATCTTTTAGAATAGTTTTTTTAACACTATACAAAACTCTATTGAATTCTAACTGTCCATGACTCATGCCTTGATCAGGATTTTTGTGACGTTATTCACCCTTTCCCTAAGCTAGTGAAAAATATTTCCCCATCTAATGGAGCGTTAGAATTCAACTTTTCACTCTCTCGAAGTAATCTATGCAAAGTAATCTCGTTAAACGCTCTAATGTCTCACCACGAATTGCCGTGAGAAGGAAAATGGACTACGGTATCTCTTATATTCATATAAAATTACGTCCAACAGTTATTATATAAAAATACCGTAGTCCATTCTCCTTCTCACGGCAGTTTATGGTGAGATATTGGAGCGTTCAACGAGATTACTTTGCAGAGATTACGTTGAGAAAGTGAAAAGTTGAATTCAAACGCTCCATATCTCTTTAATTAGAAAACTAGAGAACCTTTAGAGAAAAAACCTTTCCAAAAGACTCTTTTATCGACAAGAATAACTTTCAAGAGCATTGCGTAGACTACCGAAGTATAGTTCAAATAATCCCTCTAAAAATATCCTGATTATTTTCGGCATGGAAATTTTTAAAATTCATGTTACTAAGCTCTCGTTGTAATCTGCATATAATATGTCTTATGTGTAGTTTGCCTACACATATTTTACAGACTTTTACTCAGGAATGAAGTGTTATTTCACGCTCAAATTTTATATATGCATATACATATACATTTTTACATATTAGTACATGTTTATAAATTCACTTTTTTTCTCATTACAAGACTTCGCGCTCCGATACACTTAGTGAGATTGGAGAGTACTGTGATCTTCAAGGAGGCTATACGAAATTGAATAGTCTTTTTTTGTCACTTTTATGGATTAAAAATTTATTTAATCTCCTCTTCCGGCTCGTGCAAAGTTTAAAAGTAATATTTTAACCGATTTTCAAAGTTTTTTCTGTAAAAAAATTTTAAAAAAGGAATTTTAATTTGTTTTGAAAGTTAACTTTTCCCTTTTTTGTTGTTTTTTGGTGAATTCAAAAAGAAACAAACAAATGGGAAATGTTCAAATTTATATGCATGACAGAGACTTAACTTTGTATAAGAAAATTCCTGATTTAACTGCATATTTATCCTAGAAGTCGGGTATGAAGCTCTCATGATACGTAGGGAGGGAAGGATGATAGGGGCGGTAAAAACGGGGGAGGTTGAGTTATCCCTACTGCGAGGGGGGAGTACTACATACTAAACAAAATTTCTCACATTCGACAGAAAGAACGAACCCTCTTCATCTCTCAAATCTACTTCTCTAAGATGGTAAATTTAAAATAGCAAAGTTGATGCTTCAGACCCCTCAGACAACCCTTTCTACAGAAGTGTCAATTGTTTCGAATGCGGCACGTTACATTTAAACTTTTTCTCCAAATATCCCACTTTTATGTTTTTGTTTGTTTAAACTTTTGCTTTATGCACAGGGCGCCTTATTAGAGGAGAAGAGTGTAATTAAACAAAGCTGTCTGGAGCGATTCCTGAGAATCCTTCCCTTTCTTTTCCACACATTGGTGTTCTTCTTACGGCCTTGTTTTCGAGTGCTTATCGGAAAAAAGAACTTCATTTTCTTTTAATCCTGTCATCCTACAGGCTGCCTAGACAATTTTATAGGGGCCGCCTTTCCACATCATCATTCTCGGAACAATTTAATTAAACCGTCGTTAACGTCCTCCTAGTGATTTTGACCGAATGAGGCAATATCCTGAGTAATCTTTCTCCTTGGCTTCATCTCTGGATATGTATGGGTGTAATGCGATGAAAACGCGTTTCACTTCTTTCTATATCTCTGTAATATTGAACAGTATTATGGGTGCGTATGGGGTAGCAGAGCCGTCAGCGGAGTCGTATTATGGGTGCGTATGGGGTAGCAGAGCCGTCAGCGGAGTCGTATTATGGGTGCGTATGGGGTAGCAGAGCCGTCAGCGGAGTCGTATTATGGGTGCGTATGGGGTAGCAGAGCCGTCAGCGGAGTCGTATTATGGGTGCGTATGGGGTAGCAGAGCCGTCAGCGGAGTCGTATTATGGGTGCGTATGGGGTAGCAGAGCCGTCAGCGGAGTCGTATTATGGGTGCGTATGGGGTAGCAGAGCCGTCAGCGGAGTCGTATTATGGGTGCGTATGGGGTAGCAGAGCCGTCAGCGGAGTCGTATTATGGGTGCGTATGGGGTAGCAGAGCCGTCAGCGGAGTCGTATTATGGGTGCGTATGGGGTAGCAGAGCCGTCAGCGGAGTCGTATTATGGGTGCGTATGGGGTAGCAGAGCCGTCAGCGGAGTCGTATTATGGGTGCGTATGGGGTAGCAGAGCCGTCAGCGGAGTCGTATTATGGGTGCGTATGGGGTAGCAGAGCCGTCAGCGGAGTCTCTGCGTCAAAAACCAAATAGGAGTACCTTTTATTGCTTTTCAGAACTTTTTCTGCACAGCTCATAGAGGATTGAAAAAGAAAGCAAGTTTTTTTCTAAAAATAAAAACCATTTGACGAAATCGAACAGCACATTTCTGAATAACTTTCTTCAAAAACTTATATGGAGTGCGAATATCCCGCATGTTCGAGAAGCTACCTAGGAAATTCTTTATGCATAGGAACCTGAAATTCTTTATGCATAGGAACCTGAAATTCTTTATGCATAGGAACCTGAAATTTTCCAAGTCACAACTCACATATCGTCTGCTATCTACTTTTCTCTTTTCGTGATTCTTTCATTGTTTTTTGTTGTTGTTGAAATATTTCGTATCTTTGGTAAAGCTTTCAACAAAAAAAACTGCATTGAACTCTCTTCTGACTAAATTTATCGATTTATAATATTACTTAATCATGATTTGCTTTTTCATCGGTTTAATTGTATTTTTTTAGTGTTTTTTCTGCATCGAAATCTGTAGAAATTTTTAAAAAATACATTAAAGTCTTGTAAAACTCATCCAAATATTTTCATTATCTTACTACTAACTTTCAAAATTTTCTGTGGTTTCAAATTTGCAATTCAAATCCTGGGAATTCTCATTGCAAGTACAATAAAGTCATGATGTGAAATGCACCTTGCAGCATCTCATATGCTCAAGCAAGTCATGATGTGAAATGCACCTTGCAGCATCTCAAATGCTCAAGCAAGTTTCTTATGTTTCCGGCAACGTCTTCAATTAAATTCAGTCATATGTCGTAGTTACTTCCTTTTATTCTTCCTTTTCTGCGCTCTCTCATTTCCCTGCGCTTTCAATGATTTTCACCCTTGGCTGACCGACGTGTCAGAATACATCTATGCTGGAGCTCATTATTCTATAATGTACAACATTTGATTTCATTCAACATTTTCGTTTGAATCACAAGAGGAAGCGACAAGATGTGAACATTATAATTGTCTTATTGATTCTATATTCCGAGTTTCTATGGCACATCTAAAAACCTAGCCTAAATTAAACATGCTTATTAATTGAGTGAATATTTTAAATATTTTTCATTAAAAAAAAGTTTATTTACATTTGGATTCGCTTTTTCGCGTCATTTTACGGAGTTGTTTTGTGAATGAACCGTCTACCGAATTCCCTGTTCTCTCCTATTGAAATGAATCTTGCTGAGGATACTTTTATTAGATTACTATCGTCATAACTTCAGTTTATTGCGTGTGGTTATCGTTTCATAGTCAATTATCTTTCTTTTTAAAAACAAAAACAACTTCCTATGTAAACAGAAGAGCAAGAATGAATTCTATTTAAACGCGTGAAAGTGAAGTAGACTGCATTTAATTGTTTACCATCTTAATTTTCGTCTTCTAGAAGACAACCTTTTGAGAATTTTATGAAGGTGCGCTGTCTCATGGAAAGATTTGTGTATGTTTATGAAAGATAATAAGGTGTTGGTTTCAACCCCGGGATCTCGAGAAAGTTTTTCGTTTTTATCAGTGCTGCGGAAGAAATTATTTCCTTACACGCGCTTTATTTCGTCGAATTATCCATGTAGTGTGGTTTCAGATTATCCGATTAAACCAGCTCGGTAACACTTTAGATCATAAAACCAATCTAATTCCCCTAGATATAATTTACATTTATTATGAACATGTGGATAGTTTTACTATGTCTTTTCTCTCTTTTTTTTTTCTAAAAGTGACAGTATCAGCGGAGGCTCTTACAGTATTACTTCGTTGCTCTTACAGCTTAGGCTCTTACAGCTACGGATCCTCCCACAATCTATTCCATCGCATTCAGGCCGACACTTTCTCTAGTGAGAGGCCTAGCACAATCCTTGCTCGAGGGCCCCTCATATTTTAGTCATACATGGTCCCAATAACATTAGAAATGATTGCTCTTGGTTTGCATGCATGTTGTTGAGCTCCTTGAAAGAAAGCTCACGCGTTTTTCTCAGCTTGTTTTTTCCATTCTGTAATGAAGAAAGAACCGTACAAGTATTTTCCAATTACGTCAAATTAAAGCTAAGATGATGGCAAACAGAGCTAAGATGATGGCAAACAGAGCTTTTAGTTCACATAAAATACGTTTTTTTTGTATTGGTTCGAGAATGAATTGAGTATGGATGTTTTAGTATAAATTTTCATGTAATTTTATCTCAAATTTCCACTTTGGGTATCGGCGAAATTTATTTCTAAGGTATCAGTAAGAATATAAATAACATGGAGATATATCATTTAGTGTGTGAGATATCATTTAGTCTTTGCATGCTATTTATGTGAATCTCAGCTGCCGATTCGGCCTGTCAATATGCTTGAAAATTTTCTTCCTTGTTGATCAAAATTATAATATTTAGCGTCTTGTGTATTATTTGGCTGCAAGAACATGTAGAACGGTAATTAATAACAAGGTACTGACAACAGTTATATCATTATTTTACTTTTTCTTATTCTTAAATTAAAAAAAATTTCTTTCTTTGAATAGAACTAAAAACTCAATGCTCCACAAATTTCCACCTGAAATTATTCTCCACTCTTTCACAAATTTCTCTACTCACTGGGTACATCTCTTTCCCAAAGCTTCTCGCTGATGTGCCCCCCCCCAGAGAGCACCGCGGTCTGCCTCAACCAACTTTTGTATTAATTACTTTAGCATTTAACTCTTTTTTTTGTGCAAGTATTCTCAGTAACCTTCTATTTATTGAATATTGAATAGCTTTATCACCAGAGGATAACTTGTTAAGGGTCATCACTAACATGGTTGACAGAGAGGGGATAAGAAAAGCGGAAATTGGGTATAGGAATAAGCAACTTTGGCGTTGCACTGAAGAGTCTTGGTAGACCGCTTAGTGTTTCAACCTCATACCGAATAGTTTCCGCGATATCTTGAATCCGAGCATAGAAGATTTTAGAAGAAGACGCCGATCATTACCAAGAAGGCACGAGTAGCAGTTATTGTAGAGTGAAAATATTTAGAATGTTTATGTTTTACTAACTATTCGATTTGATTTCATTTTAAATTTCCAAGTTTCATTAACATCTAAATATTTATGCCTTATCCGTTCAAAATTTTAAGTACCGCAAACAGTTCTAGTTCACGAATAAATGAGTTCCGAAAGGACATTCCGTTTTTGACTTCTCTCTCAATTTCTGTATGACCGAGCTATATGTTTTAGAATGATGAGACACACTCTCTGCATGTTCCTTCTAGCCTTTCTCTATGTTTTAGAATGATGAGACACACTCTCTGCATGTTCCTTCTAGCCTTTCTCTGCACCCTCGTCTACGGAGGCACTTGGCTCTCTTTCAGTCAGTTTGTTACCATCAACTTGGCTCTCTTTCAGTCAGTTTGTTACCATCAACTTTTCGTTAACTTTAACCATCTTTTTACTACTCTCATATCAACAAACGACCTATTGATATCCTATTTACCTAACCAATGAAATTATCTCTATTCCTGCCTCGCGGCCAAGTAAGCAGTGCCGTAAAATGAGAAACAGAGACATAACCTGGTTAATTTAACGGATGCTTCCTAGGTAACTGCTGTCTTGAGTAACAGGGGAGGCAACATAATTCCATCAACTTTTATTAACCCTCTCTGTTTGAAGGGATCTTTCCCGGTCTAAGTATTTACCAGTCAAATAACCTTTTCTCTTCCAGTGCCGACAAACGACTTGGATCCTGCAAACTTTCCCTCAACTCATAATCAGAAGAGGAATATTCACGCAGTCGTGCGAGACTTATGCGCTGAACATGTTAGTTACTGACTACTTTATTTGTATTTCCAAATTTTGTCTCGCCGGAGTGTAATCTGTATAGAAGTGTTTGTCTTTCCAGAGTGTATTCTGTATAGAAGCGTTCTGTCTAGAAGCATTAGTCTTGCCGGAGTGTACTCTGTTTAGAAACGTTTGTATTGCCAGAGTATAGTCTGTATAGAAGCGTTCGTTTTGCCGCAGTATAGTTTGTATAGAAGCGTTTGCCAAAAAGAAGTTGGTCTAAAAAAGTTTTGCTATTTGACATTGAATGAATGTGCGCGGTGATGGTGATTCTTGAAAGATACGACAGCTTGCCTTTTTTATGAAGTGAATTGCTCTTATTATCATTCGCTCAATTAAGAACAAATTCTCAACGGAAGAGCAAAGGCATATTTTGAACTGTCGAGCGGCCCTCTTTTGTTTCGAAGTTTTCTTTGTTCTTCTATTCTCATCTTGGCTTGTGGCAAATAGTTTATTCCGACGGCCGTTGAAGTTGATGTCTAAAACTGCGTGAGAATGTTAGTTTCTTCATGTTAGTTGATAGAAGAGGAAAACTTGAGGAAAAATAAAACTTTTCATCAGGCTGGAATAGAGGAATAAAATGAAAATTTCTTAACTTCATAATTTGCAGTTGCGACGAATGGCAAAGCGGTCTGCCGTGGGCATGAGGACAACTGACGACGAGCCCGCATCTCAAATTTGCTCTTTCTTATTCGTAAGTTTCTTCGAATCTCATTTTTCACGCCTTTTCCAAGAATTTGATCAATTTCCTGATTTTGAAGACTTTCAATCCTTCACACAAACCCTTCAGTATGGTTATATGAAAGCAGCCAGGGCTAACATTATAGTGGAACAATTTCAACTTATATCCAATTAAATAACTGAAGATTGCTTGCAGCCTTCCCGGAGATGATTAGTGGAAGCGAACAAATCTCAGCCATGCTATATTTTGCCCATATTTATTGGTTACTGTATGCGATGCGTGTCGAGAGGAGGCGTCGCGTGTCCACAGTACTCTATCTATACATTATTTTGCCCAATTCACTGTGTGTTACAGTAATCATAACTTATTGTCATGATCCAGTTTTCTAGTAGATTCGATTGTGTCGATTCAAGCTTGTGTATAAAGTCATCCGTTATGTTATGTCATGCGGCAGTTTTTTTTTTTGGAGAAATGAACATTATTTGAAAACGAGAAAAAGGAAAACACTACGATCGTTGAGAAGAAGAAAATTCTACGAGCTGTTTGAAAAGTTTTCAGATTTTTTTCGATTAAGTTCATGAACATATACATATCTGAGAAATCTGCTTACAAAAACTCACAGTAATGAAATTTCAGCTTATTCTAAGTAACATTGAGCTTCAAACTCCGAAGCGCTACATACAATACGCTAAATTGACGCTAAAAAGTATAAAGTTTTCTCTCTTTATCTCTCACTTTCAATTTTCCCTCTCTTTTTTGAGTTTATGTAATTTTCACATACATATGTATGCATGTATGTGATTTTAAAAATTTTTCGCCTTTAGTTTTCCAATTTTTTCTCACGTTTTGGCGACCTGTCATAAATTTTTTGTTCAAAGTTTACGAAATTTTCTTAACTAAAATGGGAAAAAAACTAATAGAGCCTCAAGAATACAATGGCGATCGGTGCTATGCGCCTGGCTTCTCATCTAAGGAGATCGCCTGGAATGCCTTTCTAAGAAGGACTTGAGAAGAATGCGTCGACCATGAACTACAAATTCAGATTAGTTATTGAAATGTGAGAAAACTTTGGAACTCGAGGGAAAGAAAAAAACTTGAGATGCCTATATATGTATGTGAAATGATGAAACTGAGTGAGGTTATAGAAAAAGCGTGGAAGAAAGTCAAAGTAAGTAAGAAGGAAAGAGGGAGGGAGAGGGAGAGAGAGAGAGAGAGGCAGAGAGAGAGAGAGAGAGATGGAGGGAGAGAGGGAGAGAGAGAGAGAGAGAGAGAGAGAGAGAGAGAGGGAGAGAGGGAGGGAGGGAGAGAGGGAGAGAGAGAGGCAGGGAGAGAGAGATAGAGATGCAGGGAGAGAGGGAGAGAGAGAGAGAGAGAGAGGGAGAGGGAGAGAGGGAGAGAGGGAGAGAGGGAGAGATGGAGGGAGAGAGGGAGAGAGAGAGAGGGAGGGAGAGAGGGAGAGAGAGAGAGAGAGAGAGGGAGAGAGGGAGAGAGGGAGAGAGGGAGAGAGGGAGAGGGAGGGAGATAACTTGCCTGAGTTGCCCACAAACATCGAACCACACACAATAAATTTGCAAGGATCTAATTCAGATATTAAAATTACAGGACAGGCAAGAACGAAATCAATTTGGAAAAAAAACTACCAAACACTAGCCAACTTTGTCAAAAAAGAAACCAAATTCTTTCTTATTTGCTTGTTAGAACTGTAATGAGAATGCGACAAGAAAAAAATGAATACAAAAATTGTCACACCGACCCGAAATATTTTAAAATACACTTTTTTTAAAAAAATACTTTTTAATAAAATATTTTAAACAATTGTTACCAATACTGTTAAGTTTGTTTCAAAATGGCGACTTGAGACCGCGTAAAGAGAATCGACGCAGACGCAGACGTCATTACATTCCACTGATTCATGTACTTATGTACATAGAATGAAAACTCGGGTCATGGGTCATGTCAACATCATTCTCATTATTTTGTGAGAATGAGGCCTCCACTTCACAATAATCGAATATCACTCTAAGACCGTGTTTGTAGACTCAAAAGTTCTAAAGAGAAATTTAAACGACCTGATACAAATCCTTTTATCCTCTACCTTCTCCCTAATCTCTTAATTATTTTCTTCTCCGTCTTCCTCTATTCAAATTTTCATAAAGAAGTTCCAATTCTTTTTATCTCTTTCTCTCTCTTTCACTCTCTGTCTTTAGTTTTTAAGAAAAAAATAAAGTAGAAACAAAAACTTTTTTGTTTTTTCAGCCTTTCTGAATGAGCGACTTTGAATGAGTACTTCCTCCTTAAAACACCTGACCTTTATTGAAAGAAAACAGTGGCTATTCTAAATGAGTAAACTAAGAAGAAAACACGTTGAAGTGAGGGCAATTGAGAACAAAAAGCAATGGCAGCAAACTTAAATCAAACAAAGAGTGTTTTCTTTCTACTTAATACTCCTTGAACATTTTCTGATAATCTTGAGCGTTTTATCTCATTTTTATAACTGAAAAAATATAATATATTTCATTCTGTTTTGATGTACATCCACAACAAAATCATCCTAGTAGGAAATCAGACCAATAACAATGAAATGAAAGCGTCATATATAGTTAGTATTCATATAGAGCTTTACTAGAGGAAGTGATGAAAGATTGAAAATGTTCTTAGTAGCTTCAACAGAACTTCATCGAAAGCTCGTGATTTAAAATTTAATTCCGACATAAATATAACATATCTACATATGTAGATCCGTGACAATATATCACTCAAAATTTGATTTGAATATTGAATGTATTAAATAAATTTTTCTCTCTTGAAAATTATAACAAAAATACCTTACTTCTTAGCTAAAATTTTTATTTATTTGTTCAATTATTCATTTTCTTCTTAGTTTCAGTGAAGATGTTGATGAGCTGCAAGTTGAGCGTACATCCCTCTCTTACGCAAAAGCTCCTCATGTGAACCGCTCTCGACTACTCTGCACGGTCCTCAATGAGTATTTACAAACCTTCAAAAAATGATTCCGGTGATTGGTGAGAAAAAACCGAAACCTTGAGCAGAGCTCAGAATCGTTTTGAATACTTTGCAGCTTTTAAGTGCATATAGGTTTTTCACAACCCAGTAAATCCTGGTTTTTCAAACTCCAATTACTCTTTTTCACAAAACTATGAGTAACAAGTCAAAACAAATACCGTCCCTTGTCGATGAAGCAGATCTGATGAGCATTCTCAATGGCAGAGAGTTGATGAGTAACGAAGATTATAGTCCTACCACGGGAAGATGCCTCCAGGGCACACCGAATACTCTGCAATACACGCGCGTGTCACACTCATTCCATTCTTTTTTCCTATTTGTTTATCGCACAGGGTTCTTCCTTCTTCAATTCTGCACGTAGAATCAAGGGTCTTTTTTTCTTCTTGATGAACTTGATAAAATTGTCTCACCTCAAAATCGTATACCTCTCTTAAGCTTTCTGTTCAAAGCTCTAGAAATTTTATTTTCATACCCAATCACCTTTCTTACTCCATAATTTTTTATAGCCGATCCCTTTCGATACCTGACCCCCCACTGTAAATATTATATTAATATATAAATGTGATTAAACTACAGAAGCTAGGCTACAAAGCAGAATCGAACCAAGCCGTCTCTCCTACCTTATGAGTAGAGCGGGTTACCGCTGTACTATAATTACTGATAAATTCAATCATTGAAGATGCTTACATTTGAAATGGTACGAAACCTGTTCGGAATGGCTGTCCAATGCACTGGTTGCCTCATCGAGAAGCAGTATTTTAGGATTTCTCACAAGGGCTCTCGCCAGAGCGATCCGTTGTCTCTGGCCACCCGACAACTGACGACCCGCATCACCGACTGAAGTATCGTACCCCTGAAAACCCTTGCTTCAACAAATTAGACAGACAATGAGAAAGAAATTGGAGAGAATAATATACACAAAAAGACAGAAAATATAGAGGTGATGAAGGATCAAAGAAGAATGTTTAAGTAATCAAGAAATTTTTTTTAAAAAAAACGGAGATGAAGAGAGAGAAAGTGAGGATCAGGCAAACAATCCAAAGTGAGAGAGAAAGAGAAAGATAGAGAAAGGGAGTAAGAGAGAGAAAGAGGATCCAAGGGCGAGGAAGCCTGAAAGTTCAAAAGAATGATGATCTCTCACCTGAGGGAGAGCTTCGATGAATGCGGCGGCATCTGCTATGGTGGCTGCCTGGACGACGTCATCCAAGGTGACCTCTTCTTCCACGCCAAGTTTGATGTTGTCCAGAATCGTTCCCCGGAAGAGAATCGGCTCTTGGCCAACTAGAGACATCGTCTTGCGGAGATGGTGCAGTGATATTGATGCTATCGGTAGCCCATCGAGGCTCTGAAGCAACGGTCCCTTTAAACTCTTCAGTTGTCGTCTCGTACTTTTCAACTTTCACTTCAATCTCATAAAATCTCATTTCAATCTTATCAGCTGTATATCCCATGTCATCAACTGTAACTTCAATCTCATCAACTGTTAATTCAATCTCATCATTTTTCACTTCAATATCATCAACTGAAACTTCAATCTTATCAACTCTCCATTCATATATATATATATATATATATATATATATATATATATATATATATATATATATATATATATATATATATATATATATATATATATATATATATATATATATACATACGAGAATATGAAAAAATGACAAATAACCGGGATGGGATTTTCATTGCTTTCAACTGACAATTTCGCCTTCTTGAAAATCGTAAAATCGTTCGAGTAGTCCGATAACCGTGCTCTTTCCACAGCCTGCAACTACCATTAGATTGAGAAGAAAGAGAAAGAGAGAGAAAAAAGAGTGAAAGAGAGTTAGAAAAATAGAGAAAAAAGAGCAGTAAAAGAGAGTGAAAAAGTTTTTTTTAAAAAAAGATAGAGAAAGAGAAAGAATGAGAGAGATAGAGAGAGAGAAAGAGAGAGAAAAAAGAGTGAAAGAGAGTTAGAAAGATAGAGAAAAAAGAGCAGTAAAAGAGAGTGAAAAAGTTTTTTAAAGAAAAGATAGAGAAAGAGAAAGAATGAGAGAGATAGAGAGAGAGAGAGAGAGAGAGCAGCATTCTACCCGAAGGGCCGACTAATGCGATAGAACGGCCTGGATCAATTGAGAAGGAAATGTCGCTCGCGGCTTGATGACCAGGTCTACTCGGATAGCAGAACTTGAGGTTCTTCACACGAACACATCCTTGGAGCTCCTGGAATACGGCTTTGTTTGATCTGCTAAGATTGATGGGAGACTGAGGACTAACTGGAGTTGTGCCCCTTTGAAGATCGACGTCGTTGGAATCGAGTAGAGCGAGCAGTTGCCTCGCGGAAGACGACGCTGCGCTCAGGTCATTCAAGGAGGATGAGATTATCATCACCGCGAAGCCGAGTAACGACACACACATCTATGTGGATAGGGCAAACAGTTACATTTTCCAATGACAATGACAGTTTTACATTCCAAGTACGACTGTCATTTCTCTCACCTCTGAGAAGTAGAGCACATCGACTTTATAGAGACCTTTGAAGACAAGGTAAACTCCAACTCCAGTTGCAGCTGCGTTTACGAAGTAAGTAAGGGACTGGGAGATGGCGTGAATAAAACTGCGTAGCAAACAGTGCTATAAAAAACGTTTTTTTTTATTATTTCAAATGAAGTTTGCTTGAAATAGTTCAACATTGCTCTGAATTCAGCATGAGTACTTGAAAAATCAGTTCTATGAGATCGAATTACCGAATTAAATTTGTTCTTCTTTTCCAAAAAAGTTTACCATATATTGGAAAGATTTTATGAGAAAAAAGGTGTCCTCCACAAATTCAATGAAGTGCTTTCTATGGATCTAAAACATGCAACTCTACATTTTGTTTTTTTATTTATAAAACATGTAAGATAAACATTTAAGTAACCTTCAATATCAATGGTTCAATGCTTATCTGCATAGCAATGAACTTTTCCAAAAAAAAATTCTCTACGGCAAGCAGCTGAATATTTCTCGTCTGCCCAAAAACTTCGAGAGCTACCTGAAAACTCTTTCGCTCAATGACTTTTCATTCTGAACCGAATCAATGAATAAGCTAGCATTTATGAAGTAAAAATTCGAAAAAGCAGGTTTTTTATTCCCAAAAACCTTCTTTGATTTTAACTGAGAGAAAAAATGAAGAGTCTAAGAAAGTCTAAAACACCGAGTTTCTTCTCAAATTTTAATAAATGTACGTAACATATCAAACTGTTAATATCATTTTCGCAAATTATACGGCTTCCATGTTATATGAGTTACGCGAAAGAAAAAAGTGGCACCACGAAAAAAGTTATTACGTGAAGTATTATTAAGATTAATATGGGAGTAGTTAAATGTTTTTTTCGATTACAACGAGCTAAAAGGACGTCGGGAGGAGTAAAATCGTGATCTTTTTTACAGCTGTTTCTTACGAAAATTGGTTAAAAGGGTAAAAAATTTGGTACCTGGTCAGAAAGAAACATGAATTGAACGGTTTTCAAACGGCTGCATCACACTTGATGTAATGAGAAAGAAGAAGATTCAGTGATTCACTAACTTGAGATGACTTGTCTACAGCTTCTATTCGTTTGCTCGTTTGCTGCAGAAGAGCATTCAGCTTGGCAAACGTACCCAGCATCAGCACTCCCGAGACTACGCACGTCACTCCGTTTTGCCAGCAGAATACGCTGCATAGTATCTAAATTTGAAAAAAAAACTCAAGAAAAAAATCAGTTTTTTCTAGATTTGAAAAGAAAAGCTGGAGATCTTATTAAACGCTAAAAACTTCTGTAAAAACTGGGCTTACCAATACAACCGACGCAGCAAAACTGTTTTCCAGCACAACAGACGCTCGGTAGTCCAGTGGCTGAAAAGACTCGTTATGCTGTAAAACTCGTCATTTGAGAACTTCCTGCAAAATTACTCTTGCAGCTCGAACGCCTCGACTAACCGCAGCTGCTGATGCTGCGTGCTGAGAAAGAGTTACTGCGGAAGCCGCAGGAGTCGTCTTCGGGTCATCGAAGTAACTCATCGGGCGGTAGAGCAGGGATGAGAGACATCGGAGGCGAATCTTAAGAAGCACCGTCTCCGAGACCCATGCCGCAGTTACTCTCTGCAAGCTCACTTCCTTTTTTCCTGGAGTTGCACGAAAACCCTATTCTCTTTTCTATTCTGCTTCACTCGTCTAGAGCGTAATCTGATCAAGACTGCTTTTTTTAAAACATGGGCATGCCCTATCTTATTGATGATCTTCGCAAAATCATTCGTCAAAGGAAGTCAAATTACGCATGTTAAATTTATTCATGTGAAAAGATTGGCTATTTATAGATTATGATACATGCATTATAAAAGTATGAGCTGTCAATTTTTTCCTATGTTCAATTAGCAAGACTATGTATTGTTTCTCCATATCTTCAGGAATATAAAAAGCAGATTCTTCTAGTAAATATACAAGATTAAAGTCGAGCGGAAATTATAAATTGCCACTAAAGCAATTCTAAAAAATCAAATTAAAAAACACCTAAACACTATGTACAGTGCGTCACAAAACCTTGGCCCTTATTGACTTCTTGCTATTTTTTATACTAGGCCGTTTTTTAGGCCAATAAATTTAATTACACAAGAAAACACGTGGAAAAATTAATATCATCTTTTTTTTAACTCGTGAAATTTTACAGTCTGACATCGTCATCTAAAACACGGTCTGGCTCAATTAAAGTCATTGGATCTTTCTTGTTCTTTTTCTCTTTCTTTTTTCTTGCTCTTTCTTTTTCTTTTCTCTCTTTTTTCTTTTTCTCTCTTTTTCTTTCTCTTTCTTTTTTCTTTTTCTTTCTCTTTCTTTTTTTCTCGTTGGCTAAGCCGTACGGCCTCGTTAGCGTAAACTTTTTCCTAAGCCTAAGTGATTTTTTATGTAAATTTAATTTTCTGATGTGAAAATAAAAATTTTGCAAAATTTACTCATCAAAACGAATCCAAACTCTCGCCGAACTACTCACAGTCGAGCATTCTCACCCTACACTAAAGTGCCTCATAGTAGAAATGGACAATATAGTAGTTATGAAAGTAATTGAATCAGGCCGTTTTTAAGTTGAGGCCGTGTTTAAGATGCCGAGCCAGCCGAGAATGTCGGACTGTAAAATTTCACAAATCTTTTTTTAGCGGTCACCGCTCCAAATTGACGTTTTTGCGAGAACTTTATTATTTTTATGGTGTCCCGAAACTTTGGCCAACTATACCATGGAGACGTTTCTCCATGGTTCTAATATCAAAACCAGAGCGTTAGTTTGAACATTCAAAACCATAATTTGAGAGCATTTTTGGTTTAAAAAAATGCGGCACAAGTTTACTTGGGGACTCCGCTTCACTTGGGGGGACTCTTTTCGGTGCGTTCAAAAAATGTTTAGAAAAGTACAAAAAAATGTAAGTTTTCTTATGCGGTCTCGTTCGCCTAAGCCGTAAGGCCTCGTTAGCGTAAACTTTTTCCTAAGACTAAGCGTTTTTTAATGTAAAAATAATCGTTAAAAGGTTATTTTTTTAAAGCGCCCCCAGTGAAGCGGAGCCCCCCCCCCCAAGTGAAGCGGAGCCCCCCCCCCCAAGTGAAGCGCGCCTCCAAGTAAACAAGAACCAAAATTGCATACAAAGTTGCAGTGTTCTTCGCTGTCAACATCATTCACTCCAGGTAAGTTTCCTTTTCAAATCTGCTTATTCGCAAATAATATGTTTCACCCTCTCCCTCCAACCAAAAGTTGACGCCCCTACACTCACCGCCAAAATGAAAGCGATCCAGCACTGAATGCCTATTCCCAGGGTGCCCAACAAAGCGGACGTTAGCAGCGACTCGTAGTTCTCTGTCGACATTGCTCGGAACAAGAAGACTTGATTGATGCATATGAGTGGAATTTCAAATCCACGAAAGCACCTGAAAAGAAAAGTCTCATGGATGTTGCACCTATTTTCGATAAGCCGTGCTAAGAATTTACTTCTTTTTGTTTAAAATGACTAGAGCGGTCGCCTCTTCATAAACATTTGCTCCCTCTGCAAACAAATTTTTTGGCATAAATATATGATAAGGCTTCATGGCACCAATAATGTGATAAAAAATTTTTTACTTGGTTACGAACAGTACGAAGAGTTGTACTTACGATGCAAGAATCAACAGAGAATAGCGCCATTTGGAGTAGCTGGCTATCTTCAGAATTCCGCTTTCTTTCGATCGTTCAGCGTCGTGAGGAGTTTCTGCCTACGTAGATTTTGTAGATCAAAAATTGTAGACTTCATTTATGACTTAATAGATAGGTCTGGCTTATCTCGCGTATCTGATACAGTCCCTTAAATCAACTAACATTGCCGGTTTCGTTATCAATCGTAGTTGAGGATATGTCTATACATATAAACACGTTATTAATTTTCAATTTACATAGTTTTTGTGACGAAATTCGAGATTAGGCCTTGGATCATTTGATCCTTTCGAGACGTCTTCAAGACTCTCTCCGCTCTCTTCACCACGTGGTCCTTCTCCTCCGATTACGGGAATCGTGCAGCCAGAATGACTGGAAAATCATATTTATATTAACAGCAGTATCTTTCATACATTGATTTTCCATCTATAATCTCTGTAGCAAACACGTTCCAGAGACAGTATTATATGACTTATATATAAATTTCTTTAATGAGCATTGATAAGTGATTAGAGATTGTTGAACCCCTCTTCATTGAGGATAAAAGATTGAAGTCAGGGTGCGGCACATTTTCACGTGGACATTAAAAACTTAACAGATTAAGCAAATCAAAAAAATTTTCATCAAAGTTTATTTAAATAGTTTGGGATATAACTTCGTTTTCAAATTTCAAACAGCCCTCCTTTCTCCTTGACACATGTCGCTTGTGGAAGGCACCCACCGTGGTGGACAGGTAAGCGACGTCAAGATCATCCCACGCCTTCTGTAGGGCGCGCTTCAGACTTTCCGAATTCTTGTTGGGAGAAGCACAGCCCTTGCTTTCAAGGACCGACCCCACAGAGAAGTCCATGAGATTCAAATCAGGCGAGTACGGAGGCCATTCGGCGGAGGTTATCATGGAGGGAAAATTGGTCTTGCACCAATCTTGCATCACTTTGTCTTGTGGGCGGGCGCAGAGTCCTGCTGCAATGTCCATTTGCGTCCCGCGAAGTGAGCCTGGCTCCAGGGAAGTACTTTCTTCACGAGAATGACGTTCAGGTACTTATTAGCATTCACTTTGACTCTCTGCTAGACGAAAAGGAGTGGAATCTTGCCAGTCGCGCAAATCCCGGCTCAGGTAGATATGGAGATTTTAACTTGTACGGATATTTTTGGATAATTTTATTAAGGTTTTTCAGTTATTTATTTCTTTCTTCTCTAACTTTTCTTCTTGTTCTCCACGCTCTTCTAACTCAATCGTTTGCAACCGAATCATGGCAGCCAATCGACTGTTGTCTCTCCGACTCAACTCCTCGTATCCTTCAATTAAACTTAGCTTTAGATTCACATTTTTTTATTATTTATATTTTGTATTACAGTAGGAGGGAGAGCGCAATACAGACGAGAGCATGGTTAGAGACGCGGAGAGGATCTCAAGGCCTGAAAGCCCTATTGGTTGTTAAACCAACCTCCCTCCTCGATCACCTGGCCATTCTCTATGACAAACACTTTGGAAGCGTCTCTAATTGTAGAGAGCCTGTGCGAGATCATCACTGTTGTTCTTCCGCTTGCAGCCTTTCGCAGCGCGTCCTCAATGCAAATAGTATTTTTAAAATTTTTTTGTAGCTATTCAAATATCAGTGATGAATTGAATATTGTAAATGATTTGAAGGTATTCAGTTCAATATGATCAGGAAAAGCGGAACCAGAAGGGTTTTCCTAGTTCTGTATTCTCTTTGAACGGAGTTTAATGCATCATAAGAAAGTTCCGTAATAAGCACCTGCACCACCAACTCTGAATGGCTATCCAAGGCGCTCGTAGCTTCATCCAGAATCAATAGTCGAGGGTTACCAGCTATCGCCCGTGCGATACAAATTCTCTGCTTCTGACCGCCCGACAGGGAGACGCTGCCTGCTCCGACAACTGTCTCATATCCCTGAGAAAATCATCAGAAAGAGTCTGAGAGATAGAGAAAATTCGAAGGAAACAGTTCTCGTCCAGTAAAAAGTTTATCTACAGAGATTTTGTGATAAATTGCATTTTCCCTGAAAACTATTTTCAGGGTAAATGATTATTTCCTCCGTGTACATGCATCCGGCCCCTGAATAGCTATTCAGTATGATTAACCTCCGTTTGGGCGACTGAAAGTGTAATGAAGTAGGCATGTTTTAAGAATCGTTTTGAGGATAATTTTTAAATTCTGAAATTTGCAGGTCAAACTTCTGACCTTCGGTTTAACACACAAAAGGTTCATCTATCGGTCCTCTGTTATTTTTACTTTTCATTGAAGATATAATATATCTCATCCCTACATATCTCATCCCTCACTCGGCCTAAACCAGTGCCTCCTCGATATCTATTGAATACTACAGGAGACATAGTATTGAAAAAAGAACTTAAATGTTCTCTGCACTCTACCTAATTCGCTTCTCATTATACTAAGGATGATAACCAAAGTATCGCATTGCAAACTGAAGCGGCCCCTACTATGAGCCCCTTTCCTATTTTTCTCCCCTCTTCTGTTATCAAAAGGGTAGCAAAGGTTCAGATGGTGTCCCTCAGATTGAAATGCGCTAAGTTTTGTAACGCGAGATTTACCATATTTCGCTTCTTTCTCTCACTAAATATCTTTTTATCTTCTTAGGAGATTTCCTCTCTTGTATTGAGATAACTTTCATGTGAATTATGCTTTTTCGCTTTGTTTTTTTTTACCAATTTCGTTCTGCTTTAGGGTAATTGCATATCGCTGATGATCCTTTAAATAAAGCGAAACGTCCGAACTCTTTGCACGAAACCACACCACATCTCTTCACTGGCACGACAAAGACTTTAACTGTCTAAATGCGCTAAGTCTCTTGCACTTCCTCTTTCCCATATTTTCAACTATTGTATTATCTGTAGTCAAATACCGTCTTACTGGAAACATTCTCTGGTGACCGCTATTCTGAAACCAGGCAAGGAACCTCACTTGGTGTCCTCCTATCGTCCGATTTCCATCCTTTCTCCCTGTTCTAAAACGATGGAGCGACTTGTTAGAGCTTTCATAATCAATCATCTATCCGAGCACTCTATTATACCTATCAATCAACATGGGTTTAGGCGTGGAGCGTCCACAGTAACCAAATTATTAATATGTGAAGATGATTGGACCTCTTCGTTAGCCAAAGGTCTTTCAACGCATGTCATCTACCTTGACTTCTCTCGTGCATTTGACACCATTAGTATAAGTGAGCTTTTGTCTAAATGCACACATTATGGAATTACTGACCCACTCCTTTCTTGGCTTGGGTTTTTTAACTAATAGATCTTTCTCTGTGCGTATGGGTGAAGTCACTTCTGATCCAATGAATGCCACATCGGGTGTGCCCCAAGGGTCTGTCCTGGGGCCACTTCTTTTTACTCTGTATATATCCGATATAAATGAGGTACTAGAGAACTTTCCTAATATTCGTCATCAAGCATATGCAGACGATCTCAAGATTTATGTTTCTTATGATAAGAACTCATACGGCGAACGAACTCGAGAGCTGCAATCAGCATTAGATTCCGTATTTGATTGGTGTTTAGTAAAAAAAAAATCTCTTTCTCCATCCAAGTCTCTCCATATTCACATTGGAGGTCGATCTCTATATTCCTCATACAGTATAAATAATGTTTCCATTTCATGTGTGTCTCAGATACGTGACCTAGGCATACAAATAGTTTCTTCTATGCGTAGGAAAGAGGCTGTAGCAGACCGAGTTAAAAAGGCATCCAAAGCAATTTATGCTATGCTCCGTGCGGTAACTGTTAATGATCCTGGTATACTTGTCAAGTGCTTTAAAACTTACGTAATGCCGCACTTGGACTATGCTTCGAATATATGGAATCCATATTATGCAAGAGATTGTGATAATATAGAGAAAGTTTTGAGGAAATTCACTCGCATAGTTTACCATCGATGTTTCGCAAATGAAGTTAATACGAGGTCTCTTCCTTTTTACCCCAATCGACTTGCCCGCCTTGGATTCGTTCCCCTTTCCGAGAGAAGGGTATTTTCTGACTTAGTTATGGGTTTCAAGATCTTTCATGGACTGTCGATAATATAGATAAAAGACGATTTTTCAAAGAGACTATTCCAACGCGTACTAATATAAAAGGCTTTTTAGTTCAGGGTTGTAAGAATACAGCTAGAAATAACTTTTATGGAATGCGAATATCCCACCTTTTCAGCAAGCTACCTCGAAACTTGATTAATAGTATGAACCTGAAATATTTTAAGTCCCAATTAAAAAAATGGTGCTCTATCTACTCTCCTCTCCTCATGAATTCAGAACTAAACTTTTTTGTCGTTCAAATCGCTGTATATAGGTTTTTTTGTTGTTTGTTTGTTTTTTTCCCGTTCAATTCGCTATATAAAAGTTTTATTGCTGTATCGCTTTTGTAATATAATTTATTCACTTATTTGACAATAGTTAAGCTAATCTATTCTTTCCTCGTTTTCAATTGTAATTAAATTTATGTGTTTTTGCATCGAAAGATCTAGATAATATATATATATTTATATATAAAGAAAGTCATACCAGAAACCATCCGATTCAGCATATTCGCCGTTGATGTAAAATTGTTTGCACAAGTTCCCTATGGCTCTCACGACTTGCAAATTGCGGTCAATAAAATTGTTGAGTGGTGTTCTCGATGGAACATGTCCCTATCTAGAACCAAGTGCACAGTTCTACACTTGGGTAAGCAAGTTGCATCTCATCCGTACCTTATTGACTCTATTCCCTTGTCTAAGAACGATCATGTTAAAGACCTTGGAATTATTATCAGTCAAGACTTTCGTTTCAATTTACACTCTTTAACAGCAAATCTCTTATTGAAATCCTTCAAGACTATATCGTATGAAATGCTCATATTGGCCTTCATATATCGTATGAAATGCTCATATTGGCCTTGTGTATGTTAGACCTATCCTCGAATATGGCACTGAAATATGGTCTCCTGAAACAAAATATCTCATCAATGAATACGTACAGAGAAATTTTGCGAGAAGAATTTTGTCAAGATTACCATATTCGCAAAGACTCGCGCTTCTCAATACTGAGTCACTAGAGTGAGATAGTAGCCCGAATTATCAGCCGCGACATTAATCTCTCAAAAAAAGTTAAGCGATCGTGCGATGTATCTGTAAAGATGATATCATTCATTGGTTCTCTCTGCTCTTGAAGAGAGTGGTACGCTTACTCATCGCTCCCATATTGATTTATCAGTACACCTTATCAACCGTCTCACCGACCAATGTCTCTAGCTAGCGAAGCTCTTCTCAATTCTCTCGACGAATGTATCATCAAAGAAGAGGAGGCGACGGATCCCAACATTCCGAATCACATACTTCTTTTGCTGAAGACAGGTTCTTCAGTAATGAAGCAGATGATTTCGGAATCTACAAACAACTGCAATGTCATTGAAACTGTGAAGAAGGAAATGGAGGAAGAAAAAAGGCTACGATCAGTGGTAATAGAACGCGCACCAGAGATCGCCGACAAGAAAGCTTCAGCTTCAGCTCAAATAGCCCACGATTCAGGCATCATTCATACTCTACTCGACGCTTTTGATCTACCGGTCGCAGGAGTCGCTTACTACCGCATGGGAATCAGAAAGAATGATTCAAACGATGCACGTGTTCTCAAGCTCACCTTCCCGACTGAAACGCATCAGAGACAGTTTCTCGCTAAATCGAGCTTTCTCCGCCAGAACCCTCTCTTGAGGAATATATTCGTCCGCCCGAGCTTAACGAAGTTTCAACGCGAACAGGAATATCAACTTTTTCAGGAGAAAAGAAAAGCTGTAGCTGCGGGTTAAGATGTCCTTATATACAATGGCCGACTTATGCCCCGTCGCGAGGTCGACGCTCTTCGTCAACCATATACCAATCGACCCTCTTCCCATCAACGAACGTTCCAAGGAAGTCAGAACATCACCGTGAGATCAACGAAGTCTACTGGGTCATCAGCAAGAAACGTCCAAGTCCTCCGCTCGTCAGAAGTCACCGTTCCTCGACAATCTATTCATCCGACAGTCCACGCAGCCTTGCCATCAAACTAGCGAAATGTCCAGGTCCTGTTTCATCACACCGTTCTATATATTCGAATCCTAGTTCTGTCCGTACTCGTAATTTTCACTCCACTGATACTTTCTTGAAAGTATCGTATTATAATATTCGTTCTCTATGCAATAAACTTTCTGTTTTTCGAATGTATTTAGGGAATGAAAAACCTGATATAGTCTTGCTAACGGAAACTTGGTTGAAGAAAAGTTTTCCCGATCATGAAATAATAGGCATATTACCATATGTAATAGTTCGTTGTGATCGTAATAGTAGAGGAGGTGGTGTTGCCTTAATTATTCGTGATCACCTTTCGTTCATTGAATCTAGCATCTCCTTTCATCCGAACGAGATATTATTTATTGATCTCCTAGTCACCAACTCAATAGTTCGTCAAGTTCTTTTCTATCGCCCTCCCGATTACAGCACTGCTCAAACAGAATCTTTCTGTGACTCACTCTCGGATATATTTTCTTTCAATGATCATCCACTGCTTGTGAGATATGAACTGTGATGCCTTAGTGGTTGACAACTCATTTAATCACAAGAAGACTCATGAAATAATTTACGCTTTGGATTTAGTGTTTCTATGTCGTGAGCCAACACGTGCTGGTCGCTGTTTAGACTGGATATTTAGTTCTTCACCAGAAATGTTCACAAATGTGAAAATAATTCCTGCATTCCCCTCATGTGACCATAGTGGTATTTCTTTCCATATAGCTACATCCGCTTCGTCAACAACCTCTACACCCATTCGTGATTATTCAAGAGCAAACTACGACCTCATAAATCGATTTTTCAGTACCATTAACTGGGAGTAAGAGTTCGATAGTTTTACCTCTTGTGATGATTTATACTCCCGTTTCACGACTGTTGTTACCAGTGCTATATCTCGTTTCGTTCCTTTACGCACCCCATGAGATTTTCATTGTTCTTATACTATGCATATCATGAAATCGATTGCTTATAGAAATAGATTGTTCGGTAAGATAGATAAAACCAGCATCGCTGGCTCTTTATAAAAAGGCAGATGTGAAACTCCTTCATAAGATGCGTAGATGGAAACAGTATTCCGAAAAAAACCAAATTGAAGCGATCTCGTGATCTTTATAGACATATTTCATCTCTCACTAAACCGAAGCCAAGACCACCGAGAATTTTAACCGATATTACTGGTACTATGGTAACGGATACAATTGAAAAGTGTGATATGCTTGCAAGTGAATTTGCCTCTTCTTTCATAACGGCTGACACAGTTATTCCTTCTTTCCCTGATAGGCCTTTCCCTCCTCTTTCGAATTTAGAAGTTTTCTCACCGCATGTTGTTCTTAGGCAACTTATGAAACTTAAATCTACTGGTAGTACAGGTAGTGATGATATTCCTCATATAATGTTTAAGAAATGTGCCTCATCTCTGTGTCTCCCCCTGACGCACATTTATAACATGTGCATCATGCTCCAATATACTCCCAAAATATGGAAGCATTCCTTCATTTCTGCAATACCGAAACCTGGTAAAGATCCTAGTTTTTCTTCATCTTATCGTCCCATTTCCATTCTTTCTCCAGCCTCTAAAACTATGGAACGCCTAGTTCGAGACATTCTTGTTGATCATTGGACGAAAAACAACATAATCTATAGTAACCAACATGGATTCAGAGTAGTTCAGAGTATCTGTTGTCACTAATCTCTTAGTTTGTGACGATGATTGGACTAATGCTTTATCAATCGGCCAGTGTACGGATGTTATTTATTTAGACTTTTCTAGGGCATTCGATTCCATAAGTATTCCGAAACTCCTCCACAAATGCAAATATTACGGCATCAACGATCCATTGCTTTCCTGGTTACAATCATTTCTGACGGAGCGTAGTTTTTCGGTTCGAATAGGTAAATCGTTTTCGAAGTCACTGCCAGTGACCTCCGGAGTTCCTCAAGGCTCTGTACTAGGTCCTTTTCTGTTTACTTTATATATCGCTGACATTAATGATGTTCTCAATTGTTTTCCGAATGTGAAGTACCAGGCTTATGCCGATGATATTAAATTATATGTCTCTTATAACAAGGGAGACATGAACGAGAGAAAAGAAGAACTACAAGAAGCTCTTGACTGTGTTCATAACTGGTGCCTTTCCAATCAGTTGACTGTTTCACCGTCTAAGTCCTTCCATTTACATATTGGTTCCAGTAATCCGTCTACTACATATGTCATCAATCAGATATCGATCGACAGAGTACCACA
>OZ057404.1:32146128-32301664 GCA_964056735.1 Allodiplogaster pararmata | reverse complement strand
TAACTTCCCTATTTGAAAGAGAGAGAGAGAGAGAGTGCTAGCTTATATTCCTCCTCTTTTCATTTCGACTAAACTCGGCTACTAGCAAAGTTCGGTCAAAATGAGATCTGACCGTTGAAAGGAGATTCCACAATCATACGTCATTTCGCTCTTCTTCTCGCTCATAAAACATCGGGGTTTGCGTGCAAAACTAACCGTGTTTTTTTATGATTGAGAAGAAAAAAACTAGTTTGTACAGGAAAATACAATACAGGGAGACCATAAATTACCTGGACAAATGTAAATGTCTGTATTTCCTTTCAAAACGAACTTCATATCTTGGTATCATAACATACTTTATCACAATATATAACCAACAGTTATGCACAATCATGTTCGATATGGCCGCCTCTAGCGCGAACGCATGCCTTGAGACGACGCTCGTATCCACATGCCAGTGACCGCAGGTAGTCGTTGTCGAGTTCGTCCCATGCCTTCAGAAGGGCGGCAGGCAGAGAATCTAGAGTGTGGTGGTGGATAGCTCCAACCTTTGCCTGCATGACGCTCCAGACGCTGAAGTCGAGCGGGTTTAGGTCGGGGGAATTCGATGGCCATTCGGAAGTGCTTATGAAGTTTGTGTGTGCGCAACCACTCTTGTGCGATTTTGGACTTGTGGGCAGGTGCCGAGTCCTGTTGAAAGGTCCAATCAGCTCCATTATAGTGTGTCCTACTCCAGGGCTCTACCACGTCTTCGAGGATCTTCTTTACGTTGAAGTTGACATCTATCTTCACACCAGGGTCGACGAAAACCAACGGCGTTTTGCCCGTTGCGCAAACACCTCCCCAAACCATGAGGTACTTGGGGTGGCTGCTTCTTCCGACTGTGATTCCATTCTCAGCTGCTCCATTACGATCGTGAGCAAGTATTCTGTCGTTTTGAGAATTCACCGACATCTCAATGGTGAATATTTTTTCATCAGTCCATAGCGTACGGAAATGCTCGGCCCGCGCACATCGTTGCAACAGATCTTTGTACCGTTGATGTCGAGAAGCTTCTGTCGAGCATCCAATCCATGTCGTTTCTGCATCCTGTAGAGGTACATCCCGAGACGGTGTTTGATTATCAGTCGCGTTGATTCACGGGAGATACCGACCGACGAAGCGAGCTTCCTCATGGATTGTCGAGGATTGCGTGCGATGCGTTTCCGGAGAATGCTCCTAATCTGGGGCGTGTCGGATGTCGGTGGACGACCTCTTTCTGCACGGTCCTTGCCATCGGCTGTCTCTCGAAGACGATCGATGGTGGCGTAAACAGTTGATCGTGGAGCATTGAGTCGTCGCGCGATGTCCGCTCTCGTGTGACCGGAGTTGTGCAGTGCAATGATCGCAGCACGAAGAGGACTTGATTTTACCATAACTGTACAAATAAAGCTAGAGTCATGAAACTTGAAAAAAATAAACAACCAGTCTCAGAGCATTATCATGGGAAAATGAAAACAAAGATCGGCCAATTGTGTCGCGCAATAGAGCGCGTTAAAAACTTGTCTAGGTAATTTATGGTCACCTGTAGATATAGGAAACTTACAAGTGGAAAAATCAAGTACTTACGGAAAGAGATTCTTTTATATTCTGTCCGGTATTGAGGCGACCCACCACCACCAAACAATCCGAAGTAGATTACTTTTAGCAATTCTAAAATACATCGCACGTTGCTGAAGAGATAAGCTTACCTGAAGTAAACTTTCCTGAGCATTTAGACTTGTGACTGTCTTCACGTTGAGAATAGCCTCCTCCGCCACTGCATTTGCCTCTCCCGCTACGGTGAACGACTCTTTCATCCATTTTGCGGCGAACTGGAAAAAAACCACAAAATTGAATCTTGCCAAGCGGAAAAAATAGTCCACGGCGTGAAATCAAACATTCCGCTTTTCTTTTACCGGAAGACAGTTTGTAGCAACTTTACAACCATGGGAACATTGTTAAACCGTGCGATATTGCTACATGTTTACCTCAAATACCATGTTTTCTACTGGTTCATTTTATTTCATTTCGCTTAGTACTCATTTTACCTGATATGTGTCCCTTATATCGGTCGTCATCCTACATACCCATAATTTCCCCTTTCTATCCATAATCAATCAATCTTTATTCCAAATTGCATACTAGTGTTACAAGGAGAGGTGTGCAAAGTGGATCACTGTCACATAAGTGATATCGGTTTAGGTAATACATACAAGCAAGCACCGGGAGTTTGAGCTTCGAGAAAGGTAGTAATAATAGTTTTTCATTAAAAACTTTTTTTAATGACTTCATTTAACTTTTCACTTGCACTGACTTTAGGACTGAGCGAAGTGACAATGGCTGAGATTGGCCCTGTCCACATGGCTATCAGAGAAATTCGCCAGTCGACTATGAATGCCACTACCAACGAACTCAGGAAGAAAGTTCCGTTGCGGACAAGCATCGCGAGCTTCTCTCCGATTCCTTCCCTGATTCGTTCCATGTTGCTGCAAGATTTTCTCTCAAATCTAACATAATAATATATAAAAAGTTTAAGGGTATTGATGAGACTTGTGAAATTTTGCAGTCTGCGCTGGCACGGCTGGCTCGGCTGTATCGGCATAATCGGCTGTTAGTTCAATGCGCTGAAGTTGAATTTTTTTCGCAACATTTTGTATGTTGTTAAATTTAGAATTTTCAACTTTTTTTAATGATATGACAAATTTTCTTATGCGGTCTCGTTAGCCTAAGCCGTACGGCCTCGTTAGCGTAAACTTTTGCCTAAGCTTAAGCGTTTTTTAATGTAAAAATCATTTTTTGATGTGAAAATAAATTTAATGTTAAAATAGAAAGGGGGAATGCGTGAGCGTGATGAACAGTTTTCAAAAAAAAGTTGAAAAACATTAATTCAACAACATACGAAATGTTGCAAGAGTAATTCATCACAACGGATCCGAACTTTCGCCAAACTACTCACAGTCTAGCATTTTCACCCTACACTACAGTGCCTGATAGTAATGTTGAACAAAATGAGACATATTTGAATTGTTTTCACAGCCCGTAAAAGCCAGCCGATTATGCCGATTCAGCCGAGCCAGCCGAGCCAGCGCGGACTGCAAAAGTTTACAAGTATTGATGAGTATATGGTTGAACTTGCTGAAAATAAGAGTTTGAAAGTGTGAAACATGGCTGTGAAAGACAGATTGTTAACAGTATACGTCTTCATACAAACTAAAAATCTGAAAAAAAGACGTAACTCTCATATTGTTATGAAAGAAGCTCCGTGACCTACGTATAGCTTTTATTCTTCCATCAATCGTGTAAAAGTTTTTGAGATTTGAAAAAAGGTCCAAGTAATGGCTTAAGCGAACTTTGAAACGTACCTTGCTTGCAATATCACATAGATATATCTATTATTCAATAAACCAAGAAGAGGTATTAATAAGAATGAATGTTGCTACGAATTTCTCAAGTGCTTTGAATAGCCAACTTGGTGAGTTGACTTGATAAGAACCCGGTGGATACGCTATCCAAGAAGGCGGCGTTTTGCTGTAATACTGCCGCAAGGAACTGTCTCTTTATCTTCTCGACGATGCGGTTCGTTGCCCATTGCACCAGAAAACACTGTCAAATTTATACCAGAAGTAAGCAGTCTTTGTGAAAATCTTGCTTGCTTTTTTCTTTTCACATCGAATATGAGTCCACGGCAATGTTGTGGTGAATCATTCAATCTCGGTAAGATAAAGATGGCCGGGTTCGCCTCCGCCCTTCGAATTAGCTTTTAATATGTTAATTCAATCATTATTCGACTTCGATTGCTTTCCATGATAGCTGAACTCGTCAGAAGTTTTTGAATTATATTTTTTTGAGAGTTGAACAAGTCAGCTTCCACGTAGTCACAAGTTTATTAAAGTATGTTATGGCCTAGTTTAACGTTTTGTCAACAAGATGAATCAATCCTCATCTCTTTTGCTCCTGAAGCAGCATATCCTCTGCTGAGCTTTTTTAGGATGAAGGCATGCTCACCTCAGCTGTCGCCAACAGGAAGACAGCACAACCCACTCCTAGATAAAGTGCCACGAAAAAGTACACTCTTTGTAGATAGGAGTCGTTGCCGATGGGCTGATATCATCAAATTTTTGTGAATCGATAGTTTTTTATTAAATTTTTTGTTTTTTTTGTTTTCCAGGACGTATTTTTTCTAATTCAAAAAAAAAATAGAAGAAAAAATTTAAAAACAAACTTTTCTTTCCAAAAAGTTTTTTCATTATTTTTTCACAATTCTAAAAGCTCCTGCATTTCCCAAACATTTGTTTTCAAGTATGTTTAAGACATATGAGGATTCAATGTTTTACATAAGCACAATTGACTCAAAAAGTTTTAATTGTTACTGAACTTTTATCTTACATTCTCAGTAGCGATGTAAACACTGGTTATGAGGCCGTTGATTAGATAAACGGTGGGAAGCAGGACTCCTTCGAGAATTGCGCAGCTCAGACCCACAATCATGAGAAATTTTTCTGTTCTTGTGGCGAATCGGAACTGAAAAAAGTTTTTTAGATGAATATCGAGACATGCTTCTTTTATCATCCATTCACTCGTCTTCATCATTCGGTTGTTCCATCTTTATCCTTTTTTCTAAGAACTTTCTCAAGTTCGCGGAATTTTTCAAAACCGTGGAACACTGAGTCTTCTATCCAAACTCGCCAAAGATAGTCACCCAACTCCGCCAAAAGTATCTTTGCTAATATTTCCTGAAGGACTTTCGGTAATATCCTCACAAACTTTACCAAAGAATTCTTTCTCTACGCGATTTCGGGCAATTAAAAACTACTAAGAGTTTTCTGTGCCATGCGATATTTGCGGTACTTTTTTACCTCGTCTGGTACTCGCGTCGCGGCCCTCGGCCTCGTTAGCTAAGCCGTTCGGCCTCGTTAGCGTAAACTTTTCCTAAGCCTAAGCGTTTTTTTAAATGTAAAAATAATTTTAATTCCACGGTTCAATCCGGTTTAAGCGACGCGAAGGGGGCCGCGACGCGAACGCGACGCGAGTACCAGACGAAGTAAAAAAAGTGCCATATTTGCTTATTCCTATGAGAAAGTTTCTTTTTTTCTGAAATGTCTATGTCAACAAATTAAGTAATTTCTCTTCAGAGATATCGCTATCAATCAATCAAGCAATCGATCAATAAATCAATCAATCAAATAAAACTATTAAGTACTTCAAAATTCCACAAAGCACTATACTGTCTAAACATATTATTTGTAAGAGGAGCATCATTCTATCACTCCTGTTCTTCACGAACGGTCACATTATGACTCTCTTTCAAGTAGCTCTACAGGGTGACCCACAATCATTGCAACACCGAAACCGCGCCATTTGAAAGCCTGTTGGCGCACATTCCGTGTTGTCATTCTTGTCTGAAATTTTGGTTCAAATCGGTTCATTTTCAAGGTTGTTATGAAAGCGAATCCCCACCGCCAGTCGATCATCAACATGAAACTCCGCGGATCAAGTGTGAACAACAGCGCAAGAGCCCTTGGTGTCGCTCGGAGCACTGTCTATGGAACCCTCCAAAGGTTCAAAGAGACATGAGGACTATTGGTTCGCCCAGGGAGGAAACTAAAGTTCACGGTGGTTACTCCCACAAACATCAGAAACTTCCAGAAGAAGATCAGCCGGAACCCCCACCTCAGCATGAGGAAGATGGACAGAGAGAGCGGGATCAAAAGAGAATCCTTGAGGATAATTGTGAAGACCAAGCTAGGACTCACCCCCTTATCGTATGCAAAAGGCGCGTGGATCTTCAGTCAACGCATCATTGATCAACGGCTGAAAAGGTTTCGAGGTCTGTTCGCTCGGACACAAGGAGAGCATCTGAACACCCTCTTCTCTGACGAGAAGCTCTCCATCGTAGAGCAGGCATACAATCCCCAGAACAATCGTGTGCTTGCTACGGACTATGGAGATGCTAGGGACAAGAGAAAGGTGATCAACAAAGCTGCCCACCCGGCCCAGATCATGGTGTGGGTGGAATCTGCAGCACCGGCAAGACCCCTCTGGTTTTCGTCGATTCTGGACACAAAGTCGATAAAGACTACTACCTCAACCACATCCTGACAGATGTGGTTCTTCCCTGGTCCCATTCCCACTTCCCAAACACCAACTGGACCCTCCAGCAGGATAGAGCACCCGCACACACCGCAAAACTCGTCCAGGAGTGGTGCAAAAGCAATCTTCCCATGTTCATCACCCGAGATGAATGGCCCCGACCTCAATCCTCTCGACTACTCCATCTGGGCTGTTTTGGAGGCCAAGGCCTGTGCTACTCCCCATGGAAATTTGGAGTCTCTGAAAAAGCCCTCGTCAAGTAATGGGATAATATTATATGAATGCTGACTACCTGCGGGTGGTCGTGGATAACTACCCCAAGAGAGTCAAGCAGGTCATCAAGAAATGTGGTGGAAGATTCAAGATTTGAGTACACAATTATGATTGTTAATGTTTGAAGATAATTTGAAATTTTTTTGATGAGAATCTGTTGAGTTTTTGAGCAGTTTGTCCGTTTTTACGGTGTTGCAATAATTGTGGGTCACCCTGTATGACATGATGTTTTCACTAACACATGACACACGAACTTGCGCTCCACAATAACAAAAATTTTTAAAAAAATTTAAAGGTTTTTTCACATAAAAAAACTAACCAGCTCTCGCAAGGAAACAGCGGGAGAATTTTCGTCTAATTTTTCTTCATCTTCTCGCCTGAAAATCCATTGAATAAAAATTAGCCGATGTTAGTTATTTGAAGAAAAATACCGAAAGTAAGTAAATTTGTTGAATCAACAAGTATTTTTTGGTCAGATTCACTAACTGACCATGAAGTAGAAAAACAAAAAGAAAGAGAGAGGAGAGTGAGAGACAGAGCGTTCGAAAGAGAAAGAAAGTTTCTAAAAAAGAGCAAGTAAGGTAAAGAGGGGGGAAAGAAGAAGAGAGAGAGGAAAATGAAATGAAGGTATAATGAGAAAGAGAAAGAGAAATGAATAAGATTCCAGAGAGCTTTAATCAGCAGTCAAGATTTTTAAAATCAGTCTACTTATTTGCATATTTTGCGCAGAGATAGTTAAACCTGTTGAGAGAGCAGAGTACTGTTTTCAGCGAACCCGGATGAGTCTTGCTTGCCGAGTCTTCTTTGCTGCAGGAGACCACCTTAATTTTTCTATTCAAAAAAAAGAAAATATTAGAGATAGTTTACGATTTATTCATTATGTGCACTCGGAACACGAATTTTAAATGTTTAGGCGAAGGATATATTCGTAACTTGACGTTAATTTTTTAACAAAAAATTGTAATCAAATGAAGTTCAAAAGTCTTCTTCTCTATATGAAGCGCCGTGATCCCAAACTCACACTGGATTTATTAGTTAACGAGATTTCAGAACGTAGGTTACTGTCGTATCGATTGATCATGGCTTAGGTTACTGTCGTATCGATTGATCATGGCTTAGGTTACTGTCGTATCGATTGATCATGGCTTGAACATAAGTGGAATGAAATGCTTTTCTGGTATCCTCAAGAAAAATACTAACATTTGGGTCTTCAAGAGGACGAATCATTTGAAGAGGATTCTATATCCTTACAGCATTCGATCCATGAAAGTGTATTGAGCGCTCTACCTATTATACAATGGGAGAACAACAGTTGCTCTTTCGAATAAAAAAGAATGAACTTGCGTTCGGTTCATTCGTTCGTTCCGTTCGGTTCAACTTGCGTTCGGTTCCTTTTTACACTTGTTTCATGTGAACTTTGAACGTGAACTAGCAAAGGGCTACTACATATTTCTTGATTTGTTCGCGGAACTCAAATATCACTTTTAGTTTTATTCTTTTCTCTAGCAAAGATGCAACTTTCGCAGAATTTGAGTATAAAAGTTTTTTGTCTTCCTTTCCCTCTCTCTCTCTCTCTCTCTCTCTCTCTCTCTCTCTCTCTCTCTCTCTCTCTCTCTCTCTCTCTCTCTCTCTCTGATGTTTGATAACGGTTCTTCAACTTCCGTTTCTTTTGTTGTTGATTTTTCGTTCGAATTCTCTGATATACGATAACTATGTATCATCTCAATTCTCTATATTTCTCAAATCTTCTTGTTCCCTTTCACTCTTTTTTCTCTGTTACTAATTCATTATCTCTTTATTTTTGTTATTTACTACATATATCTCTTCCTCTCTCTCTCTATGCCTTTTCCTTTTTCTGTTTTTTTTTCTCCAACTCAAATCAACACCTTAAAAAAACTTTAGAAAGAAAAAAATTTAATCGTATAGAGGCATCTAAAAAAGAGAATCCTATTCTTTTTTTACAAAGGAAACAGTACAGAAAAACTTTAAAAATTGCAGGCTTGGAGCAGCCGATTCAGTCAGTTTGGACTACGTCTGAATACCTCAAAGACGGAGTACTTGGAAACAATACCATCCGAAGACACCATCAAGGTAAACGGCGAAGAATTGATGAAGTCCACCTGCTTCCGCTACCTTGGATCGAACATCCAGACCAGTGGAGGCATCGACTCTGACGTGCTGTCACGTGTCAACGGAGCATGGATGAAATGGAGAGATCTCACAGGCGTACTGTGCGACCGAAAGATGCCTCTGCGCCTCAAGTCAAAGATATATTGGACAGTAGTGCGCCCCGTAGCTTTGTATGGAACCGAGTGCTGGCCAACTACGAGAACAGTTGAGCGACGTCTACAAACTATGGAAATGCGCATGATCCGTTGGATCATGGGAATCTCTCTCCGCGAGCACCTACCAAATGAGACCATAAAGAGAAGATTTGGCGTCACCCCTTCGACGAGAAAATGCGCGAAAATCGGCTGAGATGGTTCGGCCATGTCATCAGAGCATCACCGGAAACTGTAGCCAGCACAGCCTACAATCTCGAAGTGGACGGCCGGCGACCGAGAGGGCGACCGAAGCAGCGATGGCAAGACACCATCAATGCGGACTTTAAAGCCAGTCATCTAAGCCCGAAAGATGCCCTCGATCGGGACAAGTGGAGAAAGAAGATCCACAAAGCGGACCCTGCCATCGCGGGACAACGCTAGGAAGAAGAAGAAGAAGAATTTATTTCTAGTCGAATAAGAAATCATTGGTTAGGTTGAATTAGAAAGCTTTGGTTATCTATGCCAATTTAAATACGAAGAATGATACTTCATAAGCAAACAATATTCCTTTGATTGAAAGTCCACACACGTTCAAAAAGAAAAATTATGATTCAGTGTAAACGGGTAAAAGTCTACACTTCCTGAACTACATGCTTTTATTAGCATTCAACCGGTGAGAAAGTCAATGGATATTCTTCCTGCGAACAGTAGAACATTAAAATATTGACTGTAGAAATCTTCTGCATCCGTAATGGACCAAGGGCGCTTCGGAATTCGTAAAACTCGAGTTGAATGGAGGAGAGGGTGTCTCGTATCTAGTGTGAAACTTTCCAAAAATGAATGCTCAAAACTCGTTACGAATTCAGAGCGACTCTTCCCAGGAATCGTCTTTTCCTGCCTATCATGTCACTATCTGTAACAATGAGAACGGCAATAATCTTTCTCGTGCTTTTTACCATTACGTGGCGTGGTTCGAGATTCCCTCAGATGCGGGACAGATTTATTCTGGTAGAACCATTTGCTGTCTGCTTGTGTGTGTAGCAGCAATGGGTTGAGCCAACCGCACATTCAATGTCTGTTTTAACTAAATGTCCGGTTGTGGACCGTCCACCTAGCTCGTTGTCTGACACATGAACTTTTGTTTTTCTCAGTGTTAATAACACAGCAAAAGTTGGAAGGTCACATAAGAGAGCGTGAGCTCATTGTTTCGTTTGCGAACTTTCTTTAAAACTATGACGGTAACAACGAGTGGTGCGAGAGAATAAAAAAATAGACCAAAGTCGGAGAAGTAGAGATTTCATATGCAAGCCTACTTTTATAAGGATTAATGTGCAATGTGTTAACAGTCCGTAATTGGTAGCTTTTTGTACAATGGTAAAAGAAGTCAAGACTTGTGAAATTTTGCAGTCCGGCAGGCTCGTCATAATCGGCTGGCCTAAAACGGCCTGGCTCAATTAAAGTAAACGATTTGACAAAAATTAATAATACGAGAAATTTTCTTATGCGGTCTCGTTCTCCTAAACCGCACGGCCTCGTTAGCGTAAACTCTTTCCTAAGACTAAGCGTTTATTAATGTAAAAATAATTTTTGATGTGAAAATGAAAATGTTGCAAAAAAATCATCACAACGAATCCGAACTCTCGCCGAACTGCTCAGAGTCAAGCATTTTCACCCCTACACTAGAGTACCTGATAGTAGTGATGAACAAAATAGTATTGATGAACGTAACAGCCAGCCGATTATGCCGATTACACCGATTATGCCAAGCCTGCCGGACTGTAAAAGTTTAAAAGTAGTCAAAATGCCGTTTTTTATTCTTACCAAACAAGCAACACACTTATAACAATTTTCAATATAGCTGCCATTAACACTCACAGTTTTTTCGCTAGTGTTAAATAGTGAAACTGTGTTATGAGTGTGTTTCTTGTTTGGCACAAATAACGAACGGCCTTTCGACTTCTTTCTTTGTCCTCCCTTTGAAAATTTCCGAATTTTCGTCTCACACCAAATTGATGAAAGAAAAAATCTGTGTAAGACTCTCAGGTCGATGATTTTCAAAATGTAACTACGATCTTTTTTCTCTGAGGTGACTATTGAGCTCACCTCATACAGATTAAACGTGCGGCAGGTTCGTGCAAAAACACTACCAAATTTTCTTAACCACTTGATTTGGGTGGATCAGTTCACGGTGAGGATCTCGGGACCCTATGCACAGTAGTCGCGCACACTAGCATTACTCTGGGTTTTTGTTATCAGCCGCGTAACATGTGAGCACAGTTATGAAAAGAGATTTACATATTTTTCCCAGCCTGTAAACAGGATACCAAACTCTACAGCTTGGTAACATGCATTGCACAACGTGATTTTATATCTCAGTCGCCTAATTATCTCACCAAAGAACTTTGAAAACATGCAAGGTGAATACGTTAAAACATGCAACAAAAATACAAGATAATTTGTGTTCATAAATTATATGAATATCTTTTCAGGACATGATGAGCTTCTCGGTGATGGTCGCTTGAGATGGATCCATATGGTGAGTCAAATTTTGAGCGCATTTCAGAGAAAATTTGTGTTTATTCTGAATAAATCGGGAGTTATAAGAACTTGGGCTCTTATATGCTTATGAGCATACTAGATGCCAGATAGTGCAGAGTGGCTTTTTTTGATACGGTCTCGTTAGGCTAAGCCGTACGGCCTCTTTAGCATAAACTTTTGCCTAAGCCTAAGCGTTTTTTAATGTAATTTTTTTTTTTCAAGAACCGGAGTCTCTGATGCTCAAAATTATAACCTGTGAAAAATTTTTCGATACCGTAGTGTTTAAAGCAAAATTTTCGTCTAGTATTCTAATGTTTGCAAGACAAGACGTACGGTATGCCTGCGTACATAGAACCAAGGACATATTTATAGATCAGTCAGAGATTGGTACTGTTAAAAGCGCAAAAACATTTCTTCCTTCACTTTTTTATTGGTTCAGCTAAGTTACATCAAAGAAAACGAAACAACCCAGGCAAAATGTTGACCAGCTTAATAATATTAACATCTTTTTAGCAGGCTTCTACTGAATTCAAAGCTAATTCCTCCCTAGCTATAATTTTTTCAAATACTATTAATAATGTATTTGAGACATATTTGAATCCCGATAGTGAACTCTGTATGGCGAGAGAAAATTCAATGTGAACTCTAAAACTACATACTTTGGGAATAGGAATATTGCTGCATAAATAATTTTGATCTGAAGAATAATGCGATAAGTGAAACAATGACTTTTCAAAGAAAAAAAGAAAAAGGAGCTTAGTGAGAGTGATAAACTTTTGAAGGAGAAAAAAGGATTTGTATCATATAAATCGGCGGGTAGAAAGTTTTGATTCGATTCACTTTATTTGCACAAGTTATGTTTGTTGTCGCATACAATTAACAAGGGAAACATTCATAAAGTAACAGTTTATTTCTTGCATGTGCTTTCATAGTCATAAACAAGATCAGATGCACCCATTTTTTACTGTAGCAATCTCTTGCATGCTCTATATCAATCTCTCTGTTTTGGTGGATTTAAAGGTTTCAACCCGTAAAGCTTTGTTCTTGGACCATTCGATTCATGAGCTTGTGTTACTGAAAGAGACAAACCTTTCATATCCAAGTGGTTTAGAAAGGTGTATTCGGTAGTGTTGAAACAGCAAACTCACATGGTGAGAGAAAGACGATTTCTTCCAATAGACATTATTTCAACTGTATAAATAATCCAAAGAAAGGTGGACCAGTTTGACTTTCCCTCTGTACGGTTGCACCAAAAGTGCACCCGTATAGTATTTGCTGATAAAAACTAAACGGATGGAGCAAATCAAACAAAATTTTAATCGAAGTTTATTTAAATAGTTTGGGATATAACTGTTTTTCAAATTTTAAACAGCCCTCCTATCTCCTTGACACACGTCGCTTGTGGAAGGCACCCACCGTGGTGGACAGGTAAGCGACGTCAAGATCATCCCACGCCTTCTGTAGCGCGCGCTTCAGACGTTCCAAATTCTTGTGTGGGAAAGCACAGGCCTTGCTCTCAAGGACCGACCACACAGAGAATTCTAGGGGATTCCAATCAAGTGAGTACGGAGGCCATTCGACGGAGGTGATCATGAAGGGGAAATTGGTCTTGCACCAGTCTTGTACCACTTTAGCCTTGTGTGCGGGTGCAGAGTCCTGCTAGAACGTCTATTGTTAGCCCAAGGGAAAAACTGATTCAATCAAATGATACTTCAACTTAATATTCACTCAATATGTTGAGTAAGAAACAGACATCCCATAAAACACACTCATAACAAAAATACGTGACGTTGATGAGGGAAGACGGGGCGTTGTAATAGAGAGAAGTGTCATTATAGGCGTTTTTCTATTTGTAATTCTTTGTCTGTCAATATGACAAATAATTGATACATTTTTTCGCTTTTTTCGCTTTTTAGTCGCTTTTTTCGGAAGTTCTCGAATTCCCGAAAAAGTTCTGCTTACATTAGAGTTTTATTCACAACCGAAAGTCTAATCAAACAATGTTAGCAATCATAAGTGACTTTTGGTATGTGAATAAAATCGAGGAGAGCTAAATAAAAAAGTTTAAAGTTTTTTTTTTACCATCCTGTGAAACTTAACCTTGATGGTCTTTTTGATAGCTCTCAAATGAAACATGATCAAATTTTTTAGGAGTCTCCAAGCTTGACGTGAGAATCGAAATGCTACAACTGCTGGTTGAGTGTGTCTGAACTGGTTGAGTGTGTCTGAACTGGTTGAGTGTGTCTGAACTGGTTGAGTGTGTCTGAACTGGTTGAGTGTGTCTGAACTGGTTGAGTGTGTCTGAACTGGTTGAGTGTGTCTGAACTGGTTGAGTGTGTCTGAACTGGTTGAGTGTGTCTGAACTGGTTGAGTGTGTCTGAACTGGTTGAGTGTGTCTGAACTGGTTGAGTGTGTCTGAACTGGTTGAGTGTGTCTGAACTGGTTGAGTGTGTCTGAACTGGTTGAGTGTGTCTGAACTGGTTGAGTGTGTCTGAACTGGTTGAGTGTGTCTGAACTGGTTGAGTGTGTCTGAACTGGTTGAGTGTGTCTGAACTGGTTGAGTGTGTCTGAACTGGTTGAGTGTGTCTGAACTGGTTGAGTGTGTCTGAACTGGTTGAGTGTGTCTGAACTGGTTGAGTGTGTCTGAACTGGTTGAGTGTGTCTGAACTGGTTGAGTGTGTCTGAACTGGTTGAGTGTGTCTGAACTGGTTGAGTGTGTCTGAACTGGTTGAGTGTGTCTGAACTGGTTGAGTGTGTCTGAACTGGTTGAGTGTGTCTGAACTGGTTGAGTGTGTCTGAACTGGTTGAGTGTGTCTGAACTGGTTGAGTGTGTCTGAACTGGTTGAGTGTGTCTGAACTGGTTGAGTGTGTCTGAACTGGTTGAGTGTGTCTGAACTGGTTGAGTGTGTCTGAACTGGTTGAGTGTGTCTGAACTGGTTGAGTGTGTCTGAACTGGTTGAGTGTGTCTGAACTGGTTGAGTGTGTCTGAACTGGTTGAGTGTGTCTGAACTGGTTGAGTGTGTCTGAACTGGTTGAGTGTGTCTGAACTGGTTGAGTGTGTCTGAACTGGTTGAGTGTGTCTGAACTGGTTGAGTGTGTCTGAACTGGTTGAGTGTGTCTGAACTGGTTGAGTGTGTCTGAACTGGTTGAGTGTGTCTGAACTGGTTGAGTGTGTCTGAACTGGTTGAGTGTGTCTGAACTGGTTGAGTGTGTCTGAACTGGTTGAGTGTGTCTGAACTGGTTGAGTGTGTCTGAACTGGTTGAGTGTGTCTGAACTGGTTGAGTGTGTCTGAACTGGTTGAGTGTGTCTGAACTGGTTGAGTGTGTCTGAACTGGTTGAGTGTGTCTGAACTGGTTGAGTGTGTCTGAACTGGTTGAGTGTGTCTGAACTGGTTGAGTGTGTCTGAACTGGTTGAGTGTGTCTGAACTGGTTGAGTGTGTCTGAACTGGTTGAGTGTGTCTGAACTGGTTGAGTGTGTCTGAACTGGTTGAGTGTGTCTGAACTGGTTGAGTGTGTCTGAACTGGTTGAGTGTGTCTGAACTGGTTGAGTGTGTCTGAACTGGTTGAGTGTGTCTGAACTGGTTGAGTGTGTCTGAACTGGTTGAGTGTGTCTGAACTGGTTGAGTGTGTCTGAACTGGTTGAGTGTGTCTGAACTGGTTGAGTGTGTCTGAACTGGTTGAGTGTGTCTGAACTGGTTGAGTGTGTCTGAACTGGTTGAGTGTGTCTGAACTGGTTGAGTGTGTCTGAACTGGTTGAGTGTGTCTGAACTGGTTGAGTGTGTCTGAACTGGTTGAGTGTGTCTGAACTGGTTGAGTGTGTCTGAACTGGTTGAGTGTGTCTGAACTGGTTGAGTGTGTCTGAACTGGTTGAGTGTGTCTGAACTGGTTGAGTGTGTCTGAACTGGTTGAGTGTGTCTGAACTGGTTGAGTGTGTCTGAACTGGTTGAGTGTGTCTGAACTGGTTGAGTGTGTCTGAACTGGTTGAGTGTGTCTGAACTGGTTGAGTGTGTCTGAACTGGTTGAGTGTGTCTGAACTGGTTGAGTGTGTCTGAACTGGTTGAGTGTGTCTGAACCGCGGTAAACAGAACTACTTCGACGAATTCGTGCAAAATCTTCATAAAAGACAGATACTAATACATTCATGAACCTGTTTACATCAACAGCGATACGTGAAAAGTCACGCCTATTTTGTATTGATGGCTAATTCCCAACTTAGAAAGCAAACATCTTTTCACACCGACTTCTCACCTTACTGATAACAAAAATAATGTCGTCACAAGCTGCCTTTCTCTCGCATGAAAGTTAACTTTTGGGGCTGCCTCCCTTTTCGGATTGTATTCATCTCTTGCTTCTTATGGCCCTATTCTACGGGATATGCTTCTATATCTCATGTTTCACCGGAGAAAATTACCGGAGACAAGCTTCAATCCAGCCATCGCTGGATTTCCTCTCGAAATAAGCCTGAAGTGAACGAACCTCCATTGTTCACAGCAAGCCCTGAACTAGCCCCCACGTTTTCAACTCCTGCCTCTTTGCCTCTTTCAGATATTCAAAAACCGGATCATGCCTCTATCAACAAATGTGGCCGTGAGTTCAATTCGACAAATTTTTTAAACTCAACTCAATTGAAAATAACTTTATCACTTTAATACTGATGGATGTATTCAGGAAAAACTTGGTTCTGAACAACCCAATTAACGATAGTAAGTGGGCGTTTCCCGCAAAAAAAGTCGAAAAATGGTTCGACATGCGATTTTAAAGTGCCCAACTCTTAAAAAAGACCAACAACTTTCACGCTGCTGTTCAAAGGCAGAGTTTTTTTCTGAACTACCCAATTAGCGATAGTAAGTGGGCGTTTCCCGCAAAAAGGCAGAATGACCGGATAGGGTTATGTGAGGTAGAGGTGTCTGGAAACAACTTTTATCGAGTGACTTTTGAGGGTCAAATAATGTTTTATGAGCCTTAAAATATGCTTTATATTGTGTGCGTGTGTAGCTCAGTGGGTAAGAGCATCCTCCGGAAGCGAAGGTCGCGGGTTCGGTTCCCGTCACACCACACAATTTTCGCACAAGTTTCTGCGAACAATCCGCTCCTCTGCTCGGTATAAAAAAAACCCTTGCTTGAGATCAACGAGGAGTTCGGTATACCCTTATTTACATGGGGGCCGAACCGGAATGAGAAGAAGAAGACAAAAGGAAAAAAAGAAAACCCGAGCAAGAGCTAGTTCGCAGAAACAAAGGCGCCTAGATCTCTGACCCTATGCCTCCAGAGACCACGGTGTTGAGAGGGTCATGTTGTATGGGCCTTAAAATGCGCGTTCCAAAAATTTATTAAGTTTTCTGAGAATTGACATTTGAACGTTTCCAGGAATCGACATTTGACTATAACTTTTCTTGGAATTTGATAATAACTTTTAAAGGCAGAGAAGAAACCGAAACGGCCTTGTTCATATCAATCACATAAATGATAACTTTTGCAATAAACTTTTAATTTGAATCAATCGATAAAATTGTTTTCAGATTCATCAAACTTTAAAATAAAATAAAAACCACAGAGGGGGTCAATTGATTTTGGAAGAGTCATTCAATAAATCTCCTAATACGACAAAAAGAGCTTGTTATCTATTGTAGTGGGCGACTCTTCAGAAGACCAGTGCGTTTCATGGAATATTCACGTGGTCATCGCTCTTTCCCTCAGTAATCCGTTCACCAATTCAGACTTCAGGAATATCAAGTTGTTCGTGCAACAGGTAAAGCCTTTGTGGGTAATACAAATGTCGCTCCAGAGAACACAGAAGAGGAAAGAGCGGAGGTAGAAATATAAAAGAGAGGTAGAAATATAAAGAGAGTGAGATAGGTGAAAAGTAAGATATCGATATGAGAGAGAGAATTAGGTAAAGCGTAGGATGAAAAAAAGAGAGATGAGAGATAGAAAGGGAATTTATAAGTAACAACTCATCTGGTGTGTTGAGATAACGAGCGATTGCACTGCCACTTCATCCATATCCACCTTCACTCCAACTGACCACAATTCTCAATGCAATAGTCAAAAAGTCAACTTAATTTTAAATTTAAAAATTTTTTCAATTGTTTATATCGCTGTTAAAATTTGTCCGATATATCACAGGACTAATGTGTAGTGCATGTATCAAATGATTGATGTTGTTTGAACTGAATTATGTCAACTTCATGAATCTCAAAAACTTACCCGCACCAAAACTTTACACAAGCGGGATGAGACCCAGTCGTCTCTTTCCAACCGGGAGGGAGTGCGCTACCACCTCACGACCAAGGACACATTTCCAAAACATGTGATCTGGTGATGTGCTTGAAACAAAAATATTATTTTTCACAGTTCATATTACGATTCAAAAGAGTCGAGGAAAAAAATTGTATTTTAGATAGACTCCCACTCACACCGTTCTCCTGCGTTAGACGACCTGAACTTGCTTGAAACTCTGGTTCCAATGAAATCTGCAGCTCTGACATATTCCATCCTTGGCGATTTGTACCGAGCCCAGGCAAGTTTACCATTCTCTGCCTTGTGATACGATCTTAACAGGTACAAGTATTTGGGGTCACATGTGGGTGAGAGAATGGTTGGGAAAGCAAAGGTCACAGTTTCGGTTTCCGCTCAACCACCCATTTTTGCAATAGTTTCTGGGAGCTTGAAACGTTTATCAACACGTTTTTCGCAATAGTTTCTGTTTTTTTTCTTGCAATAGGGTACGTTCCGTTTTTTCTTCGAATTCTCCAAGTTTTCCTTTAAAAAAAAACTTATCTGAATGCATAGTTGGCCTTTTTCATATTTTTGTACTTTGTTGTTTTTCAAATGATTTCAGGTTGAACAGTGTTTGGAGATCTAAACCTATGGAACTTGAACTTAATTAGAATTAAAGCTTGATGTCCTTTTTAGATTGTTTCCCTGGTTGATTTTTTCTCGAGAGTACTCAAGAACTCACTATTTTTTATCGAAAATTGTTTTGAAAAATAAATATACATAACTACTACAAATAACTTTCCAGATGAACTGCATTACGGTAAAGGAGGCGAGCTCACAAGGAGGGCTCACTCTCATGTTCTCCAATGCGAATGCCTCCGAGAGTAACTCCTCCTCCGCCGATGCGCCCGCATCCGATTCTTTGCTATGGCAGACGAAGATATTCTACTCTTCACAATTTCGTATGTTATAATTTTAAATCAAAAAACAGACTCAATTATTAGCCTTGCTGAAAATTTCCACTATCATCTAAGCTTCTCCACGATCTTCATTGTAAAATAATGAACTATAAACCTGGACGCTCAGAAGCCGCGAGTTTATTTTTCATAATCACCGGTGAAAACTTTTTAGTGTTGGCTCTTCGTTCCTTCCCTAATGAGCATATTTCACCCGTCTCCGGCTTGATTTATAAAACTTGGGGTCATACCTAACTTACCACATTCTTCGCGTTTGTATTTCTAAGTTTCTCGCTACCGCACAGTCTATGTACATCTGAAAAAATAATTGTATGTTTCGGAGTCTGTTACACACTTGGATACAGCATGAAAAATAAATTTGTTTCCTTCTTGTTTTTCATCATGAAAACTTGTGCTAAGAAAATAGAAAGGTCGAACGGGTTCGTAACATGTCTCTCAGGTTATGTGCGGAGGTTCTTCATGTCAGAGAAATTATAACGCTTTGAAAAACCTTTCTACGTCTGGCACTTTCTAAGAATGCAGCCCAAATGGGAATGTTGCAGTTGACTCTTCCCAGAGTCCGGATGACTTATTCGACTTCACTTCTTGCGGTGAATCTAGTCTGTGCTCATTTGTAGAGTTCTCGGAAACTGAGCCTCTTGTGACTGCGGCGAGAATTGCAGCCATGCGAACTTGTCCTGTTCCTCCTTCATTCAAAGACTCCAATTACTTAGGTCATATTGCTGTTAATCATGCTCTTCCTAACTGAACGGTGAGAGAATCATCATCAGAAAAGCATAGATATAGAAAACAACAGAGTAAAACAACAAAAAAAGAGAGCAGGAAATCAAAAAATATAAAGGTAGAGAAACAGAGAGAGAGAGAGAGAGAGAAAGAGAGAGAGAGAGAGAGAGAGAGAGAGAGAGAGAGAGAGAGAGAGAAAGAGAGAGATAGAGGGGAAGCTAGCGAATAGGGGAGAGAGAGAAAATGTTAAGAGCAAGAGAAGGAACGATAGGCTTAAGTAGATCAAGAAGAGAAAAAGGAAGAGAGAGAAAGAGCCAGACAATGTGAGGGAAAGATAGCGATGGGTGAGAAACATAGAAAAAAGAGAGAGACAGAGATTTGTCGAGTTTTAACTGACGAAACCGTTTAGTATGGATCATTGTCTTTGGCATAATGTGCTCGACCGAGTTTTAACTGACGAGACCGTTTAGTATGGATCATTGTCTTTGGCATAATGTGCTTGACCATGGCTGCAATCGCTCTTGGCTGTACATATTTCTGCTACAAAGTCAGTCGAACAGAAGTCAAGCAAAATATCAATTGAGCTTCTCCAGGATGGTATGAATAGTGGTTTGGCATCACTTTTTTTCTCCTTGTTTGATGTGAACATTCATTTTAATTTTTTAAAAAAACCAATTATTACAAATATGTTTTCTCCCAGCTGCCGAGGATTCTTCGGAACAAGGAAAATTTGTGTTAAACTTCAAATTAAATTTTAGATGAATTTTCAGAAGTCCAACATTCGATGGAGAAAGTTCTTCCTGCGCGAGAAAATTCAGAAGCAGACTTATATGGAAAATCTTAAACGTTACCAGCAAAGGTTCTCACACTTTTCTTCGAGAAAACTCAAGAGAAAAGAACTAGTTTTTTAAGATCAGAAGTGATGCCAAACCACTATTCATACCATCCTGGAGAAGCTCCTCTTATCCGGTTAGTCCTCGGCTCCAAAACGATTTACTTTACTTTTCAAAAATGATGTTTGAGTGACGACGCCTGGGAAATCCCTCCTTCTGATCTGCTCATTCTTGAGAACAAGGTCACTTTTCACATTTATATTTCTTTTTTGTTGTCTAAGTTTGTCTTTTTGTTGTAAACTCAGGCAAAATGACTTGAAAATTCTATTTTTGACTTTCAAATTACATGTAGATTACCTTTAGATACCACCTAGATAATAAACTAGACAACAACTTTTCCATTTGACCTTTGGAAATTCCTCCGAGTAAGACTAGTCTCTGAGTCATCCAAATTTCAATCTTAGCTTTTCTTGACAATGCGGTAGAAATATCCGCTCCCTTTAATGAAATTTACCATCAGGTCCTGGGTCATGGAGCTTTCGCCACTGTTTACCGAGGGGTTTTGAACGGAAAAGCTCCTCTCTTGAAAATCAATCCTGCGCTTAAATTGGACATTTGCACAGAAGAGACCAGCACTGTCTGCCAGGTGAGTGGATTTTTTTCAAGATTTGTTCAAGAACAATATCAAGATTTCTTAACACCTTTGGTTTGGATGAATCGGTTCTGTGTGGATGTCGAACTCGGGACCCTTTGCACAATACCATCATGCCCCACCAAAATTAGGGATTCTCAAGAATAAGTCGTCAAAATGATTTTCATGATATGGTATTGTGATGAATCAGGTGGCAGTCAAAAGGCTGCCTTCCCATGCGACAGAGTCTAACAGAAAGGATTTTCTGCACGAGATTCAATTTATGAAAAGCATCGGGTTAGTATTTTATCCAAAATACTGTTCATACGTGTTCATTCACAGTAATCCAGTCATTCTGGTTCTGAAATTATGAATCAGTACAGTACCACCTGATCAGTGCGAACTAAGCGAATTAGAACATATAAAGTTATGATTCAGTACCTGATCAGTGCGACCGAAGCGAATTAGAACATATAAAATTAGGATTCAGTACCTGATCAGTGCGACCGAAGCGAATTAGAACATATAAAATTATGAGTCAGTCAGTACCTGATCAGTGCGACCGAAGCAAGTTAGAACATATAAAATTCTGATTCAGTACCTGATCAGTGCGAACGAAGCGAATTTGAACATATAAAATTATGAGTCAGTTTCTGATCAGTGCGACCGAAGAGAATTAGAACATAAAAATTATGATTCAGTACCTGATCAGTGCGACCGAAGCGAATTAGAACATATAAAATTATGAGTCAGTACCTGATCAGTGCGACCGTTCTGATTCAGTACCTGATCAGTGCGAACGAAGCGAATTAGAACATCTAAATTATAATTCAGTACCTGATCAGTGCGACCGAAGCGAATTAGAACATATAAAATTATGATTCAGTACCTGATCAGTGCGACCGAAGCGAATTAGAACATCTAAATTATAATTCAGTACCTGATCAGTGCGACTGAAGCGAATTAGAACATTTAAATTATAATTCAGTACCTGATCAGTGCGACTGAAGCGAATTAGAACATCTAAATTATAATTCAGTACCTGATCAGTGCGACCGAAGCGAATTAGAACATATAAATTATAATTCAGTACCTGATCAGTGCGACTGAAGCCAATTAGAACATCTAAATTATAATTCAGTACCTGATCAGTGCGACTGAAGCGAATTAGAACATTTAAATTATAATGCAGTACCTGATCAGTGCGACTGAAGCGAATTAGAACATCTAAATTATAATTCAGTACCTGATCAGTGCGACCGAAGCGATTTAGAACATATAAAATTATGATTCAGTACCTGATCAGTGCGACCGAAGCGAATTAGAACATATAAAATTATGATTCAGTACCTGATCAGTGCGACTGAAGCCAATTAGAACATATAAATTATGATTCAGTACCTGATCAGTGCGACCGAAGCGATTTAGAACATATAAAATTATGATTCAGTACCTGATCAGTGCGACCGAAGCGATTTAGAACATATAAAATTATGATTCAGTACCTGATCAGTGCGACCGAAGCGATTTAGAACATATAAAATTATGATTCAGTACCTGATCAGTGCGACCGAAGCGAATTAGAACATATAAAATTATGATTCAGTACCTGATCAGTGCGACTGAAGCGAATTAGAACATTTAAATTATAATTCAGTACCTGATCAGTGCGACTGAAGCCAATTAGAACATATAAATTATGATTCAGTACCTGATCAGTGCGACCGAAGCGATTTAGAACATATAAAATTATGATTCAGTACCTGATCAGTGCGACCGAAGCGAATTAGAACATATAAAATTATGATTCAGTACCTGATCAGTGCGACTGAAGCCAATTAGAACATATAAATTATGATTCAGTACCTGATCAGTGCGACCGAAGCTATTTAGAACATATAAAATTATGATTCAGTACCTGATCAGTGCGACCGAAGCGATTTAGAACATATAAAATTATGATTCAGTACCTGATCAGTGCGACCGAAGCGATTTAGAACATATAAAATTATGATTCAGTACCTGATCAGTGCGACCGAAGCGAATTAGAACATATAAAATTATGATTCAGTACCTGATCAGTGCGACCGAAGCGATTTAGAACATATAAAATTATGATTCAGTACCTGATCAGTGCGACCGAAGCGATTTAGAACATATAAAATTATGATTCAGTACCTGATCAGTGCGACCGAAGCGAATTAGAACATATAAAATTATGATTCAGTACCTGATCAGTGCGACCGAAGCGATTTAGAACATATAAAATTATGATTCAGTACCTGATCAGTGCGACCGAAGCGATTTAGAACATATAAAATTATGATTCAGTACCTGATCAGTGCGACCGAAGCGAATTAAAACATATAAAATTATGATTCAGTACCTGATCAGTGCGACCGAAGCGAATTAGAACATATAAAATTATGATTCAGTACCTGATCAGTGCGACTGAAGCCAATTAGAACATATAAATTATGATTCAGTACCTGATCAGTGCGACCGAAGCGATTTAGAACATATAAAATTATGATTCAGTACCTGATCAGTGCGACCGAAGCGATTTAGAACATATAAAATTATGATTCAGTACCTGATCAGTGCGACCGAAGCGATTTAGAACATATAAAATTATGATTCAGTACCTGATCAGTGCGACCGAAGCGATTTAGAACATATAAAATTATGATTCGGTACCTGATCAGTGCGACCGAAGCGAATTAGAACATATAAAATTATGATTCAGTACCTGATCAGTGCGACCGAAGCGATTTAGAACATATAAAATTATGATTCAGTACCTGATCAGTGCGACTGAAGCCAATTAGAACATATAAATTATGATTCAGTACCTGATCAGTGCGACCGAAGCGATTTAGAACATATAAAATTATGATTCAGTACCTGATCAGTGCGACCGAAGCGATTTAGAACATATAAAATTATGATTCAGTACCTGATCAGTGCGACCGAAGCGATTTAGAACATATAAAATTATGATTCAGTACCTGATCAGTGCGACTGAAGCCAATTAGAACATATAAAATTATGATTCAGTACCTGATCAGTGCGACCGAAGCGATTTAGAACATATAAAATTATGATTCAGTACCTGATCAGTGCGACCGAAGCGATTTAGAACATATAAAATTATGATTCAGTACCTGATCAGTGCGACCGAAGCGATTTAGAACATATAAAATTATGATTCAGTACCTGATCAGTGCGACCGAAGCGATTTAGAACATATAAAATTATGATTCGGTACCTGATCAGTGCGACCGAAGCGAATTAGAACATATAAAATTCAAAAAGTTAACGTATGCGGGTAAAAAACATATGAATTAAGAAAAAAATTCGAATGGTATGGTTTAACCAGGTGAAAAAAAGTTCATATCGACAGTTCAATAAGTATTGAGATTATAATAACATATTTATATGAATGAATCGTTGCATAGTTATAACTCCTCAGTTACCACCGCCACATTACCTCACTGCTCGGTTGTGTGACTCGCTCTCGTGATCCCCTTCTTGTGGCGGAGCTCTGTTATTACGGGGACCTCCTTAACTTTCTCCGAGCTCAGAACAAGCATCGAATCATCGTTGGTCCATACCAACCTAATAATCCTTTTTTTCTATAGGGATCCTTCTGTTTCTTTGAATTGTTCATTCCAATTGGTAAGTGTTTAGAAGCGATTATCGAACTAAAAGTAAATATCAGTTTTGTTTTGGATGACCACTTTTTGCCGTAAGTTTATAAAGAGAGCATAATGGCGTGCTGATTGCAGGAAGAAGGAGAAGAGTGTCCGATAGAAGCCGAGATATGTCTTCGAGTCAAAGACCTCGTCTCAATCGCCTGGCAAATATGCGATGGAATGGTAAATAATATCAATTTTCTGCGCTCATTAACGCGTCGGGGCAGGGTACGCGTTCTTCTGATTTTAGATGCCTGGCAGAACCAGAAGCTGTTCCGCAGGGGACTGCTACTGTGTTTAACAGTGGGAGTAAGGTTCTGGCAAGTACTAGCGCTACCAAAAACTGTCACCTTTGGTTCGAGTGAATAACTTTGACGGGGTAGGACGCTTTGATTCAATGCTCTCTTATTTCTCTGACACCTGAGACATTCTGAAAAGTGTTTATTAATATTTGTAATCATCATTTTTAACTATTTTATGACTACTCCTTTAATAATGAAGCCATTTGAAGAGTTATTTGACATCTCTGAACTTCATCCACCGAGATCTTGCGGCGAGAAACGTTCTTCTGACCAGGTCTCTTGTCGCGAAAGTCAGTTGAGCTTTAATTACAGTAAAAGTCGTAAATTTAAATGATTCATTGATAGAAGTTCTGAGTATAACTGGCTTCTATCATGAAAGAAGTCGTGAGTTTAAGTCAAGTCAATATATATAATACTAACTTTTTTCAACAGAAAATTAATGAGTATAATCCAATTTGCTCAAGCTTCAGTCATGGTTTAAAAAAAATTATTCTCGCTTTTCCAGATCGGTGACTTTGGATTAGGCAGGCATGTGGACTCATCACTGTACACTTCGAAAGAAGGCCGGCTTCCCATAAAATGGATGGCTCCGGAAGCCCTGAAATACAACGAGTTCTCGCAAAAGTCGGACGTCTGGTCCTTTGGAGTAGTGTTGTACGAAGTGTTCTCTCTCGGTCGAACGCCCTTTGCGACCGTGCAGCCAGCCGAGATGGTTGAGCACTTGGAAGGAGGAGGTCGCCTTCCACCTCCTGCTATGGGTTGCAAGGAAATGTCAGGAGAAAAAATTTAAGATTTTAGAATTAATTTTGAGAAGTAATTTTTTTCCGGAATATAGTCGGTCGGATGCAGCAACTGTCAAAAATGACTATCGCACGGATTAGCAATGCCTTCCCGGTAGTGGAGTGGTAAAACGCTCTCTCTACTCTGGGTCAGAGTAGAGAGAGAGAAACGGCTGGGATCGATCCCATCCCGTGGAGAACGTTTTGTTCCCTCAATAGCTTTTATTATTTCATCCGGACCAAGCGTTGGTGCATTCGAACTCTGTAACTGTGAATTTCTTAACAGTCTGATACGTTTCTAATCTACGTTTTGTTCTTACTTCGCCATAGATGGAAATTTCTCAGACGCCTCATTGGAGTAAATACCAAAACTAAGAAAATTTTGAAGCCTTGAAAAAAGCTGAGTTCACAAATTGAGTTTTACGATGATGGAAGAATGTATGGCTCAAGAGGCGGAAGATAGGCCGACCTTCGAGCGTCTGAAGAATTCACTCACGACGGTCCTCAACATGAATGATGAGCACTACGGATACATTGAATTGGAGAGAGACGTTAGGGGAACAGTGGAGAGCAACAATCTCAAAGCGTTAATTGAGGAATTCTCTCATGTACAACACGCAGAGGTTTCTCTTTATTTTTAAAAGCACAATTGTAGAATATAGCTTACCGAGATGCGAACTTGCGAACTTTTTGACTAGATGTTACAATGATCTTGATATGTGTTTTCTACAAATTTTATTTACGTAGTATAATTTTGTCAACGGTCAGGGGACCTATAAAAATCAATAAAACTTAAATATTAATTTGAAAACATTGCAAGTTCTGATTTTTGTGTTTGTTACATGTTGGTGAAAAAACATGGAGTACATTGAAACCTACTGGTTAAGTTAAAATGTCAATAATTTTCTTCTTTTCTGGAAAAGGCATTCGAGGACTCCAGCAAGAATGAAGAAAAAGAGGAGGTTGGTTGGATTTACTTGCGATCGGATGAAGATAGAAATTTTACTCTTAACAGGTACGGCGATCACGATGCCCAAAAATTTCCAATTCATTGTATATCCATAGATGACCGCCACTTAATTTCCAATAACGTTCGCATAATTCAGTAGGTTATCCTTAATCTCGTCTTCGACTGGAATGAATCATTTAAAAATCGCGCTTCGAAAAAACGTATAAAGAACGACGTAGCATATCGAGGATGAAGTATGCCATAACGGTTCACAAAAACCTCACAAAAACATAATCTATGAACAGGTTCAGAAGTTTAATCAAATCAGCGAAAAAGAGCTTGAGCCATAGAAGTCACACAACAGTTAATATTCCGGCTTTAATTGAAACCGGTTGTGATTGCAAATATTTTTCAGGGCTGCATCAGATCGAAAGCCTTACAAGCTAAAGCCTTCGCTTCCACGAGCGAAGTCGCATGTGATCAATGATTGGACAGTCACACCTTCTAATGGTTTTTGTCTCGAAGTGGAAAAATGAGAATCTCTGCCTCGAGCTGACAAGACGGACTTTAATCTTTTTTTGCCGTAAATGACGCTGCTATTTATGAACAAATACTCCAACAACAACAAAAAAAACATTACAAAAGCGTAATCTCTGAACCGGTTTACAAGTTTAATCAAATCAGCGAAAAAGAGCTTGAGCCACAGAATTCAATACACAATATTCCGGTTCATTCAATAGCTACATACATATTAGAGCTCAAGGAAGACACATGGCTATTAGGCTGTTGCAAAACCATTGTGAAGTTTTCAATTTAACTTTCACTTCTCATTACTATGATTTATCGTTGAAGGGACTTGCCACCCCTTGAGAGAGTGAAGAATACTGAGAATATCAAGGGACTCACCACCCCTAATCGTACCAATACAATGAATTTTAATGTTATGTTTTGCAAGACAAACACAGTTTGTTGAAGTAAAACATTTATTATTACTCACTGCGAATATTCATCAAGATAGCTATGCACCCTGTGCGCACTAGCATGTTCTACACTTTTTATCGAAGTAGATCACGTCTGGAAGGAAGACAAAATGTGTAGTTTTTTGTCCACGTGATTTTCCATTCGATGAAAGATCAGGTCTCGGCAAGAGTCTTTCTCTTCCCCGAGACGGAAGAGTATTATCTCGTCTTTTCAAACTGCGCGAGATGTCACTCGTCCAGGGGTATATAAGGGGGGCTCAGACCCTTTGATATCAGTTGCAATCCTGTATACGCTCGTCAACAGTTAACACTTTATTAACAAAACATTGATCAAATTCATTTGTTCGTGTTCTTCTTCTTCCATTCTTTTCTTCCTTTAGAGAAGTTCTTCCCTCTCTGCTCAGCCTTCGTCTGTCTGAAATGAGAGGTCTTTGGGATGGGAATAACGAGAGTTTGGGTGGGTATTTGTGATGAATATTCGCAGTGAGTAATAATAAATGTTTTACTTCAACAAACTGTGTTTGTCTTGCAAAACATAACATTATACCTCACTGCTCATATTCATCAAGATAGCTAATTCAACACACCTCTCATTCAGTATGACTTTCTGATAAGAATCGTGGAATTCTTCGTGGTAAAACCTCTCAAAGGTAGAACCACCAGGTGCCCAGTTCGCCGCAGCCATGATGGCTTTGCTAGTAAGGCCTCCTCGGCTGCCTGCCGAAGTAGAGGCCGCTCTGGTGGAGTGGGCACCATATTTACTATCTATACCCGCAGCGGATAGAACTGTTCTCAACCACCTTGCTATGGTTGAGCTACTTACTTTTCCATGTGGCTCTATTGTAGCTCTGACTAGAGTACCCTCATGTTTTCGGTAGGTTTTCGTTCTCTCTATGTAGTCCTTAAGGTTTCTGATAGGACAAATGTTGGGATCTGTTTTGAAGCACTCAAATAAGGCTATGTGTGGTTTTGACCCAACTTTTCGATTTTTATTCATGTGATCTATGGTAAATAACCATTTATCATCATTCTTTCGAACTGAATCTGGAGAAAACTTTGCCATTTCGGAGACTCGGTTGGGGGAGCAAAGGGCTAAAAGCATAACCATTTTTTGAGTAAGTTGTTTTAGCGATAGTTCTTTGTTATCTCCCATTGACTTCAGGTAATCTAATACCTGTCTAACATTCCAAATTTGCGCATATTTGGGAACCGATGTTCTCTTTCTGAAGAACCCTTTTAGAGCTTTGTTTATGAGGTCTTCGTCAATAGCTTCTTCCTTGCTCTTTTGCACAATTTGCGCTAGTGTTAAAATTGCACTTTTGTGCGTTACTAAGCTTGAATAGCTTAGACCTTTTACATGCAAATGAGCGAGAAAGTTGACTATGTTCGGGGTAGTAGGGCATCTTTTATCGATCTGATTATCTTAACAGTAAATAGCCCACTTCCTTAGAGCAGAATTGTACTGGTTGCGAGTCCCTGGTGCCCAGTTGTTCATTACTGCTTCTATGGCGGTTTCGTTGAAACTCGCCTTTCTAAGGTAGTCCCTGATATCTTCCATGCTATCAGGCGCAAGTTCCCGACAATAGTCTTGGGATGAGGTTCTCCCTCTTGATCTGTCAGAATGTCTGGTTGATCTGGGAGATGCAACATCCTCCCTGCGAGTATTTCAGTACTAGTGGATACCACCATTGACCTGGCCAATCTGGGGTCACCAACAAAAGGTTCGCGTTCTCTTGAACTGCCTTCTGTACAACCCTTCCGACTAGTGCGAAGGGTGGAAATGCGTAACTTGAGATCCCCGACCAATTCTGAGCGAAGGCATTTGTCGCTGCTGCTAAGGGATCTGGGCGGTAAGAAATGAAATTTTCGCATTTAAAATTCAATCTAGATGCGAATAAATCCCAATCTGGTTTTCCGAATGTTTTGAAAATCAGATCTGTTATCCTCGGATGCAGGCTGAATTCTTCTTTTTCTATGAAGTTGCGAGATTCGAAGTCTGCTACAGTATTTTTTTTACCAGGTTTGTAGGTTGAAATCAGATGCACCCTTCTTTCTCTGGCAAAGTCCCAGATCTTATGCGCTATTTTATTTAGCTTTGCACTCTTTGATCCGCCAAACTTATTTATATAGTATACTGCTGAGGTATTATCCAGTTCTAGTCGGATGGAGATATCTCTAGCATCATTCAGGAAGGAGCTAAGGGCGAAAAGTGACGCCAAGGCCTCCTTCACATTTATGTGCAAGGATTTTTCGATTCCCAACCATCTACCGCCTGTGGTAATCCTATTCCAAACTGCCCCCCAACCTCTTTCGGATGCATCAGAAGTCACTGTTTCGGTTATTACCGGTTTCCATATGGTATCTGTGAAATGTTCCGATGAGGATTGGTTAGACCACCAGTTCAACTCACTTCTGACTAGAAGGGGGAATGGTCTCACATTTGTTGAAAGATTCGGGCTGGTTGGGGTTGGTTTTGCTTGTTAACCAACGTTGGATGCTACGCAATTGAAATTTAAGATAACCAGATACGGGTAGAAATGAGGTTGCTTTTCCTAAGAACGTAGCTATTCTGCTTAATTTTACTCGTTCTTTCCCAAGTATCTCTACGGCTAATTTTTTTACCTTCGTTATCTTTCCCGGTGGTACTTCCATTGTTCCTTTCTTACTATCCACAATGAAACCCAAGAATTCGACTCTTGTAGATGGTGTGATACAAGACTTCTGCTCGTTAACTGTCAGACCTAGTCTATCGAATAGACGCAGTGTTTGATTTACAATGTTATCGAGTTCTGTCTTAGTGTCTCCTACGATGATCCAGTCATCTAGGTACACCAACAGCCGAACACCCAGTTTTCTCAGCTCTTCTGCTACAACCTTCATGAGGCGAGAATATACATATGGAGCAGATGCTAGACCAAAGGGAAGTACCGTGAACTTGTACATTTTTTTGAACTTGTACAATTCGAAAGCTAGATACTTTTGATGGTCTTTGTGGATGGGTATTGCGAAATAGGCGTCTTTTAGATCAATTTTAACCATCAAATTGCCTTCATTTATTAGACAACGGATCATGGAAAATTGTTCCATCTTGAAATGCTTCATGTTCAAGTAACCGTTTAAACCCTTCAAGTTTATAACTGGTCTTAAACCGCCTTCTTTTTTCTTCACACAAAAGATGCTAGAAACCCAAACGTGTTGCTGTTTGCAGTTCTTTTTTTGCAAGGAGAATCGTCTGACTTTTGTCGTTCTGCCCGTTTTGCGTGGACTCTTGGCGTGTTCTTCAGCTTCTTCAAGGACTTGGTGATGTCGTTGGAGCCGGCTCGTTGCTGCGCTTCCTCGAGTAGACTCTTACCAAAGAGTTTTGGCAAGACTTCTCCCCCTCGAATGAGGGTTTCTTCTGAGAGGGGCGCCGTTTTGAAGGAGGGCATGGCTCGCCGAGGGTCGATCTTCATGGATCTTAACATCTTTGTTATTCAACGAGCCAGAAACGAGCTAATTAGTTTATTCTATACATTAGTCATGAATGGGACCTCATAATGATTTCTCGTCGGATCGCATTGATCTCTTGATGAAGGTATCCCATGACGTTGATCCCTGTTTTGATGTAGTTCATCATTTTGAGCTTGCCATCCTCGCTTTCTTCGGTGTGGCTTTGTAGAGCCATTGCGAGAGCTGACATGCATGCCATGATACCGGAGTCGATCGAGAACAACTGCAAATAACTAGAGTTTTATTTCTAGTATGTTTTGAGTTTATTTTCTAGTATGTTCCCAATGGCAGTATCTTTACCTGCGTATCATATATTCGGCCTACGGTTCCTCTTTCTTGAGAGATTTCTTCGTCGACATTCGGCGACAAGGCGTAGACTGACGCAGGGAGAGGCATTGCTTCCAAGAAGGCCTCTCTCTCAGCAGCGGTCCAGAACACTCCTCGTGCACTGGTTTCAAATAGTGCCAATATATCGTCCCTCAGCCGTGTCCTCGTACGAGCGGCTCGGATGACTGGCTTCGGGGGAGGAGGAACTTCTTGGCTGGCAGTCGAAAATTGTGAGCGCTTCTTCACAGATAGCTGTCACAGCTATGGGAGAGTGACTGCCTGGACATGGGAGAGTGACTGCCTGGACATGGGAGAGTCTTCTCGAGTCCGTCTGCGCAGGTCCTCGTCCAGATCATCGATCTCCCGATGATCTGTAGAATCTTCCTCCGAACGAGAGGACGCGCTTGAGGAAAATGATGTCATAGTCCTTCTCCTCTTCTTTCCGCGCTGTCTCTGCTGTCTTCTCTTTCTCTTCAGAGCCTGTCCTCCTCTCTGAGGGGAACTTCGTGGGGAAGACGGTGACTCGCTAATCGGCTCTTCTTCCATTACACTGAAAGAAAAGCACTGACTTCTGGAACTTTCAACTTTTTTACAATAAAGTTCAGCACGAGTCAACAGTTTTCTGAAACAAAAACTGTTATTTTTTATATCATTTACTTTTCAAAATGATATAGGGTACTGATCCAAATGAATCAAACCTGGCTTAGTTTAAGCCATATAACAAAGCACCGATTTCAAGGCATCATCTTTGTTTTATTTTTTCTCAAACATCTTGACCTGATTACTACCGCCTGACCCTCCGAACAAGTCGGAAGTCTCAGCAAGCAACAGGAAAATGTTCGGGAATTGGTATTGATTCAATTGAATCATCCCTGGCTTCCATAATAGTTAAAGCCATGAAACAAAGTGCCGACTTCGGAGAGTCAACTTTGTTCTTTCCCTTCAACTCTTCAACCTGACCACTACCGCTGGTCCCTCCAAGGAAGTCGGAGCACCATGCAAGTGTTAGGGAAAAGTTGGGGGAGAAGGTACTCAACTCTTCAACCTGACCACTACCGCTGGTCCCTCCAAGCAAGTCGGAACATCATGCAAGTGTTAGGGAAAAGTTGGGGGAGAAGGTACCGAGATTCTTTTCCGAGGAATCTCACCCTTTTTCTTCTTCTTCTGCCACGAGCGTCTACAGGATTGCAACTGATATCAAAGGGTCTGAGCCCCCCTTATATACCCCTGGACGAGTGACATCTCGCGCAGTTTGAAAAGACGAGATAATACTCTTCCGTCTCGGGGAAGAGAAAGACTCTTGCCGAGACCTGATCTTTCATCGAATGGAAAATCACGTGGACAAAAAACTACACATTTTGTCTTCCTTCCAGACGTGATCTACTTCGATAAAAAAGTGTAGAACATGCTAGTGCGCACAGGGTGCATAGCTATCTTGATGAATATGAGCAGTGAGGTATAATGTTGGGTTCTTCGAAAGTATTAAATCGATTGTTTCTCCTCGTGTGTATGATCTTCTGTTTTCATGGTTCGTTATTTTCTCTTTTTATTGTTCTGCGTTTTCAATAACTTATAAAACATATATAATTTGATTTTCGAATAATCTTTTTTTGAAGTTTTTCTCGAAAATAAAATCTATTGAAAAAGCACACCACGTTCAACGATTTAAACCAATTTGTTGAATATTCTTCGATGAGTGTTTTAAATAATGGTTCTATGAAAGTCTGAGTTACTGGAGATGATCACTGATAATGGTTCTATGAAAGTCTGAGTTACTGGAGATGATCACTGATAATGGTTCTATGAAAGTCTGAGTTACTGGAGATGATCACTGATAATTGTTCTATGAAAGTCTGAGTTACTGGAGATGATCACTGATAATGGTTCTATGAAAGTCTGAGTTACTGGAGATGATCACTGATAATGGTTCTATGAAAGTCTGAGTTACTGGAGATGATCACTGATAATGGTTCTATGAAAGTCTGAGTTACTGGAGATGATCACTGATAATTGTTCTATGAAAGTCTGAGTTACTGGAGATGATCACTGATCATGGTTCTATGAAAGTCTGAGTTACTGGAGATGATCACTGATAATGGTTCTATGAAAGCCCTTCCTTTCAACCGATGCCGGCTTTCAAAGCCATTTATACTTTTTTTGTCATTTTAACTGCAATAAAGGTTCACTGTCAAAAATACATGCTTTTTTAATTTCTCTGTTTTTTTTTTCTATTCCTTATGAGAGAAACGTTTAAAGTGCAATTGTTTTTTTTTCATTTGCCTTTCATATTAAATTGAAGTCGCCACTTTTGAAAGACAAACACTACATTTTTTCAAACCTTCAAGCAAGAATCGTTGACATATGAGCATCCAATTCTTTAGCCTCTCAATGTTGGCGTTTCTTTTGTTCTTTTCTCATTTTAGATGTTTACCTTGTCAGATATCAACATCGTTACCCAAAACAGAACGTGTCTGCACAAATCACATGTATTTGAACACATGGCGGGAGTAGATGGCGGTTATTTAATCTCTCACAAACTGTTCACATTTTCAGTTAGTCAGTAACACAGTTTACAGTAAGCGAAACTAGGTTAATATGACAATTGATTCAACTTTTAACACTAAAAAGAGCTGTCCTACCGAGCAAGATCGGGCCCAACTATCCCTCATATCTCTGTCAGAGAGTGCGAACGCTTTACTCGTTACCCATCGGAGGACGCAAGCGATCATTTTTAAACATCAACAAAGCCCAAAAATTTGAGAATTAAGCATTTATATCAATTAGTTTTCGAAAATTGTGTTCCTTTTTCATACTTTGGGTTCTTTTTTTTATACTTTAAACATGGTTTACATGGTTTAGGTTAGCTTTTTCGAAGCTTACGCCAAACAAGCATTTCAATTTTCAACGGTTCTCTCGGTCGCGAGGCTAAATCAGGAATGTACAGGGTGGCCCATATATTCGTTAAACAATCTTTCGGCGTTTATAATTCAATTCACAGTGAACTTTGAGCTCCAATTTTTACCTATGTTCTTTTCACATGTGTTTTTATTACATGGTAGAAATTTCATTTCATTCGATCAATTCTCAAAAGAATGATGGCCGCTCATAATGCACGCTCTGTGATTGTGGACTTGCACAAACTTGGTCGATCAAATACGCGCATCGCTAAGGATCTCAACGTCTCTCACAATCTCGTCTGAAAAACAATCAAACGGTTTGAACAGGTCGGTACGCTTGTTGAATTGCCCCGAAGAGGTCGTCCTCGATCAGTGCGCACCCCTAACAAGATTGAGGCCGTGAGGAAGCGAGTCGGTCGAAATGCTAGGCGTAGCATGAACAAAATGGCCTCCGAAATGAACTTATCACGCACGACTCTTCAAAGAATCGTTAAAGAGGATTTGAGGCTCACCCCATATCGTACTAAAAATGCTGCCATTCTAACCTTGAAGAACAAGGAGGAGAGACTCAAAAGGTGCAGCGCTCTAATCCTCCGGACGCGCAACAATTCTCACCTTAGGACAGTCTTCTCGGATGAGAAGCTGTTCACTGTGGAAGAGGCCTACAACCCTCAAAATGTGCGAGTGCTTGCTCGGGACTCACAGGCAGCTAATGAAGCAGGTAGAATCGTTCATAGAGCTTCCCATCCTGCACAAGTCATGGTTTGGGCCGGAGTGTCCGCCACCGGCAAAACTCCTCTTGTTTTTGTCGAACCAGGAGTCAAAATTAACCAGGAATACTACCGCCAGCATATTCTTCAGAAAGTATTGATTCCTTGGTCTGCTTCCCACTACCGTAATACACCTTGGGTCTTCCAGCAAGATTCTGCGCCTGCTCACAAGGCTATCGGAACACAGGCATGGTGCAAGGCTCATTTTCCAGACTTTATCTCCAGCGCAGAATGGCCTTTCTCATCGCCCGACCTCAATCCGCTGGACTATTCCGTGTGGTCCTACCTTGAGAGCAAAGTCAATGCTCATCCTCACTTGAATCTGGATGCTCTAAAAAAAATCCCTGCAGGAGGAGTGGTCGAAGATCGACGAAAAGTACCTTCGTCCAGTGATCGAAGCGTTCCCAAAGCGACTCCGGGCTGTCGTTCGTGCCAAAGGGGACCGAATTGAATGATTTTTTGACCCAATGTTTTTATTATTGTGTGCTGATAAATGTACAAATTTGAACACTCTTGCCCACTTATGCACTGAGATACACGTTTGTAAACGCGTTCGCGAATATATGGGCCACCCTGTAAATTCTTTTACAATTACCCTTGATATTTCCGTCCTCCTGTCTTTTTTGGTAGACATTTCGCAGTCGCTAAAATCATTGTTTTCTGGCTGGCATGTTCATAAGTAGACATCGAAAGGCCTTTTTTATGACCTCTTAGGGTTGTTATGATCTTGTTTATTGTTCATAACAATTGCTCTGGTTTTATCTCTTTTAGGTAAGTTTTGTATAACCTTTGTGTCGTTTTCGCTGGATCAGAGTCAAAACAGCGTCTTCCGCTCGGTCCTGTTTATGTTTCATCACTTATCTGTACAACTTATTTTCAAAAAGTTGAGTTCCCGCCAAAAAAATGGCGGGAACACAGGTGAATTGAGTGTTGAGCAATGATTTTTAATGGAGAGAAGAGATAATCATAAGGGACAGATGAAATCATTAGAAAATGAGGAATTGTTGAGAGAGAAAGATCTATTGATAACATTGACCAATTAATAATATGAAGAGATTGTGAGTATATGCTGGATGACGTGGTCAATTCATCCCTTGGAAAAAGTATTCAACGGGCGGAATAGAACCCAACCATCTCTTTATTACCGGGAGCGAGTGCTACCCCTCCAGTATTGAGGAATACTTGTCATTCGTGCGATAGTACTGCATAAAAAGGTAAAAGGCATTTAATATTCACTGAATGCGTAGTCTTAGTAAAAAAATTGCGATACTACCAGAGTAACAATTCAACACGTAAACAATGGGATAATACCGGTGAGTTCGAGAGATTCCATTCAAGTACATATTGATCTTTGATGAAAATCCTTTTTTGTTGAGATATAAGCGGTTTAAAGCTTGAAACGATTGAAATTATTACAAGAAGTAGTAGTAAAAAGTAGTTTGGAAAAATTTTCTATCGTAAATCACTCAGTGGTTCTCAGTAGTGATAGTCATTAATATTAATAAGATAGTTAATTTGGAATGATTTGTTAAAAATGATAAAGTGTTTCCCCAGTTGTCGTAAGACTGCCAGTACATCATCACTAGTCAAGAGATAGTCCGTATTTTAAGAGAAGTCAAGTAAATACAGCTGTTTCGGCATACACTGCCTCAACATAGCCAGTACCGCATGAGTATACATCAGATATTCGCTTTGAAGTGATTAAATTTATCATAAAATGTTCCGTACTTTTTTGAATATTTATGTGATAGTCTGTTCGGCATAACTTTTTGAGATTACTCGTCATTCCGAGTAATGATTAGTCTTAAAATGTATTTGAAAACTATAAAGATAACACAGGTCTCAGAATGACTATTCTAATTACATATGTATAATCAGCGGTACGCGACGAGTCTCAAGAAAGTCTTTTTGGCACGACACTAAATGCAAAAGGATCGCATGAGTGACTCATGTTGCGTAGCATCGCCTGAGTTTGCTAAAGCATGTAGACGGCCATTCTAGTTGGTTGACGAATAGATGCGGTGGGGGAGCGTCTCTCTCGAGATAAGGCACGAGGCGAGACCACAGACAGCCCCAGAGAGGATTGCGCTCAACCTGTCCCTCGTGGAAGGCTGTAGCAACGGCGTGGTATTCCATGAACATACGAGATGCCACCATATATCTGAATAGGAGTAAAATAATTATTTGTATTATACTTAACATGCTACTTACATACAATCATTACATATTATGGATAAGCCAAAGTCATCTATAAATTATGAAAATTCGCACTCTTATATCCGGTACAAATAGCCCAGAAGCCCATCGAGTGCGTTAGATCAAATACATAAACAACTAGAGGTTTTTTATTAGAAGAAAGCATTAAAAATGGTCTTTGCTCGAAATTCCCTTGCTATAAATGCCTGGAAGCTTGAATTCGTTATATTATACTAGTCCTGAAAGATCTCTTTTTATCGAAAGAATTTATTGACGTGGTACATGGTAACCTAAATTTTGGTTTAGGTCTTTACAAGATGAATAATTTAGACATGACGTTGAACTCGTCATGTTTTTATAAGAACCATGGAAGAAATTAAGCGAATTTTGTAAATGCCCTTGTTCGCTGTAGTTCATTTGCTGTCTCATACATTCGTTCGGTGGTACTCTGACTTTTTTCCTCCTCTCTCTCACAAGCTCAGCAACTCTCTCTTTCTCTCTTTATCTTCCTTTCTTGCTTTATCCTTTTTTATTACTAGCCCCTGAACCACTTACATCTTATGGAGCGTTAGAATTCAACTTTTCACTTTGTCAAAGTAATCTATGCAAAGTGATCTCGTTAAACCCTCTAATGTCTCACCATGAATTGCCGTGAGAAGAAAAATGGACTACGGTATTTTTTATATAATAACTTTTACTGCTGGACGTAATTTTATACGAATATAAAAAATACCGTAGTCCATTTTTCTTCTCACGGCAATTCGTGGTGAGACATTAGAGGGTTTAACGAGATCATTTTGCAGAGATTACTCTGACAAAGGGAAAAGTTGAATTCTAACGCTCCATTACACTATTCTCTATATATTTTGATTTTCTCATAGCTCACTTCTGGTCATGAATGTACCTTTTACGTCATTTAACCTCAAGTTCTGAGTCGAAAAAAGTTTTTTCTCATCTATTAAACAAATTTTCGATGAAACATATCGGAGTTTCAACATTTTAGATTCCTCTTGATCGATTAAGAAGTATATAGAAGAAAAGAATGAACCCTAGGAGGACGTCTAGTGAATAGTGCTTCCTGGATAGCAAAATCGCAAAAAGAGCTCCCGCTGCGAGCACCGTGTAGATGTGACCCAGGATCTGTAAACCAGTGTTGGATTTTCACACAGGGTTTTCTCTTTCCGTAACTCAGTTGCTTTAGGCTGCACACTGTTTTGCTCACCAACCGTTTTTAACCGTAAAAAAATAAAACTAATTTGCTCACATACAGTCAGATACATACAGGTTTTGTTTGAATTTTCCCGTTACGAAAATTCCTGACTAGCCATAAAAAGACCTTTCAAATTGCAACAGTTGATCCATTTGAACACTTAATACGTCATTTTATTGCTAATCAGGAAGTTTCCTGATAGGAAAATTCTAATAAAACTGTATGTATCTGACTGTATGTGAGCAAATTAGTTTTACTTTTTTACGGTTAAAAACGGTTGTTGAGCAAAACAATGCGCAGCCTTATACTAGCCTGTCTCATCATACACAACAAGTTCTTCCGCGCGTAGAGTTACATCGTGCCACATAGAGTTATAGTGTGCCACGCTTTGGACTTGTAGTGTTTTATCGTGTGTAGAGTTTTAGTGTGCCTTCTTAGTTGTAGACTCTGGATTGTGTACTCAGTCTCACATTACCTTTTGGACATAACAGGGTGTGTGTAAACAGTCGACACAGAACAGAAGTTATAGGATTTGTTTTTTTTTTTGTATTAGAAGAATTTCGACGTTTTTGAACAGAACGAAACTGATTAACTTATTTGAAAACATTTCAAAACTTTTTTTTACCATGTACATATTATTCTAACTTCCATCATCACCACTGAGAGGTTGTTCAATTCACTGCTCTCATCTCTACTTCAAATCTAATCTGCAATGGCCGGACGTCGAAAGGTCGAAAAGAAAGGGAAGAAGGGTGGAAGCCCCGGCAGTCCACTCACTCCTCCAAAGTTAGTTTCGCCTTCTTGTTCTCTGTCTCAAACCATTGCACAAGCTACTGCCCTGGCAGATGCCGATGCCCCGGACGGAATTCCTGGAGTTGTCTGGTCAACCATCACCCGTCTAATCAAGTTGCTGACATCATCTCTAGAGCATTCAGTTCCGAAGGAATGCTCATGCAAGTGTCAATCCGCGTCTCCTCCTGTTCCATTTTCTCCAAGTGTTTGCCCTCCTATGTCTTCGTCTTCTCAAGATGAGGAGTCCATTCGTCGCGCGCGCTCTTTGGTCGTAGCAGGGCTGCCGGAGAGTAACTCTCCCAATGTGGGAGAGCGTCTTCAGCATGACGAGACTGTAGTGCGCTCCTTGCTTGATGATCTCAATATACAAGTGAGGCCGGAGGTCGTGTTCAAAATGGGGCAGGGACCGCGTCGTCTTCTCAAGCTCATGCTTCCTTCTCGGGCATTCGTTCTTTCAGCTCTACGCGCTGCTCCAACTCTTCGTTCTAAACCGAACTGGAAAGGCGTCTTTGTTCGAAAGTCGATGACTCCTGAGGAACTTGCTGCGTGGAATGCAAAACGGTCACTTCTGAAGACACTGCGTGAGCGTGACCCCAGGTGCACTTGGGTTCTATATCGAGATGAGCCGTGGCTGAAAGAGTAAATTGGTGGTACCCGTAAAACGTCCCTACCATCCCTCTCTTCTCCGTTGTTTGCGTCTCCGCCTCCACCGGTTACTCCGCTTTCTCGTCATAATCAGGGAAACTAGCTCGGCTAGGATCCTTCCGGAACACTTGTTCAGCTTCTCTTCCTAATTCGACTATTTCTTTGAAATTGATTTATTTTAACATGCGCTCTCTTAGTAATAAACTAGTTGCTTTCCGATCTTTTCTCGAGAATGAAAAGCCAGATATTATCGCACTATCCGAAACATGGTTGAACTCTAGAATACTGGACAGTGAGATCATTGGTTCGCTTCCATACACAGTTGTTCGTTGTGATCGTGATTCACGGGGTGGCGGGGTAGCAATTATTCTTCGCGACCACATCCATTTCACAAGACCTGCGTTGAGTCTTTCTTTGATATGGAAATAGTTTGTATCGACTTATTTCTCTCTTCCTCTTTCATTCGTCTCACAGTTTGCTATCGTCCCCCTCGTTTTGATTGTGCGGAAACCCGAATATTCTGCGATGTTCTATCTGAAATTTTTTCGACTTCTGGAAATTCTAGCCTCTGTGTGGGCGATTTCAATTCAGATTGTCTCACAAATGGTTCTTCTCCGTGTGACAATTTGCTGATAGATTTAGTAACATCTCACAGACTCCACCAACTCTGCAGTACACCCACCCGTCAAAATAAGTGCATCGACTGGCTCCTCTCTTCTCATTCACACCTTTGCTCAAATGTTCGTGTCATACTTTCATTTCCCACTTGTGATCATTATGGACTGGCCTTCTCGATTTGTGACTCTGCTCTACCTCGCCCTTCCTTCAAGGTTCTGGACTACTCCAGAACAGATTTTGAAGGACTTAGTCAATACTTAACCACTATCGACTGGGAGTCAGCTTTTGACAACTTTTATTCCATTGACGATCTTTACTCTCGCTTCCTTGATATCCTAAAAAGCTCTCTTGCCCAATTCGTTCCTTTACGCGTTCCACGATCCGTCACAACTGCTTATCCTCCACACATTCAGAAGTTAATCGAATACCGTAATTTACTCTTCTTGAGTATTGAAATCCCAAGAGTTCGCGCATTATATGATAAATCCAGCAAGGATCTTCTCAAACAAATTGATAAATGGAATAGGCATTGTCAGAAAGTGAAACTGGTCAAGTCGCGTGACTTGTATAGACATATAGCCTCCTTGATCAAACCTAAGACCTGTCCTCCTCGTGTTCTCATTGACTCTTCGGGTGTTAATGTTCTCGACACATTTCAAAAATGTGATCTAGTAGCGAAGGAATTTGTTTCCTCGTTTACTCTCGACGATGGACTGTCTCCCCCACTACTCGGTCCTTCCATTCAACAACAAGTAAGTGACTTTATTTGTTTTCCATCTACTGTAGCTCGGTTGTTATCAAAATTGAAAGGTACTTGCAGCACTGGTGCTGATGGGATTCCGCAAATAGTTTTCAAAAAATGCTCAAAATCTCTCGCTCTTCCATTAGCACATATTTATAACTTCTCTTTATCTCTCGGTGTTGTACCTGAAATTTGGAAGCATTCTTTGATCACTGCCATTCCTAAATCTTGTAAAGACCCTTCTCTTTCATCGTCTTACAGACCCATTTCTATTCTTTCTCCAGCTTCAAAGGTTATGGAACGGATTATCAGGTCTATTATAATAGAGCACGTTTCTCATTTTGAGATACTCCCCTCAAGTCAACACGGTTTCCGGGCGGGCGCTTCCATAGTTACAAATTTACTCTCATGTGAAAATGATTGGACGAAGGCTCTAAGTGCAGGACTCTCCACCGATGTGATTTATATAGATTTCTCTCGTGCATTTGACACAGTATGTATAAATAAATTGTTAAGAAAATGTACTCATTTCGGTATACCGAGTTTAGTTATAACTTGGTTGAAGTCGTTCCTAACAGATAGAGAATTTTCCGTTCGTTATGAGCGACACCTTATCAACTCCACATCCTGTTACATCCGGTGTCCCACAAGGGTCTGTATTGGGACCCTTGCTCTTTGTCTTATACATATCCGACTTGAATCAAGTTCTTTCTTCATTCACTAACGTTCGATATCAAGCATATGCTGATGACATAAAGTTGTATCTGTCTTACAACAAGAATAACATTACAGAACGTTGTCTTGAACTTCAAGCTTCTCTAGATGCAGTATCATTCTGGTGTACTTCCAACCAATTATCTCTCTCTACCTCTAAAACAGTTCATTTACATATCGGGTCTACGGCACTTACTCCTACCTATTACATAGACAATACTGCTTTGGAGTGTGTGAGTCGAGTTCGTGATCTAGGTGTACAAATAATCCCTTCTCTTCGGCGTAATATCACTATATCTGACCGAGTATCTAGAGCTAATTCTGCTCTATATTCAATGTTAAGAGCCGTGAACATCAAGAATGCCTCTATCTTGGTGAAATGCTTCAAAATTTATGTCATGCCTCATTTAGAATTTGCTTCAAGTTTCTGGAATCCGTACTTCAAAAAAGACGTCGAAGAAATAGAGAAAGTTCTCAGGTCTTTCACGAGAATCGTATTCGCTCGCTGCTTTCCTAACTGTAGCTATCCTTACGGAAATACATCTTATAAAAGTAGACTCTCTAAGCTAGGTCTCATGTCTTTAGAAGAGAGACGAGTATATATGGATTTGACCATGGCATGGAAAATAATCAATGACAAAACCATCATTAAGAAACAACATTTTTTCCAAAGAACCAAAGAAACGCGAACTAATTCTCATGGAGTTTCAATAGAAGTAACGAAGAACAGTGCTAGGTACAATTCATTTAGTCTGAGAGTAGCCCGTTGGTTTTCTCGTGTACCAGAAATGCTTGAAACAACTTCTTTCAAAATGTTCGTAGAACTGCTTAAAAATAATAATGATATGAAAAACCTTGCCATTACGAACAAAGTTGACTGATTACAGCCTTTTGCGATTTTTGAACAACAGACGACGCAACAGCAACAGTTTTCACTCTTGAAACGAAATCTCGCTTCTGTTCATCATACGTTTATCCAAAGTCGAGATCTCGAAGTTCTTCACGGAGACATATATTTCCAATCATCATCGAAGATACCCTTGTTCATCCTACCCAAAAAGTCCAAACCATCAATTATTAATTCTTTGCCAAGGGCAGCCGATGGGAACCGGGGGACTTGGTCGGTGAGGAGCAGCTCCTCCACTGCTGATGCCTACTCAGTCAAACCAAGTACCGCTCAAGGTAGCCGCTCTCAAATCACTCGCCAAAGCTATCCTTCTGTACTCCTCCCGATCCAATCACGGCCTGGTCCACCGCTATCAAAAAACTCAAACACGCGGATTCGTCACCCGCATGTTCTCTCATCGATCTTGAACTCTGGGAACCGTTGGGCACCCAAGGCTCCCTAGCTCCCAAACTACCCTACAATTGCATTTTTCGAAATGTAAATAAAATATATATATATTCAAAAATAGTATTTTATGAGTTGAAACAATTCTAATTTTTTGCCGACTTGTTCGTGCATCTCATTTTATGAGAAAAACGATGTTTTGAAAACAAATAGAGCTAAATGTTGATTTTAAAATTTTCTTTTTTGAAAATATCCATTCCTCAACATAAAACTTTACTTTTTTGATATTTTTTTAGCGTTCAACATGTAAGTTATCTCAAAGTTCCACAGTTGAAATTAGTCTCAACTCCTTTTCCTTTTTTCATTTCCTTTTTATTTTCTTCCTGAATAGAAAATAAAAGGTGATAAGAACCTGTAGCCTTCTCGGAGCGTACTGCTTGAAGGCGAAGAGAGAAGTGATGATGGTGAGGGTGTGGCCGGAGACTACCAAGTCACCGCACAGCTCGCGCGGCCGCAGCTGCTCGATCCCGGCGGACCAGAAAATGCGTACTACCCGCGCACTCACCAGCGAAAATCCTCCAGTCTCCTTCGGCGCGCAGTAAGTGTGCACCGAAGGCACTGGCACCTGTAAAACTCATTCTCTCAACTACCATTGTTTTTTTGGCGGCTCATTCTGATCGAACCTATATCGAGCGCATCCTTACCTAATCTTTCCCTCACGGTACCATTCAAAAACCTGTACACTTTCAGTAAAACAATTCAAAGGCTCTCAGTGACATATAGTTAAGATGACAATTTATTTTGACAATCGCATTGTCAAACCGAGTTGAAAAGCTATTACAATATTAACATAGAGTTATGTTTCCTGATTTATGTAGTCAATTATACAATGTCTGTAACTAACAGTTGAAAGATTTTCATATTACATTAGTGATATAAATTATTTTAAAAATTTTTGCTGATAGAGTGATGATATACATCTTTTGGGATATGGCGGCTATCGGGCTGATAGCCGAAGACGCCTCGAATCGTATGATGTGGCGAAGTGCTATATACACAGCGGACCCCGCTCTTCAGCGGGAATAACGCTAGGAAGAAGAAGAAGAGTGATGATATACAGATTTATTTATTGCAGATTTATTGCAATTGAAATTTGGTTATTAACCGAATTCTCAGATGACAAAGAGGTTTTTCGCTTCAATTTGAGAAATTTCTTTTTTCCATTTTAACGATTACATTCAGTTAAAATTTTATTCAAGACAGGCTCCTCGGTCTCGAATCTTTGTGAATGCTTGGCTTTCACGGGGAAAAGGTAATCTGAGAAATTATTGTTCCAAGCTCTCTTCAGAGATAATTTTAGGGCATAGACACTGTGGTGTACTTCAGCACAGAACTTCGCTTGCATGTACACTTAGATGGCGTAGTCGAGGAGGTTTAGATCGGGAGAGCAGGTCGTTATATCCGCGAATGAACTCGCGGCTGTACACATCGAGAATCAAAGTACGCTGCTTATTGGCTGCTAACATACTTTTTTCAAAACGGACAGTTGTCCCAAAAATTCGAGAGGATGTTGATTGTTCTTCAAAATGGTCCACCAATTCACAGGTTTCTTTCAGCGCTCATCAGTTCGAACATGTATTGCAATATATCTGCCTAACTCTGTACATGTAGGCGTCATTAGCCTCACATCCAATCCGTCCCCTTTGTGAAGTTGTATTGAATTATGATATGCATTACTTCTCATACTAGTTGGAAAAAGTTTTGTTAACAAAGTGAAGCGTTCCACAAAAATCGGCTAAAGAACTTGGGATAACTCCTGTATACTAGGTTACTGTATTGGATTGCTTGCGTTACACCGAATAAGTTAACAAGCACTTGAGCAAGTCCAATAATGAATTAGTATATCAGTTGGAATATAGTTAAGTAATTATTTCTTTCATGTTCAACATTTCTCGAGTCAACTTTTTTATGGGAACACATCAAGTTACTGCGCTTGAATGTTTATAGTGCTATCGTAAAACTTTCCGTCCTGTTACCCAACTTATAATTGAAGTTATTATAAAGAGAGCGAGAAAGAGAGTGAGAAGAGGAGACAGAAAGAAACTGAGAAATACAGAGAGAGACAGAAATAGACAGAGAGAGAAACACAGAGAGAGAGGTAGAAAAGACATAAGGAGAGAGATAGAGAGAGGTTAAACGAGATATTGGGAAAGAAAAAAATGGCTCAATCTAATTTCGTTATATGTATATTTTAAGAAAGCACTGCTTTAACTTTGGAGAGAAAAAAAATAATAATAAAAAAGAGAGGCAGAGAGAAGAAAAAGGAGAGAAGGAAAGAGGGTCGATATATGTACAGAGATAATTTTTCACTGGGGCAATAAAAATATATGTTTAAGAAGGTGGAGCCTGCCTCTTGATTAAATAAGAAGGCGGCTTCTGCAACATTCTAGTGTGTTTCTAGTATCGTTCTAATTACATTTACATATGTACGTTCATATGTACATTGTCAATGAGTTTTATGCTTCTTCGCTGGTAAATATCACTCCTTCTCGCTCTTTCATTACCTCCACCCTCATTTCGGAACATGTGCGCTTAAACTACCTTTTTATTCCACATTATAAAATTTAGTTTCTAAACTTCATTAAAATGAATGAAAACTGGAAATAAGCTTGGAAGATAGATAGATAGAACAGAATGTCGGGAGGTCATTTATTTTAGCTTGTATCAAACATCCTCTCTCTTTATACACCCAAAGAACAGAATGGGTTCGTGCATGATTGTGTTATACTCCTCCTGCAGATTAACCCGCTTACTTCGGCATCAAATTGCAAAGCTTCGCATGGGCAAGAGAAAAGCCCCTGCTATTTCCCCATTCTCATAGCGGCTCAACCAAAGATTCATATACAGCGAATCCAAATCAATGTCCACTCATCCTTAGGATGTGATTTTCAATTGAAGCTTCCGAAAACTGCATTTTGCTTTTGTATCAGTGAAAAAGAGTTATTATTCGAATCTTCGTAAATTTTCTTCATGTATTCAGGTTCAAAAAAAACGTCCACAAAAAAAGCACGAAAACTGCCTGGAGCTGATCCGCCGGAAAATCACCCACAGTATTGTTTTCCCCATTATTTCCTTTCCTTTCAACCTTTCTCTCTTTTCTCTCTTTCTCTTTCTCTCTGTTTCTCTTAGTCTCTTTATGTTTTTTCTCTCTTTTTCTAATGTATCTTATCACTCTCTGTCCTTTCACTGATACTTTTGAAAAATACTATTTTTTACTCTCACTCTTATACTCTAAAACTCTTACTCTTGTACTTACTCTAAAAAATACTCTTGTATTGTACTATTGAAAACGGAAACTGATAAGATCGAAATCATACCTGGATAATGGTGATACAAAAGGCTCGGAAAAGATATGATAGAGCAGCGCAGAAGAAGACACGACGAGTGACGAGCCATCGATGACGATGACACAGAAATATGACGAAGGCGTTGACCGTCAGCAACAGCATCACATACTCTGCTACTCGAATGGCTCCACTCACCTTCAGAACAATCGGCTTCATGCGGTGCTCATAAAACTAACTTGTTTCCTTAATAGTGCAGTGGTAACGCGCTAGCTCACGGTAAAAGAGAGACAGATGGCTTCGTTCCTGGCTACTAGCTTTTTCTCGTGCAATAGTTTGACCTCATTTAATTTCATTTTAGGTCCCCTTTCGTAATTTCCAATTCTTTTTGCTTTGAAAAATGGCCTCTCTACCTAATTTCCTCACAAATCGTTCTTTTTCTGCAGACGCTTATAACTTCAATTTCACATCTCTACTCTTCCCTCTCTCTCTCACTGCCTCTCTAATTCTTCCTACATATCTTTTTCCTCAGTGCGTGAAACAAACAGTCCATTAGTGATAAAACCACACTTCATGAGAAGTTCGGAATTTTTTATACTGGCCTCGGGAAAAAAAGTGAAAAATAGATCAGGGAGAGGTTGTGTTTCTCTGGGCACTCGCTCGTGGATCCATGCGAGAGAGACTTCATTCGCCAACCAGCCAAGGAGCTGCAATATTTCTCTCTTGTTTTTATAAAAGGGGCTTAGACATACATAGTGAAGGCATGTGTGCGTTGGCTTTTTCTTTGGCAGCAAAATTTTGAAGTTTGAACCCCTTAAAGGGCAAATCTTTAAAAACAATTTGCTCTCATGTTTTGTTTCTCTATCTAGCCTTAACAATTGACCCATACATGACTCCTATTCTAGTAAATTAGTTTTGCGAAAGATATGCTTTGTTTCGCGAATCTTGGTTTTTAATAATGATCGGTTTGTTTAAATTTCAAAACGAACACACACACTAAAAAAAGGCAATCAAAAAAAGAGAGCAATATTGCGTTCAGGATCGTGAGATCGTGACCCCTCAACGTTGAAGAGCCGAAACTTGGCATACTATGTTCAACTTTACTCAGTTTTACAATCTCTATAAAACTTTTCTGTAGATCACGATTCATATTGTTTTTCTATCTTTCTCACGCGATCTCTCTCTCTCTCTTTCTCGCGGTGTCTTTTTTCTCTCTCTCTCTTTCTCTCTCTCACTCGCGGTGTCTTTCTCTCTCCCTCTTTTTCTCTGTTTCTCGCTCTCTCTTTCTTGTTCTTCTTATTTAGTTAATGAGCCTCCAAGTGCGCTACCTTTAAGCGAGGTAGCTTGAAGTGATCAAAGTAGTAAGTTCCGTAAAGGAAAGAGCTAAATTTTCATTGAATTCCCAATATTCCACTAACCAAGAGTAAGAAAGCAAATAAAGTGGGTGACTTCTTCACGGGATATTGCTTGATGGTAGTAGATCCGAATCCCAGGAACTCTCCTTTTCCACTCATTCCACTTCCTCCCTAACCTCTGTTATCTGCAACAAAAAAAAAGAAACTGTTCGGCCTTCTCAGTTAACACCTTTCTTTGAAGCAACGTTCAAAAATGCAGGCAAATGGCTTGATATAGGTGACTCCGCCCACAAGGAATATTACTAACCAAGTCCAACCATTAAGGACCATTAGAGTAAGCTCCGCCTAAATCTCATTCTGTCATGTAGCTCCACTTTTTTGACATCTCTTCAATTAAATCCACCTAGTTTTTTTTTAGTTTTCAACTGTTAAATTTAAAAAATTTCAAGGAATTTGCGAGAAAAAAATCAACGTAAAAATAACTAGAATCTTGAGTGGAAAATTTATGAAGAGACTAGTTTCAGAGTATTGAAGAAATGCTGAAGGCTGATGATCTCGCCTGGTTTGGTAGGTTTCAAAAGGTTCAGAAGACAATAAAGTAAAACAAAAAAGACAAAGAGATCTTTTAAAAAAATGAACTTGTGAGAGATAATGCAAATAGAGGCAGACGGAAAAAAAAGTGGGAAAAGAGACGAAGAAAGTGCTGGAATTAGGATGAACCACAAAAGCGTTGCTAAGATAGCGAAGGTTATTAGGTCTGAAACAAGACTGAGAAAGCAAAAAAGGTCGCTGATAAGGAAAAGAAAAAAGTCACAAATTTCTTTTGGTACAGCTATACATGCTGTGCTTTATAGAGTTACTTTCTTAGATCTTTTCGGATGGAATACGATTTTTTCCAACACTATGAGGAGTATCACCTCGAAAGTGAAAAAGAAAGAGAAAGAGAAAGAAAGAGAAATGAGAAGAATGGAAGAAAAAACTTGAATTTTTACGTGTGTCTATGTGTGTTTGTTTAGGTTCGGATGACAGTTGTATTGAGAAGAAAAATGGGAATAAAAGACAAGGCCTGGCTGGCAAAAGAGTCCTCCTAGCCAAACGACTTGCATTATTTAGAGAGGAAGCTTAAGATAAACAATGCAAATGATAACTAAGCCCTCACCAAAGGACATAACGTGAGTACTCGATACCAATTCCTTGTTAAAAAAATGAAGGTAAATTGAGAAGACAAAGTTAACAAAAACGTAATGCAGCAATTGCAGAAGAACATCATTGAAAACTCATTCTAAAACAAACGTCTTCTTTTATCGTCAGCCAACTCTTGGTCTTTTATTCACAACCCAGTTTTTGTGAAGTTTTATTGGGAACTTAAAACCTTTGAGTGTACTATAAACACAGCAGTGAGAGAGCATCACATGGATTATAAACGTTCAGAGGAAACAAATATACCAATGCCCCCTCTATATATACGCTTATCATTTCGGAAACTCTCTATTTTCACTCTATTTATCTCTCTCAGTCTTTCTTTTGAAGTTTTTTCCGTTGCTTCTCTTTCTCTCTGTATCTCTCTCTCTCGCGCTCTCTCTAACTTTTTCTCTCTCTCTCTCTCCTCACTCGTACTCACGCATTTTCCATCTCTCTCTTCTTAAACAAAAGTAAGTTAAGTGCTCTACTCACTTCTAATAGTGTGAGTCATCACAGTAAGCCTTCTTAATCACTTACTCTGTATTAAAAGATCGCTTTCTTCTCTTGAGTCAATAATGTGTGATGATGTGAGCTGGGAGCAAGTTGCCTGCTTGAGCTGTGATGATGTGAGCTGGGAGCGAGTTGCCTGCTTGAGCTGTGATGATGTGAGCTGGGAGCGAGTTGCCTGCTTGAGCTGTGATGATGTGAGCTGGGAGCGAGTTGCCTGCTTGAGCTGTGATGATGTGAGCTGGGAGCGAGTTGCCTGCTTGAGCTGTGATGATGTGAGCTGGGAGCGAGTTGTCTGCTTGAGCTGTGATGATGTGAGCTGGGAGCGAGTTGCCTGCTTGAGCTGTGATGATGTGAGCTGGGAGCGAGTTGCCTGCTTGAGCTGTGATGATGTGAGCTGGGAGCGAGTTGCCTGCTTGAGCTGCTGCCGAAAGAGCAGAGAGTTTTCTCGGTTAAGGGTTCACAGACTTTCCGGAGTAGATAGTTCTCAGTATCACAACTACTTTAAGAGTTTTTCTCATAGGCTGAACCGACTTTCCTCGTTTAACTGCTGTGAAAAGAAACCAGACAAAGAAAACCGATTATTTATCTTTTTCTTATTAAATTGCATGATGATTTAATTCTAGCATGTAATTACTATTACTTGAAGTTGTACTACCACGTTGTCCAAAAACTACTACTTCACTTTCAACGAATGAGTTCAAGACTTGTCCAGCAGAAAGACATGCTTAACAGCAGTTCATACATTAAGAAACGAGTTTTTGAAATGTTTTCGAATTTGTACTTGTTTATCCTCCAAATGATGATTTCTTAAAAATTATCAGTTAAGATGGAGAACATCATAGCAGGACATTGAGAAAACTGAATAGTAGATAAGTAAGAGTGGTCAATACTTGTTCAGTAGAGAGGAAACGGGCCAGCCAGCAAGTGAAGCTTAATAAAATGAAGAGTCTATGGGAGCAGAACGTCTAGAAGAGAAGACGACCATCTTGAGAAAGTGGAAATTGGAAAAAGTTACTAGCAAAAGAAGTCTCCCGGCTGCTTAACTTGTTGGCAGGATAGACATGACAATGATCTAACCTGCTGTCAGGAAAGAAGTGAAGGCTCCAGAAGCTGCTGACAGTAATATGCAGCCAATAGGGGAACGGCGTCGCAACTGGCCAACAGCAGCATTGAGATGATGGTGCAGCTGATATTTGTCTCCCATGGTTCAGAGTAAAAGTACCTTCACAGTTCTTAACCGATTCAACTAACTATACGAGATTGAAATGCGCTGGTTTTGAATCACTAAACTTACACACGGCCGAAAGCTATTCCATCGGAAGTCATCGGAAGTCTTCTATTCCATCGTCTCTATACATATTACCGGGTCAAAATCTCTTATTTGGAGCTAATGTACATGAGATTACATAGACGTAAGCGTTTTTCATTATATGTACTAAGAACGAGCAAATGTTATTGAAGCGCCGTTCTCCTGGAATTAAGCAAAGAATGTTATACTAACAATTTAATGACATGAACTTTCTCGAAAATGTCATAAAAGCTTACTATGTGCGTCTTGTCCGTCAATGGACTGTTGACAAGACAACATAACTTGAAACTCAAGAAATTTCGATTATTTAGGTCTGGAGATTCTCCGCAAAAACGGCTTTATAAATGAGAACATTTGTGGGTTGCGAAGAGTAATTCCACTGTTAAAAAAGAACTTCAGCAGCAGAGGCTGCGAGGTTTCGATTCAGCAGAGAACAGCCCTGATAAACTATAAGTACGTTTCGAGTTGTCGTCTACTCTGACCTCTCAAAGAACAACGTGCACTCTGACAACTTGTCATTCATAAAAAGAGAGTATAATGAAAAGGGTTGTCTTGACAACGGGCCATATTATTACGTGTATTTCTCTGACATTTCGAGTTCAATGAAATTAGTTGCACTCTGGTAATTATGTGTTCCTCTTTTGTAAGAGAAGTTTTTTTACGGAGGCATCAAGTGCCAGTCGTCAGTCAGAAGTTGATCGCAGCTATGGGAATTGTTCCTGTTGCTTACAGGAACGGGGCATTTTATTCCTTTAAAAGTTTCCCATTAAAACTATTTGGTTCACGTCAAAACATACGCTTCCAAGAACGTATGCAGATAAATGAAGAAAATATATCCATATAAAATATTTTCAAGAAAAATACAGCTTTCACAATTTCAGGGAAGGTAAAATGTTTACCAAAAAAATTCCTCACCAACAGAGCGGTTCGCGCATACTTATTTTCACGATTTTGAAGTGAAAACCGTTTTCTTCCTCATTTTTTTATGGTACGTGACTACGGCCTCTGAATAAATATTATGAGTTTGACAGTTTCAGTGTTGGCTTAGTGTAATCAGAGTACGATTATATCTAATTAACTACCTAACAATAAGCTCCTTAATTTCTTGATCCACAGAATTATGTATTGCGATTTTCATTCTAGTCAATTTTTTTTTATAGTTTTCCGGCACTTTGTTACTTGGGGGCCGTGCTTTACTTGGGTGGGGGAGGCGTATTTTACTTAGGTGTGGGGGGTTCAGGTTACTTTTCACTGACTTTTTTTCGCTTAGGCTTGGTTAAAATGTATGCTAACCAGGCCGTGCGGCTTAGAAAAGAGGCCGTATCGAACAATTAACGACAATGTTCTAGTTTCATCCAGTCTAATTAAGTGAATTGGCTTAGCTGTTTTGAGCTATTATTCACCTTTTTTTCTCGCTTAGGTTTAGGCAAAGATTACGCTAACGATGCCGTACTATTCGAGAATCACATGAAAAACTTCTCACATTATTGAATTTTTGTCGGTTGAATAAATAAAATTTTCAGAACAACAGAGTAAATGGGCTAAAGCGCTATTAAACAGTAAAATAAACAAATTAAAAACAAAAGCCCCCTCCAGGTAAAGTGCGCCTTCCCAAGTGAAGGGCGATGCTGTTATATATTGGTCCCGTCGAATTCGCTTTTTTTGCATCAAACTTATACTAGGGTTACTTTACGAGCTAAAAACGATTCTGAGAAGTTGTCTTCAGCTATTATTCACTGTTTTTTTTCGCTTAGGCTTAGGTAAAGGTCACGCTAACGAAGCCGTACAGCTTAGGCTAACGAGACCGCAAAAGAAAATTTCTCATATTATTAGCTTTTTGTCAATTCAATAAATTTGTCAAAAAATAGTGGAGACGTTTTTTAGAGGTACGGTAGCTACCGCGGTAGAGCGCAGGCAGCTAAGTCAGACAACGTTTGTTCGCTAGGTCAGATGCTTATAATTGTTTTCATAAGTTTTTTGTGCAAACATGTTTATACAGTGATTTAATGATGAATCACATCCAGGGGTTAAATGGAGCCGCCCTATTTGGGTTTACATGTATCCGCCGCTCAAAGTTTGGAGGAAAATAGAAGAGGGGATGGAGGGAAAGGGTAAGAAAAGAGAGGGAGTTTTTGTCAATAGTGTGTGTGTGCATGTTTCCGCCGACGCGACCGATCCGGTCATCTTATTTAGATACTGCATACAATATTTAAAAAATTTCCAGGTTCGAGAGCAGCTCTTCTTTTTTCCAGGTTCAAATAAGTTTTTTACATACTCAAACACTTCAGATTCAGCTTCGCACTTCTCAAAATCGTTTTTAGCTCGTAAAGTAACCCTAGTAATAGTTTGATACGAAAAAAAATGCGAATTCGACGGGACCACTATATTACAGTTTCGCCCAAGTGAAGTTGTGCCAGTTTTTCTACTTATAGTTCCGAAAGATGATTTCTGATGACGATTTGGATCTGTTTCTCGATGACTTCGAGGCAGAGCCTGAAAAGAAGCCGAAACTGACTCAAACAGAAGCTCCTATCTCAGAATTGGATAAACGACGAGTCACCAGTTGTGTTGAGTCAATGGCCCAATATATCATGAGTAACAAAGAGTTTAGTTCCACTGATGTCCAGACGATGCTACACCTTATCACCCAGGTTCAACATATTTGTGTACTTGTGATCTGTTGCGGCGAGTGTTGTTATCTGGGGCTGACAAAATATATCACGTGCGGTTTTAACAAAGAAAAAAGGGTTCAAGGTCGAGAAGTTTCTCTTCTCTCTGGTGAGGCAGCAAAGCGCATAGTCTAAGAAAACTGAGTGATAAGCGAACATTCGTGTCCGCTTTGTGACTTCTCTCTATTATCCTTGAAGACAACACAAATTTTCGTCAGATGAGAATGCAAACCAACCTTTTCATTAAAAATTAAGAGAGTAAGAAAAGGTTTGGCTTCTGAACCTATTGTTGAAGGGAGGAAACATTGCCGAAGAGAGTCCCGCAGTCATGGCGATATTGCAAGAATTGTATAAGGTGAGGCTTTCTCCAAATACTCTCAATTACAGACAAAAGACACAATGCATTCGAAAAATAGTGGAAAATATTTGCGTAGAAAGTATTCTTCAAAATAAATTTGTCAGGCACAATGTTACTTGGGGGGCGTGCTTTACTTCGGGGGTCAAGTTAATTCTCACTGATTTTTAGTTTCAGGTAAAGTTCATGCTAACAAGGCCGTACGGCTTACGAACGAGACCATTGAACAATTAGCCACAATATTGTTGTTTTATCCAGTCTAGTTGAGTAAATTGTCTTATTATTTAAAACTCTGCAGTCTGATTCTTCGCTATTTCTTCGTGCTATCACCTCACGCTCTCTTCAGAGTTTCTGCTATTTTCGTTTATTCACAAAGCTTTGTTCAAGTCCGCCTGGTAATTAAATCACAAACTTTTATAGGTATTTTAAATGTTTTTTCTGCTTAATTTTAGAAAATGATGCGTTAGTGAGACCGGCTCTCATTCCTGATGCGCAGGCATACCCTGCGTCTTGTCTGGCAGCTCGCTGTCGATATTCTTACTCATACGATCACAAAGATTCGAAAAAACCTTTATTCGATAAAAAAATTTGAAAAATTGGCGGGACCACACTGCGTCACTATTGCCCAGTAATACAAACGTTACAAAAACAAAAGTTCACTTAAAGTATAGCACGCCCCCCCCCCACAAATAAAGCACACCCCCTCCCAAGTAAAGCACGCCCCTCCACAAAGGAATTGTGCTATTAGTCAATCAATTTTCTGGAATGGTTATTGTGGTTTAGAAACATGAAGTGTTTTTTTCTGCAAAAACTCTCCTCATGTTTCATGAAATGGCTAATCTCGAGGATTGTTCTCGATTCGAAAAGAATAAATGGGATTCCGGAACATTTAAAACATTATTGGAGCTCGCAAAAGCAAGAAAATGTTATCTTCATTCACCTTGCTATGACAGACCTTACTAAATCAAGTTAAAACGAACCCGACTTGAATGTCAGCCATTCGAAAGATTTTTTTCTCGCAAAAAAATACTCGAATGGTTAAAAAAACATGAGACAAACAATAGAAAAAACTGCTACAAGCATAAAGAAGATGAGTTTTCAGGAATATTGTTTAAGATTGCTTGGAGTGGGAAGGAGAGAGAAAGCTCGGCATTCCTGAGGCTACTGACCAGAGTAGCATGGAATGCGCGACTCGAGGAACGAGATGAGACTGGCGATCCTCCTCTTGTGAGACGAGAACTTGCCTGGGAGATCATCGAGAACCACGTCCATGAAGTTTGTTCGATTTCAAAAACGTATGCTACAATAGCTCATCAACAGGGATATTATAGAGTCTGTAGAATGAGCAAATGCTTTCGATAAAAAAAGTTGCTGAAAAATTGAGACCATTTCAAAATTTGCGGAGACAGGCAGGAATCGAATTTTTGAGGAGCGCACGTTCTTGCGCGCCAATTTCACCCGCAGTGTGGGTAAACAAAACAGCTGTCTCGAGAGCATTCACTGCCATTGATAACCGAAACTTCGAAGAAGAAGAAAAAGATTGTCGTGGTCTAAGAAAATAAATTTTAACAAACGTGAGTTTGCAGCAGGCCTGAAATTTTTTTTCTTCAATAGGACTCATTTAGTTCTAGAAAAACGATCGATAATTGAATTAAGCAAGATACACAGAATAATGAAAAAACTAGTGAGATTTCTAGAACGAAGAAGAGTCCAAAACTATAAGAAATCGGTTGGTTAGCATCTTGAACCCCCACTAAAATAAGTAGTCCTTTCAAAATATGTTCTGCGCAGTTAACCTTTGATATTTTCTATCAATCGAAAACATAATTATTTTTTTCATTCATCGAAAACTTTGAAAAAATAAACTAAATCAGAAAACCTTACTGAAACTTGCTTTGAGTGTTGTTTTTGTTGTTGTTGTTGTTTGCCCATAGGTCCTGTCGAGGAGAGTCTCTTGGGTCCTGTCGAGGGTAGTTTGGTCAGGATTCTTTTGAGTCCGGAGAAATTTTCTCCGTCTACACTCGCACCGCAGTTGGTGAATCCTCTTCGTGAGACCCATTTGTTAACCGGAGAAGGGCAAGATGCTATTTTACTCGCGCCTCGATTCGCAATTACAAAGTATAGGGGAGTATCGGCTGATGTTTTATCCGGTGGCATGCCCAGGCCAGTCCGGCATCGCGTTCCTTTGACGAACTATACTATCCAATTTTGGTCCTAGACCGGCAAGCCCGCTATCTCCTATGCACTTGTGCAAAGAGACCCCTCTATCCGCCACCTGAGGACGTGCTCGATACCGGTGAGGATGAACCGGTCCCTTGCGATGGTGTGGAATCATGGGGTGTAGCACCAACGAAGGCGAGTGCTTTGGGTTGTTAGGTGTATATGATAAATGAAGTTTTTCGAAAGCAATGTCTCGGAGAAAATTTATTGAAAAAAGTATTTTCTCCGTCAACGTATCTCTCGCAAGGTTAGAATCTAGAATCAACTAATATATTAGCCACGGTATGCAGACGAGTTTCTGTGTGAACGCGGAGGTGCGAGGCCATGGATGTCTTGTCATGCGAGACTGCCTACAGGAGATCGACGAGTTGGTCAGCTCAGTTAGTAAGCAAGAAGAGATGGAGTTGAACGAGGAAGACGAAGAGCCTCAAGGTTAGCATTTAACTATGTTTTCAATGCCTCGAACATCAGAAGAAGTCTTCCGACGAACTCAAGCTGTTATCATGTAGTATTTTTGTTTTTTCATACGCTTACAAAATGCATACTTTGGGTGTGGAAGTATTTCAAGCTGATGTGCATGGAGTCTTGAGTTCCACCCTGAGCCTGTGCATAAACACTCAAACCGAAAGGGTAAAAATACGGTTGTGAAAGTAGTAGTAAGCAGAGAGGCAGATAAAATAGTGATCTAGAAACAGAAACATTGAAGAAGGGAAAGGGTTTAAAAAGTGGAGTGTGGTCTGATAAATTTGTATCCTTCAAATTTACCGCAATTTTTGAGTGGGTGACTATTTGCCGGCTGCTCTAATGGAAAGATGGGCCAAGATTCTATCTCAAAGGAGACAAGATAAGGCTAGTTTTCTTCTAACCCGGGTTTTCAGCTTCTTTCTTTCTAGGGGTCGGGGAAAATATCATCAGAGGTCTAAAAATTCTTTTTCAAGGTCGGGAGTGTTCGAAAAGAAGCAGTGAAGGCTCTCGCGATGCTACCTCATCGTCCGTTTCTCGACTACAAACAGAAAGAGTTTCTGCCGAACGATCGTAAGTCTTACGGTACTTGTCTGCAGGGGTTATTTAGTCATGACAGATCTTCTGTCGGCAGGCCTCTGTGTTCCAAATCTTTAGGGGGGAACCTTATGTGAAAAAAGGTAAGGGGGACCCTTATATGAATTTTTTTTTCGGCGGGTCTCTGTTTGAAAAATCATAAGGGGGGACCCTTATGTGAAAAAAAATTTCCCGCCTTTGGCGGGCGTCTGTCCCTTTTTCTTTCACACTAAAAAACCCCTGCTTGTCTGTATTTCTGTATCAAGAGGTCCCATCTAGAGGAGTATTATGAGTCTCTGGGTCAGTTCCAGGGGTTAATAGTTATTTTCATCCAACTGACGGTCTCCTTCTGTTTCGAGTTTCGGCGGGAATCTAACAGATATTCATTAAAGTTTACTGTTTGATCTAATAAAATTGCTTGGCCATTGGTTGGTCTCTGTCTAAACAGAATGTATTTTAGCGGGTTTCTGTGAGTTTCTCGGACGCACTAGAAATCTCATGGTCATTCTTATGTGAACTTTACCAGATCATCGAAATTAAGCATTTACTTCAAGTTGAGATAACTGAGAAGATGAGAAAAAACTTCATGACTCCTTCTTCTTCTTCTTCTTCCTAGCGTTATTCCCGCTGAAGAACGGGGTCCGCTGTGTAGATAGCACTTCGCCACATAATACGATTCGAGGCGTCTTCGGCTATCAGCCCGAAAGCCGCCATGTCTTGTTCTATGGTGTCTCTCAATCTAAGCTTCGGTCTACCTCTTGGTCTTCTACCCTGGATTTCTATGTTCCAAGCAGACTTGGGAACGGAGTCAGGATTGGATCTCAGCATGTTTCCGTACCACCTAAGCCTGGACTCTCTGAGTTTTTCGGGTAATGGGGCAACTCCTAAACGAGCTCTTATCGTTTCGTTGCGAATCATGTCTTTCCGGGTGACTCCGAGGCTCCATCTCAACATCTTCATTTCCATTACATGGAGCATCTGCTGGGTCTTTGCTGTTGAAGGAGTGCATTCGAGTCCATATAGAGCAGCTGGTCGTACGACTGATTTATAAATCTTACTTTTCAGTCGATCAGGCATGCGTCTGTCGCATAGGATACCAGTCGATTCCCTCCATTTGAGCCATACTGCGTTGATTCTGGCACTGAAAGCGGCTGTTGGGTCCCCGTCTGTGGATATTTGACAACCCAAATACTTGAAGTGCTCGACTTTCCGTAGCTCAGTGTTGTGTACTTTTATGGAGCTTGGGTCTTGGATTGTACTCGATGTTCCAGCTTCAAGATACTCGGTCTTCAATGCATTGAGTCGTAGTCCGTACTCCGCAAAGCGATCATTCCATTTTACCACTTGACGTTCGAGCATAAGACGATGTCGTCGGCGTACAGGAGTGTCTCCGGTGGGTCTCGCTGGAGGTCTCTGGTTATTGTGTCCATGACTAAGATGAACAGCAAAGGCGAGAGTGTGGATCCTTGATGAACTCCGACAAAAATTTGGAATGGCTCAGAATTTCCTGCTGGTGACCTAACGACGCTCCTGGGGTTGGCATACATCATTTGTATCCACCTGATGTATTCTTCTGGCACCAAATGATCACGAAGGGAAAACCATATGAGATCATGGGGGGTCCTGTCAAAGGCCTTTTCTAGGTCCAAGAAAGCACAGTGGACAGATTTCGCCTTCTCTCGGTGTTTTTCTAGATATAAGCGGATGGCAAAGATCGCATCTATCGTCCCTTTTCCTTTCACGAAGCCACATTGATTCACACTTGTGTTGGTGATCTCACGTAAGCGTGCTTCGATGATCTTTTCCAGGAGTATAGTTGTGTGAGGCATAAATCTGATGGGACGGTAGTTGGCGCAATCGGTAACATCTCCCTTGCCTTTGTAGATTGTAATGGGGGTTGACATGCTCCAATCTTCAGGATACTCCTGACGAATCGTAGCTTTCTGGAATAGCTCGAGGAGGTGGTAAAATCCACTGTCTCCTGCTAGTTTCCATGCAACTGATGAAACATCGTCTGGTCCACAGGCTTTTCCTGGCTTCATTCTTTTCAGCGCTTTTCTCACCTCTTCTTCCGTAATCATGGGAACTGGTCCTTCTGTTGGGAGAGATAAAAAAATTGGTGGATGATCGAACTCAATGTTGGATATGTGTTCGAAATATTCTTTCCAACGCTGACATATGTCGCTATTCGAGCGCATAAGTTTTCCGTTCTGGTCCCTTATGAGTCTGACGTGGGTGATGTCCTTCGCTGCTGTAGCTCTGGCTTTGCAAATTCGGAAGATTTCTTTCTCTCGAGGCGTGTCAAGCTTGTTATATATCTCCATAGTAGCGATAGATCGAGATTTAGCTACGCTTCTCTTTGCATCTCTTTTTGCAAAGATATATTTGGCTCGATCATCCTCCGATCTGGAAATTTTCCATTGCTAAGAGCTGATTTCTTCAACTTTACCGCAGCTTGAACGATTTCATTCCACCACCAGGTTTCTTTGTCGACAATGCGTTTGCAACCTGGCTTTGTCCTGCTCAAGGTTGCTTCTCCGATCTCTTTTATACTGTCTCGTAGGAATTTCCAGTGCATTTCAGTAGATTCTGGGTATGTTCTTTCGAGAGTGTGAGGGAGAAATTTAGAGTGGACTTGATGCATGAAGCGCAGTTTATTGTCGTTGAATTTCCACCACTTTATCCTGGATATCTCGTTTATAGGATCGACTTTGCACGGCTTATGAGAGTAACGGAGGTCGATGACAACCGGTAGGTGCTGGGAGGTGACGTTGTCGCTGGGAATCACTTTGCAGTTGACAACAAGCTTCAGGTTGTTCCTCTGTGTGAGTCAGTAATCAATTTGAGATGATCTTCCACCACTGCAGTACGTGATGAGATGGGAATCCCGTTTCAGAAAGAATGTGTTGCAGATTGAAAGATCATGTTCCTCCGCGAAGTGAATAATTTTCGTCCCGTCTTCGTTGACTTTGCCATATCCTTTTCCTCCGTGAGTTCTCTTATGCTGATCCGCGGTTTTTCCCACGTGTCCGTTCAAGTCACTTCCAATAAGTATGGTTTCCTCTGCTGAAAACTGCCTTGTGATGTAAAGTTGGTGCTGAGTTAAACGCATTGGAGGAGTATCCAGAAGACAATACACTTATTTGCTGTGTCGTGCCTTTTTGAATGCAATGTTGAAGAGACAAGGTGGGTCCGAACGTTTCGCTTTATCAAAGCATCTTCAGCGAATATATCATCTAAATAACAATGATGAGCACAGCAGCAGTATCCATCGAAGAGTCAAAATCAAAAAAAAAAGGAAATGAGGCAATGAACAAGCAATATGAAAACAAGAAAATACGAGAAACGAACCCAGGAATGATGATAATGATGAAGGGTCAGAGATGAGAGACCGCCGTAGAAGAATATATGTATAGACTATCAGAGAACACAAAAAACGATAAGTAGAGCGAGCGGAATGTGATCTTATAAAAGAGGAAGGAGAGAGAGGTGAGAGAGCTCTTCTGCCATTTCGCTCTTATTGTTAATATCGGGTTTATGAGTGTCAATCAGCAAGGCTTCAACAATCCTACGGCGAACAACATTAGTTTCGACATGCAAAATAGAGCCGGTGAGAACAACTTTTTCAGTCGGATGAGAAGCAAGAACATGTTGTGCAAAGGCGTTGGTTGCGTATGAACGGGCCTTAGGGTTCTTAGCTGCACGAATGTGTTCTATGGCCCTAGTATGGACTGGACGGCCTGTGTGACCGATATAGAACATTCCACATGAGCATGTTATCTTGTATACTGCACCTGATGTGCAACAGACACCAGCTTTTGCGCTCGAATATACAGGCTTCAGTGTTATAACAAACTCTATCATGATTACGATTTCTGCATAACAATGATTGAAGAGAGGCTGATGACTTCTCCAAAACATCCACATCTTCTAACCCTACATCATGAACAGCACGACGAATATCTCTAGAAAAAGCATCCGAGATGAATGGTATTGTAAAGATAACTCTGTTGTTCCGCTCTGTGGGCATGTTTATCCTTCGGCCGTAAGGCTTCTTGGAAAACGTGTACCCATTTTGGTTGAGAATAGTTTTGGCAGTAGCTACAGAGGCAGAACGGAGTTCAACAGAGCTAACCTTCGATGCTGTAGAAATAGTGTTCTTAATAATAGCACGTTTCACATGCATAGGATGGTTAGAACTGCTGTGCAGAAGAATGTTTTTGTTAGTGGGCTTCCTATACCATTTTGTCAGTAGGCGCTCTCCTGAAGAAGTTAGTGTAATATTCAAGAATGGAATAGAGTTATTAACAGCAACTTCTCTATTGAGACGAATGTGGTCAGCCTGATTGTTAAGGTATTCGAACAAACTGTTTATGGCTGCCTGGTCCCTGCTTATCACAATATAATCGTCAATGTATCGTTTGAGAAGCACAATGTCTCTACGAGGAGCTCCACGCTCTAAGAGGTGCATGTATGATACTGCTAGTAAAGGGGCTAAACGATTGCCCATGGCAAGGCCTCTGTTTTGTGAGTACATTATACCAGCGAACGAGAAGTGATTACATGACAAGCACAGGTGTAATAAGTCTTTTACATCCTGAATATCGAATCCTAGCAGGTTGAAGGAGTTACTGTTATTTCTATTATATCTATAACCGCATCAACAGCATCATGGTTTGAAACATTAGTGTACAGTGATTCAACATCGAAGCTCTCATAAACAATGTTATCACTAGTAATGTTCTGCAAGTCTTTGAGAAGTTGACTTGTGTTGATGAGATGAGTCGGTATGCAATTAAAGACAGGGTTTAGAATATTACAAAGTAGCCAAGATATTCTATCTGTAGGACCTCCACAGCCAGATATTATGGGCCTGATCTTGTACTGATTGAGATCGGTCCCGGCCAGCGCTATATCGAATTTGTGAGTCTTGATGAGAGTATAAATGACAGGAATACGAGGGTGATTGTCAATGAGACGGTTAACGATGCTAGTAGAAGTAATAGGTTTTTTAGAAAGAGAGTGAAACTTGGCAGTTAATGATTTGTGAGAACGAGAGAAGGCAGCTCTATTGGATAGAGTGTACAGAGAAGGATCGGAGAGATGAAATTCTGTTAGTTTCTTGTCCATATCTGCATTGACGACAACAAATTCTCCACCTTTGTCACTTCTAGTGATACGTATGCTATTAGTTCGAACAAGATCCTTGAGCGCTTTCAAAGCTATGCTTTCCTCTGAGGTCAAGTTGCGAGGAAGTCTAATAGATCTGTGATTTATAACAATATCACGAATCTTAGAAACCAATGTTAGTACAGCTCTATCGGAAGGAGCATATTTCGGAGGGAAGGAGGTGAACATGCGAGGGAATGGACAAGTAGAAATTAGTTTGCGAGTGACGGAATCAGAAGTCTCCGAGGGGTTAAGAGAAAATAAGGCTCGCCATCTCAAGGTTTGGCACAATTGTTGTAGGGAAACTTGCATACTAAATTCGATGTCACGTGGAAAAGCACAACTGGGAATAAAAGAAGTTATTCCAAATTATGGGGTGGTTACTGAGTACTGGGTGTTGTGAAGAGAGTTCGAGTTACATAGATCATGATAATTGCAAGTTGTCTTTCAGTTGTGTTGCTCTCCTTGCGAGACAAGGAGCGAGATGTGAGGGAATCAGCTATTCGCTGCGTATCTTTTCTGGCTCCAGAGGACATATCGATTGCCATCAACTGCCTGGCGAATGAGCGAGTAGACGAGGTTTTTCGAGTTTCGAGTTTTAAGGAAAATAATAGGACAAGTCAAAAGTAGACGAGGTTTTGAATTAAGGAAAATGAATTAACTCGAAAAATATAAATAAAAATGATAAATCATGAAAATTGAATGTAAAAAATTAGAATTCAGCTGCGTTTGCTGCTCGGAGCGAAGTTGGTGCAGCGCATTCACATCTTTTCCTTCACGAAAGAGCAGCGGGCGAGGGTCGTCAACATTATGCTAGCAGACAACCAAGGTTAGTTGGAGGGGTTGCAGCCATTCAACCGTGTGTAGAGGCAGGTTTTTGTTCACTCGGGACAAATCCAAATCTATTGTGACCAGGGCCGTAGATTTTCTGTTTTTGTTTTTCGCTTTTTTTCTCTCGATGATTTTCGAAAAAAAGTTTTTATTCGAAAAACCAAAATGTCGAGAAAAAAAAATTTCTCGAAATTTCGAAAACAGGTTCAAAAAAGTTTTTTTTTAGTTTTCAGCCGCCCTGCACAACTTATAGAGTGAGGAATGAATTCTGGTTTTGATTATAAACCTTTTTCAAACACAGATAATTTTTAGAATGGCCTAAATAAGTCTAGGTTTTTCTTCGAGGTGAACCTTTCATTTGAAGGAGGTTATTAAAAGAACGTGGTATTTCTATAAAATTTTCTTTCGCTCTTGTTTGAGAGATTAAATTGTTTGTTGTTGTTTTTGCCGGGGTGTTTCTTAGCACCCGCACAAATTTTTTCGAGCGCATAGATTTTCAAAATTTCAGAGTTCAACATTCAATTTTCCCAAAAAAATTTTTTCGGGTTTTTTGGAAAGTGCATAGTTTTTTTTCTACCCGCGGTGCGGGTCAGAGAAACATCCTGGTTTTCGCTGAAGGAGTCTTTAGCTTCCAACGGTGATTTTCATGATGTTTGGTTGTTGTAGACTGGTAATTAGAGACAATGACCATCTGATATGAAAAAATGTATAACAACTTTGAGAAGCATTATAAAATAATTCTTTAAAGTGAGAAAAAAGTTTCATTCAGATAAAACAATTTTTTTCTCGGTTTTTTTTTTGGTTTTTGAACTCGAAAAAAATTCGGGTTTTTCGCTCATTTCTGATTGTGAATACCAGAAAGCTTAGAATAATAAGGGGGACGAGAAGTTGGGAAAGAGAAATCGGCGAGTGATTCGTGAAAGAGAAGGTGATGCGGAAATGAGGACGGCGACTTAGTTGAGGGTAGTCTGAATTTTTGATGGCAATTGCCGGAAAGCGTGATTTCGTGGAGCTTGGTTCGTAAGATGCACTACATGCACCATACACAACACTTTCTGTTCCCTTTTTAATGACACACTTTTTTCAGAATTTTTCAAAGTCAAGCTATAATTTCACTGAAATCTCGGCTTAAGCTCAAGTCAATTTTAAGCTTACGAGACCGTAAGGCTCAGCAACTAAACCGTATATAAATGTGAAAAGAGTGCATTTTACAATCACGCTTTTCGGAATCGCGCTCTTAAACAATTGCTCATTTTGATAGGTCGACCGCTCATCATAATGAATATCTCAACCTTTGATGACAAAAATGCAACGAAAAGTAGCACTCGGAGGCAAACAGAGAAGAGAATAAATATCTACTTTTGAAAAAAAATTTCAAAATTCCTTTATTAACCTTGATTTTCCTTCCCCCTAACTTCATGTTGGTGACGATCAAAACAAGCTGACCTTTGGTGAATAAAGAAATTTTCAAGTTCACAAAAACTAGGCACTTGGCAGAAATTGAAAAGCTACCGAATCAGCGAGAAAAATTAGGTTTAGGGTAGACGTATTTTGAATTCAAGTAGGTAATCGCTGAAGTTTTGACAGCTTGAAATTCAACAACAGATTGGCTAAATTCGGGTTTTCTCCAGTTTAAGGTTTATCTATAAAAGGCGTGCTAGCGTATAATTTGATGTGCGAACAAGGTCGGAAAGAATCCGGAAGCTTTCATAAATTGAGCCAAAAAATATGTTTACTTATAATTTCTGCCTCCAACCTTAACTCTAAAACACGCAAGAGAATTACCTGTAAACGGCTGTGACTTCTGGAAAAGACGCATCGTTTTTCCAGGAAGCCTTCGGAAGTTGGGATTGTTGAAGATGATCCCAAAATGGGTTAAAGAAGCCAAGGATTCTGACCCCGCCTCCTATGTGAGTCTTCACCTCAGTAATATTTGATAATTTTCCAAAATAACTTAAAGATAATTTTTTTAATATTTCTGAGATAATATTGGTGTTCTTCTCTAAAAAAAATTTTTTTTATGGTAGCAATTTGAGTATGCATTTGATGCATAAACCTGCCATGGGAAATATAAGACTGTGAGAGGCTGAATTTTATCTCAGCCTTGGTTATTTCTGTAATAAAAGTCCTTGTCAAAGTGATATTTTTCAGGACGGCAGTTCGATCAACTTCGCCTTTTCTCTCTTCATCGATGACGAAGAGCCTCTGCAAACTTTTCTCACGGTTACCAATCTTGACGAGAATGTTTCTTAGCGCCCACCAAAGAAGCGTGAGATTGAAAGAGAGAAGGCTATAAAAGCAGAGATGACCATGGAGAAAGATTATTTATATTAGTATAGTTGAGATTAAGACTGATCATGGCTGTAATATTACCGTTCTATTCTAGAATGGGATTTTAAAATTTGTTTGAATAGTGGATAGATTAGAACCAAGATCTTACCCGCAGTAAGGAGCTTTCAAAAAAACCCAGTTTCAAAAACTTCGCAAGTAAAGATTTGGCGAGTCAGACCGTAAGACACCTTTAACTCGCAAAGAAATGATTTGGACTATCTCATAGCAAAATTATTCAGTTGATAATTTTGAATTCCGACGAATTTTTCGGCAGATAAAGAGCGATGAATGGTTGTTAATCTCGATTAAGTGTGTGATTTATCGTCTAACGATAACTTATTGATACTCATTGCTGAAATGAGTCATAGAAAGATTGTTCGTGCGTCCGAAGAGTACTACTTAATCCACTTAAGTGGTTTCTTTTGACAGAGACATGTTGATTGTTTAAAAAAAGTCGGTTTTGTTGAAATGAAAATTTGCAAAGATGAAGACCTTCCCGTTCATAAATGTTGCAAAAAGGGTCCCTCCTAAGTTGTTAAATCTGCATAGTTCACCAGACGTCCTGTTTAACTGTTTAAAATTTTTTTGAAAACGACCGTTTTTCGAGCGGGAGAGTATGGATTAATGGATAAGCGTGCTAAAGGTAAAGAGCGGAAAAAGGGACAGTCAGTTATTATCCTAGATACCATCCCTGAAAGAACGGTCATTTTTCGAATTTTTCAACAGTTCTGGTGACCTATGTGTATGGGCCTTAAAACGTGCATTATATTGTGTGCGTGTGTAGCTCAGTGGGTAAGAGCATCGTCCGGAAAGCGAAGGTCGCTGGTTCGGTTCCCGTCACACCACACGAGTTTCTGCGAACAATCCGCTCCTCTGCTTGGTTTAGAAATACGTTGCTTGAGATGAACGAGGAATAGGGAATACTCTTGATCACAAATTCGAAGCAGAGAGGCGCTGTCAGATGGTCGGTCGAACACAACTGTAGAACTCCCTTGTGCAGGCGCTGATGTTGACGAGTCTGCGTTCTTCTCTTAGCGGGTGTTTGGAATGGTGCGATGTCATTCTGCAGGACGAGAAGTACCCGCAGCCCGAGTCTTTTACCGCTCTCTGCAAGAGGTCGGTTTAAGGCGAAGCTTTCTAAGACTTCCCGAAATTTATTGTTAGCGCTTGCTGGTCAAATCAAAAGGTGTATAGGGAATTCGGTCTTATCACAGTTGACAAGGGCTCCAGAGAACAAACAAAAGCTGCGTTTTGTAAGAAAGAGAACAGGTTTGAATCCGCTCAGTAGAAAACCCTTCGTCCTTCTTATAGTTCATTCATTGAAATATTCGGGTTGGGAAATCTTGAGAGCCATAATTATCTTAATAGATAGGCTTCATGTGCATCAAACTCGAATGCAGAGCTTGTCGTCTTATAACATCGACGAATCTTAATGACTGAAATGTCCCGAGAACAACAGTTCAAAGGAAAAGAGAGGGTATGGAAGCTTACATAGGAACATAAGATTACGAAACACATGGAGAATAGAAATGGCAGCATGACATGGATGTTATTGGTGAAGAGTGCATCTTGAAATTAGGTCTGGATCATAAACAGAGATTGGGACATCGCGAATAATATTACAAAGTAAGATTGGTGTATTAATGAAATAAGAAGCCCGTGAACTTTAGTCTTCGAGCTCAGTTTTTTCCTTAATGATCGTGAATGGACGGCGTTAAAGTGCCCGAATTGAGGATCTCTCGCCTCTATCATTCGACAATTATTTATCAACAGGCGAGTACATTTATACAGAGCAGGCATGTACTACGTCAGCAGGGTTTTTTTTAGTGTGCAATAAAAAGGTACAGACGCCCGTCGAAATCAGGAAAAATTTCTTTTACATAAGGGTTCCCCCTTATGATTAAAAAAACAGAGGCCCACCGACAGAAGGTCTTACATGACTATTTAACCCCCGTACGTCAGTTTTCTAACATCGACTAGATAGTATCAATAGAAGTTCACTTATCTTGATATTATCTAGAATTAGAAGATTCATCATCTCATCTTCCATAACTCTTCTGTCTTAAACTGTTATTCTGAAGTTATGCTACAAAAAATTCGCATTCGCTTCACGTGTGACTAAGAGAAGAAGGCATTCGAGCATTCCCTCGCTTTGGGTTTGAAACGTGGCAAAGAAGTGAAGGAGTTTTTTATGCTGCAGTGGCAACAGCGAATCCGTGTCGCAGAAACTGCTGATCTACCAATGCACACAGAATGTCATTCTGACCATGGAATCGGATGTTGATAAGTTAGTATTGATTCAAGTTTTTTGAAACTTCCAATATTATCAGTTCATCATACAGTGTTAGAATCTAGTCGAGAATCAGGTTAAAACGCATAGATATTCATTCAGCATCTTTAAATACAGTAGCATACTGGTCTTAAAAACCGTAATGGTTCACCGACGAGATCGGTATACTCAACCTTCTCACTGATGTGATCACACTTGAGTGACAGTGGTTGGCTCTACAAGATAGGTTTTTCCTCATTCAGGAAATTGCGTATCCTGTCTGGAAGCGAGAATATGTGCGAGGTACATTATTATAGACTTTCCAACCGAAAAAATGAAAAGTTGACGATTGGCATTGGTTTTCGAGAAATGAAAGAGTTATACTACGTATAAACGAGTACTTGGCTCCTCGAAGAAACCAACATCAGGGAACGATGTAGTATTCGACTGCTGCCTTCACTGCAGACTCTCGCTGAGAGCATCCTCTTCTCTCCTCATCTCTTCATTCACTCTTCAGGTAGAAAGCTCTCCAAACATAAATTGACTACCTACTGAAACATCCACAATTGAGATACTTTGACTTCCAGGATTCACATCTCTTCTAACAAGCTTATAGAATCTTGACAAAAGATACAAAAAAGCGTGTAGATGAAGAAAACTAAAACTATTTCGAGACCTTGGAGGGACCCAGAGCTTGCGAGAAAAAGAACATGAGTATATTATACGAACTGAACATTTCATTGCTAGCCTTTTTGAGTATCTCATAGATTGTCGGGTAACACGACATTTCACGCCGCGACATTTCACACCCGAATTTCGAAATATAGCAATATTTTTGCTCTGTTTTGGTTAGTTAAGTTTACGCTAAAGAGGCCGTACGGCTTAGTACAAGACCGTGTAGAACAACTAGCCAAATATACACATTATTAAAGCTTTGAAAAAAATATTGCGAAATTTTTGGTGCGAAATTTAATGGAACCAGATTGAGGCATTTGATAGCAGGGGTTATTTAGTCATGTCCGGTCGCCTGTCGGCTAGCGTCTGTCTTTTAACTCAAAAGGGGGACCCTTATGTGAAATTTTTAATCTCACAAGTGTGGAAATTTTTCAAAAACTTTTTATCTCATAAAATTGAAACTTGAAAAAAAAAATTCCAGATGTAAGGCAAGTGTCTGTATACAAAAATTTTCGCCTCCGGTGGACGTCTGTAGGATTTTCGGGTCAACTAAAAAACCCTGTTTGATAAACCCATAGTGATTGTTTGAGTAATATCCTGCTAAACAATGGTTACCTGATCAAGAAAGGAGAATTGTTACGATGCGAGTCCTTTTTGAATAACAAAGACTTTTCGGAGCAGCTTTTATGTATAAGGTTTTTTGAAATTCAATTTGAATGATAAATACGCTTCCAGAAGGCTCAGAAGAAGAGAAAGTCATCATGAGAGCATCGACAGTTCTATCCCGAATGGACCAATGTGACTCGGAGGGAAGGTGACGACCAGAATGTTTCTCTGACCCGCAGCGCGGTTAAAAAAATCTATGCGCTCTCCCAAAAACCCGAAAAACAAAGAAATATATGCGCTTGAAAAAAATTTTCTCCTGGTTTTTTCGTATGGAAAGTACAAATCATTGGAAAAATTGAAAGTTGAACTTTGAAATTTTGAAAATCTATGCGCTTGAAAAAAGTTGTGCGGGTGCTAAGAAACACCCTGGTGACGACGTCATTCTTTCTCCGATCATGCGTGTTTTTATCTCGAAGTTTATAGTGTATTGTAAATTTTTGGCTCCGTCCATGCCCTAAAGTCTGGTTTACTAAGTGTGGGACACCTTTGACATAGCCTTCCAGCCTTATAGTCTGGAATATTTACGACATCTTCTTCTTCCTAGCGTTTTTCCCGCTGCTGGGCAGGGTCCGCTTTATAGACTGCACCACGCCATTTTACCCGATCAGATGTGTCTTCAGTCTTCAGCCCCGCCGTCACCATGTCTACTTCGAAGCAGTCTCGCCAACTAGTTTTGGGTCTGCCTCTGGGTATTTTGCCATCTACTTCGAGATTCCAGGACGATTGAGAAATGGAATAGGGATTTGATCTCATCACGTGCCCGTACCAACTCAGCTTGTCGGATATAGGGGCGATGCCTAGACGTTCTCGGATGGTTTCATTTCGCACCTTGTCTAGAAGAGTGAGTCCGAGGCTCCATCTCAGCATTTTCATCTCCATAAACTGCAGCATCTGTAGAACCTTTGATGAACATGGAGCACATTCGAGGCCGTACAACTCGAATGGTCTGACAACTGATCGGTAAATTTTACTTATTAGTCTGTCAGGCATTTGCTTTTCGCATAGTACACCGGTTGATTCCCTCCATTTGAGCCATGCAGCATTGAATCTCGCATCAACTGTAACCTTGGGATCTAGGTCTGAGGTGATGTAGGATCCAAGGTACTTGAAGCCATTTCCGGAGTTCGGTGCTCTTGACTTTCATGTGATTCGAGGTACTCTTTCACAATTAAAAGTGCTCGGTGTTTTGGAGGTTTAGTCGTAAAGCATAGTCATTATAACGTTCGTTCCACTCTCCTAGCTGTCTCTCTCTCTCCAAGTCCTCTCATGTGTCGCAACATAACACAACGTCGTCAGTATACAATAGAGTTATCGGGGGACATTATCAGTATGGAGAGAAGAGTGGAAAGTGCGGAACCTTGATGAACTCCTACATCAACCTTGAGTGACTCCGAAGTACCCGCCGCTGGACTTCTTACGGTACTTCTAGGATCAGCATACATCATTTGAATCCATCTTATGTACTATTCTGGGACTAGGTGGTATCGGAGGGAGAACAGCTCATGAGGCACACGGTCGAAATGTAGGACATGATGATCAAAAGTAATTTTTGCAAGACTTTCATTTTTTTTAACTTTTGTTGTAAATTTGCATTTACTTTTCTTTTTAACTGTTGGAAGTATCTCAATTCAAAAGCGAGGAATATGCAGAGTTGCTTGGCGAAAGCTGTTGGAGAAGGTAGCTCTCTCTTCTCGAATGAGTCCCAGTAGGAAAGTTTTGGAGATGGTAATGGAGCACATCATACGGTACTTGACGGACGAGAAGCGGACATTCGAGGTGGGTGGGTATGTAAGAGAAATATCACCAGTTTTATTCATGGTTGTTCAGAGAAGAAATTTGTGATTTTTCCGTGATCACTGTGTATCATCATTTAAAAACAATTTTTTACAAAAGCGATAGTGACCCATCTCGTAATACATAGAAACCCGCTCATGACAGAATGAATTAGTTTGTTTATTCAAAAAAAATTAACAAGGTTTTATCTTTGTGATCGAGTTACAATGGTATCTGAACGTCAAATAGGAGAAGTGCTGACTGGGGTTAGACATAGCCAGTTGAAAACTTATTGGAAATGAGACCATTATGTTTTTCCAACCAGCACTGCGAGTTTAATCTATGCGCTTTCCAAGAAGGCTAGTGATACGTAGGCTCTGTTTGTCTGCATCATCTTTTTTACATCATACACTCTCTTCTCTTATCTCGAGGACTGTCGTTTCCCTTATGATTAGAGGTCTTGACATACATATCTGCGGGTAGAAAGAAACAGCCTTAAGGAGACCCGAAAAAAAAACAGGAAATTTGGCTTGAGATAAACTATTTTGTAAATAAAGAAGGAAATGATTGTGTTGGAAGGAGTTCCGAGAGAAGGCCTGTTATGAGATGAACGATCTCCTTTTCCCATTGGCCGAAGAGGATAAGAAAGTCATTGCCATGGACGTCTCTAATGAGGTTTTAAGTTTGAGTTGATAGAGTTGTTTAAAGGTCCGAGATTTGTGACCAAAGTGTTTCCTCTCATCCGCAGTGTGGGTAAAGTCTATGCGCAATATTTTACGCTTTCCAAAAAAAGGCTAGTGATATAAATTTTATGTTCGTATGCGTTTCTCTCCGTTTTTCTCCTAAAATTACCTGAAGCTGAAAAGTCAGTCTTTCTTTAGGAACACAAACTTAACGGAGGCCTTTTAGAAGACTTCAGATTTGAAGATCGGGTTTTTGGTGAGTACAAAGCCCCTACCCAAATTTGCTGGACATGGCCACATCCAGCTATAGATGGTGAATAATTTTCAATCCCTGATTACAAGGTTCATTTGTTTTGCAGACAGCTCCGAGCACGTACACAAAATGGAGATGCTCTCTGATTCTTCTGGCTCTTCTCAAGAATTCCGAGGACATGGATATTCTTCTCTGCACCCTACTTGACAATATGGTGAACTCTTACTTAGTTGACTCATGAGCTTCCTGCTGCGATGAGTTACAACAAAAAATTTCATTTTCTGGGGGGGGGGGGGGTTTCACGATGCTACAGATAAAGGTCTCGCACTTTGTAATTTATTCGACATCGATGGAGATCTTTAGAATTGTGTTATTCAAAAAGAACTAAAAACTCGCTCCAAAAAGTGTGATATAAGACGATGCTGGGAATATTTTTCGCCAAAATGCTCAAAATGTTGTTCCTCAGCCAAAAACTTTATTTTGCCAAGATTTCGAGTACGCGAACTTGGGAGAAGGAAATTCCGATATTAGTCTTTTTTTAGCTGCCAAAATAGGGACGAAGAATCGGCCACTATTTCGCAGTGCCAAATGATGAATGACTCTGTGGCCAAGTTTTGTTCCTGCCAAATCACGGACAATTTTGTTTTTACTTTGTGACATGTTTTGGCACTGCCAAACTCGGCTCTTTTTTTGAACACTTTTTGTCCGTTGAACAAAGCTCCGCAACGACCACATATTAACCACTTATAGCGACGTACCCCAACCGAGTTTAGTAAACAAGTGAGAAAAATGTATGTTGCTGCGCTAGTACGTAAAGATTTGTGTGGCGGTTGTAGTCGGTTTAATTACCCAAGTTTGAGGTAAAGATTCGATCCGGCTCGTTTAAAGACGTGGCCTGAACCACACATTTAAAGAGATCAAAGTCTAGTATTTGCACTCCCCAAAGAGTTCCTGAGAGCGATCCTCCATCATCACAGAAATGAGGCTAAGAATTTGCAGGGGCTACAAAAAAAGCCCGATTTTGGCAGTGACAAAACAAGGACAAAAATCCCGGTTCTGGCAGTGGCAAAACAAGGACAAAAAAAACCGATTTTGGCAGTGACAAAACAAGGACAAACAAAAACCCGATTTCGGCAGTGACAAAACAAGGACAAACAAAAACCCGATTTTGGCAGAGACAAAACAAGGACAATCAAAAACCGGATTCTGGCAGTGACAAAACGAGTACAAAGTAGAAAGCTTGTTTTTTGACGGTTTTTTTTGGCAGGCCCGTCAAAACGCATGTTATTTGCTGCCATTTATCATGGCGCTTTTTTTCCGTTTCTTGCCATGGAAAAGCTTGGTTTTTCAAGGGAAATCTGCCCGAGGAACAACATTTTGAGCATTTTGGCGAAAATTATTCTCAGCATCGTCTTATATATATACACACTTCGTATACATACGAAAGGTCTAATAAATGAATGAATGAATCTATTGCAAGTTGAGATAACGATGCTATTCGCGTCGGAATTAGTGGAGCAGCGAGTGGTTGGGAGTTGCCTGCTGGGATTGGCGTGCTCCCTGAATCAGGGAATGCTCATGAAGCATGTCGACAAACTCAGACATGCAATCACCATTGACTATCCCATCGTGCAGGTGAGAATCCCAACCAATCAATATTTTTTATTGACTTGAGCTTTATTCACCGACGGAAAATTATACATAGAGGTGAGTGTGTATGCGAGAAATTGGTAAGATTATCATTTCAGGATATTTTGATTAGGATGTTTTTTATACTAAGATCGGTTTTTTGAGGGAACTAGTTGATGTCACTGTTGTTATGTACAGGGATGAACCCGTCACCGATCACGACGCCTTACTGAATTTACCCATTTCAGTTACGACTTCCAGAAGGAAAAATTCTGGGTTTTTGATGGCCATTCCGAAGATTGAGACGTTTATTACAGGCAATTTTGATTGAAGGAAGAAGCCCTGAAGGCACTGGCCGATGTAATTTGTGTACATGAGGAAGCAGAAGTAGCCAAGTGGGCATTTCCCGAATGGGAGGAGGGAGAGAGAGTACAGCAGCTCGTCGCCTTGTTTACAAACTTCTTCTTCTCACAGGTTTATAACTACTTTGGATATTCTTATTCATAGTCTAAAGGGGGCCAGCTATGAAGACATGTTCTCTCTCTCTCTCTCTCTCTCTCTCTCTCTCTCTCTCTCTCTCTCTCTCCATCTTTTTCTCATGACCTTACTCTCTCCCTATCTCGATTAATGACTCCAGAATCACATCGTGGCATGCATGGCAGTGGAGTCCTCTCTTCGGATGCTCGCGATGCAGTCGTTGGTGTGGCCCTCGCTCACCTGGAAACTCATCCTCTTCTCCATCAAAGCAAAATCTGATTCACTCCACACGAGAACACGCTCCAGGGTCATCCAATTCTTCAGTGAGATGGCTAAAAATGATGTCCACATGAGGTTCAGCTTTCAAAGTTATGCCAGACTCATCAGCATAAATGAGTCATATCCGGATATTTATATCATAGGTAAAATCTGGCTTGATTTTTCAATAGGTCGATCACTAAAGTGGGCTGAAAATTTCCACTTTTAACTTGACGAAACCGGTTGAGACTGAGTTATGAGTAAAGAATCCTTTTATTCATGAACATCAATGAAGATTTTTTCTTCAACTTTCAGAAAGTGTGATCCATTTATTTCGAGTGGGGAAGAGGGTCGATAGTTCGGTCGCCCTAGATAATTTTTTTGCCGGTTGGCAGTTTACGTATGATTTATACTGATGGAACAAAAAGTAAGCTTTTCATCGCTTTTTTTCTTGAGCAAGAATTTACAGCCAGGTTCTATCCAGTTGATATGTTACCTGTTTCGAGGCTAATTTATCGATTAGTTCAGCATGATAGATAGTGAATCTGTTAATTCAAATACATAAAGTGTTGTGTGTGTGCAGAGTGCATCTGGTACACTCGCTACATTCACTGCTGCGTTATTCCAACTCGCAATTCTCCCTATTCCCTCCTTCGGTCCTCTCCAAAATCGCCTCAAGAATCATCGAACTGACAAAATCTACTCAAACTTCACAGGTTAATTTCCAATTACGAGATTAAACACCAGGAAAAAAACTTTTAAGAACATAACAAATTAGTGCATCGATTGCTCTTATTGTCATTGTCAATATATTGTCACAATTATCGCCATCAATATTGATTTTAATGTAATAATAATCTTCCTCCCGCTTGTTCCCGCCTCGCGGCACGGTACGTGCTCCCCTGAAATGCAGGACAGGCCTATCCTGGTAGAACCAGTGGCTGCCCGCTGGATCACTGCTAGTATGAATAGCAGCAGTGGGGAGAGTCAGATTCGTGCATGAGAACTACCAACATTTCTTAACCCCTTGGTTTGGGTGGATCTTTCCGGGCTGGAAGTAGAACTCGGGATTCTTCGCACAAAAGTCGAACACACTAATATTATGCCCTGCTCAGACTATTGATTTTAATGTATAATTGCAATATTTAAAAAAAAGTTACAAAAGGTTTGAAATTGAGGAACTGCCGTCGCATTGGATGCTGTTGTGTGTGAGTGTTCAGCACGTAGTAGATGAACCGGACAATCGCTTCAACCAATCCCTCATTCCCTCCCTCTCACATCTTCAATGGCGCAGCATCTTGCACAAGTTGAAGTGGACGCTCAGGAAGGTCGACATCGCCATCGAGGTCAACTCCAGTCATATAAGTCCAAGCTTCCTCTATTCAATATATAAGAATTTTCAAAAGCGAGAGTTTTAAGAGATCGGAAAGAGAGATTTTTATGACAAGAAATTCAACAGCGAAAATGGATATCGATGGAAATTTTTTTTTAAAACATTCGGTTACGGTAGAGTTATAAAGATGAAACGGTGAATGAGTTTTGACAGGTTAGCATGAATAATTTGGTAGTAGTAGTTCTAAAGAATCCTCTGGTAGCTCAAAAGTTACATCAAGTGTTACAGAAGAAAAGTTGTAGATATTAGTGCTTCTTACTTCTTTCCGAGTCAAGTACAAGTTAGTAGGGCCATTACTAAAGCACGCCGTGCACGCCAAATCATTAATAATGTACGCCAACGCGCGGGAAAGAGAAAGAGTGTTTGACGCACTATTGTGTTTCACACTATAATTAATTTCCTCCAAAAAATATGAATTTTCTTCAATAATATCATGCCATATCAAGCAGCATATGTGCGAAAGTTTAATAAACCATTGACGAAGGGCGACGTTTTAAATAAAGCACATGGGGCGAATTTAAGAATTTTCCCGCGCGTTGGCGTGCATTAGTAATGATTTGGCGTGCGCGGCGTGCTTTAGTAACGGCCGTTGATAGGGCACAACATTATACAATTGTTCTGTCCTTCAATTCAAGATATTGGTGAGAAACTGCTCGTCGGAACTCCAATTCGGTGAAAATGTAATTTTGTGACGAAATGACTTCTTCCGTATATTAGGACGGTTATCCATATGCTTCGTTGTGGAACGCCTATAAGGTTGCGGCCTGTTTTTTTTTTTTACTAATAAGACATTTAGTTTTTTTTTCTTTTTCCAGAACTATTCTTTCTTAGGCATATTGGAAGAAGCGCCTCTTGGCAGTTTGCCAAGAATTTTTACTAGGCGCCTTTTAGTTATATCTCTTGGATGGATATTTTTCCAGAGGGTGGGCAGCATTTACCAAGAGGACAAGCTGGATGCGATGCTGAGGAGGTTGAAAGAGAAGATGCTGAAGTGGATTAGTGAGGGGGCGGAGGGTGGAAAGTGCAGGGAGAAGAAGGCCGACCTACTTGATGTCAACTCAAATATCGACGACTATCCGAAGTCAGGCCATTCTTATGAATAGTTTTTTTATTGTTGGTAATGTAGCTTCTTCATCGCCGAAGGAGGATATTCTCAGAGTCATCGCAGACATCGTTCAAGAATTCGGTATAACTTGTAGAGGAATGGGCAAATGTGGCGTTGCATCGACGAGTCTCTCTGGTGAACCAGCCATATCAGAGAATAGATATTAATAGCAAAAAATAAAAACGACCACTCACAATTTTATCGCTGATTGGATGAGGAATTGAATATGTAAGAACAACTTCAGCTTTTGAGAACACAACAATAGAGCTTAGGTATTGTAGTTCGGAGTCACGTTGCCATTGAGAAAAAAAAACTTTAAAACCGAGTGGTTTTCTCAGATATGAAACAGAAAACATGTAAGAGAACATGATTTTGTGTTTCAGTGCGAATATGGAGATCAATCTGCATGTAAAAAAAGAAGAAATGCTTTGAAAAACAATATTTGTTTCCGAAAGGTTTTAGATTTCTCGGTTTCTTTCGAATCTCTCAAGATATGAACTCATGATTTCCTTGTAAATTGTTAATTTGATGAAACAATTTAATTTTGCCTTTGTTTTCAGGGGTAACTTGACTGGTTATTGAATTAAGCTGCTACTTGTTTTTTATTGATTCTGTGCGCTAAGTATTTTACTTGTGAATGTGAAAATACAGTGATAATATTCATGTCATAATGAATTTCATGTTCTAGAACTCTGTGTGGAATTCTTACCGGTTTTATTGTTCTTGAAGCAAATTTTGTGAAAGCGATCCTTGTAAATATTTCGTTCAATTAGGTTCTTGTTAATGTTATTAGAACGCAATAAATTATTTCAATTAACTTATTAACCAAAGCTCGGTTTCATTAAATCATACAAGTGACGGTTCCAAAAAAAAATAATTACAAACATCAACCGATTCCGAAATGGAACTATTCACTCCGAGCGTCATTCATTTATTCATTAAGAGAGCAAAAGAAGAATTAGTTTAAAGACCCGTTTATGGTGAAAGAATCAAAACAAGATACGGTAGTAGTTAAGGCAGTGCTCCCTCTTGGTACACCTTTCATTCACAGCTATTCAGAGAAGACCCCTTTTCCTCTTGGAGGTCTTTTTATTCGCAGCCAGTCTGGGTTGTGAGAAGAGACTCCAAGAGCTCCTCCTTCATATTCTCTTTCTCCTCCGGTATAACATTCTTGCTCGGAGTCATCTGCAAAAGAACCTTTCAATAGTGTCATAAACTTCAACTTGCTTTTTTTCAGATATGAGAAATCAGTTACAATGGACTATCATCATAGATTTTAAAAACTCAATCAACCAAATTAGCTATTTTCCACAGACAAATCTCTCTAAATTCTTTGAAACCGTCTGACAAAAACTACGATATTTGTCAATAGAAAAAAGAAAGCTTTGATTATTTTAAACTAGAGACGCCAATCTTTATTTTGAATATAAATACTTTCTTTGCTTTATGTGAGAAATAAAACGGATTTTTTTTAATAATTACATTTGTGTTTCTACTTCGTTCTACTTTCTCGTGATCTACACGTTCTTTGTAGCTTTCTTTTTAAAACGTCTGATTTCTACTACTGAGAAATTTTAGCTACAATCCCATACTTTTCAAAAACTACCTGAACTTCCGGAGAAGCCTCGGTGCTCGGCGGTGGTTTCTGCTGCATGGCTCGCGGCGTTCTCTTCGGCGACCCTAGAATATCGCCCAGCGGGACATGGAAGGAAGTATTTTGGCGGGAGGACGGCGTCGCGCCTGTCTCGTCCATATCCGCCAGCTGCTCGGAGGCGCCGTCTCTGCCCAACGAGTCGTCCGCAAAGGAAGTCGTTGGCGTCCCGTGCAACGCTGGTGCGGTCAAGGGCGCCGGATTCGTAGGGAAGGGCGGGAAGTTGGAGGAGGAGGGAAAGTTGATAGGACCACAGCCGAATGAGGAGCCGCCGCCTAACGGTGCCTCGTATCGCATTGAGGGCGCTGTTAGGCCAGCGAAAGGCGGAAAGGAGACGTGGTTTGAGGGCTGCTGCTGATGCATAGCAAAGGAGTTGTTCGTCAGAGTGGAGGAATTCACGAAGGAAGAGAAGCTGGCTAACTGCAGCTGCAATCAGGCTATTTTTATCACTAGAAGCGTGTAGATCAATAAGACTCATCAAGACGAAAGAAGGCAAAAATCGAAATTTCCCGACTTAATGGCGTTTCAGGTCCGATTGAATAGATACTAGAGTGTTGAAAGTTGAATTTGATTTTTCGTGGCAAATTCAAATATTGTGGAACAACGCATCTGTATAGTTAAGAGTCGGAGAACGTGCCACAAGAACACAAGGAAATAAATTAAGGGGATGTTCAGAGGCATCTTTCTATGGCAGACATCACCAAGCTAATCGACCTCTTCATGAGCTCGAAACAGACTGGCAACAGTGGCCATTCGTGACTCTACAGCCTTAAGAGCCTGTCACGGATGGAGCCGGATCATCCAGTCCAGAATCGAGCGCGACCTCAGGTGGCGGATAGAGGGATGCCTCCCTACGAATTATTCGTGCTGGGAGGTAGCGGGAGAAATCCCGCCGCGGACCAAAACTGGGTAGTATAGCTCGTCAAAGGAGGGTGATGCCGGACCGGCCTGGGCATGCCACCGGACAAAACATCAGCCGATACTCCGCTATACTTTTCAATGGCGAGTCGAGGCGCCAGTCAAATAGCCTCTTGCCTATCTCCGGTCAACGACAGGCGAGACGTCTCTACTCCCACCCAAAACGATGCTAGGCCGGCTTGACCACCCACTCACAAGGCCTATAGCATGAACAGGTTGCTACAACGATGTCTGCCTTCACAAGGTGCAGCATGACAGTCTCAGGACTGCAAAGGACATCAAAACCCTTCTCCGGACGCATCTTGTCCGAAGAACACGAGAACTTCTCTCATTAAAGAGAGTGTTCATAACCAAGTCTTCGATGCGGGATGCTTGCCGGCAACAACAACAACAACCTCTTCATGAGCACAAGCGTGCCCAACTACATCAAGAAATGGCTCTCTTCGTATCTGAGAGGACGCACACTATTCCGCAACACCTTTTCGAGCTCCCGGCTGATCAGAAACGGAGTCCCACAAGGCAGCACCCTCTCGCCCACGCTGTTCAACCTCTATCTACGCGACCTCTCCTCCGATAGCGCTCACACCAATGTAATAACTTACGCAGACGATATTACCATATGGGCCTCCAACTCGAATATCAACACCGCCTCGGAGTATGTACGTATGGCAATACCTGGGATCGAAAGCTTCTTGAACAATCGCTCCCTCACCATCTTTCCGGCCAAAAGTCAACTCATGCTCCTCACGCCTTCCAGCCGAGAATACAACACGGTCCTGGACGTATCCATCGGAGGAACCACCGTCCCAACTTTCTATGGCAGAAATTTCAAAGGTGAGTGATGGGTAAAATGATGTAGAAACGCAGCTTTCAAAGATGAAAAGATAAAAATTCCCTATTTTGTAAACATCTCCATATCATCGCTACTTCTTCCAAGTCAGCCACTGTCTTGATTTTCTTCAAATTAATGAGCATTTTGGAGCCCGATTCTTGAATAATTCAAGTTCATGTGCTTTTTTCAGAACGTAAAAAATTTGAAGATTTTTCCGGTTTAATATATGAAAAACTTCAGAACTTGATAATTTTGTTCTTTAAAAAAATGCTCAAAAAAACTTTGTACAGAACTATAACTATTGTGGCTTTGACTATGGAACCAATGACTGTTTGAAAATGACTATCGAAGCACTAACTATTTACAAATGACATTTTTTGATACTGTTGTAAATGACTAAGTTTGAAAATGACTATCGAAGCACTAACTATTTACAAATGACAATTTTGGATACTGTTGTAAATGACTAAGTTTGAAAATGACTATCGAAGCACTAACTATTTACAAATGACATTTTTGATACTGTTGTAAATGACTAAGTTTGAAAATGACTATCGAAGCACTAACTATTTACAAATGACATTTTTGATACTGTTGTAAATGACTAAGTTTGAAAATGACTATCGAAGCACTAACTATTTACAAATGACAATTTTGGATACTGTTGTAAATGACTAAGTTTGAAAATGACTATCGAAGCACTAACTATTTACAAATGACATTTTTGATACTGTTGTAAATGACTAAGTTTGAAAATGACTATCGAAGCACTAACTATTTACAAATGACATTTTTGATACTGTTGTAAATGACTAAGTTTGAAAATGACTATCGAAGCACTAACTATTTACAAATGACATTTTTGATACTGTTGTAAATGACTAAGTTTGAAAATGACTATCGAAGCACTAACTATTTACAAATGACATTTTTGATACTGTTGTAAATGACTAAGTTTGAAAATGACTATCGAAGCACTAACTATTTACAAATGACAATTTTGGATACTGTTGTAAATGACTAAGTTTGAAAATGACTATCGAAGCACTAACTATTTACAAATGACATTTTTTGATACTGTTGTAAATGACTAAGTTTGAAAATGACTATCGAAGCACTAACTATTTACAAATGACATTTTTTGATACTGTTGTAAATGACTAAGTTTGAAAATGACTATCGAAGCACTAACTATTTACAAATGACATTTTTGATACTGTTGTAAATGACTAAGTTTGAAAATGACTATCGAAGCACTAACTATTTACAAATGACATTTTTGATACTGTTGTAAATGAATAAGTTTGAAAATGACTATCGAAGCACTAACTATTTACAAATGACAATTTTGGATACTGTTGTAAATGACTAAGTTTGAAAATGACTATCGAAGCACTAACTATTTACAAATGACATTTTTTGATACTGTTGTAAATGACTAAGTTTGAAAATGACTATCGAAGCACTAACTATTCACAAATGACATTTTTTGATACTGTTGTAAATGACTAAGTTTGAAAATGACTATCGAAGCACTAACTACTTACAAATGACATTTTTGGATAATGTTGTAAATGACTAAGTTTGAAAATGACTATCGAAGCACTAACTATTTACAAATGACATTTTTGGATACTGTTGTGACAAACCTGTAGGTTTTTGATCTCACTCTTCTGCGTTCGAATCAAATCCTGTGCTGTTTTCCTCTTTTTATTTTCCTCTTTCAACTCCGCCAGTAGATAGTCTTTCTAAATTATCAAAAATGGATTTTATTTAAAATTAAACGGAAAATCAAATACATTTTATTCAGCCTTAAAATAAAATCACTGAAAAACTGACATAGGTCAAATTTTAAAAAAAAACTACCGCTGATTTATCGCAGGGTAAAGAATAATGATAAGGAAGCGAGCCTCTCTAATATTGACCTCTTAAACTGCCCGATCTCTGCTTTTTCTATAACTTTCACTTCTCACTTGCATATCTCTCGAATGGGTGGTTGTTTCAGTTTCTTGCCTGCCGTTAACCTATCAAGATCAGGGGTTATTTAGTCATCTCCGGTCGCCTCTCGGCAGGCGTCTGTTTTAGACCTTCGGCGGGTGTCTGTCTTTAAACTCGTATGGAGGGAGGGACTCTTTTGTGAAATTTTTTCATCTCACAAGGGTGAGAATTTTTCGCAAACTTTTTATCTCATAAAATTGAAACTTGAAAAAAATTTCCAGATGTAAGGCAAGTACAAAAATTTTCGCCTCCGGCGGGCGTCTGTAGGATTTTCGGACCAACTAAAAAACCCCTGATCAAGATTTGACGCTCGTCTGCTCTCTAATTCAACTCAAAGATGATTGACACTTGCTTTAAAACAAACATCAACCGTCAATGCGGCCATAGGGCCCAAAATGATGAGAGGCAAACGAGAGATAGAGTGCTCATAGAAGGGCAAGAGGTCGAAAAATAAGGTATAATATTATTGCTTGTCCATGCGAATTTCTACGGCAGTAAAGCTATAATGAGCTTTTTTTTAAGGGAGCGCCATTTACGAAGGACATATTTGCCTTCTCCCTTTCTCTCTCTCGCTCTCTATCTCTTCCTCTAACTCTCTTTATCTCTCTCTTCATCTCTCCCTCTCCCTTTCTCTCTCTCATTTTTGTTTCTTTTCCTATCTTATTTTTGACGGTATCAAGGAGATGAGAGGCAGATGAGGAGATGAGGAGATGAGGAGGTATCAAGGAGATGAGGAGGTACGGTATCGTGATGTACTCCCGAGTTTAACCTGCTCTGTGAGTTCTCTTGTAATAGACTTATAGTTCCTCAGTTCCATCTTTGCTTTATGAAATTTTTCTTCGTTCCGCAAGTTCCGCTCTTCCAATTGGCGCAGTTTCTGATGCATCTGAAACCATTACTGATTTGCATCACAGGAAATAATTCCATGATAAATAAATCAGAGTCTGAGATGCGAAAACACTAACTGATTGTCACATGAAAAACTGATAAACGTTTAGATACAGCGGACTCTGATATCTCTCTCTCTTTCTCTTTTTGAATCTATCTCATCTTTCTCGAAACACACTGGCAACAGTGGCCATTCGTGACTCTACAGCCTTAAGAGCCTGTCACGGATGGAGCCGGATTATCCAGTCCAGAATCGAGCGCGACCTCAGGTGGCGGATAGAGGGACGCCTCCCTACGAAGAATTCGTGCTGGGAGGTAGCGGGAGAAATCCCGCCGCGGACCAAAACTGGGTAGTATAGCTCGTCAAAGGAGGGCGATGCCGGACCGGTTTGGGCATGCCACCGGACAAAACATCAGCCGATACTCCGCTATACTTTTCAATGGCGAGTCGAGGCGCCATTAAAATAACCTCTTGCCCTTCTCTGGTTAACGAATGGGTCTCGCCAAGAGGATCGCCGACTGCGGTGCGAGTGTAGACGGAGAAAATCTCTCCGGACTCAAAAGGATCCTCAACACCAACCTATCCCAAAAGGACTCCCCTCGACAGGACCTATGGGCAAGACAACAACAACATCTCATCTTTATTCACTATTTATTAAATTTTATATAATATACAATTATAGTACACATGTGTGTGATTTATGAACGGCTTCCTAATTTACTCATAAAACTCAAAAAGTTCCTTCATCAAGTTGCCCTGTGTAATGATATTCTAGCAATGGATACCCTTTCATTGAAGACGTCGTCCCTCTCAGCCTCCTCCTCCGAAACTTCATCCAGTTCCCTGGCATAGAGAGTCCTCTGGCGGTAGTGTTCCCTCCCTCCCTGTCGGCCGCTCGCTATCGCTTCTCGATCTATCGGACTCGGATCGTGGCTACTGTAATCCGATGAGGGCTCCTCGGTCCTAGACGGAAAGCAGGCTTTTTCCATAGGTTAAAAATGTCTTGATTTTTCCATAGGTATATCGCTAAAGTAGGTTGAAATTCTCACTTTCCACTTTACGAACCGGTTGAGGCTGAGTTATGGCTAATGAAACGTTCTATTTATGTATAGGAATGAAGTTTTCCCTTTCGATTTTAGCTGTGAAAACTCTAATACTTCATTTCGAGTGAGGGAGAGGGTCGGTGGGTCGGTCGCCATAGATAATTTTTTGCCAGTTGGCAGTTTACCTATGGCTGTTTCTACATATTATCTCTGGACAAGTAGTTGAATGAAGAAAGAAGAAGAAAACAAGATAGTTTTTTATGTTAGTTAACGCTGTCAATTATTACGTAGTAATGAATATATAATGTAATTAGGCAGCATATGAGAGTTTAGTTGTTTTACCCTTACTGCGGGTAGATTTTAAGAATTAAAAAAATAGCTGGGAATTTTGTTTCTACTGTTTTTTTCTTAATTATTGCTCTCTATTCACTAAACGAATGATTTTCTGACATTACTCTTTCCGATCTTCCCGTTTTTCGCGGCTGGCAAGAGCCTCATCAGCAGGAACGAGTCTAATTCCTATGGGGTAGTAAAAACTTAGGTCAACTAGGTTCTTGTAATCAAAGTGATACATACGTTTCGTTACACAGTTTTTGTTACACATACACAGCCATTATATATTTGATCTACATGCTTTATTTAGTGGATAGAAATAAACTGCCTAGTAGCTCACCTACGGTGTGTCCTGACATCATATCTTATCTCTCGGTGCTTGTCCTGTCTGTCTCTTTCTCTTCTACGTGCATCGAAGCTCCGGTTCAGTGACGCCGGTTCCCTCTCATCCTCCTCAACGAAGCCTCCGGGCAGGGAAACGGGTCCTTTCGGTCTCTTTTGCACGGTGTTTGACCGATATTCTGGAGGGAGGGAAGAGGGGTCAATGTGAATCGAGCGACGCGCGGAAGAGCGGCGGTTCTGAAGAATGAAAAATCATTGTTTTTTGTTGAATTTTTCAGACAATGAGTTAGGTCAAAATTTCATTGTTGCAGTTTCAAACTTTCACTAAAACGACCAGGCTGTTTGTCCCCCTCTGTGATCGTCATCGGTCACCTAAGCCGTGACTTATAGGACGACATATGCTAATTGGGCCAGTTGCCAATTAAGATGGCTGCGTAGATCGCGCCTGATTGGCTGCGATTTTGATGATCTTTCTATGATCATTGTTCTTTCACTCCAGTCCTACTCGGTGACATTCCATGCCATTACTAAAGCACTCCACGCACGCCATTCACGCCAGTTCTTCACTAATGCACGCCACTGCGCAGGAAATAGAGAAAGAGTGTTTGACGCACTATTATGTTAATTTTTTTGATGAGGTCTCGTTGGCCTAAGCCGTGCGGCCTCTTTAGCGTAAACTTATATACGTGGTAGAGGCCGAAAGCTGCCGCGGAAGGGGTTGAGGCCGAAAGCCGCCCCAGGTCCCGGGTTGTGAGCCAGAATCGACTTGAGCCGCTCTTCCTTCAGTGTCTTGTTGCAGTAGTTTTACCAGTCCACTCCTGTTTGGCCATCCTTCATTCAATTGATTGAATAAGTATTCTTCTGTAAACCGCGTGGCAGGCAATCAACTCCAAGGCTTCACGACCACAAGTATCTTACTCCACAGACAGCGCTGGGCATAGAGACGAGAACGTGCCCAGTGGCTGTCGGTACACCCTCCGCGAAAGAAGCATGTACTCGGTAACACGACATTCCTCACCGTGATAGTTCGCACACAAAAAATCGCAAACTACATATTGTCAACAATGTTTTTTCATTGAAATCAAAGCTCAGTTGGTTCACGATAACGAGGACTTACGGTTTAATAAGAAACCGTCTGGAACAAAAAGCTACAAAAAAACACCTTTGAAAAAATATATTGCAAAATTCTGGTGCGAAATGTCATGGAAACACATTTACTTTGCTAATGAAAAAAACTATTGATGAGGTAACAGGAGGCACTAGAGAGCGATCGAGGGATAGAAAACTGAGAATACGAACAGAAATTTTTTGCTTTACTCGAATAGCTAATTAATTTTACCCACAGTGGGAATACTTATCGGACCTTGTTATACTTGATGTCATTTATCATGATGTATAAATTACAATTTTAAAAAAATGTTTTGAAAGAGCGATTAAGACTATGTTTGATGATACTGATTATTTCGACTAAAAATGTGGTGTCACTCTACTTGTGGTTGAAAACTAATACAATCAAAAGCCTTTGAGCTCTCTTTTTACTGCGTTATTCTCAAGTACTTTTGGAATTCAATACTCGATCAAACCTCTATTCAAAATCGAATAGCCTTCCAATAGTGAATCTTTGCTTCGGGGTTCTAACTGAAGAAAAACCGTTGAGCGCTAGTGCAGTTTAAGTGATCAGCATTTTTGACCAAAATAATTATATGAACGTAAAAAACTTTGTGTTTTTTGGACATAATGAAACCGAAATAAGTCCTGGAGGCGTTTAGCGGGTTTTTTTTGTTGATAAAAACAAAGCCCACGTCCAGGGGCTTTGTTTTGTCAGACGTCATGTCATTTCAGACAAAAAGTCATGTCAGACCTTCTGTCGGCGGGCCTCTGTTGCTCCAAATCATAAGGGGGGACCCTTAGGTAGAACAAAAAATTTTTTCGCGGGCCTATGTTTTTATCATAACAAGGGACAATTATGCGAGAAAAATTTTTTCCCGCTTTTGGCGGGCGTCTGTACCTTTTTCTTGCACACTAAAAAAACCTGCCTACGTCGCTCAATTAGGTTACGGTCTTATACTTAACGTTAATTAACCAAATCACCATGAAAGAAAAATGAAACAAACTTGTGCTATCTAATTATCTTTTTCCTCTCGTTCGAGAAGACTCTGTTTCTAGTGATTTTGAAGATGAATATTGGTAAAGTAACCAAGAAAGAGTCCTGGTTGACTTGGTTATTCTGTCGGTGCCTCTCCAGTTCTCTCTCCTTCTCTTCACGCTTCTCCTTTTTCTTCCCTCCAAATAGTCTATTGAACATCTGTCACACCTGCAAAGTTTAATATTAGCTCTGATCTCAAACTGGGAACTGTTTCACTTTAGGAACACCGCACTTAACTTGAGGCGTCGCGCTTTGCTTGGGAGACCACACTTACTTGGGGGGGCTTTTTTAAATTTTTGACAAATTTAGCCATTGAATTGACATTTTCTGGCACTTTTTGCGTTCAGGGACCCCCCCCCCCCTAAGAGAGGTTCATTTGGTCATACGTCTCACTTTGCCCCCCCAAGTAACAAATTGCCGGTTTCCCAATCCGATTATAAAAACAGAGTCGCGCGAAGAAAAATTTTTCTATAAGGGTTCCTGCTTATGATGAATGAGGCGGTAAGGATGAAAAGAGATTCAAAAAGAGGTCTTGGCGGCAGTATTCGAGCGTTCTTTTAATGGCCAAGGTCACTTCGTTGCATATAATCATTATATTATAATGCACAGAAGTTTTGACTACTACCTACTACTGAATAATTCCTCTTACTGATTAATTCCTACTTCTAAGTACTTGCTATCACTATTTCCTACTGACTCTCTCTAGTACATGACTACTTCCGTGCATAGCGATCCCTTCACCCAAACAGACCAGAAAAAACTTTCATCAACCTCATAAAATTACTGATTCAAACGATATAATTCACTGGCTGGACCCTTCTAAATGTAGTTAGTGAGCGTAATTAACGAATGCCATATGCATACTAGAATTGAAACGCTCAGTTGTATCATGATGTGATGAGAAGAGCGTATGTACCGATTTGGCAACTCAGCCAACAATGAAACTCTGATAAAATCACTGCTCATTCTTCTATTCTCAATAGAACACTGTTACACTTACATGATCGAGCTATAGTTTTTGTCACAAACGCTCATGCCTCTCTAGAGAGATGACTTTGATAAGCATCTCTCAAGTTGTCTAATTTTTTTTTCTAGTTGAGCGCTCGATAACGAGAATCATGGAGAAGAGAGAAAACAATGGTCTATTTAAAAGATTAAAGATCAATTTGTAAAATGCACATGCCTTCTATTAAGAGAGGAAAGGGGGAGAGGCAGCAGTGCTTGGGCATCGATTAGAATAGAATCAGGACAAGAAGAGGACCGCTTGAAAGAGAGAGAGCTGCTCTTGTGGCATTCCAATCTCAAAGGGTAGCCGCGGTTCACTCAAGATAAGAGAGGTGAGGAGAGATAGAAGAAGAGAAGGAGAGGCGACAGACGTATTTGAGGGTTGGAGAGGGACTAGAGAGAAAGAGAGAGAGAGAGAAGCGGATTGAGGGAGAGACCGTAAGAAATATAGACTGAGAGAGAAAGAGAGCGAGGGAAAGACCCAAACAGTTAAACCGAGAGACAGTCAGAAATAGACTGATAAACGGGTGTGATGATTACAGAACTACTGATAAAAATAGCGAGAAATCGGAAGGAATGAGTAATAAAAAAGAGAAACACCAGAAAAGTGATCTCAAAAGATGTTTTAGGGGAAATCAGAAGAAACTAAGAATTAGAAACATTTTAACTTAGATATCTTATCAGTCGATTGCATACATGTTTATCAAAACAATCCAATTAAATATTGCATACTGGAAAGCTCCCTCTCGCTTCTAAGTGAATAAAATATATCATAGAAAACAGAAGTCTGATTAAAATTTACTTTGGAATCAACATTTCAAACTTCGAATAAGTTCAGCTGCTGAAACACATATATAAAAAAGTAAATGTTCAAAACTCTAAATTGGACTTATCGAACCAGTAAAGTACAAATTAAAGATTACAAAAATTCAAATTCAACAAAAAACATAGGATTCCTTTTTTTTATTACGTGAGGAATGGACGTGTTAAAGGAAAGCCGATTGGAATTAAGTGTACGATTCCTCCGTACAAGCTCTCACAAAGTCGAGAGACTCGCTCCCTTATTTTCAAAATGAATGGTTCCCGCCAAGGGAGGAGTCTGCAAAAACAACCGTCTGTCTCCATACTCGCGTTATCTTTCCACAGCTTAATTTCTGTCTGTCTCTCTCGCCTACGCTCCCTTGCACTTGGCGTGCTAGCGGTGTACGCCTTTGATCGCAACACATCAGGCTGGGTGAGGAATGGTGGTAGGAGTACCTTTGTATTAGCAGAGAGGACAGATGGTAAGGAGAGAGCTAGAGAGAGAAAGAAAGACATAACAAGAGACAGAGAATGAAAGACAGATCAAGAGAGAGAGAGAGAGAGACAGACAGAGAAAGAAAGACAGTTTAGGAGAGAGAGAGGTAGAGAAATGATATCTGTAACGAAGAGAGGAATGCAGACACGGAAAGAAGGAGTAAGAGGAAGATAATAATAAAAAGGAAAGATGCCGAGACTACCGAAACAAGAGAATCGGATATGAGAGCCGCTGAAAAGCACAAAAGGCTTCCTCTTTGGGAAGTAGCTGATTTTGTTTGTTTCTCTTTCGGACTTCAGCATTGATTGACAGTCTTAGTCTGGGACTAAATAATCTTCCTCGCGCTTGTTACCGCCTCGCGGCAAGGTAACGCGCTCCCCTAAGATGCAGAACAGACCTTCCTGGTAGAACCAATGGCTGCCCGCTAGATCACTGTTAGTGTGAATAGCAGCAGTGGGGAGAATTAGATTCGTGCATGAGCACTACCAACATTTCTTAACCCTTTTGGTTTGGGTAACTCTGTCCCGGGTGGGAGTCAAACTCGGGACTCTGCACAATAGTCGAACACACTACTATTATGTCACACCCGGACTTAGTCTAAGTCTGGGACTGTTCGTTCATAATTATTCTCAGAAATTCTCTCTGAAACTTCCAAAAGAAACAAATCGCACTGTCTGGAAAAGTCTTTGTCAAATTCCGATGAAAATCATAAGGAAAATGGCCCAAGAGTTCAGGGGCCGTCTGCACGTACAATTTTTGGTGGGAAATGATGAAGAAAATAATGTTAAGTGTTCTAGGATAACACTGTTTTCTTCATCATTTCCCACCAAAAATTATCCGTACATACGGCCCCAGGATTCGAGTAAAAACCGCTGGAAAATGGTTCATTGAAGGCTGGGAATGACTTCTAAAAGAGTTCCTCGAAAATTGGAGATGCCGACCGAACGACCCAAAGGAACCAGTAGAATGACCATTGCCTTCTTGATCTAAAAATGTGCAGGTAGAATTAGCCGTACCATTTTTTAGGGGTTATTTAGTTTATTTTTATCCATTTTATTCACACTAAAGGGAGGCACTAAAATAGGCCGAAAGAACAAGAAATACAAACGCACTTCCCGCAGGAAAAAAAACAGACAATAAATAAATGGCGAGGTGGAAGTGAAAAAAACAATAAAACCTTTTTATCTAGTAAGAAGCGCTACAAATCAGTAAGGAAAACCATGATAACACTGCACGCGAGAAAAACTGAACTATTATGATATATGTACATATGTAAATGTGCACTGCAACTCGAAACTTACGCCTCTCGGCTAAAACACATTTATCTGACAGTTAATATCAGTACAATTAATAGCCGTTAATCGGACTTTTAGGGGCCCTAGGGGGGAGGGGGAAGGGGGGCCCTAAAGGGGGGGAAGGGGGGCCCTAAGGAGAAAGGGGGGAAGGGAGTTTTCATGAATAAAATCTCTTTCTGAGAAAAAAATCTTTGGACGGCTAAAGTAGATTTTAAGTAGAAAAAAGTAGAAATAGATTTTAAGTAGAAAAAAGTAGAAATTAAAGCCAACTTTTTACTAAGCCTAAGCGTTTTTTGATGTAAAAATAATTTTCTGATGTAAAAATAAAAATTTAAAAAGATATTTTTTAAAAGAAAGTAAGAGAACAAGTAAGAAAAAAGAAAGAGAAAAAAATAAAAAAAGATATAGAAAAAAGAATACTAATTAATTGAGCCAGGCCGTAGGGTGTACACTTTGTTAAAGCCAGGCCGTAGGGTGTACACTTTCTTAAAGGCCAAGAAAGTCTCTCTGCAAGGTGTCGCTCTGCAAAGTGTCCGGTGCAAGGTGTCGCTCTGCAAGGTGTCGCTCTGCAAAGTGACCGGTGCAAGGTGTCGCTCTGCAAGGTGTCGTGTTACCTAATATTCAAATGACGAATCTACTGCTATTTTTTAACATTGACCTCAAGTTCGATAGACATTTTTAAATAACTAGATGAATCGAACGTCTTCAGTTAGTCGATATGAAATTAGAATTCTATTTTTACGCAGCCCAAATCCAATCTCTCTAAGAGTTTTCCCAACACAGTAGTTCCGGTCTGGGACAATTTTTGAGAGATTGTATATTTGATTACTCCATTGAATGCATCTAAAACCTCTTTGATATGGGTCTTGCCTTGTAGATGCGTTGTTAGGAAGAAAAAATGAAGAAAATGACTTTGCTATCAGTAACCTTCGAATCGCTCATTATGTTTGAAATTCCGGACTCAAATCGTCCTTACGGAACATATGTACCTCTTTTCTCGCTTCAAAAATTTCAATACCTCGTTGATACAATCCTTCCTCTATTTGACTGAACTCAAAATGCTTTTGTTTGTGCGATTGGCCGAAAAAAATAGACCAATTTACGAAGCATACATTAATTTCTGTCCTCACGAGTTACTAAGAATTCGAACTTTTCTTTGCTCATACACCAAGACAAATTTAGGTCTCGCTTTTTTTGGGAAGCTAGACACTTTCAAACTTCTTTTGATGGGAAATAATCAAACGAATCAATTGTAAGCTATTTGAGCGTTTACGGAATAGAGCACACTTTTCAAATCAAATCAAATCTTTATTTCAGTTGTAAATGTTGCATAGTTATGTACATAACAACGGATGACTGACACCAAGTTTTTTAGTATTTAAAATAATGATTGGAAGTATTCACAGAGAAGTTCATAGATAGATTTACAATTCATAGAAAGTTTATAAAACAAAATGATTCTAAAAACGTATTCGAGAATAGGGAACAATACATTCGATAGATAAAGTCAATACGGCTTTTTTGAATGTATTTGATGAAGATAATTCGACAACGTTTTTGGGTAAACTATTCCAGATGCTGATTACACGAGAAGCTCATGTGTTATTCGAATGAGAAGTTCTGAAAGGAAGAACTAGTCGCAATGGGTGAAAAAAGAAGAAAAAAATTTCCACAAAATAATTCTCTCTTTTCTATTTATCTTTAAAGCAGTTTTTGTTTAATTTCAAATTTTTGTTTAATTTTTTTGTTCGTTTCTTTTGTTTAATTTTTAATCATTGCTGGGATTCAAGAGAGAATTGATCAAGCATGATTCGGCACAGGTGAATGATGCGATGGCGCTAGAAGGCAAATATGCGCGTGCGGATCCTACAAGCAGAAAATACGTAAGTTATTTCTTACCCTTAGTTTGTCGTGGTTTGGACACTTCATCAAAAAGTTCTACCGACTGCCTGGCACACGGACCTGACCCCCCCCCCGTTCATGTCCGAGTTCCTTCAAGGACTTGGAGCACTGATTGAAGAAGAAACTCTCAAGAACTTTATAATATTCATTGAACTTCAAAGTGCAAAAATGTTTGTAAGTGAGAAAGAGCATCACTATGGAACCGAAGGAGTGAGATAGGAGAAGAGGAAGAAGGGGTTCGGTTCCTACTCAATCCCCGATTTTGACCCAATTTTCTGCGATCGACACACCTTGTCCTCTGTTTACAGCTTTCTTAGCCTAAACTCTGATTGTAGAGAAAATTTCGAAAGAAGCGCTGTCATAACTGAAATCTGCTAACAAACTATTTTTAGACTATCGATCGGGTTGTTAGCGGCAATGATGATCCTTCAGAGAGTGAAGAGATTTCAACCTGGAAAAAAGTGAAAATGAATTTACATGTTAGATATTATTTTTATTATTATAATAATATTACGGATTTATTATCATTAGTATTTTTTATTATACTTTTCACCAGCCAAAATGACGAAAAGTAATTGAAATTAGTTTGATTTCACCATTCCAGACTCTTCTTGATTAAACTTGTGAAGTTTCGCCGTACCGAGGCCCAAGCGGTACGGTACTTTTGTTCGAAGTGTATCATAAATTTGTCTTTTTTTAAAAATTATCTTTTAAAATTTTGGGGAAAGGAAAGAGGAAGGGGGAAGCGGGTGAGACAACATACGAAATATTGCAAAACAGACCATTGTCAGCGGGTCCGAACCCTAGCCGAACAATTGACTCTCTAGCTCCTCCACCTCACACTACAATGCCTGTTCGAATTAATGAACAAAAATGAAACATATCACAATGCGAAGCCTATTTGAAAAGAAAGACAAATGTATGACACACTTGGAACAAAAGTACCATACCACTTGGGCGTCGCTACGGAAAAATTTCACAAGTCTTGATTAATATAAATACCTGCACATTGAATGAATTGTGAAAAATTTCATTTTACTAGACTTCTTCGCTTGGTAAGGGGTCGTTTTTTCAACTTTTGAACAATTGTAAGTTAACTTGCTTAGATAAGATGTTGGTCAGATGATTTTTAAAAAAGAAAAAAAGAAGTCTAAGGTACTTTCATTGGCTAGACTAACATTCCTATGGTCAAATAATGTTGATAGCCGAGAGATCTGGCACAACATATTTGAAGTATCTTCAAATTATAAGTGACACAGTTTAAAGGCAGTGACGCCTGGTTCAGATGACAAGTGAGTTAACTATCGCACAGCAAAAAGCTAGTCCACCGGGCGGGATCGAACCCAGACCATCTCGACTCAAACCGGGAGCGCGTGTTACCATTACACCACGGGGACACATTGCTATTCCGTGCGATAGTGTTATATGAAAGGCTCATATGCCTTGTTCTCTTAGTCACACATGCTTATCAAGCGATTGCGTCATGAATGAAGCGTAACTCCAGAGTTCACGATTAAGACAGAAGAGAGATGGAAGATGGATGATAAATCTTCAAATTATAAGTGACACAGTTTAAAGGCAGTGACGCCTGGTTAAGATGACAAATGAGTTAACTATCGCACAGAAAAAAGCTAGTCCACCGGGCGGGATCGAACCCAGACCATCTCAACTCAAACCGGGAGCGCGTGTTACCATTACACCACGGGGACACATTGCTATTCCGTGCGATAGTGTTATATGAAATGCTCATATGCCTTGTTCTCTTAGTCACGCATGCTTATCAAGCGATTGCGTCATGAATGAAGCGTAACTCCAGAGTTCACGATTAAGACAGAAGAGAGATGGAAGATGGATGATAAATCTTCAAATTATAAGTGACACAGTTTAAAGGCAGTGATGCCTGGTTAAGATGACAAATGAACTAACTATCGCACAGAAAAAAGCTAGTCCACCGGGCGGGATCGAACCCAGACCATCTCGACTCAAACCGGGAGCGCGTGTTACCATTACACCACGGGGACACATTGCTATTCCGTGCGATAGTGTTATATGAAAGGCTCATATGCCTTGTTCTCTTAGTCACGCATGCTTATCAAGCGATTGCGTCATGAATGAAGCGTAACTCCAGAGTTCACGATTAAGACAGAAGAGAGATGGAAGATGGATGATAAATCTTCTTTTTTTGTAGTAGCTTGGATAAAACGGCTTGAAAAAGGCGCAACAACATATTCTTGACGAAATTAAAAATATGAACTTTGTGAAATTTAAATAAGGTACAACCCTTTTTGAAAGGTCTCCTTTTTCACTTTTATGTCCGATGTTCTCGAAAATCCAATGATAATAGATGAAATTCTAAAGTTACCAGTACTCCAAGGAGAGATGAATATACATCAAGAGAACTTTTGATTTCAGGCATTAAAAGAGAGAGAGAGCGAGACAGAGAGAGAAATGCGCGAGATGAGAACGCGAGAAAGAGCGCCAGAGAGTAAGAAATAGACAGATAAGGAGAGAAAGATAGAGTGAAAGAGAGAAAGAGATAGAGAGAGAAAGAAAAAGAGAAAGAAAGAGAAATAGAGAGAGAAGCATTATACATGGTGAGAACTCTCACTTCAGGCATCCCGAACTCTATGCGGCTTTTTGTGTCCACCAATTCCTCATGAAGTCGTGCGGAAGGTCTCCTTCCACCCGCCCGCCAAGGACCTCATGTACACGATTCGCCTCGTGAACAGCCCCTTTCTGGTTGTGAAGACCGCGCGCGGTGTTAGACCATAGTTCAACAAAGATGAAGTGCATATGTCAACCGCACTGTTGAAAAATTTTATAGCTAGCAAGTGCCTGATTATTTTTTCACTCCCACTTTTGATCGAAATGAATTTTTCTTTCTCCTTCTGACAAGGATTCATGCTCTCGAGCCCCGGCGTCACTCAAATCCGTTAACATAATTGTATCCTTGCTTATCATATTCATTCATTCTTTATTCCATTCTACCATGTCAGGGTAAGAATACAAAGTGGATGATTGTAACGGATGTGAGTTCAATTTATACTAATGCAAAGAGTGAAAAATTGTGATAATAAGCCTTGAGGATACATTGTTTTATAGCCGTATACGAGAATTAGGCACTATTTTAGTTAAGGGGAGAACTAATAGAGAATTTTTGAAGACTTGACTTGAAAATTTAGATACTGGTTCATTCGGTAAGCTATTCTAAACATCAATCATTTGCGATCCACAAGTATTGTGAGCGTTAGAGAATGAGAGAGGTAGAATTATCCTTGAATAATGAGAAATTATATGACAGTAGTGAGTGGGCTCAAGTATAAAAAGAGAAGAAAAGTTTAAATCAAAGTGACCATGGATACACTTATGAATAAAACAGAGGTTAGCTATAGCTCTTCTATATTCTAGAGTATGGATCGAGACGATTTCAAGACGAGTAGGATAATCGAGTTGTGAGTAGCCAGCTCTATATAATATACGGCGAGTAAAACTTCTTTGTATACGTTCGAGTTTGTATCATGAGGCGACCAATGCAACCACCAAAGTTCTGCTCCATATTCGAGTAGTGGCAACATATAAGTCTTGTAAACACGAGTGAGAGAAGTGATCGAGGAAGTCTTAAATGTTCGCATAATCAAATTTCAAGTTTCATAGATTTTTTCGTGGTCTACATGTTTGGTGAAAGATAACGATTTGTCGAATATAATGCCCAAATATTTATCTGAATCTTCTATTCGTAGGGCTTTTCCATCAATGTATGTTGTTAAGGAATGAACGGGGCTCTTTATCTTTCGCTATTATTCTCATCCACCAAATGCAGCACTTGGCAGCCGCTCATCAAGAACAAAACCGTCTCCTTCCCTGCAGCAAAGTTGAATCAACTTCTGACGTATTCATTTATTAAATCATTTATTCATTCCTTATTTATTGCGCAGAAATGTGAAGAAAAAAAACTATTATTACTAAGAACAAAGTATAAATGGAATAGATATTTGTTGCACAATCTTGCGTTATTAATGTGGAGGCGGAGTGGGTTATACTTAAAAGTTATATTTATGTGCGATAGTTATACTTAGATGCGACAAATTCGAGACAAAGTCCTCGACTACTAGCGAAGATCAAGGAGTGAGGGAAGTGTGCGTTTCGGCCCCAATGTGAATGTACCCCAGACACAAACAAAGTATTCAATGATCCATTTATTGGCTTTTAAGGCATGTGCATCGTTACGGCGATATAGAAATGGGGAGGGGTCAGTCACGGGCTCGGTCCACTGATCGGGATCTCGTTGGGTAAGGTCTCTCTCATCCTCTTCCACTGGCTTTTATAGACCGCATAATAGGGCGTGGCATCTCGTATGGGCGTGGCATCTCATATAGGCCTCAGAATAGGTCGACCATCTCAAGCGTATTCCTACTTTTCCCCCGGGAGACCGGTGATCAGTCGGTCTCCCTCTTTTTGTGTTTTTTTTTAAAATGTTTTTTTTTAAAATTATTATTTTATTAATAGAGTATTTTGTTAAACATATTAATAACATAATAGCATCGCATGAATTAAACATATTAACGAAAAGGAAAAGAGAAAAACAACGGAGCAGTAATCAAATGAAACTTAAGACTTCAGAGTATGAATTAAGCATATTAACGAAAAAAAGAGAAAACAATGGAGCAGCTATCAAATGAAACTTCAGAGTATTGAGATTTCTGAGAGAAGAGAAGAGAAAATGAAAAAAGAAACAGTGACTTGGAAACGAGGAAGAGTGTGAGGGGAAAAAAGGGGGTTGGAAGAGAGAGAGGCGGTGACCGACCTATTCCGGACTAGGTCAGCCACTCGCTGCTACCAGTGAGGGAAGTGTGCGTTTCGGCCCCAATGTGAATGTACCCCAGACACAAACAAAGTATTCAATGATCCATTTATTGGCTTTTAAGGCATGTGCATCGTTACGGCGATATAGAAATGGGGAGGGGTCAGTCACGGGCTCGGTCCACTGATCGGGATCTCGTTGGGTAAGGTCTCTCTCATCCTCTTCCACTGGCTTTTATAGACCACATAATAGGGCGTGGCATCTCGTATGGGCGTGGCATATCATATAGGCCTCAGAATAGGTCGACCATCTCACAAAGGGACATCCCTGAAAGTTATCAATGTTTTAGTCATAGTCCGAAAAATTTTAGCACAGCAATCAACGTTGTTATTCTATTTTGGTCGATATATCTAGAGAGTGTTTTTATTCGATTATCGCTTCGAATTTGAAGTTGAGACCAAAAGCTTCTTTTAAAGATTAAGTTTCATTGTTCAATAATAATGGAACTAAAATTTCGAGTTTGGTCAAATTTTTCTTGTTATCTCAATAAAACATCTTTATAGTCATTTCCAAATCTATTTTTTGATTATATTATTATAGTTTTTTTCACCTACATTCACCTACAAAACAAAGGTAACAATTTATAATTTCAAACACATAATCAACTAGACTAGAGAAAAATTTGTGATGTCTTGCCAATTTAATTGATCCATGAAGCGCGCGAGAGGCGCGCGCGAAAACTGTGCCAGTACTTTTGAAACACCCTGCCGCGACATTAATGATTAATCTCTCAAAAAAAGTTAAGCGATCGTGCAATGTATCTGTAAAAATGACATCATTGCTCGATGAATGATATCATCGAGTCAGTGTTATTATAACTGAAATATTTCACGATGAGATCATGGCTCTCGCACCTTCTTGGCCCAAAAATGTTGGATCAGTGAGGTACGAAATGATCTTGCAAGAGCACGCGAAATAATATCTTAAAGTACGAGAAGATGAGATTTCAAATGCCGTCTTTCTCTCCAAATGAATACTAAAATACTAACTAATCGCAATCTAGTTTGTTTCCATACTTAAAAAAGCATTTCACTTTTTTGGTTGAACATGAAGTATCGAGTCCGTGTAATAAGAAAAGGGCAGAGCGCAGACATTGACTCTGTCACTGAGGGTAACACACCTTGCAGAGCGACACCTTGCACCGGACACCTTGCAGAGCGACACCTTGCACCGGACACTTTGCAGAGCGACACCTTGCAGAGCCTTTAACAAAGTGTACACCCTACGGCCTGGCTCAATTAATTAGTATTCTTTTTTCTTTCTCTTTTTTAAAATTTTTTTCTCTTTCTTTTTTCTTACTTGTTCTCTTACTTTTCATTTCCAAAAAAAGTTAGTCAATGTGACATCATCTTTCAAAATTTTCGCCTAATTTGAATGGCATGAGGTCATCGCGCCGATGATCTCATCGTTTAAAGATTACTGTCGCGGCTGTAGTTCGGAGTCACATTGGATTTGAGAAAAAAACTTTAAAACCGAGTGGTTTTCTCAGATATGAAACAGAAAAGATGTAAGAGAACATAATTTTGTGTTTCAGTGCGAATATGGAGACCAATCTGCATGTAAAAAAAGAAGAAATGCTTTGAAAAACAATATTTGTTTCCGGAAGGTTTTAGATTTCTCGGTTTCGAATCTCTCAAGATATGAACTCATGATTTCCTTGTAAATTGTTAATTTGTAATAAAAGTTTAATTTTGCCTTTGTTCTCAGGGGTAACTTGACTGGTTATTGAATTAAGCTGCTACTTGTTTTTTATTGATTCTGTGCGCTAAGTATTTTACTTGTGAATGTGAAAATACAGTGATAATTTTCATGTCATAATGTATTTCATGTTCTAGAACTCTGTGTGGAATTCTTACCGGTTTTATTGTTCTTGAAGCAAATTTTGTGAAAGCGATCCTTGTAAATATTTCGTTCAATTAGGTTCTTGTTAATGTTATTAGAACGCAATAAATTGTTTCAATTAACTTATTTAACCAAAGCTCGGTTTCATTAAATCATACAAGTGACGGTTCCAAAAATAATAATTACAAACATCAACCGATTTGCGAAATGGAACTATTCACTCCGAGCGTCATTCATTTATTCATTAAGAGAGCAAAAGAAGAATTAGTTTAAAGACCCGTTTATGGTGAAGGAATCAAAACAAGATACGGTAGTAGTTAAGGCAGTGCTCCCTCTTGGTATACCTTTCATTCACAACTATTCAGAAAAGACCCCTTCTCCTCTTGGGGGTCTTTTTATTCGCAGCCAGTCTGGGTGGTGAGAAGAGACTCCAAGAGCTCCTCCTTCATATTTTCTTTCTCCTCCGGTATAACATTCTTGCTCGGAGTCATCTGCAAAAGAACCTTTCAATAGTGTCATAAACTTCAACTTGTTTTTTTCAGATATGAGAAATCAGTTACAATGGACTGTCATCATAGATTTTACACACTCAATCAACCAAATTAGGTGCTGGTTTTCACAGAAACTATTTTCCAAATCGCTCTGAATTCTTTGCAACCGTCTGACAAAAACTACTATATTTGTCAATATTCTTTCTCTTGTCTGCCCTCTAGATGGTCGCATCTGCTCCCCTCTTTTTCTTCATTTTTCCGTGAAACCATCGTTCCCCTCCCCTGCACATCATGCATGACTTCACTTCACTCTACTCAAGTTTTCGACTCCTCGTCCTTCTACTCTAATTTCTTAAGAACTCATGTCGGCTCCCAAGTTCTCGCATCAAATCAACTCTTGCTCGTCAGATAAAACCCCTTTTTATGTGGTATAACTGAACTCGCACATGCGACAGTCCTCCTTTGTAAATATTCAAGATCTATTTGCAAGGAATAAAATTTATATATCTATCTAATAGAAAAAAACTTTAATTATATTAAACCTAGAGACGCCAATCTTTGTTTTGAATCTAAATACTTTCTTTGCTTTATGTGAGAAATAAAACGAATTTCGTTTTCTTTAATAATTACATTTGTGTTTCTACTTCGTTCTACTTTCTCGTGATCTACACGTTCTTTGTAGCTTTTTTTTTAAGGCCTGATTTCTACTACTGAGAAATTTATGCTACAATCCCATACTTTTCAAAAACTACCTGAACTTGCGAAGAAGCCTCGGTGCTCGGCGGTGGTTTCTGCTGCATGGCTTGCGGCGTTCTCTTCGGCGACCCCAGAATATCGCCCAGCGGGACATGGAACGAAGTATTGTGGCGGGAGGACGGCGGAATCGCGCCTGACACGTCCATGTCCGCCAGCTGCTTAGAGTTCGAAGGGAAGGGCGGGAAGTTGGGGAAGGAGGGAAAGTTGGTAGGACCACAGCCGAATGAGGGTCCGCCGCCTAACGGTGCCTCGTATCGCATTGAGGGCGCTGTTAGGCCAGGGAAAGGCGCGAAGGAGACGTGGTTTGAGGGCTGCTGCTGATGCATAGCAAAGGAGTTGTTCGTCGGAGTGGAGGAATTCACGAAGGAAGAGACGCTGGCTAACTGCAGCTGCAATCAGGCTGTTTTTATCACTAGAAGCGTGTAGATCAATAAGACTCATCAAGACGAAAAAAGGCAAAAATCTAAATTTCCCGACTTAATGGCGTTTCAGGTCCGATTGAATAGATACTAGAGTGTTGAAAGTTGAATTTGATTTTTCGTGGCAAATTCAAATATTGTGGAACAACGCATCTGTATAGTTAAGAGTCGGAGAACGTGCCACAAGAACACAAGGAAATAAATTAAGGGGATGTTCAGAGGCATCTTTCTATGGCAGACATCACCAAGCTAATCGACCTCTTCATGAGCACAAGCGTGCCCAACTACATCAAGAAATGGCTCTCTTCGTATCTGAGAGGACGCACAGGACGCACACTGTTCCGCAACACCTTTTCGAGCTCCCGGCTGATCAGAAACGGAGTCCCACAAGGCAGCACCCTCTCGCCCACGCTGTTCAACCTCTATCTACGCGACCTCCCCTCCGATAGCGCTCACACCAATGTTATAACTTACGCAGACGATATTACCATATGGGCCTCCAACTCGAATATCAACACCGCCTCGGAGTATGTACGCATGGCAATACCTGGGATCGAAAGCTTCTTGAACAATCGCTCCCTCACCATCTCTCCGGCCAAAAGTCAACTCATGCTCCTCACGCCTTTCAGCCGAGAATACAACACGGTCCTGGACGTATCCATCGGAGGAACCACCGTCTCAACAATCAAGCTCGCAAATATCCTCGGCGTAACTTTCGACACCATGTTCACGTTCAGCCACCACGCCAGACACATCGCAGCCCGCATGACACAGAGAAACAACGTCCAGAAGGCCCTCGCGGTAGCACCTGGGGCAACCAGAAGGAATCCTTACGGACAACCTTCAAAGCTATCTCGCAAGCAATCTCCAGTTACGCCGCCCCCGCATGGTCCACTTTCTTATCCGACCCCCGCCCGACATCAACGTGGAAGAAAATGACCTTCCTCGCCGCACAAGATGTACGCTCTCCCAGCTTCGATACGGATTCAGCTGATTCACAAACTCGTATCTACACCGTATCGACGAGTCCATCCCAGACGTCTGCCCAACATGCTCATCCACACCTCATGACGTCGCACACCTGTTCGATTGCATTGGCAACCCCACGACACTCTCACTCGCCGACTTATGAGAGAAACCACGAGAAGTGGCAAACTTCTTGAAGATGTCTATTTAAAACTGACGATTTATACACAACGAAAGACAAAGCGAAAAGAAATATATCACGTTGGCATCGCTCTTCGATGACGGCTACAACCGGCAACAACAACAACAACATGGCAGAAATTTCAAAGGTGAGTGATGGGTAAAATTATATAGAAAAACAGCTTTCAAAGACGAAAAGATAAAATTCCCTATTTTGTAAACATCTCCATATCATCGCTACTTCTTCCAAGTCAGCCACTGTCTTGATTTTCTTCAAATTAATGAGCATTTTTGAGCCCGATTCTTGAATAATTCAAGTTCATGTGCTTTTTTCAGAACGTAAAAAATTTGAAGATTTTTCCGGTTTAATATATGAAAAACTTCAGAACTTGATAATTTTGTTCTTTAAAAATTGTTCAAAAAAACTTGGTACAGAACTATTGTGGCTTTGACTATTGAACCGATGACTGCTTCAAAATGACTATCGAAGTATCAAAAAATGTCATTTGTAAATAGTTAGTGCTATTTACAAATGACATTTTTTGATACTGTTGTAAATGACTAAGTTTGAAAATGACTATCGAAGCACTAACTATTTACAAATGACATTTTTGGATACTGTTGTAAATGACTAAGTTTGAAAATGACTATCGAAGCACTAACTATTTACAAATGACATTTTTGGATACTGTTGTTACAAACCTGTAGGTTTTTGATCTCACTCTTCTGCGTTCGAATCGAATCCTGTGCCGTTTTCCTCTTCTTCTTTTCCTCCACCAACTCCGCCAGTAAATAGTCTCTCTAAATTATCAAAAGTCAATATTATTTACAATTAAACGGAAAATCAAATAAATTTTATTCAGCCATAAAATAAAATCACTGAAAAACTGACATAGGTCAAATTGAAAAAAAACTACCGCTGATTTATCGCAGGGTAAAGAATAATGATAAGGAAGCGAGCCTCTCTGATATTGACCTCTTAAACTGCCCGATCTCTGATTTTTCTATAACTTTCACTTCTCACTTGCATATCTCTCGAATGGGTGGTTGTTTCAGTTTCTTACCTGCCGTTAACCTATCAAGATTTGACGCTCATCTGCTCTCTAATTCAACTCAAAGATGATTGACACTTGCTTTAAAACAAACATCAACCGTCAATGCGGCCATAGGGCCCAAATTGATGAGAGGCAAACGAGAGATAGAGTGCTCATAAAAGGGCAAGAGGTCGAAAAATAAGGTATAATATTATTGCTTGTCCATGCGAATTTCTACGGCACTAAAGCTATAATGAGCTTTTGTTTAAGGGTGCGCCATTTACGAACGACACATTTGCCTTCTCCCTTTCTCTCTCTCGCTCTCTATCTCTTCCTCTAACTCTCTTTATCTCTCTCTTCATCTCTCCCTCTCATTTTTGTTTCTTTTCCTATCTTCTTTTTGACGGTATCAAGGAGATGAGAGGCGGTGGGTACGGTATCGTGATGTACTCCCGAGTTTAACCTGCTCTGTGAGTTCTCTTGTAATAGACTTATAGTTCCTCAGTTCCATCTTTGCTTTATGAAATTTTTCTTCGTTCCGCAAGTTCCGCTCTTCCAATTGGCGCAGTTTCTGATGCATCTGAAACCATTACTGATTTGCATCACAGGAAATAATTCCATGATAAATAAATCAGAGTCTGAGATGCGAAAACACTAAGTGATTGTCACATGAAAAACTGATAAAAGTTTAGATACAGCGGACTCTGATATCTCTCTCTCTTTCTCTTTTTTAATCTCTCTCATCTTTATTCACTATTTATTACATTTTATATAATATACAAATATAGTCCACAATTATAACATCTTCATGTGTGTAATTTATGAACGGCTTCCTAATTTACTCAGAAAACTCAAAAAGTTCCTTCATCAAGTTGCCCTGTGTAATGATATTATAGCAATGGATACCCTTTCATTGAAGACGTCGTCCCTCTCAGCCTCCTCCTCCGAAACTTCATCCAGTTCCCTGGCATAGAGAGTCCTCTGGCGGTAGTGTTCCCTCCCTCCCTGTCGGCCGCTCGCCATCGCTTCTCGATCTATCGGACTCGGATCGTGGCTACTGTAATCCGATGAGGGCTCCTCGGTCCTAGACGGAAAGCAGGCTTTTTCCATAGGTTAAAAATGTCTTGATTTTTTCATAGGTATATCGCTAAAGTAGGTTGAAATTCTCACTTTCCACTTTACGAACCGGTTGAGGCTGAGTTATGGCTAATGAAACGTTCTATTTATGTATAGGAATGAAGTTTTCCCTTTCGATTTTAGCTGTGAAAACTCTAATACTTCATTTCGAGTGAGGGAGAGGGTCGGTGGGTCGGTCGCCATAGATAATTTTTTGCCAGTTGGCAGTTTACCTATGGCTGTTTCTACATATTATCTCTGGACAAGTAGTTGAATGAAGAAAGAAAAAGAAAACAAGGAATTTTGTTTCTACTGTTTTTTCTTCAATTATTGCTCTCTATTCACTAAGCGAATAATTTTCTGACATTACTCTTTCCGATCTTCCCGTTTTTCGCGGCTGGCAAGAGCCTCATCAGCAGGAACGAGTCTAATTCCTATGGGGTAGTAAAAACTTAGGTCAACTAGGTTCTTGTAATCAAAATGATACATACGTTTCGTTACACAGTTTTTGTTACACATACACAGCCATTATATATTTGATCTACATGCTTTTCTTAGTGGATAGAAATAAACTGCCTAGTAGCTCACCTACGGTGTGTCCTGACATCATATCTTATCTCTCGGTGCTTGTCCTGTCTGTCTCTTTCTCTTCTACGGGCATCGAAGCTCCGGTTCAGTGACGCCGGTTCCCTCTCATCCTCCTCAACGAAGCCTCCGGGCAGGGAAACGGGTCCTTTCGGTCTCTTTTGCACGGTGTTTGACCGATATTCTGGAGGGAGGGAAGAGGGGTCAATGTGGATCGAGCGACGCGCGGAAGAGCGGCGGTTCTGAAGAATGAAAAATCATTGTTTTTTGTTGAATTTTTCAGACAATGAGTTAGGTCAAAATTTCATTGTTGCAGTTTCAGAGCCTTTCACTTAAACGACCAGGCTGTTTGTCCCCCTCTGTGATCGTCATCGATCACCTAAGCCGTGACTTATAGGAAGACATATGATGCAGCCCGCTCCGAAGAACAGCTCCACGTGGAGCTACCCATCGTCTTCTCGCTCAATTTTTTCTACAATGAGACAGCCCGACCCGGCTGGTCTGTCTCAACTCCTACTTCTCCAAGCCAGGGACATCGAAAGCAATCCAGGGCCAACCACCTCCTGGAACTGCACGACATGCGGGAAGAAGGCCAACACTAACTGCGTACAATGCTCATTCTGCTCAGAATGGGTACACACAAAGTCATCTAGCAGTGGCCTTCACTCTCTCAAGAATTACGTCCAGTCCAGCTATCTATGCCCATCCTGCACCACTTCAACCACTCCCTCTACATCCAGTGTCACCACCTCCATCTCGGTCCATCCCAGCAACGCTCATACTAGAGGCAACAAAAGCCTAAGACTCCTACAATACAACTGCAACGGCCTAAGCGGTAAAACTTCGGAGATCCTTGACCTCGTCACACGCCTGAAGATCGACCTATTCCTGCTACAGGAAACCAAGCTAACCGATCACTCCAAAACACCATCGTTTCCCGGATACACACTGCTTCGAAAAGATCGCGGCATAAACACCGGAGGCGGCCTCATCACCGGCATCAGTCACTCGCTCAACTACAGTGTCATCCCCTCTACAACGGACACTCATCTGGAATCACTCAGCATTCGCGTAACAGGAATCAACGGTTCCTTCCTTGATGTCACTAACATCTACATACCACCAACCAGTTCCTGCAGCAACGGTTACACCCCAGATCTTTCGTCTCTACTCCTCACTCGTTCCAACTCCATTATCCTTGGCGATCTCAACGCTCGCGACGCAGCATGGTTCTCTCACTCTTCCGACAGCAGAGGTACTCTCATCGCAAACGCAATCGATGACTCTGAATACGCTACACTCAACCGAGACTCTCCTACCCGTGTTCCCTCCAACGGAAGACCCTCGTCGCCCGACATCTCCATCTGCTCACAAGATCTCCTATCCGAAGCCTCATGGAAAACCGTCACATCAGGAAGCTCAGATCACTTACCCATTGTCATCGAAATCGAGAGCAACAACTTTATCCGGACGCACAGAAGCATGACCTTCGCGAACTACAACAAAGCAGATTGGTTCCGTTTCCAATCGCTAGTTGAGGAGAAGCTAGCCGAATCACCTCTCCCGAACCTTCCCGCCGCCCAAGCTGAGCCCTTCTTATGGAAGATCCTGCTATCAGCAGCTGCCAGCACAATCCCACGCGATCGAATACACAAGAGAGAAACAGCGCCAACTTCGGAAATCCGCTACTGGTTGTCCTAACGGGACGCTTTGAGAGAATCCGACCCGCTCTGCCCTGAGATATACAACCTCAACCAAAACATTAGGAGAGCCACAGACAAGAACAAACGAGAAGTCTGGAGACAATTCATGGAGAGCTTCGACCCAAAAAGAGACAGCAACAAGTTATGGAAGACGATCAAGATGCTAAACAACAAAGGGAGACCCCCACCCAACTGCGCCATATGCTTCGATAAAGACCCAGTGACATCCGCCACAGAATGCGCCAACCGTTTCAACAACGCTTTCACCCGCCCAGTCTCGTACACAACCTCCAAGTACAACAGGCAGACGATGAGAAAAGTACGACAACTTCTCCCCGACGACTTCACCGATTTCTCAGAAAAAGAGGTCACATCAGCCATCAGAGCAACGAAAAAATCAACAGCCCTTGGACCAGACGGCCTTGCTCCAATACTCCTTCATAACCTAGGTCCCAGAGGAATCAACGCTCTCACTATCCTCATCAACGATTCACTCCGCACTAACCGGATCCCTATGATATGGAAGTCCTCGATCATCATCCCTCTCCTGAAGCCGGGGAAGCAAGCCACCGTCAGCTCAAGCTACCGCCCGATCTCTCTTCTCTCCCCCGTCGCAAAAGTGATTGAACGCCTACTCCTCAACACTATCCAGTCCCATATACCACCGGCGGAATACCAACACGGATTCACGGCGGGCCGCTCAACCACTTCGGCACTCCTGAAGCTCACCAAGAACATCGCAGACGGTTTCAATGAGAAAAGACCAGCGAAGCGCACAGTTCTTATGGCGATCGACATGTACAAAGCCTTCGACATCGACATCACCAAGCTTATCGACCTCCTCATGACCACAAGCGTGCCCAACTACATCAAGAAATGGTTCTCTTCGTATCTGAGAGGACGCACAGGACGCAAACTCTTCCGCAACACCTTTTCGAGCTCCCAGCTGATCAGAAACGGAGTCCCACAAGGCAGCGCCCTCTCGCCCACGCTGTTCAACCTCTATCTACGCGACCTCCCATCCGATAGCGCTCACACCAACGTAATAACTTACGCAGACGATATTACCATATGGGCCTCCAACTCGAACATCAACACCGCCTCGGAGTACGTACGTATGGCAATACCTGGGATCGAAAGCTTCTTGAACAATCGCTCCCTCACCATCTCTCCGGCCAAAATTCAACTCATGCTCCTCACGCCTTTCAGCAAAGAATACAACACGGTCCTGGACGTATCCATCGGAGGAACCACCGTCCCAACAGTCAAGCTCGCAAAGATCCTCGGCGTAACTTTCGACACCATGTTCACGTTCAGCCACCACGCCAGAGACATCGCAGTCCGCATGACACAGAGAAACAACGTCCTGAAGGCCCTCACCGGTAGCACCTGGGGCAACCAGAAGGAATCCTTACGGACAACCTTCAAAGCTATCTCGCAAGCAATCTCCAGTTACGCCGCCCCCGCATGGTCCACTTTCTTATCCGCTTCGGCCCTCGAGAGGATCCAACGCGCCCAGAATGCCGGTCTCCGCGTAGTCACGGGCAATCATCAGATGGCAGACACCGATCACTTACACAGAGAATCCAAGGTCATGCGCACTAAGTCACACCTTCACATGCTCTCCGCTCAATACTTCGCCAGAACAATGGATCCAGCTCACAACCATCACAGCCTCTTGGAAAGTCATGCTCCACCACGCACCATGAAAAACGACCTCATCATGTGTTGCAAGCACACGGTCGAGTCCGCAGCCTCCATAGCAACAGACCCTCTCAACGGGAAACTCGTCGCAAACGCCATACACACTATGATGGTCTCCAGCGAACTTCAATCAATGAAAGGCGCCGTCATTCTCGGAGGTAGACCCCCGCCCGACATCAACGTGGAAGAATATGACCTTCCCCGCAGCACAAGATGTACACTCTCCCAGCTTCGATCCGGTTTCAGCAGATTCACAAACTCGTATCTACACCGTATCGATGAGTCCATCCCAGACGTCTGCCCAACATGCTCATCCACACCTCATGACGTCGCACACCTGTTCGATTGCATTGGCGACCCCACGACACTCTCACTCACCGACTTATGGGAGAAACCACGAGAAGTGGCAAACTTCTTGAAGATGTCTATTTAAAAAAAAAATTGACGACTTATACACAACGAAAGACGAAGCGAAATATCACGTGGGCATCGCTCTTCGATGACGGCTACAACCGGCAACAACAACAACAGGACGACATATGCTAATTGGGCAAGTTGCCAATTAAGTTGGCTGCGTAGATCGCGCCTGATTGGCTGCGATTTCAATGATCTTTCTATGATCATTATTCTTCCACTCCAGTCCTACTCGGTGACATTCCAGGCCATTACTAAAGCACTCCACGCATGCCATTCACGCCAGTTCTTCACTAATGCACGACACTGCGCAGGAAAGAGAGAAAGAGTGTTTGACGCACTATTATGTAAATTTTTTTGATGAGGTCCCGTTGGCCTAAGCCGTGCGGCCTCGTTAGCGTAAACTTTTGCCTAAGCCTAAACAGAAAAAAAAACATTTTAAAAAAAACTTGAAAAAAACTAAATAAAGCGCATGGGGCGAAGTTAAAAATTTCACCGCGCAGTGGCGTGCATTAGTAATGTATTGGCGTGAACTGCGTGCATGGGGTGCTTTATTATTAGCCATATTCCACCGTCCTCTGTTGGTTTGTCGGTACTGAGATATGTTTTATAATTCAGTTGTTTTGCTTAGAATTGATGAAGTTCTAAGTTATGGCACAGTTTCAACTATATTGTTTTCTATTTGTTCGTGTTTATTGAGCTTTTAGTCATCTTAGTCTTCTGCTCGTTTTCAAGTTGCCTTTCATTTAGCTCTTAGACTTAATAATTAGTCTATTTGCTTTCTTATTCTTCTTAGTCTTTCTCTAGGCTATGTTTTGGTGTGACAGCCGGTATTGTTGCGTGTTATTTTTGTGCGCGGCTCTGATTGTTTCCGGTCTTTCCCCCCACCAGGTTTAATTACCCAAGTTTGAGATCCCCGTACTCGCGTTCCGCTCTAGATCCTTCCAAGTTTCTCTTTCTTTCTTCCGGGTCTCCCACGCTCTCTCTCCGGTTTACTTCCGAACGACCAAGGGGCTAATACGTGGTAGAGGCCGAAAGCCGCCGCGGAAGGGGTAGAGGCCGAAAGCCGCCGCGGAAAGGGTAGAGGCCGAAAGCCGCCGCGGAAGGAGTAGAGGCCGGAAGCCGCCGCGGAAGGGGTAGAGGCCGAAAGCCGCCTCAGGTCCCGGGTTGTGAGCCAGAATCGACTTGAGCCGCTCTCCCTTCAGTGTCTTGTTCTAGTAGTCTCATCAGTCCACTCCTGTTTGGCCATCCTTCATTCAATTGATTGAATAAGTATTCTTCTGTAAACCGCGTGGCAGGCAATCAACTCCAAGGCTTCACGGCCACAAGTATGTATCTTACTCTACAGACAGCGCTGGGCATAGAGACGAGAACGTGCCCAGTGGCTGTCGGTACACCCTCCGCGAAAGAAGCATGTACTCGGTAACACGACATTCCGCACCGTGATAGTTCGCACAAAAAAATCGCAAACTACATATTGCCAACAATGTTTTTTCATTGAAATTAAAGCTCAGTTGGTTCACGATAACGAGGACTTACGGTTTAATACGAAACCGTCTGGAACAAAAAGCTACAAAAAAAACAGCTTTGAAAATATATACCGCAAAATTTAGGTGCGAAATGTCATGGAAACACATTTACTTTGCTAACGAAAAAACTATTGATGAGGTAACAGGAGGCACTAGAGAGCGATCGAGGGATGGAAAACTGAGAACACGAACATAAATTTTTTGCTTTACTTGAAGAGCTAATTAATTTTACCCACAGTGGGAATACTTATCCCTAGGTGAAACACCCCCCCCCCTTAGGTGAAACAAAAAAATTTTTCGCGGGTCTATGTTTTTTATCATAACGGGGGACAATTATGTAAGACAAATAATTTTCCCGCTTTTGTCTGTACCCCCTTTTTCTTGCACATTAAAAAAACCTGCCTACGTCGCTCAATTAGGTTACGGTCTTATACTTAACGTTAATTAACCAAATCACCATGAAAGAAAAATGAAACAAACTTGTGCTATCTAATTATCTTTTTCCTCTCGTTCAAAAAGAAGACTCTGTTTCTAGTGATTTTGAAGATGAATATTGGTAAAGTAACCAAGAAAGAGTCCTGGTTGACTTGGTTATCCTGTCGGTGCCTCTCCAGTTCTCTCTCCTTCTCTTCACGCTTCTCCTTTTTCTTCCCTCCAAATAGTATTCTACTCAACATCTGTCACACCTGCAAAGTTTCATATTAGCTCTGATCTCAAACTGGAAACTGTTTCACTTTACGGACAACCCCTACCAGAGGTTCAATTGGGTCAGATGAGAGTGACTTTTTTTTAGACGGTCTCGTTAGCCTAAGCCGTACGGCCTCGTTAACCGTAAATATTTTACAAAGCCTAAGCGTTTTTTAATGTAAAAATATGTTTTTAATGTAAAAAAATTTTTGATGGAAAATTTTTTCCAAATATAAATAAGTCAGACGTATGTATGATCCATGGAACCTCTGGTAGGGGGGTGTTCCTAAAGTGAAACAATGCCTCAAACTGGATGAAAGAACTTGCATGACTAAAAAACCTAATATGGAATAACGACTATAACGACAATAAATGAATGACACAATTTAACTTGGGGGGCCGCACTTAACTTGAAGCGCCGCGCGGGAAATTTTTGACAAATTTAGTCATTGAATTGACATTTTCTGGCACTTTTTCGCGTTCAGGGACCCATCCGCCTACGAGAGGTTCAATTGGTCATACGTCTGACTTGCGCCTCCCACCCCAAGTAACAAAGTGCCGGTTTCCCAATCTGATTATGAAAACAGAGTCCCGCGAAGAAAATTTTTTCTTCGAACATAAGGGTTCCTGCTTATGATGAATGAGGCGGTAAGGATGAAAAGAGATTCAAAAAGAGGTCTTGGCGGCAGTATTCGAGCGTTCTTTTAATGGCCAAGGTGACTTTGTTGCATATAATGCACAGAAGTTTTGACTACTACCTACTACTGAATAATTCCTCTTACTGATTAATTCCCACTTCTAAGTACTTGCTATCACTATTTCCTACTGACTCCCTCTAGTACATGACTACTTCCGTACATAGCGATCCCTTCACCCAAACAGACCAGAAAAAACTTTCATCAACCTCATAATTTAGAAGAGGACCGCTTGAAAGACAGAGGGCTGCTCTTGTGGCATTCCAATCTCAAAGGGTAGCCGCGGTTCACTCAAATTAAGAGAGGTGAGGAGAGATAGAAGAAGAGAAGGCGAGGCGACAGACGTATTTGAGGGTTGGAGAGGGACTAGAAAGAAAGAGAGAGAGAGAAGCGGATTGAGGGAGAGACCGTAAGAAATATAGACTGAGAGAGAAAGAGAGCGAGGGAAAGACCCAAACAGTTAAACCGAGAGACAGCCAGAAATAGACTGATAAACGGGTGTGATGATTACAGAGCTACTGATAAAAAGAGCGAAAAAATCGAGAAAATTAGTAATTAAAAAAAAGAGAAACACCAGAAAAGTGATCTCAAAAGATGTTTTAGGGGAAATCAGAAGAAACTAAGAATTAGTAAAATTTTAACTTAGATATCTTATCAGTCGATTGCATACATGTTTATCAAAACAATCTAATCGGAAAGCTGCATACTGGAAAGCTCCCTCTCGCTTCTAAGTGAATAAAAAATATCATAGAAAACAGAAGTCTGATTAAAATTTACTTTGGAATTAACATTTCAAACTTCGAATAAGTTCAGCTGCTGAAACACATAAATAAAAAAGTAAATGTTCAAAACTCTAAATTGGACGTAAAGTACAAATCATAGATTACGAAAATTCAAATTCAACAAAAACACATAGGATTCCAGTTTTTTTATTACGTGAGCAATGGACGTGTTAAAGGGAAGCCGATTGGAATTAAGTGAACGATTCCTCCGTACCAGAACCGGTTTCGAAAAAAAACGAAAAAATTTTCAACTTTTTTTTCTTTATTTTGATAGTTGAAAAAAGATTTTCGACTTCTTTTTACGAATTAGAAAAAGGAAAACACTAGTTGTGACACTTTTTTGTTTGTAAAACTCGAAAGAACCGAATTAAAACGACTTTTTTTTAGTTTTTTTGGTTTTTCCGAAAAAAGTCGATTATTTCGGTTCTTTCGACTTTGTTTTTTTTTATCCACTTCTACTGTTTTCCACTTTCTGATTAGTAAAAAGAAATCGAAAAAGTTTCTCGACTCTCAAAATCAAAGAAAAAAAGTTGCAAAATTTTTTAGATTTTTTCGAAACCGTCCCTGCTCCGTACCAGCTCTCACAAACTTGAGAGACTCGCTCCCCTTATTTTCAAACGGGATGGTTCCCGCCAAGGGAGGAGTCTGCAAGAACAACCGTCTGTCTCCATACTCGCGTTATCTTTCCACAGCTTAATTTCTGTCTGTCTCTCTCGCCTACGCTCCCTTGCACTTGGCGTTCTAGCGGTGTACGCCTTTGATCGCAACACATCAGGCTGGGCGAGGAATGGTGGTAGGAGTACCTTTATATTAGCAGAGAGGACAGAGGGTAAGGAGAGAGCTAGAGAGAGAAAGAAAGACATAACAAGAGACAGAGAATGAAAGACGGATCGAGAGAGAGAGAGAGAGACAGACAGAGAAAGAAAGACAGCTAAGGAGAGAGAGAGGTAGAGAAATGATATCTGTAACGAAGAGAGGAATGCAGACACGGAAAGAAGGAGTAAGAGGAAGATAATAATAAAAAGGAAAGATGCCGAGACTACCGAAACAAGAGAATCGGATATGAGAGCCGCTGAAAAGCACAAAAGGCTTCCTCTTTGGGAAGTAGCTGATTTTGTTTGTTTCTCTTTCGGACTTCAGCATTGATTGACAGTCTTAGTCTGGGACTAAATAATCTTCCTCGCGCTTGTTACCGCCTCGCGGCAAGGTAACGCGCTCCCCTAAGATGCAGAACAGACCTTCCTGGTAGAACCAATGGCTGCCCGCTTAATCACTGTTAGTGTGAATAGCAGCAGTGGGGAGAGTCAGATTTGTGCATGAGCACTACCAACATTTCTTAACCCTTTTGGTTTGGGTAACTCTGTCCCGGGTGGGAGTGAAACTCGGGACTCTTTGCACAATAGTCGAACACACTACTATTATGTCACACCCGGACTTAGTCTAAGTCTGGGACTGTTCGTTCATAATTATTCTCAGAAATTCTCTCTGAAACTTCCAAAAGAAACAAATCGCACTGTCTGGAAAAGTCTTTGTCAAATTCCGATGAAAATCATAAGGAAAATGGCCCAAGAGTTCAGGGGCCGTCTGCACGTACAATTTTTGGTGGGAAATGATGAATAAAATAGTGTTAAGTGTTCTAGGATAACACTGTTTTCTTCATCATATCCCACCAAAAATGATCCCTACATACGGCCCCAGGATTCGAGTAAAAACCGCTGGAAATGGTTCATTGAAGGCTGGGAATGACTTCTTAAAGAGTTCCTCGAAAATTGGAGATGCCGACCGAACGACACAAAGGAACCAGTAGAATGACCATTGCCTTCTTGTCTAAAAATGTGCAGGCAGAATTAGCCGTACCATTTTTAGAGGTTATTTAGTTTATTTTTATCCATTTTATTTACACCAATGTGTAGCACTAAAATAGGCCGAAAGAACAAAAAATATAAACGCACTTCCCGCAAGAAAAAAAACAGAAAAATGAACAGACAATAAATAAATGGCGAGATGAAAGTAAAAAAAACAACAATATAACCTTTTTATCTAGTAAGAAGCGCTACAAATCAGTAAGGAAAATCATGATAACAGACATATATTTCCAATCATCATCGAAGATACCCTTGTTCATCCTACCCAAAAAGTCCAAAGCATCAATTATTAATTCTTTGCCAAGGGCAGCCGATGGGAACCGGGGGACTTGGTCGGTGAGGAGCAGCTCCTCCACTGCTGATGCCTACTCAGTCAAACCAAGTACCGCTCAAGGTAGCCGCTCTCAAATAACTCGCCAAAGCTATCCTTCTGTACTCCTCCCGATCCAATCACGGCCTGGTCCACCGCTATCAAAAAACTCAAACACGTGGATTCGTCACCCGCATGTTCTCTCATCGATCTTGAACTCTGGAAACCGTTGGGCACCCAAGGCTCCCCAGCTCCCAAACTACCCTACAATTGCATTTTTCGAAATGTAGATAAAATATATATAACACTGCACGCGAGAAAAAACTGAACTATTATGATATATGTATGTAAATGTGCACTGTAACTCGAAACTTACGCCTCCCCAATACCTTGTTGTTGATACAATCCTTCCTCTATTTGACTGAACTCAAAATGCTTTTGTTTGTGCGATTGGCCGAAAAAAATAGACCAATTTACGAATCATACATTAATTTCTGCCTTCACGAGTTACTAAGAATTCGAACTTTTCTTTGCTCATACACCAAGACAAATTTTTTATGGTCTCGCTTTTTTTGGAAGCTAGACACTTTCAAACTTCTTTTGGTGAAAAATAAATTGTAAGCTATTTGAGCGTTTACGGAATAGAGCACACTTTTCAAAAAAACAATTCTCTCATTTCTACTCATCTTTAAATCAGTGGTCGGTTCGTTTCTTTTGTTTAATTTTTTAATCATTGCTGGGATTCAAGAGAGAATTGATCAAGCATGATTCGGCACAGGTGAATGTCGCGATGGTGCTAGAAGGCAAAGATGCGCGTGCAGATCCTACAAGCAGAAAAGACGTAAGTATTTTCTTACCCTTAGTTTGTCGTGGTTTGGACACTTCATCAAAAGTTCTACCGACTGCCTGGCACACGGACCTGCCCCCCCCCCCGTTCGTGTCCGAGTTCCTTCAAGGACTTGGAGCACTGATTAAAGAAGAAAGTCTCAAGAACTTTATTATATTCATTGTGCGAAAGTGCGAAAAATGTTTTTAAGTGAGAAAGAGCATCACTATGGAACCGAAGGAGTGAGATAGGAGAAGGGGAAGAAGGGGTTCGGTTCCTACTCAATCCCCGATTTTGACACAATTTTCTGCGAGTATTGACTGGTCGGTCCTCTGTTTACAGCTTTCTTTGCCTAAACTCTAATTGCAGAGAAGATTTCGAAAGAAGCGCTGTCATAACTAACAAACTATTATGTATTAGACTATCGATCGGGTTGTTAGCGGCAATGATGATCCTTCAGAGAGTGAAGAGATTTCAACCTGGAACAAAGTGAAAATGAATTTACATGTTAGATTTTCTCATTAATATTTTTTTTATTATATTTTTCACCAGCCAAAGTGACGAAAAGTAAATTGAAATTAGTTTGATTTCACCGTTCCAGAATATTCTTGATTAAACTTGAGAAATTTTGCCGTACCGATGCCCAAGTGGTACGGTACTTTTGTTCGAAGTGTGTCATAAATTTGTCTTTTTTTATTTTATTATCTTTTAGAATTTTGGGGAAAGGAAAGGGGAAGGGGGAAGCGGGTGAGGCTAAGCAGTACTTTGGAAGGGGGCTCTAAAGGATAAGGGGGAAAACATGGCCCTACCTAAGCGTAGAGGGAGGGAAGGGGAAATGGGCCATAGGAAAACTGCCAACTAGGAAAAAATTTTCTAGGGCGTTTGACCTACCGACCCTCTCCCTCAATCAAAATGAATGTCAAAGTTTTCACACCCGAATTTGAAAGAAAAAAAATCTCAAATAGAATGTTATATAAGCCATAGCTCAGCCTCAACCGGTTTCATAGAGTTAAAAGTTAAACTTTTAACCTACTTCAGCGATCGACCTATTAAAAAATCAAGACATATTTTACCTATGAATGGGGGAGGAGAAAGGGGAGCCCTAAAGAAATAAAAAAATTTCTAAAAAGAAATGGGGAAGAGAGTTTTCATGAATAAAATCTCTGTCTGGGAAATAATTTCTCTTTCTGAAAAAAACTTGAAAAACATTAATTGAACAACATACGAAATGTTGCAAAACAAACCATTATGAGTGGGTCCGAACCCTAGCCGAACAATTGACTCACTAGCCCCTCCACCCCTACACCCTAGCCGAACAATTGACTCACTAGCCCCTCCACCCCTACACCCTAGCCGAACAATTGACTCACTAGCCCCTCCACCCCTACACCCTAGCCGAAAAATTGACTCACTAGCCCCTCCACCCCTACACTACAATGCCTGTTCGAATTGATGAACAAAAATGAAATTACAATGCGAAGCCTATTTGAAAAGAAAGACAAATGTATGACACACTTGGAACAAAAGTACCATACCACTTGGGCGTCGATACGGAAAAATTTCACAAGTCTTGATTAATATAAATACCTGCACATTGAACGAATTGTAAAAAAAAATCATTTTACTAGACTTCTTAGCTTGGTAAGGGGTAGTTTTTTCAACTTTTGAACAATTGTAAGTTAACTTGCTTAGATATGATGTTGGTCAGATGATTTTTAAAAAAAGAAAAAAAAGAAGTCTAAGGTACTTTCATTGGCTAGACTAACATTCCTATGGTAAAATAATGTTGATAGCCGAGAGATCTGACACAACATATTTGAAGTAGCTTGGGGAAAACGGTTTGAAAAAGATGCAACAACATATTCTTGACGAATTTAAAAATATGAACTTTGCGAAATTTAAAGGTACAACTGTTTTTTTCTAAAGGTATCGTTTTCACTTTTATGTCCGATGTTCTCGAAAATCCAATGACAATAGATGAAATTCTAAAGTTACCAGTACTCCAAGGAGAGATGAATATACATCAAGAGAACTTTTGATTTCAGGCATTAAAAGAGAGAGCGCGAGACAGAGAGAGAAATACGCGAGATGAGAACGCGAGAAAGAGCGCCAGAGAGTAAGAAATACAGAGAGAGGGAGTGAAAGATAGAGTGAAAGAGAGAAAGAGATAGAGAGAGAAAGAAGAAGAGAAAGAAAGAGAAATAGAGAGAGAAGCATTATAAATGGTGAGAACTCTCACTTCAGGCATTCCTAACTCTATGCGGCTTTTTGTGTCCACCGATCCCTCATGAAGTCGTGCGGAAGGTCTCCTTCCACCCGCCCGCCAAGGACCTCATGTACACGATCCGCCTCGTGAACAGCCCCTCTCTGGTTGTGAAGACCGCGCGCGATGTTAGACCATAGTTTAACAAAGATGACGTACATACGTCAACCGCACTGTTGAAAATTTTTATAGCTAGCAAGTGCCTGATTATTTTTTCACTCCCACTTTTGATCGAAATGAATTTTTCTTTCTCCTTCTGACAAGGATTCATGCTCTCGAGCCCCGGCGTCACTCAAATCCGTTAACATAATTGTATCCTTGCTCATCATATTCATTCATTCTTTATTCCATTCTACAATGTCAGGGCAAGAATACAAAGTTGATGATTGTAACGGATGTGAGTTCAATTTATACTAATGCAAAGAGTGAAAAATTGTGATAATAAGCCTTGAGGATACATTGTTTTATAGCCGTATACGAGAATTAGGCACTATTTTAGTTAAGGGGGGAAGTAATAGAGAATTTTTGAAGACTTGACTTGAAAATTTAGATACTGGTTCATTCGGTAAGCTATTACAAAAATCAATCATTCGCGATCCACAAGTATTGTGAGCGTTAGAGAATGAGAGAGGTAGAATTATCCTTAAAGAATGAGAAATTCTATGACAGTAGTGAGTGGGCTGAAGTATAAAAAGAGAAGAAAAGTTTAAATCAAAGTGACCATAGATACACTTATGAATAAAACAGAGGTTAGGTATATATATTCTTTATTCCAGTTTGGTAAACACGAAGTATACAAACGGATAATCTGTCACATAAGTGATTTCAGTTATTGCACAAGAAATGAGAGTAAATCGAAACGAAAGACAAACGTTCAGTCAAGTAAAACGTAATTTACTGTTAGTGACGATCAAACTATGGTCTAAATTGAGAATATGTTTTTTGAATAGTGAAGAAGAGGGCAATAAAACTATTTCAGAGGAAAGAGAGTTCCAAATATTCATACATCGAGAAACACAAGTGTTATGACAATCTGGCAATTTGAAAGGGAGTGCTAGTCTAAGAGAGTGAGAATTCCTGTGAGGGTATGGTGATGGTTGTATTGTGAAGAGATTTGCGGGGTCAACAATGATATTGCTGTGAATTGATTTATGTATGAAACAGAGGTCTTGGATATTACGTCTGTATTCAAGGGAGAAGAGAGCTAATTTTTTAGGCGAGAGGGATAGTCAGTAGGAGGATAACTCGCTCTGGCGAAGACACGTCTAGCAAAATTTCTTTGGACACGCTCTAAATCGTTGACGAGTCCAATGGAAGTGGGAGACCAGAGCTCGCAGCCATATTCTAGAAGAGGAAGGATATAGGTTTTGTATGCTCTCAAGAGTACCTGTACAGAGGACGTTTTGAATGAGCGCAGAAGCGTGTTGACTGCCTTAGTGGCGTTACTAGATACAATATCAATGTGACGAGAGAAAGTGAGCGATGCATCATAGTATATTCCTAAATCTTTCACCATAGACTGAGACGGTAGATTATACTCACCTAAGGTATATATAGTGTAGATGTTACTCGGGCCACAATGTGTGATGGAACATTTAGGATGAGAAATAGTGAGAGACCAGGTTAATGAATAATCAGAAATCTTATCAAGAGCAGATTGCAAAGATTTTGGGCAATCGGAAAATATCTTGACATCATCAGCATATAGGAAACAGAATACGTTGGAGGGAAGAAGATCAACGATATCATTTATAAAAATAGTGAACAACAGAGGTCCTAATGAGCTACCCTGAGGAACTCCCAAAGAAACGAATTGTTTGTCAGAGAATGAATCATCAACTTGCACGCGGAATGACCTGTCAATAGCTCTTCTATATTCTAGAGTATGGATCGAGACGATTTTAAGACGAGTAGGATAATCGAGTTGTGAGTAGCCAACTCTATATAATATACGGCGAGTAAAACTTCTTTGTATACGTTCGAGTTTGTATCATGAGGCGACCAATGCAACCAATATCACGAGGCGACCAAAGTTCTGCTCCATATTCGAGTGATGGCAACATACACGTCTTTTGAACACGAGTAAGAAAAGTGAGTGAGGAAGTCTTAAATGTTCGCAGGATCGAATTAACAAGTTTCATAGATTTTTTCGTGGTTGCGTCTACATGTTTGGTGAAAGATAACGATTTGTCGAATATAATGCCCAAATCTTTAACTTAATCTTCTATTCGTAGTGCTGTTCCATCAATGTATGTAGTAAGAGAGACTGATATTTGAAGGACCACAATGAACAAAAAACATTTAGAAATAGAGATCGTAAGTGACCAGGCACGGGCATAGTTAGAAATAGCATTCAAAGCACCTTGCATAAGAGAGGAATCATCCGATAATAACTTGATATTATCAGCGAAGAGGAAAAAATTTACACCACTGGGAATAATACTTACAAGGTCATTTACAAAACATCAAAGAAGCTTAGGCGAAGGCAACTTCCTTGAGAAACACCAGTCGAGTATACTTTGCTGTCAGAAAATGAGTCAACCATCACTTTCGATGTGCGTTCAGATAGAACGGACTTTATAAGGGCAAGAAAAGACGATAGACGATTCTATTCCGAGACATTGAAGCTTATGAAGTAGGAATCTATGGTTAACAGTGTAGAAGGCTTTAGTCAAGTCATTCAGGCAAACATCGAAATAGGTCTTCTTTAAAATATAAGACATATAAAGAGAATGTGATTATACTAGCGATTTAATTGTGGATCTTTTTTTTGTAAATCCAGATTGACATGATTGCAAGAGCTTCTCAGAATTTAAATGACTATAAATAACATCATGCATAAACTTCTCGAGTAATTTTGACATGGATCATACGAGAGTAATAAGTCGATAATTGTTTTCATTGGAAAAGTTACCTTTTTTGAATAGGCTTACCTTTCTTCCAATACAATGGATAGTATCCTATAGTTATACAATTCGAGAAAATATTGGAGAGAGGGATTGAGAGGGACTCACTGCAGTTTTTAAGAAATATGTTAGGAATATTATCGGGCGACGTATTCACTTTAGGTTTGATTCGCTTAATGAGCATCTTAATACTATACTGAGTTATGATGTGGTCGAGTACAAGTGGGGGAGCGAGTTCAATAGCGGGAAGAGGGCCTTGGTTAACTGGGTAAAAAAGAGCGGGAAAAAAATTCAGGGAAAGCATTAGCTTGATCAGTAGGGACAGTCAGGGCTTTGTCATCTACGATGAGCGCAGTAGAAGAGGCTTTCTTTTTGATGCGATTAGACAATGTTCGGGAAAAAATCTTATTGAGCAGCCCGAGATTTTCTTCTCTTCTACTTTCAAATTTGATTAGCTCTTTATGCGATTTTCTACACGTTTTAATTGTCAAATTAGAAGTAGGTGAACGTGGCTGACGAGGTGAGCATGCAGAAATGATGTTGTGGTTACAAAATACATAATCAAGTATGCGAACTGAGAAAGATGGTTATCTCTGAAAAATTGTTAAAAAGAATAGGAGGTAGGACAGTTAAGAGTGGGGCAGTCAAAGAATCCCCAATAAATGTTGGGGAAGTTCAGGTCACCGCATATTATAGTTGGAAATGGTAAAGAGCAATGAGAGGATATGAAAGCTTTGAAATTATCGAGTTGATTAGAATGAGAATGAGGTGAGCGATAACAACTGATCAGTCTAATAGTCGGAAAAGGAAGAGAAATAGAATAGCAGGGGTGAATATCTACAATAACACATGCGATACTGTCTTGTTAGTACTCTGTTACACAAAAGGAGACAATAAACTATTTACTAAAATGGCCGCACCACCTCGGCCACAATTAGGATCAGATTGGAAAACATTCAAAGGAAGATTATCTATGAGCATAGAGTCAGGGTCTGCATCAGAAAGAATATACGTTACGTTGTATGTTACCTGAACTTTTCGGAAAATTAATTTTTAAAATTTGTTTTATGAGATTAACATCTCGAACAATGTTCCTTCGGAAATTGTTGCATTATCATCTTCTTCGCTTTTCGAAAAGCATTTACTCAGTTTAAATGCCAATTTGATTGTTACTAATACAAAATTGAGACTCAGTTCATAAAAAAATTTTGATTGTAGACTTTTTTTGATTACTTCTGTGAAAATTAATTTTGCTCTGTGAATAGCATCATATCTCTGTATAAACCCTTGTTTTCTGAAACACTTAAATAGCTCTGCTTCAGTTAGCGACTGTATTGCCTCGTTCATGAATGGAATAAAGTTATTACTAGAATAATAAGAAAGCCCTAGAGAAGGGCAAAGGAAAGACAGAAAAGAGAAAACAAAGACAGAAACAGAGAGAAACAGAGAGATAGAGAGAGAGAGATAGAGAAAGAGACAGAGAGAAGTAGAGAGAGATAGAGAGATAGAGAGCGATAGAGCAATATACAGGGTCGACCAAAAGTTTAGGTACTCGACTTTGTCACTTTGTATCTTTTTTGTTTGGTGTAGCGGTCGTGTGATTTTTCGCTTGAATCTTATTCATAATGTTGCTAACATACCCTAGAAAATCAGAATGATAACTCTTTTCGTTTCCCGGTAATGCTCTCTGATATGGACCGAGGCTACATTCTGCGCTTGAACCAGTTCGGGCACACTCAAAGGCACATCGCCAGAACCACTGGATTCTCCCGCAGAACCATTCAAAACACAACATGTCGCTTTAGTGAAACTGACCGTCCCAGGAGCGGCAGACCAGTGACCGCGACCACTTCCTTCAACGTGAGAAGCATCCGAGACAAGATTCGATATAACCCCAAGTGGAGTCTCAGAAAAGTCGCAAAGGAGCTGAATATCTCGAATATTTCGGTTCGAAGGATCGTCAAATCTCGCATGGGACTTCGCCCCATCAAACTGCAAAATACTCACGCATTGACGGACCAGATGAAGGTGACTCGTCTTCGGAGATGTCGTGAACTGTCAAAGCGGTTCAAGCCGGTGAACTGTTTCACCGATAAGAAGTTGTTCATATCCTTCAACCACCAGAACGATAATATTCGGTCGAAATCGGTCAACGATGCCAATAAGAGTGGCTGATTTGTGTCGAGAAAGGGCCATCCCGCTTCGTCATGGTCTGGGCCGGGATTTGCGCGACTGGCAAGACTCCACTCGTTTTCGTCGAGTAGGGAGTCAAAGTGAATGCCAATAACTACCTGAAAAACATACTCATGAAGAAAGTACTTCCCTGGAGCCAGGCTCACTTCGCGTGACGCAAATGGACGTTCCAGCAGGACTCTGCTCCCGAGAACAAGGCTAAAGTGGTGCAAGATTGGTGCAAGACCAATTTCTCCTCCATGATCACCTCCGCCTAATAGCCTCCGTACTCACCTGATTTAGTCCCTTCTCTGTGTGGTCGGTCCTTGAGAGTAAGGCCTGTGCTTCCCCACACCAGAATTTGGGAAGTCTGAAGAGCGCCCTAGAGAATGCGTGGGATGATCTTGACGTCGCTCACCTGTCCACCACGGTGGGTGCCTTCCACAAGCAACTCTGCGCCTGTGTCAAGGAGAAAGGAGGGCTGTTTAAAATTTTAAATAGCAGTTGCATTCCAAACTATTTGAATAAACTTTGATGAAAATTTTGTTTGATTTGCTCGATCCGTTAAGTTTCTATCGGAAAAATACTATGCACTTGGACTTTTGGTACACTCTTTAGAAGATGAACTCTTTGGTATCTCATAATTCTAGATCTCCACTCCAATAGAGATTGTTTTTTCTTCATTCTTTGGAAGTACAGCTATTTTGTACTTGAGCATCTCTTCATTTAAAATCGACCTAATTATGCATGCTCTTTCGGTGTTTGAAAAAACTTATAACTGATTTGATTTTCGAGAGTGATTAAGGTGGCTGGCAAGCCGTACAATATCTTCGGTAATTTGTACTTAAGCATTTCTTCCTTTAAATCGACCTAATTATGCATGCTCTTTCGGTTTTTGAAAAAAACTTATAACTGATTTTATTTTCGAGAGTGATTAAGGTGGCTGGCAAGCCGTACAATATCTTCGTTTCCGTTCCATGCACCTTGCATTTGAAAAACAACATCCAGGCGGAAATCTTGAAAAGGTTCATAATTTTCTGGCCGAATCTTTCAGCATTGATATACCTAATAAAACGGGGAAAGAGTTCAATTTGGGTGAAGAAAGATAATTTGGAAACATATTAGGAAACTGAAACAAAAAGTTGATAGAAATTGCATACGTACATGAACTATTACAAAAATATAAAAACTCGCTATTAGATCGAATGAAAACCATAAAAAGCAAATGTTTTAAAAAATGAATTTAAAACTGAATACTTTAGAATTTTGAAACTTTTTTGAAGAGTGAAGCCTTTCGTCGTGAAAACTTCGACAGGAAATCACCTCATCGCAGTTTCGGTCGAAACAAAAAGAAAACCTCTCAGCGAACAAACTGCTGATCAGGTTTTTCCGATGAATTCAGCAACAACAAACTTATATGTGGAGAGAAAAAATACGAGACATCGTTTGATTTGCCTTTTAAATTGTGTTTCTTAACTACATATATAATAATTGTTAAAGTCACCGAAATAGTGTACGATAAAATCATAGTTTTTGCACAAATCTAAATTACCTTCTCTATGTATACATTGTAGCTTTATTGGCATCCAAAAAGTGAGAACAATAGTGAATTTATTACAATTAACTATAGAGTTTTGTGTTTGTGCTTCAATAAATGTTATAGAAAATATCAAAACAAATATGTGAACTTTGTTTCTTTTCTTTTTCTATGTTTTGCTGTACTAAATACACATTAGTTCCAATTTTAATATCTCTCCTCTGAATTAACTGTCTCATAGACAAAATAAGTTTTCGGGCAAAATCGAACTCAGCCGTCTCTCTGTTACCTGAAGCTAGTGCGTAACCGTGAGAATATCAAACAACATATTGCTTATTCGTGGGCTATAGAAAAGGCTCAACGGCCTTGTTTGACGTTATATGTTGTAGTGGCTCGATTTTAGGTGGCTCGATTTTAGGTGGCTCGATTTTAGGTGATCCTCTTCTGTCAGCCGAACAGCACAGATCTGGGGCACTTTCTGATGTCCAGCTCTCCCTCCCTCATCGACTACGCCGATGTTTTACACACGGATGTATACGCATTCGACTACTCGGGGTTTCTAGATTGCATCTTTAAAAGTTTTTTTGATATAGTGTTTTTTTTACCGCAGTGTCAATTATTTTGCTTGTCCTAAATGAAATATTGTACAAGAGGCCCCAAATAAATGAATAAAAATGTAAAACAAAACGAAACAAAAAGAAAAGAAAAAGGAACAGAGAAAAGAGAAGTTGAAGATTCCGAAAAGAGAGAAAAAGAGATAGAGAGTTAAAACAGAAAGAAAAAGAGAGAGAAAAAGAGAAATAATGAGAGATTAAGAAAAGGAAGAGAAAGTAATTCAGAAACAGGAGAATTTCACGCGAAGCCAAAGAAATAAATGAAATGCCGTTTAAGATTCGGCTACAGTGAGGGACATCCGTCGGAGAAGAATCTGTACGCGGATGTCCGCGCTGTATACGAGGAGATACGGAAGGAACGACCGAGAGCGATTGTCAGTAGAGCTTTCGAGACAAATCAGCCTTACCACGATAAGACAAATCAGTCTGTCCAAGAAGAGATAATTCAAACTACTTTTGAACATTTGCATTCCGGCTGAAATCGGCGACTTCAGTTACGGTACTTTTCCAAGTGTCCAAGTGTGTCATATATTTGTCTCTTTTTAAATTTACTTCTCATTGGGATATGTTTCATTTTTTGTTCATAATTTCCAAAATGCAGTATAGTGTAGGGGTGAAGAAGCTAGATTGTGAATAGTTCGGCGAGGGTTCGAATCAGGAGCGAGCTAACAAAAAACCACAAAAAATTTTCGACTTTTTTGATTTCTTGTTTTCATCGGCGGATCTGAGGTTCGGATCCGCCTATGTTGATTTCTTTTGCAACGTTTCGTATGTTATTCAAATAATGTGTTTCGAGTTTTTTTAAATCGTTCATCACGCACAATTTTTTTAGATTAAAAAATAACTTTTTAGTAAAAAATGCTAGGCTTAGTAATAGTTTACGCTTATAAGGCCGTACGGCTCAGGTTAACAAAATCGTATCAAAAAACTAGTCAAAAAGTTTTTTTTAATTTAAAAGAATGATGAAAAATATTAACAATAAAGATAATTTAAAAAGAAAGACAAATGTACGACACACTTGGAAAAAACTCACTTAGACACTTGGAAAAGTACTGTAACTGAAGTTGCCGATTTCAGCTGCACTGCAAAATTTCACAAGTATTCAGTTTGTTTAAGAAGGTACATTTCATTTTGTCTAATGGAGCGTTAGAATACAATTTTTTTACTTTCTCAACGTACTCTCTGCAAAGTAATCTCGTTGAACGCTCCAATGTCTCACCACGAATTGCCGTGAGTAGGAAAATAGACTACGGTATTTTTTTCATATAACAACTTTTACTGTTCAACTTAATTTTATATGAATATGAAAAATACCGAAGTCCATTTTCCTTCTCACGGCAAATCGTGGTGAGATATTGGAGCGTTCATCGAGATCACTTTGCAGAGATTACTTTGAGAAAGCGAAAAGTTGAATTCTAACGCTCCATAAGATGGAGAGAATCAAATATTTCAAAAAGTGATGAATTAGTTTGTTGAAAAGGGGGCTTTTTATTCTTGCATCTCCCCCTTCTCAATCGAGAAGCGGTCGTTTTCTCCATTTTTTGACAGTGTAGATGACGCATACTTTCGACGTAAGAGACGCTTACGCGATCCTTTCTCAACTCTCTACTACAACTGCATACAAAAAACCAATGAATGATATATGGCTGACTATTGTTCGAAATTTGATGTACTTGGTAAAGTAACACGATTAAAAGAATTTTCCAAATTCTGATATAGATTAGTTGATTGAATTTACTCTTTCGGTAGAAGTGGCTGTATCCACTGCTAGCCTCAGATTCACTGCTTCCCTGCATATCAGCAGTTGATAAAGTAACAAACGCGCAAGAACTGCCAAAATATTATGATTAAGTCGCAACTGTTTGGCACGAGTTTACAAGTTGTAGTAGTTGGGACCCTTAGCAGTGTATTCAGAGGTTGAATGAATAAATAAATTAGAAATACCATTGCTCGAGTTGAGATAGTGTTGCTCGGTTTCTCTATTGGCACTGCAGCAGCAGTTGATCTCGCTTCCTGCTTGAGCAAGTCTTGGGTGAACACATCAAGTAAAACAGTGAGTCGAATTTCGCTTTCCAGTGTAAAAACCAAGATTTAAAAATATATACACAGTAGACTTCAATTTTTTTCTAGCAACTGACACGAATTAGCCTTTCTTAGCTAATCCGATTTTTCACGATATCGTCAGATCATTCCACTTCTACCTCACCTTATTATTTTTAGGCGATTAGCTGGTGAAACCTAGTTAAAATGTCCACGTTTAGACAAGAAAGTTGAGGTATATGTTTACGAGTTAACGAAATGAAAATTCTTAGGACAAACAAAGCTTATTTGGTATAAACTCGATTTAGATGCCCGCATCTATCGGCGGCGTCGTTCTCATCGCTCCCTTCACTTCGGGCCGGCGGGTCTTTGTTGGCGATCCTGAAAATGGCGGCTTTTGTGGCATCGATTGTTGCGACGCTTTTCGAAAGTTCTATACTACTTCTCTTATTTGAAATGTTTTTTGATTCTATCGCTTACCTTACGACCATAAAAGGTCAAATAAAGAACCATTTAATGTAGAAAGCCATTTAGGAGGAGAGAATCTAAAACATTTTAGCTGGCGACTTCTTATGCTTAGAAACACTGAAAAATTAGATGTGTTCTTTAGTAGTTCAAAACTTCAGATTGTATTCTTGGCTTTTTTATCATGAGTCAGCGACTTCGTCTCTTATTTAAATCATTATTTTGTGTACAACATAGACAGCCATGATAGAGAGCCCTGAGAATGAGAACCTAGTCGAATTTCAGCATCGACAAAGTGGAGCTCATAGATGTGCCAGTACTTCTGGTCCACGGTACCGAAGACACGGTGAGGGCTCACGTGAAGTTCCCGCTTTAAAGAGGCTTTCGGGGATGATTGGCAAATTTTTCGACTCTCCAGCTTTGTTTGGTGCATGTTCTGTAAGACGAAATGAAGTCTTTTAGTTAGAAATTTAGCTTTCAGTAATGTCCTGTCAGAGTGAGACAGGTTAAGTTTTATAACGTACTTTTATATTTGTTATTAGGCCATGAAACGAGTGACTTTTTCCTTTGACTGTTTAAGGGGATCCGTTTAATCTCAATGCTTCTGAAAAAGTTTTTTCCCATTTTTTTGATCTAATACTTGACTCACAGATTGAGTAATTATTGAAATCCTTGATCACATCTCTTTGACTCATATTTCCGACTCTCACTAATATTTTCACTCCTTCGATTGATCTTTTTGATTTCTTCGATAAACAGTCGATGCAGATAATTCCCCCGTCTCATTCTGTGAATCTTCACAAAAGATTGCGGCATCCCGTGGATATGTATTTGGTGGAGATAGCTAATCACTCCAGCATACTCACCAGTCATTTTGTGAGTTTATTCGGTCGACTCACTACTCAACTAGGAGTCTATTGAAAAAGACAACCACCCTATATATAAGAACGTTAAATTGAAACATATTCACCCAAACCAAGGGGGTTAAGAAATGTTGGTAGTGCTCATGCACGAATCTGACTCTCCCCACTGTTGCCAATCACACCAGCAGTGATCTAGCAGGCAGCCACTGGTTCTACCAGGATAGGTCTGTCCTGCATCTCAAGGGAGCGCGTACCCTGCCGCGAGGCGGGAGCAAGCGCGAGGAAGAAGAAGAAGTTAAATTGAAACATATTGAAGCAGAGTTTTTATTGTCGTAAAATGAACTTGAAGTGATAAAATTGAAGAGTCAGATGGATTCCTTTGACTCATCTCCCCTCGTAATTTTATCTAGCAGTTAACCGGCAGTAGATCAAATTTCATTCTGTGTACAGTACTTAGCCCTTTTATACAGTGTTTTAATTGGTGAAAACATTATGAAACGACACCCCTTTTTTCCGAATTGCGTTAACGTCTTGTTCTAACCTAAATTTTTTTTTAAATTTTGTACTTTTTCGCTGCAAGAAAAAAGACATCGCTGCTCATGTCTCTCACGGTATATTTCTCTCACTAATTGTAAAAGTTTTAGGTTAGAACAAGATGTTCACGCAATTTAAAAAACGGGATGTAGCTATGTTTCATTATGTTTTCGCAAATAAAAACACTGCATTACTCTCACTGAGTGCTCCATTGCGCTAAAATCTAAGGAAAACAACTGTTTAAAAAATCGTCTGGTCGCACAAGCGCGCAAAAACTCAAGTAGGTAGCTCAGCCTAGCGTTAAAAAACAACTTGCTTTATTAGCTTGAGTTAGATCGATAATTAATAACTAAAAGGGTTATTTAATGATCAATAGAGCATAACAAGTCTTAAACATAAACTAATTTCAAATATTGATATTCTTGTCAGTATGAAGTATTCGAGAGAATTGAACACTTTCTTCGGCTGGAGACTTTTTCTGAGAAAAGAATGGACTCGCAAGAAAGGTTAGGATTGGAAACCTTTAGTCTGCTGACCTCTGTTGAGGTTAGGATTGGGTTAGGGTTAGGATTGGGTTTTTAGGTTAGGAAGAAAGGTTAGGATTGGAAACCCAGACAGAAAGCGATAAAATTGGATTTGACGACTGTATGCGAAATTTCATTCGTATTAGCTCATATCTGGAATGCTTAAATATGGGGTGAAAATTGATTCATCTACTTCATAAAGGCTACTGAAATGTTTTTCAACTGGGAAATAAGATATGTGCACTCAGGATCAAAATAGTGAGATCTCTCATTTGTATTTCATACAATATTTCAAAATTAATAACAATTTGAAAATTGGTATTACATTTTCTATTGCAATCAGAAAATCCGAGACCAACGCTTCTGGAGTCTAGTACCTCATTTATGTGTTGAAGGAGAAATAGTACAGTACCGCCCAAAATGTTATAATATATAGGGTTATTGAACATAACTTTTTTTTAAAAAAACGAATGAAGATCAAATTTTCAGATATTTTTTACAAGCCAAATTCACATGTTTCGAGTAATAGAACAAGTTTGGAAAATGCTTTATTAGGTTTATTCGTAAAAAAATGGAAATAGTAAAAAGTGCTTATAGAGAGATGTTCAGTTTTTTCGAAGTAATAAAACAAGTATTCTAGTATTTGGTGGCATATCCTTTCGAGTCAATGACTGCCTGACATCTACGAGGCATAGAATCAATCAAAGAGTCAATGGTTGCCTGCAAAATCGCCTTCCATTCCTCCTCTAGCTGCTTAAACTTTTCATCAGCATTTCTGCATGTTCTTCCCGTCAATTTTCGTTGCAAATGTTCCCATAAATTTTCGATGATGTTCAAATCGGGAGACTGGCTCGGCCAGTCCAAAACATCCACATGCCGACGGCGAAACCAGTTCTGAACGTGCTGAGATCGATGTTTCGGGTCGTTATCTTGTTGAAAGGTGAACCCACGGCCGAATTTGGAGAGGGCCCAAGGGCGCATAGTGCTTTCCATTATGTTCTCATAGCCGTAACGATCGAGATTTCCGACAATACGTCTAATTGGACCCATGCCGCTGGCGGAAAAACAGCCCCAGACCATCACAGAACCACCGCCATGTTTGACTGTGAGCGACTGGTATTGCGGCAGGAAACGCTTGCCCGCTGGACGTCTTACCCACCTCAGACCGTCACTGCAGAACATATTAAACTTGGATTCATCGCTCCAAACAATCTGAGACCACTCACGGCGTGTCCAACTGAGGTGATCCTAAGCCCACTGAACTAGAACTTTACGATTTTTTTCGCTGATGAAAGGCTTCTTTGCAGGCCGCCTTCCATTCAGTCCAGCGGCTTGCAAACGGCGTTTGATGGTAGTTGTTGAAGGAGCAGGAGTCGCGGGCGTTGATATGACAGCTTGAATGTCTGTAGCAGTGCGTTTCGGGTCTTCGCGAGATGCGCGCAGGATGCTTCGGTCCATGTACCTCGAAGTTACGCGGGGTCTCCCCGAACTTGTCTTCACGATGACTCGTCCCTGCAATTTTTTTGTGTTCCAAAGTTATTCAGTTGTAGAAAATTCGTTTACCTGGGTTCGAAAACGCCGGAGGATATGGGAGATAGCGCTCTGAGTTACCCCGAACTGCTGAGCGAGCTCGCTCTGTGACCGGCCCTGTTTCGCCCCAGCAACAACAGCTTCTTGCATTCTTTTACTTGTATTTCGATGTCCAACAGTTCGAACCATGACTTGAAACAAAATTTTTATGAATGAAGTTCGGTAAACAAAAAAAAATCAACTAAAAAAAATCATGGAGAAAAACTGAAAAATGGAAGATATACCAATTTCGGTGTATTTCCTGGAGATAAATAATAAATCACTCAAAACGACGTCAGGTACGGTACAGACACCCAAAAAAACTTCTGTGAAAATTTGAGCTTTGAATTTTATCTTTGAAAAAAGTTATTTTCAATAACCCTATATATTATAACATTTTGGGCGGTACTGTACTCAACCAGTACAGAATAGCCTGGTCAAGCTCACGTAAAACTAACTTGACAGAAAAATTCTGAATTGGAATAAAGGTTGTAAGAGTGATCAACTTTTGAGAAATTCTCGTGACTCTTCTCTCGACAATTCCCAGCAAGTGCCTGAATCAACCATGGAAGCCCCTCCCTAAATTGTTTCATTATATCATTTTAAATCAATAAAAACTTCCTAAAATAGCGAAATCGACTAAATTCAATGGTTTCTTTTCCAATCTATAGTACTTTTCCCCATAACAAAAAACCGGTTGAGGAAAACGAGTCTAGAGGTGTCCATCTCCTTTTAGAAACCGTATTATTTTGCGATTTCAATGTTTTCAAAAGCGGAAGTATGTGGGATTACGTGTTTGAGGGGCAGAACGTAAGAATTGAAAGAACGGCTTTTTCTAGGAAATGATTTTAACCTAATAGTCTTCAGCCCGACTTTTATGAGCACTCAATAACGAGTACGAATCATATGTTTTATGCATGTATGCATGGGCGAAGAAGCTCGTGGTCCCTGATTACTCTTTTCTGGCTTGCTTGAGAGATTTTATCGCGGAGTTGACAATGAAGCGACGAGTCTTCTCTTCTGAATTCAAATTTTATGTCAATTTGTTTTCTGGTGAAAATTGAAACATCGAAGTTTTGTTAATAAAAGTATACCCTACTCGTTGATCTCAAGCAACGGATTTTATACCGAGCATAGGAGCGGACTGTTCGCAGAAACTTGTGCAAAAATCGTGTGGTGTGACGGGAACCGAACCAGCGATCTTTCGCATTCCGGGCGAATGCTGTTCCCACTGAGCTACACCCGCTCACATGATAATACACATTTTAAGGCCCATACAAAATTTTTTATGTTAAAAAGGAATGAGCTCATCCTTTGTCCACTGCGTAAAACTCTCTAATTCGCGTTTCTGAAAGTTCTCGTCGCTTTCTTGTACAGGAAGGTTTTTATTTCGTGAAATTCACTTTGCATTAGCTGTAGCCTGAAACACTTTGCATTAGCTGTAGCCTGAAACGACAAATGCCATTCTAAGTCATTACACTTTTTGAATACGTCCAGAATATTTTATGAATATTCCGGCGGTCAATAAAGTCATTAAAATCGGCGATCAATGATATCAATAAAATTAGTTAAATCAAAGTTTCACAATACTACATATCTTCTCGTACTGCTCTGGGAAATTTATGAAAACAACGAGTGTTCCCATATATTCAAATCATCATCAGGGTAATGTCAATAAGTCATCAGGGTAATGTCAATAAGTCATCAGGGTAATGTCAATAAGTCATCAGGGTAATGTCAATAAGTCATCAGGGTAATGTCAATAAGTCATCAGGGTAATGTCAATAAGCTCAAACCTGGTTCAGTTAAACGTCCGTGTCTTTTTCATAATTTTCACACCGCATAGTCAAACCTCACATGTTAAAAATTCTAAATATCTTTACTTATTCTTCACGATATTTTTCACGATGCAAGCACTTAGCACTTACAATTCATAATTATCATCAATATAATTCAAAGCCAGAGATTCGTTTGTAATCGTTTAAATCAACGTCTCTTCTTGTCTTATCACATCGATGATGAAGCGTTCCAATTTGAACTTACGTAGTATGACGGTTATGTCTTCTTTGTTCATGAGAAGGAAGGGAGAAATTTTAGTAGAGTCCTTGCTGTTTTTATCTCTAAACTACAGCTGCAGCAGCTTTTCGTTCTCCTCGCCCCTTCGCTCTCCTCTATCTCTCTCTCTCTCTCTCTCTCTCTCTCTCTCTCTCTCTCTCTCTCTCTCTCTCTCTCTCTCTCTTTCTTTCTTTTTCTCTTTTTCTCTCTTTCGTTGTCTGATTCTCCGACCTTATCAGCACATGCTTCACTCTCTCGCTATGTTTCTTCTCGTAAAGAAGACCTTTTCCTCCTGTGTTGTGGTTGAGTCATTGTGACATTGTTTCTTCTTCTTCCGACTCCTTATTTCTCTCTTCACCACTTCCTTTCCTTATTTTCTCATTCATTCTTTCATCCCTTCTTTTTGAAATACTGGAGAATACTTTTTTCAGTTTTCTAGTGAACTTTGTTAGTTTTCCTCTTCTAGATTTCTGAAATTAATGGAACTTGAAATTAGAATGATCACAAAATCACTCAATAGCTCCCATTCATCTCGTATACCCTCTCTAACCTCTCGAATAAGAGAATTTGCATGTTTGAGAAGTAACAAGGCCACTCTGTTTGTGTTCCTCTTCCAATAATGTCCACTTGCTTCCATAGCTCATTCCATTCACCCAATAATCAATCATTCCGAGTTTGTTCATCGGAGATAGCGAAGGTTTCTTCTCTTCTGAGGGGAAGATGAAGAGAAGTTAAAAGAACAAATCAAAACGACCACTTTCCTCTTCTCACTATTCTTCCCTCATTCGAAGTCATCACGAAATCAAGACCTGTCATTGAAAAGTCCACCGCTTTGCTCATCTTGTCTCACCGTTTCCCTCTCCCTTTTCATTTCTATCGCGCACTCTCTTATTTATTTGTGCTCTCTCCCCCTTTCTCTTCCTGTCTTTCTATCTCTCTTTCTTTTCCTTTTTTCACCGCCCTTTTTCCTCGGTCTTCTCTCTCAACTCTCTCATCCTTAAGACAGTGCGTTCTAGCAGCAATTGCAGCCTGTAGCTACATGTCTTCTTCCTAAGTGCCTCTTCCATTCTCTTCCTTCTTTTTCTTCTAATTTTATCTCTCTTATTTTTCTACTTTTTCATCTCCTCTTCATTGCTTTATTTCTTCTTATTTGTGCTCTTTTTTCCCTCTTTTTCCTCTCTCTCCCTGTTTCTCGCAGTCCAAGTCATCTGCTTTCATCCCCCTCTCTCGGTTTATCTCTTCCAACTCCTCGCCATTTACTTCCCACGATAGCGATTGAATGGGCCCGAACTGTGTTGGAATGAAGTATGAATAGAATTGTAAGAAAGAAGATAGCATAGTTTACGGAGAAACACACACACTCGGAAAATTTTAGATTACAGGGTAGAGAGTGAAGGAGGCAGCAAGGAAAAAGAAGGAAGAAGAAGGGAGAGAAGAGAGAGAGAGAGAGAGAGAGAGAGAGAGAGAGAGAGAAAGAGAGTGGAAGTCGAGAAAGAATATAAGGCATCACTCACTTCGTCTGTATGTGTATTCTTCTTTCTTGGGTGTGAGGAGTGAAGATGGGTGCATGCAAAAAAGTTAATTCTGAGTCGAGTTCGGGGTATGTTGTAGAGGAGAGCGATGGGAATAAAAAAGAGAGAGGATGGTACAATAGATAGAGAAATAGGTCATGGGAGATAAAGATAAAGGAGGTGGGAGATAGAGATAGAGGAAGTGGGAGATAGAGATGAAGGTAGTGGAAGATATTTATAGAGGTAGTGGGAGGTTCAGAGGGCGTGTGTGATAGAGAGGAGGAGTAATAGGTTTAGGAAGAGAGCAAACAAAACTTCCTTGAAGTTTTGTGGGTCGTTGTCGCTTCCCAGTGCCATCAAACCTTGCCTTCTTTATCTAAATGAATTTTTCTTTCTGCCTTTCTCTTTCGTCTTCCTTCTGTCTTTTTCTATTTCCATCTATTCAATTTTATCCATAGAGCTCTCTTTATTCCTCTCTCTTCCCCTCTCTCTCTCTCTCTCTCTCTCTCTCTCTCTCTCTCTCTCTCTCTCTCTCTCTCTCTCTCTCTCTCGGTTACTCTGCGTCCCTGTGTTTGTCTCTCTCAACCCCTTTCTCGAACTTCTCACTTCTTTGTTCTAATTCCTATCACTAACTGCACCCTCCCTTTCAAACATTGATACCCCTCTCTACCCTTTTCTTTTTTCTTCTTCCTCTAGCTACACAATGATTTCCTCTCTTCTTTCTTAATCTAATCTGCAATGCTGAATCGAACTTTTTTGAACTTTCGCACTTGTTTTGTTCTTGTTGTGTCTATTTAATATTCGAATCTTCCTTCCATGTTCATAAAACTCTATAAACTTTTTTATGATCTTTTTCTGTTACGGTAGTTTTATTGAAGTAATAAATGCAATACTTGACTTCCAATTTTTAATTCTTTCAGAATAACTCCGCACAATTTCAAATAACACCTCTGGAAAACCATCCGATTCTTTCTTCATCCTCTCTTCCTTTTTTCTGTCTTCTTTCTCAAATTAATTTTCTTTGTTTTCCACTCGAATTTTCTGCTTCGAGTCATCTCGTATTGTTACCGTCTTTAGCTTCTCTCTCTATCAACCCTGGAAGTTCTTTCCTTCACTTACTGACTCCTCTCTCACCACCTCTCTCTCGCTCTATTCTAATTCTCGGTCTCTCACAATCTCTCTATCACTTTCTCTCGCTCTCTCTGTCTCTCTCTCTCTGTCTCTATCTCTATCTCTCTCTCTTTCTCTCTTTCTCTCTCTCTCTATCTCTCTCTATATCTCTCTCTCTATCTCTCTCTCTCTCTCTCTCTCTCTCTCTCTCTCTCTCTCTGTTTCTAGTTATCTTGTCTATCTTCTCCCTCGGACATTCTTAAAAGTGTCTAAAGTAGCTCCACCTTCTCCACTCCCTCCTTTTCCTCTACACTCTCTTAGACTCTCTCACTTTAATATTCTCATCTATCCCAGCCGCCTCCCCTTCTCTCTTTACCTCATTTCTGCGCTTGGTTCGCGGTATACGGTAGTGCAGGAGCGAATAAACTCGCCTCCTTTCTATTATCTCGCCCCAGTGTAGTTCCCTTCCCAGAGCGAGAGTTGCCTCATCTCCCTCCTCCTCCTCTTTGGCCACCCGAAGATGAGTTCCATTCATTCCCGGATAATGCTGCCAGGTTTGTTCGTTTGCTCCTTCTCTATCTCTCCTTCTTTCTTTCTTTCTCTCCTTCTCTCTATCCCTCTCTCTAAACTATGGCTTAATTTTAAAAAAATCTAATTTCAGAGACTTCTATCGCAGAAATACAGTTCAATATACTCAAAAGAATTTTTTTCTTTAAGTTCTCTAATCCTTCGAGTTCAGCTGCTGTAAAGTTCCTGATAGAAATTTTTTGCAGCTTCTGCCACCGATAAGGAGCTACAGAGTGCGTCGCCTTCTTCAGCCGTAAATTTCCTGCTGCCGCCTCCGACTTCTGCAGCCCCTTCTAATCTTTTCCCCACAGGTACTATTTCATTCTTTTCCCCACAGGTACTATTTCATTCTTTTCCCCACAGGTACTATTTCATTCTTTTCCCCACAGGTACTATTTCATTCTTTTCCCCACAGGTACTATTTCATTCTTTTCCCCACAGGTACTATTTCATTCTTTTCCCCACAGGTACTATTTCATTCTTTTCCCCACAGGTACTATTTCATTCTTTTCCCCACAGGTACTATTTCATTCTTTTCCCCACAGGTACTATTTCATTCTTTTCCCCACAGGTACTATTTCATTCTTTTCCCCACAGGTACTATTTCATTCTTTTCCCCACAGGTACTATTTCATTCTTTTCCCCACAGGTACTATTTCATTCGGCCCTTTTCGTCGGATTTCATTGTAATCGTTCAATATAATCTCTATCAATATGTTTTTAAAGATTAATCAATTCCAATAAGAAATGTAAAAGATTTATTTCTGGCTCATAAACTGGCACTGTGATGTTTATGAGTATCTTAAATTCTTTAAAAGTATCTTAATTCTGATACTGATACTGTTATGAGAGACTATCATTGAATTTGTTAAGGAATGAACGGGGCTCTTTATCCTCCGGGCTTCCAGCTATACGCTAACATTCTCATGCACCAAATGCAGCAGTTGGCAGCCGCTCATCAAGCACAAAACCAGTCTCCTTCCTTGCAGCAAGGTTGGATCAACTTCTGACTTATTCATTTATTAAATCATTTATTCATTCCTTATTTATTGCGCAGAAATGTGAAGAAAAAACTATTATTACTAAGAACAAAGTATAAATGGAATAGATATTTGTTGCACAATCTTGCGTTATTAATGTGAAGGCGGAGTGGGTCATACTTAAAAGTTATATTTATGTGCGATAGTTATACTTAGATGCGACGAATTCGAGACAAAGTCTTCGACTACTAGCGTAGATTAAGGGACATCCCTGAAACTTATCAATGTATTAGTCATAGTCCGAAAAATTTTAGCACAGCAATCAACGTTGTTATTTTATTTTGGTCGATATATCTAGAGAGTGTTTTTTATTCGATTGTCGCTTCGAATTTGAAGTTGAGTCCAAAAGCTTCTTTTAAAGATTAAGTTTCATGGTCCAATAATAATCAAACTAAAATTTCGAGTTTGGTCAAATTTTTCTTGTTATCTCAATAAAACATCTTTATAGTCATTTCCAAATCTATTTTTTGATTATACTATTATAGTTTTAGCGGAGAGGAAATTAGTTGTTCAGCATTAGATTGTGATAAAACACTGTTTATACGATAATCACAAGAGTCTGTTTCGCCCCTGCTCAGACAGACTCCTGTGCTCTATGTTGTTTTTTGCGTACTCGAATGAATTTTGTCTACCATTGTCAAACTATTTTTCAACAATTAAGTATCCTTCTTATTTAAAGTTTATCCTTTTTTAAATAAAAACTCATGAGAATTCGTTTCGCGTGATCTTTTTTGACAGACAGTTTCAATGACTGATATTTTTCTATAAGGAATCTTTGATTGACCCAAAAATACAGTAATCATTTGAAAAGTAAGTTTCTGAGTAACTTATTTTGCACGAGCGGTGGTCTATATTTTTAGCTGGCTATGAAAATTTTTTTTAGCTAGCTATATTTTTAGCTATGAAAAATCACTGATTCGTGATACTTTTGAAAAGAAAAGCTATTTTAGCTCAAGGAACTTTTATTTGAAAACCCTTCCAATCGCAACACGTTACTTATTATATGCGCGTCTTTCTAAATCATTCTACACTTCGAAATGAGAAGCTGCCGTTTCAAAAAAAATTTTTCAGAGGAATCAGGACAGGGATCAGAAAACTCAGCGTCACGAGGAGGATCTCCTTCAGTCAAAAGTCAGTCTTTTTTCTACCACTTAGGCGAGTCCTTTTTATTACAAACTTCAATTATTTTGTATCTTCACCTCTTTTTTTGTTTTCTCAGCTCTCTTTTCTCTCTCTATTTCACGCTTTTACACATTATTTCTCTTTCTAGTTCTTTCTTAACCATCCATCGATATTGATGTCTTCCTTTCCTATCAGCATTCTCTCTCATAACAATCTCTTTTCGGCACTGTGATATTTATGTGTCCACTCAATTAGACTTCTTCATAATGAAAAAAGAAACAGTGAAGCTTAGGAAAGAGAGGGAGAGAGTCAAAAAGGAGGCGGATGGGCTTGCAGATGGACTCAAGGGTGCTCATCCCTTAGAGAGAAAGAGAGAGAGAGGGAGAAGAGAGAGAAGAGAATGGAAAAGGAAGAGAGTAAAAAGAGAATAGAGAGAGATGAACGAGAGAGATGAAGGGAAGAGATGAAAAAGGTGATTGAGTGGCGATCAGCGTCGCCTCCATATCGAGAAGGGAAGAAGGGTTGTCCCTTCTCTCTCTCACCTCCGCAGTATGGCCGCTTTGATGTGTTGAGATGAGTAATGATGATGCCCTTCTGTCGGTCTTCTGTGTCTCCTTTTCTTCAATTCTCTTGTCAACAAGAGAAAGAAGAGCAATCGATCTATGATTTCTCAGCTATAAACACAGTGCATCCACAGTCTTTCTCAATCAGGGTCGAACAAACCAAGAACACTCTTCCTGGCTTTTCGATTATCGAAGAAATATATAAACTGTAAAATATACTCAATCAGTGGTCAGATATCAATTTTTCGAAAATCAGAGATTATTCGAAAGAGGGAATGGACGGGGTAAAGGGTTGTGCAGCAGATCCAAATATAATTGAACCAGATCTAGATATACTCATCTTGGGGACTGAACAGATTATAAATATACCCAATCACGTAAAAGTACTTCTTTATGCAGTCTTGCGATATATCCATTTTTAAAGTGACTAATTACGGCAGCTATGAAGAGGCAAGAAATTCGAATCTTCAATCAAATATTAACACGAAATTTAGAAAAGTTCAAGAATAGTAGTTTTTAGCTTTTACATGAATACACATTCCAAAAAAACCTCCGCTAATTTCTAGTCTGATGTATGGGAATAATCATTACCTCTGTCTCCCTTTTTCTTCTCTCTATTTCACTCTCTCTCTATTTATCTTTTTCTCTCTTACTCTTTTTCTTTCTTATTTCAGTATTCCACCCTCCGACTCCTTCGTATTTCTCTGTCTACTAGTTTGCCTTTCCCAGCCTGTAACTGCTTGGTCCCCTCTCCTCTCCCTGTCTCTTTACAATTCATCTTGTTTACGACACGTTTATTAGCAGGAATAAGGGAGAAAGAAGAGCAATGTACACTGAATACTATCAATCAGAGCATCTGGCTAAGCTTGGAGTCGATTTGAAAATTTGAAACACTTTTTTTCACTTTTAGTCATGTAAAACTTGGGTCTTGTATAATCGTTGATGACTGTTTTTCGTATAATCGTTGATGACATAATCGTTGATGACGAGATCAATGTAATTGTGGTAAACATGTTTATAGAATGCTGTAACGAACCAAGTATACTAGGAGCTGAGCGGACATTCTGTAGTATTCGAACACTGGGCAATATTGAGTGAAGAGAAAGTTGAGAGAAGTCATAGCAATATCAGAACGTTCTCATAGAAACACTTGACAAAAGAATGACAAAACGTTTTTCTTGTTCGGAATGGGCAACTAACTCATCTTTTTCTTCATGACTGTCTCTTGTTTTCTCTTTCTCCGTTCTTTTTTATTTTCTTTCTTCTTTTGTGCTTCTTTTCTCTCATCATTTACTCTCTCATCCTTACTTTCTCCCTCTCTTCCTCTATTTCTTACTTCTTTTTTTAAAACTCTCCTATGACACACTATCTTGTGTACAGAAAATAAAAAACTTTACCAATAAGAGCAACATCAATTTCAACTTTTTTTAGAATCTTGAAACAAATTTCAAATTAAATTGAGAGAAGAGAGAGATCGACGTTACAATAAATTGTTCTCTTGCCAGAGCATCTTACTGTCAGAGAGACTATCTTGGTCCCGATGTTATTTTATCGGAGTGTCTCCTATTATTGCTGTTGTTGTAGTTTTTATCTCTTTCATCAAGAATGTGTTGAGTCTTCTCCAAATTCCGATCGGTAATAGTCACCGATGCAAGCATGTCAAGTCATGCGCTAACTGCCTTATCTCTTTTATTTTTCTGTTCCGCTCTGCTACTTCGATTCCGCTCTGCACAAGGTTTAGCAAAGAATGAGAGAGAAGAGAAGTTCGCAGGAAGTGACAAAATTTGAGACTGAGTGGAGACTCTTCTACCTGGTACTGTAGTGAAGAGAGGAGGTTGAAGGGGGGAGGTATGAAAGGGGAGAGTGCTAACAATATGGAAAGACACTTACACGAACATACTGAATCGAAGATAGAGAGAGGACGGAATAGTATGCGTTATAGGGAGAAGCGAGTGACATCCGTGTCATGTCTGCTAAATCGCCCGTGTATCCTATTGGGAGCGGAGATGACATCTTTACTTCCGCTGCTCCTTTAGTACCCTTCTTTCTCTCTCAGTATGTTTCTCTCTCTTTCTTTTAGCTCTCTGCCTCTTTTTCTCTTCCTCTGCCTCTATACCTCATATCTTCTCTTTTTCTCTCTCCATGTTACTCCTCTCTCGTTTAACTCCCTTATTCACCTTTGCTATTCTTTCATTCCACTCCACATAACCTTCTCTCCTTAACCTTTTTCACATTACAAACTAGCATCACGCGGATTATGGTGTGAGGAATAGAAAAGAGACAATGTGATATGTTTTGAAAGAGTAATGCATACAGCGTTAAATGCGGATGCTTACGCAAGTCGAACAGCCTCCTCCTCTCTCAAATGGGGCCTGGGACAGGTGCGCAGTTGAATGGCAAATATGGGTACCTCTGACCAGGTTCCTTCAAGCTCTCAAGTGCTCCCTATCCATGTTCTTTCTTAATTCGCCAGTTTCTTATGAGGTTTTTGTCCTCTTCTCTCCCTACTGAGCAGGTTCTGCCAAGCAGCGGTATCGTCCAAAGAGGCACCCCCAACTGGGAAAGATCATTCCCATTTCAGCAGGCTTCTGCTATGGCCCCTGCTGTTCATTTCAACTTTTACTTGTGTAATACACCATTCTCTATCTCTCTCTATATCTCTGCTTTAACTCTTATCCTCTTGGTGTTTTTTCTCTCTACCTTCGCTGCCCAGTAAACTATCTCCACCTCTACTCAGGATGACTCGCATGTTGAGAGTCATTCCTTGCCATCAGGGGAAGATATGGGAAGACCATTCATCGCATGCTCTTCCTTAACATTATCCCCCCGAGACTCTCAACACAATTCGTTGACTTCTCAGCGGCAACACTTCAAAGGTTCATGGAGGCTTCTTTTCACGGCGGAAGAGTGAAATAAACATGGAAGTTGGGAAGTCCGTAGAGAGAGTAGAAGCAAGGAAAAAAACAGTTTATCAGAGGCGAAAAGAGGAGAAACACAGTTTAGAAAAGAGAAATAAGGGAGGGGGAAGATGAAAAACTGTTTCAAAGGGGTAGTGAGAAAAACTTTCAATTAGATGCTTCTCGCTGTTTTCCTCCTCTCTTCTTTGGCCAGTGCGTAGTTCTACATTTTATTTACGAGTTGCTCTGTCTATGCCATCACGTGTTTTATTAGTGGACTGGGAGGGTGAAATGGAATGATAGAGAGAGAGAGAGAGAGAGAGAGAGAGAGAGAGAGAGAGAGAGAGAGCAAGGAAAATATAGAGAGAGAGAGAGGGAGAGATAGAGAAAAAATGGGAGAGAGAAAGAAGTAAAAATGAGTAGCAAAGAGAGAAGTAGAGAGAATTATGACTTCTCTAGGGTACTCCCATAAAAACGTACATACAAACATCCTCTATAAATGAGTACTGTAGTGACTACATGTGTGAAGAGACTCGGAGTTCTAATTTCCCTACCGTCTCCCATCTGCTTTCCTCCTTTCTATACTTTGTGAGAGAAACATTGGTTTTCTCTTGGAGATAAACAGTAAATACTGAAAAATCCGTCACATACAGCTCATGTTAATGTATCAGCATAAAAAAGTCGATATTCGAAAGATATCGTCAAGAATGAGACTTCATCTCGCATTATTTTGAGAATGGAGTTTTGAGTTTATAGTATTGTTATTCTATGTATGTATGTATATTTAGAAAAAAATTATCAATGAGACTGTGTCCCTCTTTTGATGAGCATGATTTTTTGCTGAGATAAAAAGTTGACCTCTTTTTATTGTTAAGTTACTTATGAAGGTACTATGTCTATGTATGTCTTATACCTTATAACCTGAAATCAACCTATGAAACATTATATCACGAAAGCGAATACCTTTGGTTAGAAAAAAAAACATCACAGAATATCGAGAAAAACGGGTAATGGTTTTTATAAGATGAAGTTTGTATATAGCGACTACAGATACAATATGTTTCAGTGAGAGCTTATGATATCTGGAGAGAGAACAACGATGAAGATAAGTGGAGAAGAAGTTAGAGGGGAATCAAATTAAGAAGATGAAGAGAGAAAGAGAAAGAAAGGGAGAGAGAGGGTGGAAAAGAGGGGGGAGAAAAGGAAGAGAGAGGGGAAAATAAAGAAAGCGAGAGAGAGAGAGAGAGAGAGAGAGAGAGAGAGAGAGAGAGAGAGAGAGAGAGAGAGAGAGAGAGAGAGAGAGAGAGGAAGGGGACACATGTTGTGATATGTATAGCGCCTTGAAGTTGTTGATGGGTGGAATTGGATGGGATGGAGGGGGAATATGTAGATGAGTGAGGCCGACAAAGGTGGAACGTGAGATGAATAGGCGCGTTAGTGAGAGAGCGACTGGAGGGGAGTTGAAGGGAGTGGGAGGGGAGGATAACAAGTCAAGCAGGGACATCAACCAGATTGAATTGGATCATTCAGGGAACTCTCTCTCTCTGCTTCGTCCCACTCTCACCTTCTTCAGTACAAATGATAATAAGGTCGTGTCTAGCTGAAGGCATCTAAAAAAGTTTTGAGGAAAATTACTCACCGCTAGGAAAGTTGTATTCATGAGAAGCCGAAAATTCGAAAAAAAAACGTTTAATTTAGAAAAGAATTTGATATTCCAATAAAATTATTCTTTCGCAATTTTTCTGATTATTTTTTATGAAATTTCTCGATTAAAAACGTAGAAAACGAGAGCTATGAATAAATGGAGCAGTATGGTTTTGTTGTTCGTTGAAACAACGGATACTAAGAATTATTGAGAAAAGCTTTGATTTTGAGTTTTTAGTTATTAATTTTAAAGATTGAGAGAGAGAGAAAGAGAGAGAGAGAGTGTGTGTGCCACATTGTGAGGAAAACTGACGATCACAAAAGGTTTGTTCAGTCATTATAAAAATAACTGACAAACTCCTTTATAAGTTGTAATCTAAACTAAACTAAACTACTGAGCTTGAGCAGAAATACAAATCACTTATTTAAAATACAAAAAAATTTAAAAATAAATTTTTTTAGAATAAAGATATTTTATTCATAATAGGAATATAGGGAAAAATATGAGGGGAAAATGGATTTATACCTTTGGATGAGCAAAAAAATCATTAGGCGTTATGAATGCTAGAAGACAAATGTTTATAATAGATACTCAATAACTCCTGCTAGAAAAAATGTCTGGTTATCAGAAAAGACAAAAATAACGTTCCCTGTCAAAGGGAAACCAACAGATGGGTAAAAGCAGCGCTTATGTTCTCTCTCTCTCTCTCTCTCTCTCTCTCTCTCTCTCTCTCTCTCTCTCTCTCTCTTGCTTTTCCTATCTATCTGTCTCTTTCTCAATGTTCCGCCCTCTCTTTCCTAGTACCATAATAGTAAAACCCCGCAATACCTGTCTCTCCTCTATTCGAAGAAAGAAGAACCCCATGGGTATTTGTCACTACTCAACTTGGCACGTCACCGTTTAGCATCCCTATTTACACATTAACTCTGGCCGATATTAGTTTTGTCTCTGTTTTTATGACTCTGTCCTTTTCTCATCTCATCTGTGCCTTTTCTCTCACCTCTCTCGAATGCTATATTTCGGAGATGCATCTCGGCTGCGGTATATCTGTTGTTTTTTTTCGAAAGCGCACGCAGTTTCTTTCTCCTTCTCTCTCTCTCTCTCTCTTTCTCTCTCTCTCTCTCTCTTTCTCTCTCTCTCTCTCTCTCTCTCTCTCTTTTCTTCTCTTTCTGGTTTCTCTTATCCACTGTGAGGTCTGTGTTCTCTCTCTAGGATGTACTGTGTCTTTTCCTTCTTCCTGTTTCCTTCTCGTTCCCGTAGTCTTCTCCCCTCTTCTCTCCAAGTGTTCCTCCATGCTCTGCTGGTTTGGGCTGCTTGCACACCCTTTCCTCCCTTAGAAACTGCCTATCAGACTGCCATAAACTGCACCGAGCGAGGGAAGAGAGCACGGTATAATCGAGAGTGACTGTAAATCTTTTCAGAGGATCTTGACAGATATAAACAGACAAGAGGAACAGTCAACACAGAATAGGGGGCAGCAGATGATGGGAAATAAAACCGATAGAAAGAGTATTTCTGTGAGATGGATTGAGAAGGGGGTTGATGAAAGGTCTAACCAGGGCGGGAAGACCTTTTTACCAGGAGTCGGTGAAAAAGAAATGCAGAGACAATGTCCTTTTGCCGTAAAAATTCATAAAAAAGATGACCGGGATAAGCGGGAAAAGAGGACGGTACTTGATTGGATGGGAAAACATAGATGCAGAGAGATTCCTCTAACGTCTCATTGAAGAACGAATCAGTAAGCGAGAGACTATTATTGAAATGAGTACAAAAGATAACTTTCATTAATGATTTGAGAAACCTTTCTAAATTAAAGTAAAAGCTGAGATTGAACTATTCTTCGCGACCGTTATCTATTTCTCTATAGTGCAGCTAGCTTTCTTTTTATTAGACTACAAATATGTCCCATAGTTCTGCCTTTCTGCTGCTCCAACATCATATTACATTCTATAGTTCACGAAAATTAGACAAGACGCAATTACTATCTTGAATTGTAAAAACGGACTTTGTACTTAAGCTTCCACGAAATTACGGTATAATTACTATATCTAGCTATGTCATGATATTACAGTATAATTACTATATCTAGCTATTACGGTATAATTACTATATCTAGCTATGTCATGACGAAAGTAAGCTGCGAATTGAGATCATAATTAGGTTCACATCATCTGAAGATCACAGGATTTTCATTTTCTACAGTCCAGAGATGCCAGAAACCTGATGGGACTAAGAATTGGAAAAGAAGAAGTTGTTGCAGAAGTGCTGGTAGATGAAGACGGTGTCGCAGTGTGCCCTCTCTGTGACGAGCGACTAACGGAGGAATCAACTTGGAGCGAGCATGTCATCGCTGAAAGGCACGGATAGATAACAATTACTTTTCTATTAGGAAAGCCTTCAAAAAGTGAGATGATTCCTGAATAAACCTTTGAATTCAGGTCACTACGTTAGATAAAATAAATAACCATTTGGTTTTCATATCAGTCGTTAATAGAAGCTATACTAGCTCATAGCATCCATCATCATCATCATCAAATCGAGAATAAAATCTAACGAGAGCACTATTTTGAGTTAAGATTTTTTTAAATTTACAAACAGATGAAGCTTCCCAAGTTCCACAAAACAGGCTGGCGTTTATACCTATTTTTAATAAATTCTGCGATGGAACAGTGTACAGCAGCAGTTTGATAAGAGATGAAGAAAGTTTTCAATTCCACAGACTTAAACAAGTGTAGAAACTTTGTAATTTTTTTCTTGGTGAAAGTTCCGATAGACATGAGAATCAGTGTTATGAATGAATTTCTTCACAGAGAAAAATTATGGGAACAATGAGGATCTCACTTAGAGACTGAAGAGCTGGATCAGATTATCAAGACGAGTTTTTTGAGAACAATGAAAACAAAACTAATATGAATAAAAATTCAGGGATAGACTTCTGAAACTGATACGTAGCCTCAAAGAAGCTAAAAACTGCGAAAGGTCAGTTGATTTATTGAAAGTTGAGTCTCAATCTGGAAACGTTGAGAATCGATTTTGAATGATAGTCTTAAAAATCGATCTAAAAATTTCATTTTATCTGGTGGCTAGAGTTTTTGTCTTTATATTAGGAGCTCTTTTTTGATATTAAGAGTTTCTTCTGAAAAGAAAATGACTCTTATATACTCACGGGCATACCCAAGTACCCAAGACGCAGACATTGGAATACTACATAGACGAAAAATTGGCTTGAAACGCTCCGTTTTCGAAAATTTTCTTCATTGGTGATAATTTTGAGCATCAGAGACTCCAAATCTTGAAAAAAAAAAATTACAAAAAAATTTTTATTTTCACATGAAAAAATGTGTTTACATTGAAAAATTATTTATACATTAAAAAACGCTTAGGTTTAGTGAAAGTTTACGCTAACGAAGCCGTACGGCTTAGGCTAACGAGAACGTATCAACAAAAAAGCCACTCTGCACTGTCTGGCGTCTAGTATGCCCATGAGTATATAAGAGCAAAGAAAACGTATTCGTTCCAAATTTTAAGCACTTAGAACCATGCCGGAACGTAGTACATGACGGAACGACAAATTATGAGAGAAAATGAAAATCACAGCAGCTACTTTTAGGCCAGTTCCGGAGACGAAGACACCAAGACGGGCCGCAGAATTGCAAAGGATCAAGGATAATTATAACAAGAGAAAAGCTCGTGAGACATTTTTCCTTTCCTCTCGATACTCTATGGAGACTTACCGTTAGAATACATGTGAATAGGCTTGAAATCCTCGCCAGAATGAACCGCTACCTAGTTTACCGCAAAAAGTACACGTACCTACGCAGAGCTGAAACTAGCCTATTTTCCTTTACCGAAGCCTGGGAAGCAAAGCCCGAGCTTAAATGAGAAACATAATTTCAATTAGTTACTACCAATTCACTTTTTAACACTGTAATCGTGAAAACAGGGGAGTAATTTGGGTATTCGATTGGGTCGAAAAGTAAATATCGTTGCCGATTGGGTCGCAGTGGTACTGAGGCCCATTTGATCCTAGTGATGTCATAAAAAAAATTATCTTTTTCTCTTTTGCCAAAGTTTTAATTTTGCAGTGAAGAATCCATTCCAATCTGATCCTTCGAGTCACCCTCTTTCCGAGGTCAGTTCTACTTCTTACTACAAGTACAGACCTTGGTTTTTGATCAGAAAGAAAAATTAAGCAGAGTCAGAAATTGTCAATAGGTCTTTCACATGGCCCAACCAGGTGATATAGCTACATATGTCTCCTTAGTTTGTTAGGGAAAAACGCAGTGAAATTTATTATGCTTTATATTTCATTAAAAAAACAGAAAATCGTTAGAAATACAAACTCAATTCTCATGATGAAAGCTAATACCGCTGACAGGTTAAGTCGAGAAAACATGGTTAAAGCTTGTTTTGAGGATCAGATTCTGCAATGCCATGAAAACATGAGTCTTGTACATAGCCCTAGCGCGTCGCTTATTCTTATTAGCTTGGCTTCATAGTGCAAAAGATGATAGTCTCAGTGGTCCTCGTCCGAAGCAATCAGCGCGGGCTGCTCAACCAGTGCCCGTCCTTCCTCTGTCCTATCGCCCGCCTCTCCATTAGGCACCGACTTCAAGGAACCCATCAAAAGTCTCAAATGCAACATGTGTCAGGTTCTTTTTTCTTCTTCGAATGGATCATCATTGCTTGCATTGTCAAAGGTTCAGCAGTAGTGACTACCGGTAAGAGAGAGACGGTTGGGTTCGATTCAGTCTTATGAAGTAACTTCTGCAAAAAAACACTATCTAAATAGAAAAATTTTTTTGTTATCAAACAAAAATTTTAAATTTTGTTCAGCACTTAGGTTCACTATTTTCAAATTCATTAGATTACAATACAATTTTTTTGCGCTTGGAATGGTTTCTATCTATCCTGTTTTTGGTGTCTATCCAGTTTAAGGGATTAATTGGGGAAGCGTAGAATATATACGATGCACCATATGAACGGTACGGCTCAAACCCATATCTAGCCAAAAAGCGGTCTTTCAAGTAATGTTGAACAAAATTGAACAGGTAGTCATTGCTGTAGTGGAATTAGATGATTACCTTCTTCGCACTTTTTTGCTTTGTTTCGTAGCAGGGTAGGCTCTCAAAACGAGAAACAGGACTTATCTGATGAAAATATTGGTATCTACCTGTCTCATTGCTGGTATATGTAAATAGCGGCGAAGCATAACTTCTGTAATTTGGTTGGATCTGTAGGGTTCGAACTTGTGACTTATTGCATAATACGCCGCGCACTTCAACAATAGTTTTCAGTCAAACATATTATCTGTTAACTATCATAAAAAAGTTAAATGTATTTTTTGTTTAGCAAAGACTAGAGCACGGCATCGTGTCGTGTTCCTATGAAGGAGTTCGGTGTGACATGTGCTTCCAGCGAAGAAATCTCCTACCTACGCCTGAGTCCGCGAGGGTCAGTTCATTCATGTTCATTTCTCTCTAGAGATACTTCATACAAGTTTCATTTGAATAGTTCATTTTAGTTTCACCTAACATCTGGTTTTGACTGCATATTCCAAAAGAGAAACATGTCTATAAATAGGTAACTTTGTTACTGTTATGTGTGTTTGCATTATTATGTAGAAAGATTTTCAATACAACAGGTTGATGGGGGAGTGAAGTCTTTCAAGTAGGGGGGTTAGCAAACGGTTAACAGATAGAGGAATTGAAGGAGAAGAGAAGATGAAAAAAGTGATACAGGAAAAGAGAGAGAGAGAGAGAGAGAGAGAGAGAGAGAGAGAGAGAGAAAGAGAGGGAGACAGAGAGAGAGAGATAGAGATAGAGATAGACAGAGATAGAGATAGAGATAGAGATAGAGAGAGATAACAAGAGAACAAAGGAGAGTCTCATTAAGAGCAACCAAAGACGTGAGTTATTGCGTGTACAATTTCAAGTGGGCGGTTAGCCTTTGGAGGTGTGATAGAGATCGAAAGAGATTATGAGATTTGCCACTCTTCATCAGCTGCATGATATAATGGGGAGAAGAGTTCATGGAAGGGATCTTCCAATGCAAAAGATACTCTCCTCGTTATAACTTTGTTACCACCGACTGAAATATACACCGACATCTAGTCTAGGAAGGGTTATTTAAATAGTACTGTAGTTTTTAACATTCAAAGACTCCAAAACTCAAACTTGCAGTAGTACCGAGTATTAACCCCGAGAAAGTTTCTCCAGCAGTACCTTTTTTGTTGAAGTATTCGGAGAATAAGTCAAATGTAAACAATACAGTAATAATAATAATAATAATAATAATAATAATAATAATAATAATAATAATAATAATAATAATAATAATAATAATAATAATAATAAATATATATTATTAATATTATTATTATTATTATTATTATTATTATTATTATTATTATTATTATTATTATTATTATTATTATTATTATTACTTGCGCTTGTTCCCGCCTCGCGTCAGAGTACGCGCCCCCTGAGAAGCAGGACAGATATATCCTGGTAGAACCAGTGGCTGCCTGCTATATCACTGCTAATGTGAATGGCAGCAGTGGGGAGAGTCCGATTCGTGCATGTTCACTTCCAACATTTCTCAACCACCTTGGTTTGGGTGTATCTGTTCGGGGTAGTAGTCGAACTCGGGACTATTCGCACAATAGTCGATCACACTATTATTATGCCACGCCCGGACATAAATGTGAACAATACAGTACCAGTCGAAATTCTATCGAATTTTTCATTTTCGTACATTTCTCAGCGAAGAGCTAACCAATTGTACTCAACTTTTGATATGTTATTTTGATGTTTGTTCGTGATAGGTTACTGTAAATCTGAGCAAATACGTGTTCTATAATAATATAGGACTCGTTCGTACCAAAATTCACATTTTTCGATTTTTCATTGTCCGTACAAAAATCACCCTTTTCGTTTTTTAATTGCCCCCTTGTGGTTTCGTATGTTTTTTTATACAATGACGAATCCTACTGTTAATAAAAACATGTCAAGAATGGACCACAATGCAGTTTTTTCTGGTCGTCATATGGGCCTGAAGGCATCTCAGTTGGCCACACCGTTCGGAGTATCAATCTGAGCCATATTCAACATTCTGAAGCATGGAGTTCCTACCCGAACGGGACCGGAGAAGAGAGGAAGACCTCGTGAGCCTAGGGCAAGCAATAATCGCATCATCGCGAGAACTTCTCATAAAAATCCAAGGCTCACAGCGGTCTACATTCATAAGGATATGAAAGAAAATCATCAAGTAGAGGTAATTTTTCAACCAAATTTCTCGCAATTCCTATCTTACTTTTGTTGTAGATCTCTGTTGAGACTGTGAGGAGACGTCTCTGTTATGTGGGACTCTTCGGAAGACGCCCGGTAAAAAAGCCCCTAATCAGTTTCAAAAACTGTAAGGCCAGGCTGCAGGGAGCGAAGGATCACGCCGACTGGACCCCTCAGCAGTGGAAAGACGTACTTTTCCCCCCGAAGAATCGAAGTTTCTACTCTTCGGTACTGATGGTATAACTCATACTCGTCGCCCAGTTGGCACAAGATTCGACACCAAGTACATGCTTCCTACCGTGAAGCGCGAAGGCGGCAGTGTTATGGTTTGGGGATGTTTCAGTTACAGTGGTGTCGGCCCTTCTCAATGGTTCAAAGACATAATGACTAAAGAAATGTACGTAGATATTTTCCAGAATGTTATGCTACCATATGCTCGAGCTAATATTGGTAAGGGGTTCAATTATCAGCAGGATGATGATCCCAAACACAATTCGCATATGGTCACAGACTGGTTCACTCGTCGCAGGGTGACTAAAATGGACTGGCCGGAGCAGCCTTCTGGCCATAATCGGATCGAGCAAACATGGGAAGAGTTGGCAAAGGCCATGAAAGGGAAGATTCCTAAGAATGAAGCGGGTGTGGAACGATATGTCTTTGACCAATGTCCGCAAGTACATCGACAATATGCAAGAGAGATGTAAGACAGTTATCGCTGCTGAAGGCTTTTCTACAAAGTTTTAACCCATATTTGTTATTGAAACTTTTGATTGTTACTTTAGAAATTATTTTATTTTTTTAATTTTAATTACAATTTATTTGTCTAATATGCGTAAATCGGTAAAAATTGGTTTTCCGATTGTAAATACTTCATAGTGTGTGATTTCTGCACTTTTTTGCTCAATATGTTTTAACATTATGAAAAAAACGTTCAAAATTTCGAGACAACTGCGTGAAAAAAAAATTATCGATGAAAGAACTTTGACTGGTACTGTAAGTGTACTGTCTTTTTGGCTAAATATTGGAGATTATAATTGGAAAATGAGATGGTAATCATTACTAAGAAGCTTCAGTTGTGTAAAAAAATGTTACAGAACATTGTCAAGTTGCCAAATTACATGAATTAAGCTTTTATGATTCAAATCGTGCCAACATAGTTACAAATTTATAGGGGCTTAACACTGTTTAACAAAAAAATAGAAAATCGAAAAAGTGGCTGACTAAACATTACTCGACTAGTAATACTGACTACGAATTACTCGACTAGTAATACTGACTACGAATTACTCGACTAGTAATACTGACTACGAATTACTCGACTAGTAATACTGACTACGAATTACTCGACTAGTAATACTGACTACGAATTACTCGACTAGTAATACTGACTACGAATTACTCGACTAGTAATACTGACTACGAATTACTCGACTAGTAATACTGACTACGAATTACTCGACTAGTAATACTGACTACGAATTACTCGACTAGTAATACTGACTACGAATTACTCGACTAGTAATACTGACTACGAATTACTCGACTAGTAATACTGACTACGAATTACTCGACTAGTAATACTGACTACGAATGACGATTACAATGAAATTGTTGCAGATATCTACATGGAATGACACATCCAGAGAAACGCACTCACCAGCGGAGAAGAGAATGAAAACAGAATGATTATTTCTTCCAATATTAACTTGCATCGATCAATTCGAGCATTTTTTTAAATTTTCAAGCACGAATCCGTTTTCAATGTTCCTTTATTGAAAATACTCTATTAGTTTTTTTTGAAGATTGCAAAGCTTGAAAACTTTATGTAAAAAGACTTTTTCGATGAGATAATTTTTTTTTAGAAAAAAGGTATATACTTGTTTCCGCCGTTCGGTTTTAGGCTAAGACCTTCTCCAATTTATTGTCTCATGCAGAAGAGTCAATGTGCAATGTATTTTAAACCCCTTGCTATAATTATATAATATTCACCCTTTATTTCTGGTCTTAGTAGTGCTTTCTTCATTAGTGAGGCGTTTCCTTCTAAGAAATTGAGAACGTTCTTGTATTATTTTTTGAAAAAAAGTGTTTTATTGTTGAAAAGCAGAGATTTGTACAAATTTTTAGTTTTTATTTCGATTTTAAAGAACATGTGGAATTGGTTTGATGAAATTTAGCTTAAATGTAAACAAATTTTGAGGTTCAGTCCATTCAAAATTATTAAATCGTCTATGGACTTTATGAATAAAATTAGATAACTCTCAAGAGAGTGCAAAACCGAAAAAATTTTTACTGAATATTTCTATTCAAAATAAATATCGCCTGAGCAATTTTTTGTGGTTGAGAATATACTTTCTCAGTTGAAAAATGAACACTGCATTTGGAAGTATTAAATTCTTAACTGTTCAGTTTGTTCGTGAACTGATTACACGCTCACCTGTGAACTGGTGATACGTTTAATGCTAATTCGAAATGCCAACAGTTTAACTGCCAAAATGTTAGCTACGAAAGTAGAAAACATCAAAATTATCAGAATTTTCTCAAAAATCTGCATAAGCATTACTGGGCATTCCCCCAGCTTTATCGGTAAACTATAAATAAGTTTTAACATCAAGACATCAGCTGAATTTTCTTTTGTGATTTTCAAACATTCAAGAAACGATTGTGTCAAGAAAAATATTTTTAATTTTGTGAAGTATTTTTAACAATGAGGTTTCTTTACAAATTTTTTGAGCATTATAAAATTGATCTGAATTTGTATGCGTGTAGAGCCAAGGACGTCTAAATTTGTATGCGTGTAGAGCCAAGGACGTCTAAATTTGTATGCGTGTTGAGCCAAGGACGTCTAAATTTGTATGCGTGTAGAGCCAAGGACGTCTAAATTTGTATGCGTGTAGAGCCAAGGACGTCTAAATTTGTATGCGTGTAGAGCCAAGGACGTCTAAATTTGTATGCGTGTAGAGCCAAGGACGTCTAAATTTGTATGCGTGTAGAGCCAAGGACGTCTAAATTTGTATGCGTGTAGAGCCAAGGACGTCTAAATTTGTATGCGTGTAGAGCCAAGGACGTCTAAATTTGTATGCGTGTAGAGCCAAGGACGTCTAAATTTGTATGCGTGTAGAGCCAAGGACGTCTAAATTTGTATGCGTGTAGAGCCAAGGACGTCTAAATTTGTATGCGTGTAGAGCCAAGGACGTCTAAATTTGTATGCGTGTAGAGCCAAGGACGTCTAAATTTGTATGCGTGTAGAGCCAAGGACGTCTAAATTTGTATGCGTGTAGAGCCAAGGACGTCTAAACTTGTATGCGTGTAGAGCCAAGGACGTCTAAATTTGTATGCGTGTAGAGCCAAGGACGTCTAAATTTGTATGCGTGTAGAGCCAAGGACGTCTAAATTTGTATGCGTGTAGAGCCAAGGACGTCTAAATTTGTATGCGTGTTGAGCCAAGGACGTCTAAATTTGTATGCGTGTAGAGCCAAGGACGTCTAAATTTGTATGCGTGTAGAGCCAAGGACGTCTAAATTTGTATGCGTGTAGAGCCAAGGACGTCTAAATTTGTATGCGTGTAGAGCCAAGGACGTCTAAATTTGTATGCGTGTAGAGCCAAGGACGTCTAAATTTGTATGCGTGTAGAGCCAAGGACGTCTAAATTTGTATGCGTGTAGAGCCAAGGACGTCTAAATTTGTATGCGTGTAGAGCCAAGGACGTCTAAATTTGTATGCGTGTAGAGCCAAGGACGTCTAAATTTGTATGCGTGTAGAGCCAAGGACGTCTAAATTTGTATGCGTGTAGAGCCAAGGACGTCTAAATTTGTATGCGTGTAGAGCCAAGGACGTCTAAATTTGTATGCGTGTAGAGCCAAGGACGTCTAAATTTGTATGCGTGTAGAGCCAAGGACGTCTAAACTTGTATGCGTGTAGAGCCAAGGACGTCTAAATTTGTATGCGTGTAGAGCCAAGGACGTCTAAATTTGTATGCGTGTAGAGCCAAGGACGTCTAAATTTGTATGCGTGTAGAGCCAAGGACGTCTAAATTTGTATGCGTGTAGAGCCAAGGACGTCTAAATTTGTATGCGTGTAGAGCCAAGGACGTCTAAATTTGTATGCGTGTAGAGCCAAGGACGTCTAAATTTGTATGCGTGTAGAGCCAAGGACGTCTAAATTTGTATGCGTGTAGAGCCAAGGACGTCTAAATTTGTATGCGTGTAGAGCCAAGGACGTCTAAATTTGTATGCGTGTAGAGCCAAGGACGTCTAAATTTGTATGCGTGTAGAGCCAAGGACGTCTAAATTTGTATGCGTGTTGAGCCAAGGACGTCTAAATTTGTATGCGTGTAGAGCCAAGGACGTCTAAATTTGTATGCGTGTAGAGCCAAGGACGTCTAAATTTGTATGCGTGTAGAGCCAAGGACGTCTAAATTTGTATGCGTGTAGAGCCAAGGACGTCTAAATTTGTATGCGTGTAGAGCCAAGGACGTCTAAATTTGTATGCGTGTAGAGCCAAGGACGTCTAAATTTGTATGCGTGTAGAGCCAAGGACGTCTAAATTTGTATGCGTGTAGAGCCAAGGACGTCTAAATTTGTATGCGTGTAGAGCCAAGGACGTCTAAATTTGTATGCGTGTAGAGCCAAGGACGTCTAAATTTGTATGCGTGTAGAGCCAAGGACGTCTAAATTTGTATGCGTGTAGAGCCAAGGACGTCTAAATTTGTATGCGTGTAGAGCCAAGGACGTCTAAATTTGTATGCGTGTAGAGCCAAGGACGTCTAAACTTGTATGCGTGTAGAGCCAAGGACGTCTAAATTTGTATGCGTGTAGAGCCAAGGACGTCTAAATTTGTATGCGTGTAGAGCCAAGGACGTCTAAATTTGTATGCGTGTAGAGCCAAGGACGTCTAAATTTGTATGCGTGTAGAGCCAAGGACGTCTAAATTTGTATGCGTGTAGAGCCAAGGACGTCTAAATTTGTATGCGTGTAGAGCCAAGGACGTCTAAATTTGTATGCGTGTAGAGCCAAGGACGTCTAAATTTGTATGCGTGTAGAGCCAAGGACGTCTAAATTTGTATGCGTGTAGAGCCAAGGACGTCTAAATTTGTATGCGTGTAGAGCCAAGGACGTCTAAATTTGTATGCGTGTAGAGCCAAGGACGTCTAAATTTGTATGCGTGTAGAGCCAAGGACGTCTAAATTTGTATGCGTGTAGAGCCAAGGACGTCTAAATTTGTATGCGTGTAGAGCCAAGGACGTCTAAATTTGTATGCGTGTAGAGCCAAGGACGTCTAAATTTGTATGCGTGTAGAGCCAAGGACGTCTAAATTTGTATGCGTGTAGAGCCAAGGACGTCTAAATTTGTATGCGTGTAGAGCCAAGGACGTCTAAATTTGTATGCGTGTAGAGCCA
>OZ057404.1:32124928-32145928 GCA_964056735.1 Allodiplogaster pararmata | reverse complement strand
AATAACACAGGCGGCTATGTCTCTCTGCGGCGAGAGATTCTAATCGTGATACAGTGATATGGCGAGAGAGAGAGAGGGAGATGGATGAGAAAGGAAAATGAGAGAGACTCCCTCTCCCCTCTCCGTTCATTGGTCCGTATATCCAGACCAGCGAAGTAAAAAAGTGCCCGGCTTTCTTCCTAAGCCGTACGGCCTCGTTAGCATAAATAAGACTAAGCGAAAAAATCAGTGAAAAGTAACCTGACCCCCTAAGTAAAGGGCGGCCCCCAAACAACTAAGTGCCAACAAGAATATTTTTGATAAGAATATTCTTGACTACATACAAAAGCAGAGATTTACCGTTAGCAGGGTTTGACCGGAAGTAGAACTTCGCTCGACTATTTTGGCTGAAGTTGCATTGAACACTTGGACAAACACTGATGAAGGCTGCAAGAAAATTCCCTATTTCATAAACCACATATGTACATACATACTACATAGTACAGTGAAAGAGTCTTTGAAATGCAAGAGATTATTTAGTTCAATGGTAAGCCGTCCATCGCCTGGAGAGCGAATGAATCTCGGTTCGGTTTCCGCCGAATGCTCAACCTTTGCACGTGTTTTAGCATGATACGTTCCTCTGTCTCCGACAAAACTCCTTTTCATCAATGTTTTTTCGGCCTTTAACAAGTTGTTCCCCTAACTCTGGAATTTTCTTTCGGACGTGAATTAGACGTCCACCAAATAAATCGAAGGTCACCAAATAAAATGATGAAGTCCACCAAATAAAAATGCTCACTTTCACCAAATAAAATGCTCACGTAGACCAAATGTTGTGGAGACGTCCACCAAATAAAAAATTTGTGGAAACGTCCACCAGATAAAATTTTTTTGTGAAGACATCCACCAATTTTCTACGGGACTCGTCGACAGGAAGCCATTATGACGGTATCAGAACAATTCATTCCCGACCAGGGTTGCACCTTATTAGATTTAAAAAAAGGTTTTTACTTTTTTTCAAATATTTTCGACTTTAAAAAAAGGTTTTCCCGGTTTTTTCCTACATTTTCCGAAAAACTTCGGAAAAAATTTCGAATTTTTTTTTCGAGCTAACTTCACTTCCAAAAAAATCACTTCTACTAGATCACTCCTGACAATTCACCACGGCATTTTTTCTCACCTGACACCAAACGGTAAACTTTCGTAAACTTTTCTGCTCTGTGAGTGTCTAATACCTGGTTGAACCTGCCAGCGTTGATATGCTTCGATAAAAGAATAAGCAATGCATGTCTAAGAACATTTCTAAGAACATTTCCTTCCCTAGCCCCAATACCTTCCCTAGCCCCAATACCTCAAAGTCGGTGGGAAGGTGTAAACTCACTCAGCCCTACTACCGTGATTGCCGGAATCACGACGTTCTGAGTGAGGCTAAAATTGGGCCCCCTTTGGACGAGTCCACTTCCGGCAGTGGTTCTATCCGCCAGTTGGCCAGGCGGAGAGGGGTTAGTCCAGGCCACACGAGTCGAGGCGTCTTTTCGATTAATCTTCTGCTTTTCTACGGTCAAGGATTAGCAGGAACTCCCGACAAACACGTTCCGCGATGCCAGGCTGGATTGACCATCCACTCAACAGGCCGATCGCATGAATACCCTTGTTGTAAACCATGGCTTCAAGTTCTTCAAGATATATCACCAAAGCTAGGGCGTCCCCCGGAAGCGACGCGGTCTTACCTTGTCCGCTAGGACCGTCAAATATGCGAGGACAGGCAGCTACCCATGGGCGGGGTATGTCTGCGCGGCGTACAGCCCAAATTCGCCTCGTCACATTGAATGTTGGAACACTGACGGGACGCAGTAGAGAGCTGGCCGCAATGCTAGAATCAAGAAGGGTTGACATTGCTGCTGTACAGGAAACGAAATGGAGAGGAAGCAAGTCGAAGCCGATAGGAGACGGATACAAGCTGATATACCATGGCACGTCATCAACAAGAAATGGTGTTGGCATTATCCTCTCCTCGAAAATTGCTGATGATGTAACCGAAGTCATTCGCTCTACAGATCGAGTCATGGCCGTCCGAATTTCTTCGTCCAACAATCACTTCCTTGTCGTCTCAGCATATGCACCTCAACAAGGATGTAGCGACGCTGATAAGGAGGACTTCTACGACTCTCTAGAGGAAGTTATCAAACTCCGAGAGTCTCATGAAGACATCTTAATCGGCGGAGATTTTAACGCTCACATCGGTTCAGATCGACAAGGTCGTGAGAGAGAACATGGAGGACATGGAATCGGAACGATCAATGCTGAGGGTCAACGGCTACTTGACTTCTGTGCTCGATGCGATCTAGCAGTCGTGAACTCCTTTTTCAAAAAGAGACGATCTCACGGACTCACATACGAGAGCGGAAGAAATCAGAGTCAAATTGACTTTTGGTTAATCCTGAGAGCAAAGCTGCGGAACGCGAAAGATGCAAAGGCCATTCCATCAGACCATGTTGCATCTCAGCACCACCCTCTCTTTATGGACTACAGCGTATTGAAGTCGAAGAAACATCCTGAATGCACACGTGTCAAATGGTGGCGCTCGACTGGGAAAGCAGAACGTCTCTCTCTCTCATGCACATCATCCATCGCAATCTACTCCCTCCTGCACTCTACAAGCAGTTTCCAGAGGACATAAATGAACATTGGAAGCTTCTTGAAGACAGCATCAGAGCACCCGCCGCAAGCATCCTCGGAAAGACGAAACCCGGAAAGCCAAGAATCGAGAAAGACACCTGGTTTTTCACCTCCGAAGTTCAGGATGCGATCAAGGCGAAAAAGAATGCCTACAAGAGATGGAGGACGTCAAATGAGGCTGACGACCGCGCTGCATACAGCTCAGCCAAGAAAGCCGCCAAAAGAGTTGTCGCAGTTTCAAAAGCCTCCTACTTCAGCGATCTCTATGAGAAGATGAACCAACCAGGAGGCGATAAAGCCATCTATCGGCTTGCCAAGGCTCGACACCGCAACACCTTGGACATCCAGAGAGCAGCCACGATAAGGGACAAACAAGGGAAGCTCGTCACTGACCCTTTAAAAGTCAGAAACAGGTGGCGCGAACATTTCGAAGAAATGAGCGGCCAAGAGTTTGACCACCCTCCCATCCCTACTTCCCACGCCATACAAGGACCCGTGCCAACCATCACGGCCGAGGAAGTGAAGAAGGCACTCTCTAAGATGAAGACTGGGAAAGCGGCTGGACCGGACGACATAGCCACCGAAGCCTGGAAACTTTCGGGTGATGTTGGACTAGCACATCTCGTGCACCTGTTCAACACCATCGTAAAGCAAGGCCAAATTCCACATATCTGGCGCTACTCCACGACCGTTCCAGTCTTCAAAGGAAAAGGCGATGCCAGAGTGTGCAGCAACTACCGTCCAATACGCCTTCTCAACCACACTATGAAGATATTTGAGAGGATACTGGATTCACGCATACGAGATATCGTCGATATTCCAGCTCAGCAATGCGGGTTTGTGAACGGAAGAGGCACAACAGATGCAATATTTGCACTCCGTTTACTCGTCGAGAAGCACGCAGAGAAAAGATCACCTCTCCATCTGACCTACCTCGATTTGGAAAAGGCGTTCGACAGAGTCCCCCATGATCTTATTTCATATGCATTGCGCGATCATCAGGTTCCTGAAGAGTACATTCGATGGACAATGGCGATGTACGATGATTCAAAGAGTACTGTCAGAACTCCGGTCGGCATCACAGAGCCATTCGCAGTAAACGTTGGAGTGCACCAAGGGAGTGCTTTGTCTCCCCTTCTCTTCATTTTGGTTATGGATACCGTCACGCGTCCTCTACTGACTCCGGCTCCGTCAACCATCGCATACGCCGACGACATTCTCCTTGCTGCTCCTACACGTGCCGAAATCGAGAAACGCACCCAAGAATGGAATGACGCTCCTAGTAGGCATGGCTTACGCCTCAACATCAAGAAGACCGAGTACCAGGAAATCGGAATGCAAACGACGGGAACTGTTCACATCAGCGGTGAACCGCTCCCGAAGACCTCCGAATTCAAGTACCTTGGTTCTGTCATCTCCTCAGACACGTCAACAAATGCAGCGGCACGCCAAAGAGTAAATGCAGCTTGGATGAAATGGAGAGAAGCTGCAGGTGTCCTCTGTGATAGGAATATCACAGCTGGCATACGCGGAAAGATGTATAAAACAGCAATCCGTCCCGTGCTTCTCTATTCGACGGAGACCTGGCCTACAACGCGTATAACCGAGAACATTATCCACACGAATGAGATGAAAATGTTACGCTGGACACTAGGACTGACTCGCCTAGATTGTGTGCGTAACACGATTGTGAGAGGGAGACTCGGCGTTGCCCCAATACAAGACAAGATGCGAGAAGGGAGAGTTAGATGGTATGGACACGTGATGCGAAGAGACGCGACCAACATCGCAAGACACGCCCTTGACATGGAAGTACCAGGCAAACGCCCTCGAGGCAAACCGAAGACAAGATATATGGATACGCTCAACCAAGACCTGCGCCTTGCAAGACTCCACTCGGAAGACGCAACGGACAGATGTTTCTGGAGAGCTAGAAGCCGTACAGCGGACCCTACTCCGACCTCGGCCGGCGCGGGACAACGCTAAGAAGAAGAAGAAGTCTAAGAACATTTCTCTATAGATGAAACTGTCGATTATGAGCAAAATGAACTCAACAATGTTTAGGGCTGTTACTTTGGACATCTCTCTATTCTTCCCGTGGAAATTGAAGTTTAGGTCCCCACTTTACTTTTGACCCCCCAACACACAAAACGGAGGGTGCAAGTAAATACCCGGACCTTTTTACTTTTAGACCTTCGCCGACCAACATTTCTCCAGTAAAATTTTTAGTTGAATTTTAACCCCCCCCCCCCTCAAGGAGGGTTTAAATTCAATGACGGGGGTGGAAATTCAATGACGGGGGGCTAAAGTTCAATGACGGGGGGTTAAAATCAAATGCCGGGGGGTGGAAATTCAATGCCGGGGGGTGGAAATTCAATGCCGGGGGATGGAAATTCAATGACGGGGGTCGGGAAATTCAATGCCGGGGGTGGAAATTCAAGGACTGGGGGGTTGAAATTCAATGACGGGGGCTGAAATTAAATTACAGGGGTTAAAATCGAATGCCGGGGGCTGAAAACTCAATGACGGGGGCTAAAATTCCACGCCGGGTGGGGGGATTAAAATAAAATGCCGGAGATCGGTCCAAAATGATGTTTCCTCAGTGGGGGCCTAAACCTCAATATTCCCGAATTTTGGTCCCCGTCTTTGAATTTTAGAAAAAAGGGAAACATCCGTCATTGAAATAAAACAAAATTACAAAAAAACATACAAAAAGGTCATTACTAAAGCACGCCACGCACGCTACAGACGCCAAATCATTACTAATGCACGCCACAGCGCGGGAAAGAGAGCAAGAGTGTTTGACGCACTATTGTGTTAACTTTTTTGATACGGTCTCGTTAGCCTAAGCCGTACGGCCTCGTTAGCGTAAACTTTTGCCTAAGCCCAAGCAAAAAAAACATGAAAAACTTGGAAAAAAACTAAATAAAGCGCATGGGGCAAACTTAAGAATTTTCCCGCGCAGTGGCGTGTATTATTAATGATTTGGCGTGTTTGGCGTGCTTTAGTTTAAGCAAAAAAACAAAATCACTAAATCAATCCAAAATCATTCAGAATCGCGTAAGAAAAATGAGAAAAGAGACAGAGAAGAGTGAGAAAGAGACAGAGAGGGAGAGAGAAAGAGAGAGAGAGAGAGAGAGAGAGAGAGAGAGAGAGAGAGAGAGAGAGAGGAGAGGGAGAGATAATATACAAAACGTCACAAACAAACAAACAAAATCGAAAACATTTTACAAAAATTGTTCATTGAAAAAAAATTTTAGATTACAAATAAAAAAAGTTGCATCCAGTTAAAAGCTTCGAGACAGCTTCTCCGCCACAAAGCCATTCTCGAACTTTCTCTCTCTCTCTCTCATGCGCGTTCGCGCTCAAAAACAAGGTAATTAAGGAGCCAGTAGAGAGAGAGAAACAGCAGATAGCCAGTGGAGACAGCGAGACAGCAGTAGAGAGAGAAATAGCAGATGAGGAGAGCTGAGGCCGTATCCACAATCAACACCAAACCGTTAGCAGCTAACACGTTAGACACTGCTAACGTTAGACAATTCTAACGTGTTAGACGTCTAACTGTTTCCCGATATCCACAATGTGTTTTTTAGACGTCTAACGTTAGCTGCTAACGGTTAGACGCCTAACGCTAAATGCTGACGCAGTTTCGGTGTTTCACAACTAAAAGCAAAGAAATCCTGTGGATTTCTTCTCTTTTAGCTGTCATTCTTCGCTTTTAGATGCTTTTAAATATTTTTCACGTTCTATTTTTCCTGTTGCCGTGTTTTAAAAGCTCAACAAATACGATTACAGTACAATAATGGATGATCCACCGACAAAGAGACCCAAAATGCCGGATTTGTCCGGTGAAGCGTTGACGATTCTTATGAAGTCTTAAAAAAATGAAGGCAAGGTTGACTTCCGAGAGGAAAGAGGCTCTGAAGACGGGAGGAGGAATAGCTAAGAAACTGGGACCCATTACATCGCCCGGCCGACAACTACTCTACTCCAAAGTACAAGGCTCAGTCTCTATCGGTGGCCTCAAGGAGGGATACGAAGGTATAGTTCATGAAAAGCAACTTTTCTCTAAAGTTAGAAAGCAAGTTTAGATTTAATTTCGTAGATTGATTTTCGTATAGCGTATAGAAGGCGATGGAGAAGCCGATTATGCATCGCCTGCAAACATCTTCGGTCAAGTGGAAGATGGGGAGGAGGCCACGAAATTGCCTTCAGCAAAGAGCGTCGATCAAGCGCTTCTCGATGAGAAAATTAAAGAATCGGTACGTTTTATTGCTTGTATAAGACTATGAATTCTTGTTTTCACCAATATCCCATTGCAACAATGCATCTCAGCGCCCTATTGATGTGCTATTTATAGATGGATTCGAACTACGAGGAGCTTATCGACGTTGTGTCCATGCCAAAGGATCAGGCAAAGACATCGAAGCGTATACGGTTTCGAGATCGCGTCACCATTCGCAACCAACGGTCAATGACGTTGTCTCTCTTCGACGGCAGCTACTCGAGAAGGAGCTCGAATTCGCGAATTGGCGCCAGAGTAGTAGCGAGGAAGCAGCACGGCGAAGTGAGGAGCTGCATTCGGTGCAATTGGAAACAGCCAAGTTGGAGAGAGCAAAGGCACAATTAGAATTCGATGAAGTTCATGCTAGATGTGCGGTGAAAGGCATAGAATACTTCGAAGAAGAGGATGGTTAAGATTGATGGTGTTGACGCGATTTGTTCTATTCATTCACCGGTTTACTGATAATTTTGACACGTTTTCCTGTCGAATGTTGCCAACCTGTCATACCTTCTTACTGGTTTTATTGGTTTGTTACCGGCGGATCTCTCAAAAGTTGTACGGTTCGCAATAAAGTTTCTATAAAGCTCGAGATCCAAATCGTTCATCGCCCGCACAATATGATTCATGTGAGAAGCAAATAAGAAATGAAGTTTGAAAAAAAGGAAAAAGTATGCCAAAAAGTGTGAAAAGAGATTTTTAAAAAGTGTGAAAAGAGATTGAGAAAAAATTTAAAAAAGAAGAATGAAAAATAGTGTAAAAATGAAATGAGAAAAATGAAACAGAAAACAAATTGTATGAAAGCTTGGAAAATTCGCCAAAACGAACAGAGATACATATGTATTAAAGCAAAAAATGGGTCTGTCAAACTGTTAGACAGTCAGTTAGGCAAGGTAAACCTCGTCTAACACTTTAGACACTTTCTAACACTTTCTAACCGCGTTAGTTGTCTAACTGTGGCATTGTGGATACGGAACTTGTTGTTAGACAAAAAACTTTAGGAATCTAACTGTTAGACAACCCGTTAGACAGTAAATTGCGATTGTGGATACGGCCTCTGTTCTACAACCTGCTTTCTTACAGTGCAATTGCTTTCAGGCGGGGGGCTAAAATTCAATTTACCCCACAATTTAATTAGTTTAAAAAATGTACCGCATTATAACAGACAAATGAAGCTATCGAAGCGAAAGAAGGCAAATTTGAAGAAATCGCTGAATGATTAAAACGAAGAATTTACTGAACCAAATTCTGTGAACGTCTCCACAAAAAATTTTTTATTTGGTGGACGTGAGCATTTTATTTGGTGGACGAAGCTTTTTAATTGGTGGACGTCAGCATTTTCTTTGGTGGACGTCAGCATTTTACTTGGTGGACGTCATCATTTTATTTGATGAACGTAGCATTTTATTTGGTGGACGTTAAATATCCCCTTTCCCTATAAAAACACCGAAAATTTTTCTGTGATTCACTAATTTTTCTGCGATTTGCTAACAAAGGTGATAAGTTTTCGATTCAGCATGGCAGGAAAATAAGTAAATTACAGAAAGTGGTCACTTTTATAGGGAAAGGAAATTTCAGAGCTAGGGGGAACAACTTGTAACAAGTTACTTGTTAAAGGCCTTTTCTCATATTGTTTTGCATTTTTTTCATTTTTGTTTTGTAGACCCTAATTTTTTTGTAGACTTTTTAAAAAAGAATTTTTTTTAGAATTTTTTAAAATAAGAGTAGAGAAATTTGTAGAGCCTAATTTTCCATATTTTTGCTAAATCATGGCTATGAGTCCGAGTCCAAAAACAAAAAGGAAATAAAAAAGAACATTCGTGAACTCAGCCGCATCGCAGAGCACGAATCCACTCGTTCCACAAGTGGAGGAGATTCTTCTGAGGACGGAACATTGCTGCAAAGTCGCTCCTACGATCGTCGTCGTAGGTGCGACCTTCGGCAGCGACGTCGTTGAGAGGATTGGACAGCAAATGGCTGCAAGCGTCGCATTTTAACTTTCATCAAATTATTCTATAATCAATTCCATACACATGAGCTTTTATACTATCTAACACAGTTCAACTATTATTCATGTACCTAAAGTGATGTAGGGGAAACTTATGGAGTGTTTTTATTTGCTAAAACATATTGAAACATAACGACATCCCGTTTTTTTTCGAATTGCGCTAACGTCTTGTTCTTATTTTAAAATTAGTTAAATAATGGTCTCAAATGAAATAGCGCTTAATATACACACGGTGTACGGTATCTTGAGCATTTTTGGGCATTTGCCAAAAAGCGTGTGGATGTCAACGATGAAATTTTTTGGCTTTTCAACTTGTTTTTCTTTTTTTTGAGCTTACAGTCAAATTTAAACTATTGTTTCTGATTTAAAACTTTGAATTGCGCAGTTTGATTTAAAAAAAATTCGAAAACTATATCAATCCCATTTGACGCTTGTTTTTTATCATTATTTTGTATTTGTAACGCCGGCAAAAAAATTACTTGTTACACGATTTTTTCTTCATTGTCTGATAGGAATCAATTTATAGGATTGCCTGATAGGAATCAAATTAATAGGTTTGAGAAGCCCCCCGAGCAGCCTTCTTATTGCATAGTGTTGAAGCAAACGGTTCGAACTTCCGAATAAACGCTGTCATTTGAATAAATTTATTTCTTTCAATGATTCGAGATCTTATTATAACCGCTCATACTACATAAAGAATGTTGATGAGGTTCAGGTTTTCTTAGCTTTTACTTTTTTCGAGCGCATAGATTTTTAAAATTTTAGAGTGTTAACATTAAATTTATCCAATAATTTGGACTGTCCCTACGATAAATCCAAGAAAAAAATTTTCCAAGCGCATGTTTTTCAATGTTTTCGGGGTTTTTGGAAAGCTCATAGGTTTTTTCATCCGCAGTGCGGGTCAGAAAAACACCCTGATGAGGTTGCAGAATGCAAGGCTAGTTTGGTGTCATCATAATGATAACAGTTTACTTCAGTCCGATAAAAAAAGAAAAAATTCATACTTTTTCGTGAGCTTCATGTATAAAATACATATATTGTGCTGATTTCCATTTTTTCGCCTCTCGTTGCTCCTTTCAAAACTACGATTCAAAAAAAGGAAAACAAGTAAAAAGCCAAAAAAAATCATCGCTGACATCCTCGCAATTTTTGGCAATTGCCCAAAAAAGGGCCAAAATACCGTACACCGTGCGCATTTTAAGCGCTATTACATTTGAGACTATTATTTTTAAAATTTTAAGATAAGAACAAGACCTCCACGCTTTTCGAAAAAAAACGGGATGTCATTATGTTTCATTATGTTTTCGCAAATAAAAACACTCCATTAGATAATAGAAACACGCGAATGTAGAATACGGTTTAGACGGTACGATCTCAAGGTTTTAATATTTGAGATCGTACCGTCTAAACGGTACTAAGACCTTCTTAGGACCGATTTTAATTATGCGGTTGAATGAAAGAATATATTGTATAACTGAAAAGTATAAACATCCGCTCTTTTGCCGGTGCGTATGGGGCCCCAACCTGAGAGCTTTCATACTGATTGTCTAATTCTCTACCGAGTGAGCCTTCGCGGGACCTTCAACTAACAATGTTTTCTCACACTAATGCTACAAATTTTGAACATGGTTACACTATTTTTTGAATATCTTCTTAGTATTATTATAACTTCCTGTTCAAAGTTATTAAATGGAAAAACCGATTCTCAAACGCCAAGGTGAACGGAAAAAGGCGCGTTTCTATAACACATCAAAGTTTTATAACACTTCTGAAATTAACCGGGTTCGGTATAGTAGCGTAGCATAGGTAAACTGCCAAATGGCAATAAAAGTTTTTTCTAAACAACCGACCAACTGACCCCTCCCTCACTGAACTTGATTTCATAAATTCCTCATAGTTTTCTAGCTTTAAGTGAATGAAATTTTGTTATATCACTAAATGATAACTTTATTTGCCATAACCTAGTCCGAAGAGGTTTAGTCGAGTTAAATATAGAAACTTTCAACCTACTTGGACGACCGACCTATTGAAAAAAAATCAAAACATATTTAACCTATGGAGCGTAGTTTATTTATATCAGAATCAAATAATCACATACCACTCAAACTATGTAAATTTTAATACCTAACACGGTTGAATTGATTAAGAAGGAGTGAAGTCTAATTCTTACAGATCACCAGCGCTTGGTTATAAAAGTTTCAGGGAAAAAACTTAGTCAAAATAGCACTCATTCTAGCTTCACCAGCTGTTTTTAACAAATTTTATAAAGTATCTCCATTAATATATTATCTCTACATATTTACATCGAGAAAAAACAGACGACTGAGAAAAGTAGTCCTCAGAAGTGGAAGTAAATTAAAACTTGATTGGAATAGAGAAAAGAGATAGATAGAGAGAGAAACATAGCATAAGATTCGTACAAGGTGTTGTGGTTGTGGTTGTAGTTGTTGTCGTAGTAGTTATAATCTGCGTTGCGGCACAGCCATCCACCAATAACCGGGTAGTGAAGAAGTACAGTGGCAGGAGAAGAAGAAAGGAGTAATCCGAACTTCTGCTCATTTCCAATTCCTTTTAGACTTATTTCACATTACGCGTTACCTTTTTTGGCCGCTAATGAATTTTCTTCAACCTCGTCGTTTGATTTATTCATAGTAATTCTCTGCTCGCTCAATCCTTAAAATCATTGTTCATTTCTCGGTTTTCTGGTGTCCTGTGTACTTCTTTCTACTTCTCGTTATCTTGCTCTTTTTTTCTTATTCATATATTTTTCTCTCTTTTGCACCCTTTCACTCTTTTCCCGTTAATATCTCCAACTCTATTTTTCGATTTCTTACTTTTATTTCATTTATTCCTTGATCTCCAACGCTTCCTTTCTGCATCTTTACCGAAATCTCTTTCTCTCTTACCTTAAAGCAAACAATATCAGGGAACTACTCAACATCTTTCTCACTTTCACTTTTCTCGCTTAGTGGGTCATTTATGCTTTCACTTACGAAAACTTGTTAACTCTAATGTACTTGAGACGCTCACTCTATCTTTTCTGTTTTCATCTCTCTCTCTCTCTCTCTCTCTCTCTCTCTCTCTCTCTTTCTCTCTCTCTGTCTCGGTATCTCCCTCTCTCGTTCTCTCTGTTAATGTATGTACACATATATTTCTTTATATCTCGAACCACAGTTTAATTAAAATAATACAGTTTTCTTTACCGCATCCTGTTTTTATTCTTATTGCGATCTGAATAAGCTGCATAACTGGTTTTGTGACATGGATTAAAAACATTTAAGAATAAAAACATTTGTATAAGATGACACACACCAACTCCAAAGTTTTGTATAAACAAGAAAGCACCATATCAACATTTCGAAGTGCAGTGGAATATGGATCTTCAAAGTCACGCGCAGACTTAGAGAGAGAGAGAGAGTTCTGTTGGAACAGGAGTAACTTTTAGCTATGTAAAATTTGTCCCGTCGCTTCTATATTCGTCCTCCTCAATGAAACAAACCATTCGTATTATTTTCAGAGGTTATCAAATTTTGAAGTATTTTCGCTCTTCTTTCGGAAGAATTCGGATATTTCTGAAAATTTACACACATACTTTTCAGAAATAGAAGCGGAAAAATTTAGCAATTTTTCTAAGAATTCTACACAAAGGCGAAGTTTTTGCAGGTGATCAACATATAAATTTCCTTGTTTTCTTCAGAAGTGAAAAATTATTTTTTGGCGATAAAATTTTTAGTGTGTAGAAATATGTACATATATTTATACATACTCATTCACGAAAGGCAGCGGCAAAGCACTCATCTATTATGCAAGGAAGACTTTTTTGCCTCATTTACACGTGTTACCAAGGTTAAATTTACAATATGATTAATTACTTGGAAAAATTTCAATCCAGATTTATGAACGAAGAATTTTATAACTCAAAAATAATCTTAATCCGCTTGATTACATAATGTATGTATATAGTTAAAGCTTTTATTTGAACCTGATGTGATCATGTTTTTGCAATTTTCCGTTTTACCGATTTTTTTCGGTTTTTCTGGGATTTTGAAACAGAAAATAATTTTCTGAAAAGTGTTCGAAACAAAACTTTTACAGACCTCTGTGGCCGACCTAACTTAACTAGATAATCTAAATGTGCATAAGCTCTCGAAATTTTTTCAAATGTAGTATTAATAATTTTGTCCCCGACGATGTCAAGTAACTTAAATTGGAAAAAAAACAATTGTTAATCTAAAAAAATTGTTAAAATAATGATTTGCCACGCAAACATAGTGATCGGTTAACTTCTTCCACCACGTAGTGATCGGTTAACTTGTTCCACTACCTAGTGCGTTAAATCAGTAAAAATCGATCATAATCGACTTTTACTGATTCAACGCTCGACAGATTCATTACGGATAAACCGACTGAATGTTCGCATATGGGAATGTGCCGTTATCCTAGCTGTAAGGTCCACCATCCATTTTTTTAGGGTACATTACCCATTCCTATGTACTTACTAAAAATGGCCGGCTTCGAATTCACCTACATATTTGTAAAACCACTACGGTTCACAAACTAACAACTCAACAAAAAAACCTGCTTTTTGAGTTTTTTCTGCTTTTTCTCTCTATGTGAAATTTCAGTTTAATTCTTACTGATTATGAACTATTTTCAGAGTATCGAAAATTAGGATTCACAGTTTTCTCATTGCTTGTGGGGTCCAAGAAATGGTCCAAGAAGTCTGTTCAACTTCATTTTTTACACAATTATGATTTCATTTGGTGGAGAGCGAGCGGAAAGTCCCACACTGCCTCTGGAAACGAACAGTCTAATAAATGTGTTCATGACATATAACTTCTGAAAAATATCTTTTTCAATCTGAGAAGTTGATCACGTTGAATAAACGCTCATCCGAATAGATCGAATTTTTTATGAATTGCAAACGGTTATCAGCGCTAATTGGTATGAACGCAAATAGGTTCAGCGCTAATGGGTACGAGCGCTATTGGGTTCGGCGCTAATGGGTATGAGCGCATTTGGGTTCGGCGCTCATGGTTATGAGCGCAATTAGGGTTCGGCGCTAATGGGTATGTCGACTCCTTTGGCATTGGTGAGCCCGTGGTAGATCAACTTGTAACCTTGACCGATGTTGCGTGACTTTGCGCCTTTTCATCTCGTCTCTTGAATTCAGGCGATATCTACATGCTGGTATTCTTGAATGCAGGTGTAGTCTTCGGCTTTTGAGCATTTCTGCCAGTTCATAGCTGCGGCCGGTTAATGTGCCGATATTCAGAATGACGATGCGGAGAACTCTGGACTGTACTGGTTTCTTGAGTCGCAGTACTTGAGTGGGTTGCCCTCGCATGTTTTTCTCGCTGGTTGGACATTGAAGCTGACACGTGCATCGCTTCCGGGGAACGCCCTAGCTGACTTTGGATTCAATTTCGATTGCTCCATAGTTGCGTCAAAGTTTTCCCGACCGGCCTGTCGCTCGGGCCTGCCGTCGGTGTCCGTGATCGGTTAAGCAATCTTATGAATTAACTCATGAGCAAAAACTCTTATGAGTTAGCGTATCCAGTGGCACCACGAGGAGGAACGAACATCACCACCTATGTATAATTACTTACACAATATCCATTTTCCTTGTGGTCTTTCATGATGCATAGTAACTTAAGAAAGTTTTGATGCGGCATTCGGACTGTCAGGTTTCATTTCATTTTATTAACTGTTATGCCATAGATCTTTAAAAATTTTCTAGTCATCTCTCAGTTATGTACAATGTACTTTATTAATTATGAACTCTACAGTTTACTAGTTAGAAGTTTACTAGTCAGAAGAGCACTCTGTTTCTGCACTAAAGTCTGAGGTAGAACATCTGCCTAGAAACACCCATTCCCTTTTCTCTATCCTCATCCTATTGTCAAGCCGGATCCGACTCCAATCGGTCCGACAAACGGAGCCGTGACTCCGATTCCAGAGCTTATCCCGAAAAGCCCTCCAGTTCCAAAACCAAGGCCTCCAAAGTTATTCCTGCCGTATCCCATAGACCGTTCACCATAACTACTACCGTAATCCATGAAGGGACTATTGCGACCGTAACCCATTGAACCGTAATCCATAGTTCGACCGTAACCTATTGAACTTGGATTCGAGTACGTGTATGGCGTTGAACTAAGACGTGGAGAGGGAGAAATTGGCGCTAGTTCGGGCTCATATTGGCTTGAAGAAGTAATTGAGAGTTTCTCCGGTTGCTTCCTTGCCATCTTTGCAAGCTTTTCTATCATGAAAGAGTCGTATGTAGTAGCTTTCTCCTCATATGTGGAAGTGGCAGTTGAAAGATGACTCCAGAGATCTTCGTCTTCGGCCTGCAAAAGAAGCACGATTAATCGATTTATTAGATCCTTGGATTGTGACCGAAGTACATCGACCCATTCAGTATCCTTGAGATGGTCACTCCAAGCCTCATCGGATGGATCAATGCTTAGGATCGCATGATTCATTCGAATCAATGCGATTGGTGTCTAAGTTTTCGGGCTCCCGCAAAAACTTCAGCACAGGGTTCTGCGAATTTTCTAATTTCACCGAGTTCTCAGTTGAAAAACTCAATCCATCAATTCTTTCAGCACTGCTAGTCGATTGAGAACGAGGAACGAAAAATATAAGAAGTACTGTTATTTTATGCTCTCAAAAGCACCACATTCTTTATCTTATCGTTTAGTAACCTATTTACATTTCCGGGTCTGGAATAATGGTAGTAAGCGCTGACTATTTTTCATTTCATTTCATTTATTCCATGTAACTTTGAATTGCTTGGGAAGAAGGTTGAGGGGGATATGTTCGAGAACATGGACTGCATTGATAGATATATTTTAGGTGAGTGGTTCATGGTTTTTGGATGTGATTGTTAAACTCTCAATTGTGACTGAACTTCGTCCACTCTTTTCAGCGATTTACACAAATTTTTGGATGTCATTGTTTTGGATGTCACCGGCTCTAAATAAAATGCTAATTACTCAACAACATACATTCTCGATAGACATTTTCAATATAAAGGATTACTGATCAGAAATAATGGGGTTAGGGAGAATCAGATCTTTACTCAGCTTTCTAACTTCAATAGAGAAAAGAGAACTCTTGTGCAAAAAAAAACCTAAAAGTTTTAACCTTATACCGGACTAATCCAATCGAGCAAAGTATTTAGAAATTTAGTAATCTTTTGGGTTTGAATCTTGACACTAATACTAAACACACTTAAAGTGACTCAGGAAGAGCTACCGGTTTGATGCGTATCTAATCTAATAGAAGCGCAAACCCTGCCGCATGGCGGGAGTAAGCGCGAGAACCATTATTTTTAACTTCCTTATAAACTTACATGATGGTAAGTCGCAGTTGTGCTTTCGTGTTGCGCGGGAGACCCTTCCGATTTGAGACTGCTGGTGTTTTCGGCTGTGGGCTCATATGTGAACTTGAACTTTTTATGATATCTTTGATGGTAGGAGTGAGTGATTGGTGGGTAGGGATGCATCCCGAATCGGCTGTAACCATACGGTCTGTAGTAGGAGGTGTACTTTGATGTACCGTAACCATAGCCCGAAGGTGATTCGTGGTACCTTGGTGAATGTATTATGTTTTTTTTCGTTCATTTCATTTTTCCAATTCTCATTTTACTTTCTGCAAAAAATGATACTGAATAACATCAATAATTACGGATACACAGGGAAAATTTTTGCAGTGAATACTCTTTGTTTAAAATATTTTTTTTTAATTTAAACAATTTTTTAAACTATTAAGCATCAGAAATTAAATTATGGTGAGAAGCTGAGTGATCACTAGGCGGTATCGAGCCTAGTAGTCTTTTGCTTACCGGGCGCGTTACAAAAATACAACATCGAGCCAACATTGTTATGCCATGCGAATGTTCTATCCTGAAGGCAGGATGATTTTCGCACCTTTTAAAGCATGAACTCATTTTAAGGAAGCCTCTCTGCGTTCGAACTGACTAACCGAACATTCGTAAATAGACTTTTAGCTTCCAATTTCCTCGATACCACAGAGTTAAATAAAATGCTCAAATATTTGTTTTTAAAATTTAAAATACAAAACCTCAAAACCGGTGAGCAGTGGTAATAAGAAGGATTGTAGTCACTGTAGACTCTATCCCATGCTGATAACAAATTGAATTGACACTTTTCCCTCAGAAAGAATAATTATTGTGTTCGTATCAAGTGTATGTTCTCATCCTCAGCAGCTAATGTTAGTTACATTTTAAATTTTGAGGCTTTGAAAAGTTCAAGAAGTTCGGAATTTTTTTCCGATTTCTTACTGTATTTTTTCGAGTTATTAACTTTTTTTCGTCTATAGTAAAGTCCTTAATTTTCATTCCCCTCCCTTACTGTATGAAATTCCACATAATGATAGCTTTAACGATGCTATACTTGAAGACGATGAATAATGTTTTAATTTTTAAACTTGCATACTTTTATCAAAAGACTTAGCGGTCCTGTTGAAAAATGCCCCTGAACTTAAATTATGATTGAAATATCAAAATTATAGAACCCATTCTACGGAATTAGATCCTCTGTTACCAATTCTACCATGAAATCTATTTGGCCTCTTTCTCTTTTCTTACTTTTCTCTACAGAATGGTTGCCATTATCTTTTTCCACTTTCTGCTATTTGTGACTTCTGTCAATTAAAATTTTGAAAGTTCGACACTATTTTTTTATACATTAACATATAAAGTGCTAACCAAGTGAAGAACTAATTATGTACATATATGGTTGCAATTTTTCGGAACTATGGTTTCAAGACTTTATTAATTAAATAATTATTAATACATTTGAATTGAACCCACAATGAAACGTACTGGCAGTGGCCGAAGTGACAGAGAAGATCAGAAGAGCCAACATCCAATCAGAGAGAGTGACAATCCGTGACTGGAATATGGAGACTGATTGTCAACTCTCAGAAGACACAGTACAGCTCTATCAATGACCCTTTCTATTCTCGCATCGACTCATCTTAGAACTGAATCAATGTCTTTGCATCTTTATGTAATAGAAGAAAAGCCAACTTCTCACTTAAAAATTTAAGGTTTGGTATCAAATACAATTTTCTACTTCTACGTATCCCTCTTCCTCTGTCTCTATAGTTTGCGCTCTCTCCCTCTTTTTTTCTCTCTCTCTCTCCCTCTCTCCATCTTTTTTCTCTCTCTCCCTTTTTTTCTCTCTCTCTCTCCCTCTCTCCATCTTTTTTCTCTCTCTCTCTCTCCCTCTCTCCATCTTTTTTCTCTCTCTCTCGCAATGATAAATTACTTTCCAATTTTGTTTCCAGTATCAAATGAAAGTTTTATAGTGTAGTATTGACACTAAACTTGGTAAGAAATTTATTGAAGTGATTTGAAATCAAGAACATACATACATTGAAGCCAGTTCACAAAATTAACAATAGTTTTTTTGCGCTAGAAAGAAACCCATAGAAGTGAGAACAGATCGACCTGTCTATTGCAAAAAAAACTTTTCTACAATTCAAAATAAGTTTTAAACTTAATACTAATGACTAGTTCTACTGAATGACTAATTCACTCGGATGAATGGAGAACAAAAATGACTAGAAGAATATAATGATGAAGTCCAAGATCTCTGGATAACCCTTTTTAGATTGCATTTCCATTTGGAAACCCTGATCTGTCGATAAGTAAGAGATATCTAACAAGATCAACTGAAACAATTGTTTGATGAAATTAGGAATCGTCAGTTCACAAGCTTGACTATGACCCAACTACTGATAGAACTCGGAGATTAGAAGACATATTTCAAATGAATGAATAAAATGTTAACATCAACCGACACGGTTATGAAGTTTGAAATTACTGGATAAGAGTAATATTGCATTTCACACAAACGCTAACCCAGTTGGATATTGATGTAAACTGTTGTAATAATTTTTACCCAGAGTTGTAACATCCTTAAAAATTGCAAGCATTACAACGTTAATATTGAATCGATTACAACGCACGCAACAAAACAAAAATTACTAATTAGGAGAAGCATTAACAGAAATTGAGAATATCTCAAAGTTGATAACTGTAAATATAACATATTCAAACTGACAACATAAAGCTTATTTTTGTGCAAAGATTTTTTTGCGAAATTCCACGTCTGATGTATAGTAGAAAATTGGTAAACCGTACACATCTTTCTATACAACCTGAGTTGGTGGGAACAGAACTTTTATGTGGACTTCTTCATCAGCAATAGGCGAATGCTCTATGAAATACTTATGGGAGCCTTTTTTTAATAAAAAAGACAGCGATTAATCTGAATGGGATACTATCTAATTGACCCTCAATGTCACATCGATACTGGCTCCCAATCGCAATATTGATCGATTATGACTTCAAATCATAATTTCGCATGACAATCTGCTTATCTAGTCCTAGGTCGTACTCCTACAAAATGAGCGTATTGTCAGTAAGATGAGTCTCTTCAGTGTCGGCCATGGATAGCGTTGATTTGCGAGCGGGGAAGGAGTCGAAGAGGGCGGAGCGATGAGGAGCCAACAGAAAGGAGGAGGTCAACGAGAGCAGAAACATCTGCGTGATCAGCAGGAAGCTGCACACAACTGCAAGTATATCAGCATCACGCAATGCCTAGGGCACTCGATCTACTGACACTCGCCTATTTCATGGCAAAACTGTACCACACCCGCAAGCAGGAGTTTGAGACTAGGAGTCCTATTTTCCGAGCTCCATCAACAAATACCACCCTTCTACTACCAACCCTATTTTCCGAGCCTCATCAACAATACCACCCTTCTACTACCAACCCTATTTTCCGAGCCCCATCAACAATACCACCCTTCTACTACCAACCCTATTTTCCGAGCCCCATCAACAAATACCACCCTTCTACTACCAACCCTATTTTCTGAACCCCATCAACAAATACCACCCTTCTACTACCAACCCTATTTTCCGAACTTCATCAACAAATACCACCCTTCTACTACCAACCCTATTTTACGAGCCCCATCAACAAATACCACCCTTCTACTACCAACCCTATTTTCCGAAACCCATCAACAAATAACACCCTTCTTCTCGAAACACACTGGCAACAGTGGTCATTCGTGACTCTACAGCTTTAAGAGCCTGTCACGGATGGAGCCGGATTATCCAGTCCAGAATCGAGCGCGACCTCAGGTGGCGGATAGAGGGACGCCTCCCTACGAAGAATTCGTGCCTGGGAGGTAGCGGGAGAAATCCCCCGCGGACCAAAACTGGGTAGTATAGCTCGTCAAAGGAGGGCGATGCCGGACCGGCCTGGGCATGCCACCGGACAAAACATCAGCCGATACTCCGCTATACTTTTCAATGGCGAGTCAAGGCGCCAGTAAAATAACCTCCTGCCCTTCTCCGGTTAACGAATGGGTCTCGCCAAGAGGATCGCCGACTGCGGTGCGAGTGTAGACGGAGAAAATCTCTCCGGACTCAAAAGGATCCTCACCACCAACCTATCCCAAAAGGACTCCCCTCGACAGGACCTATGGGCAAGACAACAACAACAACACCCTTCTACTACCAACCCTATTTTCCGAACCCCATCAAAAAATAACACCTTTCTACTACCAACCCAATTTTCCGAACCCCATTAACAAATAACACCCTTCTACTACCAACCCTATTTTCCGAGCCCCATCAACAAATACCACCCTTCTACTACCAACCCTATTTTCCGAACCCCATCAACAAATACCACCCTTCTACTACCAACCCTATTTTCCGAACCCCATCAACAAATAACACCCTTCTACTACCAACCCTATTTTCCGAACCCCATCAACAAATACCACCCTTCTACTACCAACCCTATTTTCCGAAACCCATCAACAAATAACACCATTCTACTACCAACCCTATTTTCCGAGCCCCATCAACAAATACCACCCTTCTACTACCAACCCTATTTTCCGAACCCCATCAACGAATAACACCTTTCTACTACCAACCCAATTTTCCGAACCCCATCAACAAATAACACCCTTCTACTACCAACCCTATTTTCCGAGC
>OZ057404.1:31975143-32124728 GCA_964056735.1 Allodiplogaster pararmata | reverse complement strand
TCCCGTCCAGATGGAAAGATGCAAGAGTGATAATGTTACCTAAACCAGGAAAGGACTCCAGCAACCTGAACGGCTATAGACCAATATCAATACTATCACCTATAGCCAAAACATTCGAACGGGTCTTATTACCATTCCTGGCGGAAGGCTTTCAAATCGCTGACTGGCAACATGGATTCCGCAAAGAGCACTCGACTACTACCGCACTCCTGGAAATAACCGGGAAAATAACAAACGGCTTCAATCGGAAACCACCCCCGGACCGCACTCTCATGGTCGCCCTTGACCTCACTGCAGCATATGACTTAGTGAACATATCCCTTCTCTGCAAGAAACTCACTGAAACGAATATGCCAAGAGCCATCGTCCGATGGATGTCCAGCTACCTAAGAGGCCGTACAATCAAGGTAGATTTCCAAGGAAAAAGCAGTCGACGTCTCACATGCAGATCTGGTGTTCCACAAGGAGCAGTGCTCAGCCCCCTCTTATTCAATCTCTACATAAACAACCTCCCGCAACCCACAGGAAACACGCAGATGACAGCCTACGCCGACGACATATCAATTCTCTCCTCAAGCCCCTGTATTGAAACCTGTGAAGATCAGATCAACCACTTCCTACCGAAACTCGTAGAAGAATTGGAACAACGTAAAATGATCATATCCAAGGAAAAGACTACGGTCACTCTTTTCACAACCCATACAGGCGAATGTAAAAAAGAACCCAAGGTAGAAATCCAACGGAACCCTTTTGCCGACAACTAAAACACCCAAAATACTCGGTGTCGTCTTAGACCAACTCGGCACCTTCCGACAACATGCAGAATACCTTAAACAGAGAACGGCCAAAAGACTGAATATACTACGTGCCCTCGGAGGAAGAACATGGGGCCAACAGAAAAACACCCTTCTTGCAACCTACAAAACAATGACCAGATCCGTTCTCAACTACGCCGCACCAATTTACTCCCCTCAATTGGCCGAGACGAACTGGAAAAAACTACAGGCAAACCAAAATAGAGCAATTCGGATAGCAACAGGAAACCTAGCAATTTCCGGCACAGAGCACTTAGCTCTAGAAAGCGAAATGTTACCCATAAAGGAGCACAACACGATGCTTACCAAGCAATTCGTTGCAAGAGCAAGACTCCTCCCAAACCACCCCTCCCATCGTCGATGCATGGAACCCAAACCACCTAGAACTATTCGTAAACATGCCAAGGACTTAGAAATTATGCTAGTAGACAGTGATCAGAAAGCCGCACTTAAAAGAATACATACTGAAACTGTTAGAAATTTCATTAGATCTTGCTCCCCTAACCCAGTTCTAGGTAAGAAACCTCCCAGAATCCATAAATCAACGAATCAACTTCCAGGGAACAACAAATAACATTATCGCAACTACGTAGTGGCTATGCAAGTTCCCTTAACAGCTACCTACACAGAATAGGAGCTGCCCTATCACACTCTTTGCCCAAATGTTTAGAAGAGCCACATACAACTAGTCATTTATTCTCGTGTCGCTGTGACCACACACTTTTAAGAAGTATAGATTTGTGGAATAGCCGCGACGTCTGTTGTTAAGTTTCTTATACCAGTGATTCCTTTCTCTCTCTCAAAAAAAAAAAAAAAAAAGGGGGAAAAAAACCCGAGAGAGAAAGAGAAATAATGTAATTAGATAAATGATGTAAGTAAGGTTATTGTTTTCTGAGCCATGTCAAAGAAGACCTCGTCTACCCAGCCGGAGACCTACGGCGGGCAATCTACAACAACAACCCGTACGCCTACGCAGCCCCTTACTACGGAGTCGCCAGAGCATGGGGATACCCCAGATACGCCGCCTCATAGGGACCCAACAAGGACAAGACTATTGGAGCAACTCCCGCCGCTCCTTCTTTTACCAAAAACCAATAGATGATTGAATCATTTGAAGTTGTACAGATATTCCTTTGGCGTTGTGATTAAATATATTGCCAAGAATTGACGATGAGAAATTTTGATGAGTAAATCTGATGAGTAAATCTATAATACAAAGTTACGACAAGTCACCGATTGGCCGAGTCGAAATACATACTAGCAGTCATCCGGCGGAGCGCTGTGCTGCTGCTTAGTGAGCTAAGTAATGTATATCATATGGGTATGCAGCCAGCAAACCAGCAATTATTTCAGCATGGTAGATTGCATACTAGTACACCTACATGTAGTTGCATACCTCAGTTTAAGATGGATTCGAAAAGCTCGAAGAAAAAAATCGCAGAAAGCGGGAATACATTTATTGTATTTTGGGAGTACCCCAGATACGCCGCTTTCAGGGGATCGAACAAGGACAAGGCTCCCGGAGCAACTTTCCCCACTGTTTCTCTCACCATTAAAACAAAATCAGTAAATCATTAAAAAACTGTACAGATATTCTTTTGATGTTTTTATTGAATTTATTGCCAAGAATTGTCGGTTTACATAAAGTTAGTAAATGCACAAAGTTTTCAGCAAGTCTGCCATTGGTTGAGTACAAAGTTTTCAGCAAGTCTGCCATTGGTTGAGTACAAAGTTTTCAGCAAGTCTGCCATTGGTTGAGTACAAAGTTTTCAGCAAGTCTGCCATTGGTTGAGTACAAATCGCTAGCCGACCTGGGCGTTGGACTGCAGCTAAGAGTATAAAGGTTTTTAATGCAGACAAATAAGTAGCCATTAGTTATGCCACGTGTTTAGCATGACTTCAACGATTGGACATTAGCGCAGCTGTAATTTCATACGGAGTTTTCAATGTAGGTCCTGGCAAAGGCCCACAGAAAGCGGAAGTATATTAAAATAGGTAAACACTGTTTGCTTGAAACGGGGGCTTTTGATGTAAAGATTTGCGTTTGAAATCGAAAGAAATGCCTGCCCAAGTTGAAGTAATGGTCCGCTAACAGGAGGTTGAATAAAATCATTTATATGCAAATAGATTGCATACAATTGCGGATGTGACATAATAGTAGCGTACTCGACAACCGGGCGAATAGCTCCCCAGACAGATCTACCCAAACCAAGGGGATCAAGAAATTTTGTTTGTGCACCTGCAAGAAACGGACTACCACACTGCTGCCACACACACTAGCAGTGACCAAGTATTCGCTTTTTTATGTGAGAATCAAGAATTGAGTGAGGCTACCAGTGTCTTTTTTATGTCTGATGCAAGCTAAACGCCGAAAATTTTGGTAGGTTTTTATGACAATAAATATTTTGATCCCACGATGGCTCAATCGTTAGAGCACTAGACTACCAGTCTGAAAGCTCTCAAGTCACGAGTTCGGTTCCCTCGTTGAGCGGCGGAAGAAGGGTTGTTCTTCAAAGAGACCTCCCTTCTTCCTCGACTCTTTTGATAGTATCTTCTGAACCGTATTCTACATTCTTGAGGCTCTAACTTCAACGTTCTCGCTTTTACTTTATCAATAACTTTTTTTTTGAATATAGTGCTTGTTCCTGTGTATGTACGTATACCCGCTTTCTGAGAGGCCTTTATTAGGCAAAACATTCGTATGCAGCCATAGCTGCTCTAAAACGTGGCTAGACTGATGGCTGCTCCTTAAAATACTGTAGAACCCTTCATACTCTTAGCTGAGGCTCAACGCTTCGGCCGGTTAACTGCAATTTGGATTCGACCTATGGCAGACTTGTCGACAACTTTGTACATTTCCTTAGTTCACTTTGAGCGACACTTTTTGGCAAGAATTTTATTTACAACACCGAAAAAGTCTGTACATTTTAAAATTATTCAATCATCTATTGGTTGTTGGTAAGAAAAGCAGCGGGGGAAGCGGCTCCGGGAGTCTTCTCCTTGTTGGATCCCCAGAAGGCGGCGTATCCGGGGTATCCCCATGCTCCCGCGAATCCGTAGTAAGGGGCTGCGTAGGCGTACGGGTATGCAGCAGCTGCGTAGCCGTAGGCTGACGAGTAGGCCTGGAAAAAACAACCTCAAGAGTTAAATTGTATAATTGTAGTTGAGGGTTTAGTCGAGAAAAGAGATGGGGACAAACGAATTCAGCTATTTACTGACGGGTGCGGCTGCGAGGAACTGAGCCTGGCTGCAGACGACCAGGAAAGAGGCGACGAGGCAGACGAACACACTGCAATTATTGAGTTCTTGAACAGGTCGGCGGTGAATGCTTGCTAATACTCAAAAGTTTCTGAATGATATGAATCCTATGCTCTTAAAGCTCTCTAGGCCTAATCAATTAGCGATTCGGTTGCGGCTGCATGTCTCCACCACTTTTCAACAGCTGAAAGTCTAAAGTGCAGCTGGAACTCTCGGCTGCACTGACAGCAACTCTCAAAAAGATAAAAGAATTGAGGGATGATTCCGAACGGAACGAAGAAACCAACATCTTGGATTGCATGATGAGATAAGATGAGCTGGAAGTTTCCGGGGCTGATGATTCTCTTTGCCATCACTCACTTTTATACTTCTTGAATCTGTTTCTGCTTAGTTATTCGCGTTTCTCTCTTCCTTTCTCTCTCTATTTATTTCTCTGTTTCTTTCTATCTCTTTCTACCTGTCCCTCTGTCGCTTTCTTTTTCTGCCTTTTCTCTATCTCTATACCTCTAGCTCTATGGCTCTCTTTCTCACTATCTCTCTCTCCACACCATATCTCTATTCTCTCTCTCTTTCTATTTATCTCTCACTCTTTCTTCCAGTAACTCTCCGAATCGCCACTCCTCTTTCTCTCTCTCTTTCTTTCTCTCTCTTTCTACCTGTCCCTCTGTCGCTTTCTCTTTCTGCCTTTTCTCTATCTCTACACCTGTAGCTCTATGGCTCTTTTTTCTCACTATCTCTCTCTCCACACCATATCTCTATTCTCTCTCTCGCTCTTTCTTTCTATTCATCTCTCACTATTTCTTCCAGTAACTCTCCGAGTCTCCACTCCTCTTTCTCTCTCTCTTTCTCTCTCTCTCTCTCTCTCTCTCTCTCTCTCTCTCTCTCTCTCTCTCTCTCAAAAACCATCCACAAAGACGTTTGCTCTCTGTTTCTGTTTGCGTAATTCTTCCCTCTAGGCAGGTGAGAACAAGGTAGAAGGGCCTATTAGCAGATACTAGACGATTAACGAAGATGAGGAAGCAGTTAGAAATTGATAGGAACAGATAAGATTGAGAGAGAGCAGCCAATGCTTCCGGTTTCGCACCGAGAAGATAACGGAAGACCGTGAACTGCAAAGACAAGCTTCAAGAATGCAGGTATGATTAGAAGACATGGGAGAGGAAAAAAGAGGTGGAGAGGTTAAGAGGGCGAGACAAATATCGAGCACGAGAGAGAGAGAGTGAAAAAAAGAGAGAAAGAGAGTGAAAGAGGGGGAGAGAGAGAGAAGAGAGAGAGAGAGAGAGAGAGAGAGAGAGAAAGAGAGACAGGTTAATGTTGGGATGAACATTTTTGTGTAAAGGTTGAGGTAAAGGTCAACTGATTAGGAAATTCATGAAAGTATGAGGGTTTAAAAAATAGACAGTAGCAAGACCACCCAATCTTAGACAGTAGCAAGACCACCCAAATAGACAGTAGCAAGACCACCCAAATAGACAGTAGCAAGACCACCCAAATAGACAGTAGCAAGACCACCCAAATAGACAGTAGCAAGACCACCCAAATAGACAGTAGCAAGACCACCCAAATAGACAGTAGCAAGACCACCCAAATAGACAGTAGCAAGACCACCCAATCTTTAAACACAGAAAAAAGAAACTTTAAACACAGAAAAAGGATGAAAGCGGTTGGTTTAAAGTTCCGCCTTGATCGCTAGAATGATTTTCATTAATCTTTATAATTTGAAGCAAAACTTTGAGAATCAATGCTTACAAAAATTACAATTAAAAATTACCTATTAGCTAGCACGTGTGAAACGCACAAAAAAGCATGAGTTTGGGAAAGTATGCTAAAAAGGCATACATATGATTTATGAATAGTATCACTTTGAAAGTATTCCTGCGCGTAAGTATGAAAGAGGAAGCAAAACTTTGAGAATCAATGCTTACAAAAATTACAATTAAAAATTACCTATTAGCTAGCACGTGTAAAACGTACAAAAAAGCATGAGTTTGGGAAAGTATGCTAAAAAGGCATACATATGATTTATGAATAGTAACACTTTGAAAGTATTCCTGCGCGTAAGTATGAAAGAGGAAGCAAAACTTTGAGAATCAATGCTTACAAAAATTACAATTAAAAATTACCTATTAGCTAGCACGTGTAAAACGTACAAAAAAGCATGAGTTTGGGAAAGTATGCTAAAAAGGCATACATATGATTTATGAATAGTAACACTTTGAAAGTATTCCTGCGCGTAAGTATGAAAGTATGCGAGGCATACAATCAATGTATGAATGGGATACTTTTGAAAGTATGCCTTCCTTTTCTTGGCACTTATCCAATTATCAAACCGGGTTGACTTAGGTTGCTCTATATACACTTATTATCTCGATCAATGTGTATGGGAATCTTAGCGTTTTACCCTGCCATTCTGGAAAAAGGAATCAGGAAAATTTTTGATTGTGAAGCGCTCTCCTTGATAAAGACATTTCGGGAAAAAGACCTTTCGGGAAAAAAGGCCCTTCGGGAAAGTCACAAACAAAGCAAAATATTTTGAACGAAACCCCCAAGAAACTGCATACATACTTTCTTTTTGTAGACAGCACACTTTCAAAGTATATTTAGCATACTTTCACTGTGTTGATAGCATACTTTCAAAGTATCCCTAGCATACTTTCATTTTATCACTATTCATACTTTCAAAGTAGGATTGTAACACTTGGGTGCGGAACGATTTGAAATACTTTTGAAGTATTTTTCATACTTTCGAAAGTATGATTATTAATACGCTTTTTTTGTGTACGATATAATTTGAACTAAATGTTGAAGAACTTGAAAATTATGCATGGTTATAAAGATTGAATGGAAAAATGAACAAATGAATGAATAACTTGTCCTTCGAAGGAAGAACCCTGAGTATTCTGAAACTCTCGGTAATTTTCTGCTCTCATTTTAACAAATCGTTCAAGGTTCAACGTTGAACTTTCAAAACTCAACGTCTAACGATTCAAGGAACACTGCATGTTATTTCTCATTTTATTAAATTCATCAAGTTCAATAAACTACATTTAGCTTCAAAATTCAATTTTTTTGTTTTCAGTGGTGAATTGACGAAGAGAGATCGCTAAAAAAAAGAAAAGATTCACAATTCAAAGTTTCGAGGCTGGTTAGACACGGGATTTTAAAGATCGTACCAATATTTTTTAATTTATTAGCTCACCGAATTTGCAGATGCGAGGTCTGATTAGAAGTAATTTACAGAATAAAGTATAAACCTAGCCAGAAGTTCGAAATAATGGTTTATAAATAGAAGGGTTCTCTTATGACTGCGCTCTACATATAACATCTTTCTACCTGTCTTGGTCTCATTCTTTGCCTTTTTTAAATATCATTTCTCCCTTATTTTTCAATTTCTGTCAAACTTCGATGTCTTAGCTCTGCCACTATCTTTATTATTCGTTTAACCTTTTCATAATTTTTTTAAAAAAATTTTCAGAATAAATTCACTCGGTCCAACAGTTCCAATCAATATTTAGAGAGAATTTAATCATGAGTATCTTGCTTACGTCAACAAGCTTACGTCATCCCTCAACAATTTTCTGTACCATTTTGAGTTATCGATAACATTTAAACAACTCTTTTTTTCTTCTTCTTAGCGTTGTCCCGCGCCGGCCGAGGTCGGGGTAGGGTCCGCTGTACGGCTTCTAGCTCTCCAGAAACATCTGTCCGTTGCGTCTTCCGAGTGGAGTCTTGCAAGGCGCAGGTCTTGGTTGAGCGTATCCATATATCTTGTCTTCGATTTGCCTCGCGGGCGTTTGCCTGGTACTTCCATGTCAAGGGCGTGTCTTGCTATGTTGGTCGTGTCTCTTCGCATCACGTGTCCATACCATCTAACTCTCCCTTCTCGCATCTTGTCTTGTATTGGGGCCACGCCGAGTCTCCCTCTCACAATCGTGTTACGCACACAATCTAGGCGAGTCAGTCCTAGTGTCCAGCGTAACATTTTCATCTCATTCGTGTGGATAATGTTCTCGGTTACACGCGTTGTAGGCCAGGTCTTCGTCGAATAGAGAAGCACGGGACGGATCGCTGTTTTATACATCTTTCCGCGTATGCCAGCTGTGATATTCCTATCACAGAGGACACCTGTAGCTTCTCTCCATTTCATCCAAGCTGCATTTACTCTTTGGCGTGCCGCTGCATTTGTTGACGTGTCTGAGGAGATGACAGAACCAAGGTACTTGAATTCGGAGGTCTTCGGGAGCGGTTCACCGCTGATGTGAACAGTTCCCGTCCTTTGCACTCTGATTTCCTGGTACTCGGTCTTCTTGATGTTGAGGCGTAAGCCATGCCTACTCATTCATTCATTCATTCATTCTTTATTCCAAGCATGTAGGTATTTAAGACGAAAGCAAATTACATATAAACAAAGGTATGCATGGACTACATTACACATAAAGCTTAGTGGCGGTGTGGGAAGGGGAAAAAAGGGGGGCTGTGATACTGATGAAAGATCACAAGTCTTAATTAAGTATCAGAAACAAGACTAACTGGCACAATCACATTCACAGGCAACGAAAGAAGTCGCTTTCTAAATTTAAGGCTACTAGCTTCGTTGATAACATCAAATAGAAGATAGTTCCAAACAGACATTTGACGGAAAACACATGTCGATAAAGAGGTCTTATTGATGCGGTGAGGAGGAATAAGTCTTAGAGGATGCGATTGCCGAGTGAAACGCTGAACAGCCGAGATTTCGTATAAATGATCAGTGTCTATGTCTAAACTGTTATGTAAACATTTATGAATAAAAATTAGATCAGAGATAGCGCGACGGTACTCGAGGCTCTGAAGGCCTAGCATTGAAAGTCTCTGGGAATACGGAAGCTTAGGGTGACGGACTCTTCCTAGTACTCTCCTCGTGAAAGAGCGCTGGACTTTCTCAACCAACTTAACAAGGCCCGAGGAAGATGGATTCCACAACTCACTTGCGTATTCGATAAGGGGTCGGACATAGATTTTAAAAGCAGATGTCAACAGAGAAATGGAAGGGGATTTAAAAGTTTTAAATAACATGTTGACAACAGCGGAAGCTCTCTTACACTTATCGACAATATGGTGTTTGTACTAGAATTCATCGGTAATAGTGACACCAAGATCTTTAGCTATCTCGTCAACAGTTAAGGGGAGACCATTTATACGGTATACAACAGAAGGATTTCGGGGTCCTAAATGCAAAACACTGCATTTAGATGTCGACAAAGACAAGTTCCATTCCGAACACCAAGCGGTAACAAGATCAAGAGCGACTTGGATATCATGGCTAGAAGAGGGAACACGACCCATTATTTTTTATATCGTCTGCATACAAACCGAATCGAAGGTTAGGAGGTATCGCTTCCTTCACTGAATCAATATACATAAGGAATAGTAAAGGACCAAGGGAAGAGCCTTGAGGCACACCTGAAATAACAGGCATGGGTTGAGATAGGACATTATCGATTAAGACTGATTGAGTTCGATTACTTAAATAGCTACTAATCCAATTGACAATATTAGAGGAGATACCGAATGAATGAACTTGATATAAAAGCAGCCTATGATCTACAGTATCGAACGCTTTACGAATATCAAGGAAAATAACATCAACTGAAAACCCTTGAGCCAAAGAATCAACATCAAAAGAATGAGATTCTACCAAAGATGTTACGGTAGACTTTCTCGCTCTAAAACCTGCTTGATATGGAGACAATAGCTTTGATTCTGCTAAATACGAATAAACTAAGGCGAAAACGATTTTTTTCCATAATCTTGGATAACGAGCAACATAACGATATATGTCTGTAATTATTTAACAGATTGCGAGAACCAGATTTGTGTAATGGTTTAACAATTGATCGCTTCCAAATAGAAGGCACTGAGCCAGAAAGCAGACTGTTATTGAATAAAATGCATAAAGGTTTCACAAGAGCGAATCTACATTTCTTCAAAAGAATGTTTGGTATCCCGTCGGGAGAGGTACTGCATTTGGCTGAAAGAGATGAAAGGGCTTTCAAAACCATTTCCTCAGTAATACAATCAACACTTATCCTCTCAATTACTCTAGTGCAGGATGGATTTCTTAATGGACCATGGATAGGTTCGGAAAACACGGAAGCGAAGTATTCAGAAAAGGCATTCGCCTTATCCGATGACAATATTATCTCTTGCCTAACAGAGTAGGAATGACTAGGTTGACATTCATACTTAAACGATTTCTACAGGCAGCGAAAAAGAACTTTTGATTTCCTCGCAGTGTAAGTTTAGCTTCCTGATCATATTCAAAGCTATGCAACATCTTATCGAATTCAGCAGATTTCCTTATACAAAAATGAGAATAAGGGGATTTCTTAGAGATAAAAATTGTTTTGGATGGTTTTCACTATTCTAATAGAAAAGAAAATACCTGCTAAGAGGAAGTACCAAAGTCTGTTTCGCCCCTGCTCAGACAGACTTTGGTGCTCTCTGGGTGGGGCTCATCAGTGAGTGCCCAGAGAGCGACAATATAATAAATGAAGGTAATGAAAATATAGATTTAAAAAAAAAAATTTAAAAAATGTTAAAACTAACTTAGAATGTTAAAGACTAACTAAAAACTAACGAGAATTAAACAAATTATGTGAACAATGAGTTAAAAAAATTATGTGAATAATGAGTTGAAAGATGAGTTAATAGAATAGAATAATAAGCTAACTATGGAGTAACAAATATGTAAAATAAGGAAAAATTAAAAGATGAATGGGATAGTGAAGAGGGAAACTAGAGAACAGGAAGTACATAATAAGGTTAGTGAGCGAAATGTTAAAATAAGATATGGGATAATAGACTATGAAGTGACCTGTGAAGGAGAAGAAGAAATATTGACGTGTGTGAGAAAATGTGCAATTATTGGAATAGGTGGAAAGGAAATTTTCAAAGTGTGAGAGAAGAAGAGTCTAGTTATTGAGATAAGAAGACATGTGAATTTAGAGAAAAGTATCCAATAGTAGACAATGAAAGGGGAGCGATATAGGAAGTTGCATCGATCGAAATGACCGAAGATAGGGAGGATGAATGGACATGTGTGAGAACACGATATAAAGAGAACTCATTGAAATGTGTGATAAAGAACACAAAAAAGGATGTCAACATATGAGGATGTCAACAATAAGATGTGAGATGACAGAGAATGTAAGAGAGGAAGAAATATTGATAAATATGTGTGAGAACATGTCATTACAGGGTATGTGATTTCAGAGTGTAATATCCATGAAGATATAAAATGAAGGTGACCTAAGAAGTGACACCAAAGTGGCCGATGAAAGGAAAGACACATGAACATGTAAGAGAAACACATATACAAAGAGAAAGGATATTGAAATTTGTGAAAATACATACAAATTTATGAACATGTGGGAGAAAACACATATACACAGATACATGAACATTTGAGAGAAATACATATACAAAGAGAAAGGGTATTGAAATCTGTGAAAATACATTCAAAATTATTTAAAAAGGTGTTAATGTGTGTATCATGTTGTGTATTAGAATGTTATTATTAGTATTGTATTTAAGAGATATTTTAGGATTTAGTGAGAGAGTTTTGATTAAGCGTGAGAGTATAATATGTTTAGGATATTTGTTTTCTCTATATCTAGTTATTAGAATGTGAGCTATATTTATGAAGTCGTGTAATTCGGAGCAGTTCCCAGCGAACCGCAATATCTCGCTGAATATAGTATTGAGTCCTATGTTAGTGGGTATGTTTGAGGAGTAGTGTGGATATTTGAGTAAGTTGCAGTTTAGAGTAAATTTTACGAAGAACCTTTGGGTAGCGAAATTATGGGTCTTTACGGTCTACCAAGGGAACGTAGCTCTCAATAAGCGAGCCTATGAAAGAAACAAGATAATTGTTTGCAGACTCAACATTCATCAAAGAAAGCATTAGAGTCCAATCATGAAAGACTAGTTCACTTTCAATAGACAGCCAGTTGGCTTTAGTGAACAGTTTGAAAGCTGATGGAACCGATCTGGTATTGACTGTAAATGACAGCTCAAAAGTAACTGCATTGTGGTCGCTACTATGGAAACGACCTATAACTTTACAATCGGAAATAATAGGTACATTCGAGAATAACAGGTCAAGAGTATTGTCGTTTCGAGTGGGGGTATCAACATACTGCGTAAAGAAGTTATCGCTCATGAATTCGAGAAACATTTCATCCTGTCCACTTCTGTGCGATATAAGAGTGGCCCAATCTATGAAAGGGAAATTGAAGTCACCAACGATTATTGCAGGCTTAGGACTCAATGTGTCACAACAAACTAGCTCTGAGAAATAAGTATATCGTGGCTGCTCTCTGGATGTCCAAGGTGTTGCGGTGTCGAGCCTTGGCAAGCCGATAGATAGCTTTATCGCCTCCTGGTTGGTTCATCTTCTCATAGAGATCGCGGAAGTAGGAGGCTTTTGAAACTGCGACAGCTCTTTTGGCGGCTTTCTTGGCTGAGCTGTATGCAGCGCGGTCGTCAGCCTCATTCGACTTTCTCCATCTCTTGTACGCATTCTTTTTCGCCTTGATCGCATCCTGAACTTCGGAGGTGAAAAACCAGGTGTCTTTCTCGATTCTTGGCTTTCCGGGTTTCGTCTTTCCGAGGATGCTTGCGGCGGGTGCTCTGATCCTGTCTTCAAGAAGCTTCCAGTGTTCATTTATGTCCTCTGGAAACTGCTTGTAGAGTGCAGGAGGGAGTAGATTGCGATGGATGATGTGCATGAGAGAGAGACGTTCTGCTTTCCCAGTCGAGCGCCACCATTTGACACGTGTGCATTCAGGATTACGAGAAGGCTGTTTCTTCGACTTCAATACGCTGTAGTCTATCAAGAGAGGGTGGTGGACAACATTTGGACAACTTATATGTACATATACATATGTATGTTAATAGAGTTGAAGCTTCCAGAATGTCTATTTCTATATTTTTCGCGTTAGAAATTTGAAACGTTCTGAGCTCACATAGATTCTTCTCTCCTCCCTCCTTCATGAACGGCTGCTACCGAAACTTCTTTCAAAAAATGTTCATCATTCTTCTGCAACTCGTTACCCCGGAACTTCTGCTTTGAAACAGCTCCCAATTATCATGCTTGCCCTACCCCGTCATTCGTAGAAGACAACTCAACCCCGTCACAATTACTCTCTTCCTCTATACCTTCCCATTCACCTTATAAAAACAAGATGAACTCATTTACATTTTCTTACCCATTATTCATTTCCTTAATATTTACTATATCTCACTAAGCTTTAATTCATATATATACAGGTTTTCAATTTGGTTAGCTCAAGTGGATCTCGATGAATCATGCTGTCTGATAATCTGTTCTGTCTCTGCAGTCTAAGAACAAATCTCAACTAAAATTGAGAAAAGACAAAAAATCGTGAACCTTTTTCAGTGATCAGCGGGTGTTTTAATACAGTAATATGCTATAAAAAAAACTTTTTGAAATTCTGAACGTTTGTTTTTAAAAATTGACGACCCAATATGCTTTTTCCTTTTACTCGAAGAATGGCCAGTAAAATTCGCTTACAAGATTAGCAGCAAGTGCTTCCTACGATGAGTTCAAATGAAAAGTTACGCTTTGAATCATTTCGACTTAGAAATGTGTCATACAAAGAAAGAAATATTGTGAAGAGGTAATGAGAAGAGAAATAGAGATAGTGAGAAAGACAAACATTCAACGGTAAATGTTTGTAATAAAAAGTTGAGGAAACGGTCAGAGGAGGGAGCTAAATAAGAGGAAAGTCACAGAGAGAGAGGCGAGAGAGAAAGAGAGAGAAAGAGAGAGAAAGAGAGGAAGTAGGAGACAGAGAGATATAAAGAGAGACAGCAAGAAAGAGAATGAGAGAGAGGAAAGGAAACGCAAATAACTAAGCAGCAAAAACAGACTCAAGCAGTATAAAAGTGAGCGATGGCAAAGAGAATCATCAAATCATCAGCTCATCTTATCCCAGTATGCAGTCCAGGATGTTAGTTTCTACGTTCCGTAAGGAAGAATCCTCCACTTATTCTTTTCTTTTATAAAAGTAACTCATAGTGCAGCTGGTAGCTCAAACTGCAATAAAGAATATAAACTGCTGAGAAGCCGCGAAGACAAGCAGCCTTAACCAAAACGCTTTTTCGATTAAGCTGGAGAGCTTTGAGAACAATTAGTAATTTCTCACGGAAGCTTCTAAGTATCATCAAGCGTTCGCACATCGCTGACCAGTTGAAAAATTCAATAACTTCAGTGTGTTCGTTTGCCTCGTCGCCTTTCTCCTGGTTGCCTGCAGCCAGGCTCAGTTCCTTGCAGCCACACCCGTGGTCAGTTATTTTCCGCATTCTTTTGCATCCCTTCTTTTCTCAGCTGAACTCTCAACTACCATGCTTCGAATTCGTCTTTGAGATTGTCTTGTTTAGGCCTACTCATCGGCCTACGGCTACGCAGCTGCTGCATACCCGTACGCCTACGCAGCCCCTTACTACGGAGTCGCCGGAACATGGGGATACCCCGGATACGCCGCCTTCTGGGGATCCAACAAGGACAAGATTCCTGGAGCCGCTCCACCCACTGCTTCTCTCACCAACAACCAATAGATGATTCAATCGTTTTAAACTGTACAAATTTTCCTTTGGTGTTATTATTAAATTTCTTGCCAAGAAGCGTCGCTGAACATGAAAAAAAATCGACAATTCAGCTATTAGTAAAGGGGCAATGCAGCTATTCGGTTAGAGCGTTATGGTGCAGCTGAAAGTGCAATTGACGTACAGCAGCTCAAAATGCAGCCGTCGATCCAGGATTTTTGCCATAATTGCATTCCATTGCAGTTTTGAGCACAGTTTGCTGCCAGGAAATTGTGCTTGCTGCTGATAAACTGTGTAAACTGTGTTATTTTATAGCTAGAACCTGGATTTTCAGCTACAGAAGACTTATCATTTGAAAAACTCTGGCATAATTGATTTAGACTTTTATCCGCTTTTGTAGGTCGTTTTAGCCTCAAAGGAAACACCTTGTTCTTTCAGTATGGTTAATTTTATTCTACGTAGTTATCGACAACTCCGCTATTCATCGAGTCTCAGCTTCAGCTTACAGCCAAAAGCGTTGTATACTCCGTGAAATACACCTACTGATTGGTATGTAGATGCATTCATTGCCCTTCGAACCCAATAGTAGAACGTCCCTAGATAATGGTTAGCACTTTTCGCTCGACCGTGTATTATGCCTGCCGTCTTAAAGACCCGGAGGTCGATGAAACGAATCCGAAACTCTCGAAAGCGCTACACCTAACGTGTCATATTACGATAATGCTATTAAAATGCTGACGGAGCGATTTAGTCCATAGATGAATCGTATAGAGTGCGGTCGGGGCCCGTGCAGTGGAAGAGATGCGCGACGTCATGTGATCCAGACGAGCGGTCGAAACATACGTCGGAGATGGACTAGTCGATTCGATGTAGGTATTTGTACGTTAACCTGCTAAATTCGAAGCGGAGCTGCCTGAGTGTATCGAGTAATTTGGTGTAGATACATCTATTCTTCCTGAATTTTAACCGGAGGTCTGCCTACCAAGATGACGGCGCTCTTGATCGATTTGAAAACATAGTCGTGTGTACGGCGTTAACGACTACAGGGTGGCCCATATATTCGTCAGCAAGTGTACCGATCTGTTCAAACCGTTTGATTGCTTTTCAGACAAGATTGCGAGGCGTTGAGATCTTTAGCGATGCGCGTATTTGATCGACCAAGTTTGTGCAAGTCCACAATGATAGAGCGTGCTCTATGAGAGAACACCATTCTTTTGAGAATTGATCAAATGATATGAAATTTGAACCATGTAATAAAAAAACATATGAGAAGAACATGTGTAAAAATTGGAGCTCAGTGTGCACTACAAATTGAATTATAAACGCCGAAAAATTGGTTTGCTAATATATGGGCCACCCTGTAGTTTCGGGTTGTCTGCATCTTTCGACATCAGTTTCGCAGCTTCAAGTGCATTATGGCAACTCATTACGAGATCGTTCATCATTGCTCGGAAGAACTGGTAGTTTTCGAGGCCATGGTGGTTTTGGGGTGGATCGACTGTCCTTGCAAGGTATTGTGCAAAAAGCATGAGTATATGATGTTTGATGCCAATTACCTTCGATTTGCGGTGGATATCTTCAATGTATGGTACGTGATGGTTGCCTAAGACGATGTGAAGTCCAGAACTTCGGGCGCGTTAAATCTTAGGCTGTGCGGATTCCCAGGCGGTATGCTTACCAGGCGGACCCAGCGTGGTTGCAAATCGCTTGCGTGATGGCTTTGAATGTGGAACAAAGGGTTTCTTTGTCGGTTGCACGAGTTATGTTAGACTTATAGTGTGTCTAGTGTAAGTAAGCGAAATGGGGGTAATTGAAAAAAGTATTTTTGTTTCATTTTCTGAAAAATTACAAGTATTGTACTACTGAGAGAGTCTCGTGTGCAATCTTTCGTCGAGGTTATGTTAGAAGAAGAATTACTTCTGCAATCCTTCGCGAAAAAGGTTTCATCATTTTCTAAAATCTCTTTTTATTTCTCCTAAGAATTGAAGAAGTTTTCTCATGGCTGTAATGGTTTTTGATGCTGAAAAGTTTATTTTTCCAGTTGTTCAACGAAGCATTTTCTGAATGATTTCAGGTTCTAACATGCCGAGAGATGATCAGTATGCTATCGGAACCACATTCAATGCCAGGTGTTTTTACGCCCTTTTTTTCGCATCTCAAGTCCCAGGCATAGGTCAACCGCCCTGTTGAGAGCTTTGAAAAAAGACCGTTCTTTCAGTGAAGAAGTATATAATTTTTGGGTACTTTTCCACATCGACGTAAGCTCCGCTCCTCTTCCTCCCCCTGGGGCGGAGTCACGGATTTATGATTAATTTTTTTGATACGGTCTCGTTAGCCTAAGTCGTACGGCCTAAGTCGTAGCGTAAACTATTAGTAAGCCTAAGCGTATTTTAATGTAAAAATAACAGGGAGAGGGATTAGAAAGAGAAGAAGGTGAGTGAGAAAAAGAGCAACATCGTGCAGCAAAATGCAGGGGAAAGTAGCCTACGTCGAACTAGACAAGTGCCAATTTTGGATAGCTCTGATTTTCTGCACTTCATCTTCATCTCGCTTCTTGGTATTCCAAAATTCCTCGCTGGAAGAGCGATGGTTGGAAGTGTTCTTTGTTGAGCTGATATCCCAGAGTTTCGCGTCTACAGCTGAGCTCTGATTTGTCTGGCGCTTCGATCTGCGATATCTATGCAAAAACTTTTTATGGGGAAAAGTATCTATGTAGTTGGTTATTTCTTACAGTCTTGTTACTAAGCCTTTCAGCCTCCTTAACGTTAACTTAGCCTCATTTTGGCAGAGGTATTGGGCTAGAGAAGGGAAGGGTGAAGAAAATATTTTAAGTGCCTGACATTCCAGCATTGGTTTAGAAGCTCAAAACATGGACCCTATGAGAAAGCCTCGCTGCATCAGATGTGTTTTAAAAAGTGGCAATACTGCAGTTTAATTTAACAGGTGCTTTAAACACTAAGGTTCAATTTTTCTCTTTATAGATGAACATTCTAAGCATCGGGATTTCCATTTCTAGAAAAAGTTTTTAAAAACAATTTTTTAAATTTTTACAAAAAAGTTTTGAAAAAATTATTCTGTGTATTCATTTTTCAAAGCCGAGAAGTTTTCTTCAGATCTGGAAAAGTATTAGAAAAGCCTGAATCGTAAAATTACAGTGAAAGGAAGGGGGAGCAGAGAGGGGCCTATCTAAGCGAAGGAAGGGGGGAGCAGAGGGGGGCCTATCTAAGCGAAGGAAGGGGGAGCAGAGGGGGGCCTATCTAAGCGAAGGAAGGGGGGAGCAGAGGGGGGCCTATCTAAGCGAAGGAAGGGGGAGCAGAGATGGTCTATCTAAGCGAAGGAAGGGGGAGCAGAGGGGGCCTATCTAAGCGAAGGAAGGGGGAGCAGAGGGGGGCCTATCTAAGCGAAGGAAGGGGGAGCAGAGGGGGGCCTATCTAAGCGAAGGAAGGGGGAGCAGAGGGGGGCCTATCTAAGCGAAGGAAGGGGGGAGCAGAGGGGGGGCCTATCTAAGCGAAGGAAGGGGGAGCAGAGGGGGGCCTATCTAAGAAGGAAGTCCTAAGCGAAAGGGCCTCCTACATAGGAAAAAGCGAGCTCTAGGTAGAGAGAAGAAAATTGATTCTAGGTTTGATTGATTCATTCTTTCTCTTTCCCTGCCCTCGAGATGGTCGCATCTGCTCCCTTCTCTTTCTTCATTTTACCGTGAAACCATCGTTCCCCTCCCCTCCACACCATGACTTCACTTCACTCTACTCAATTTTTCGACTCCTCGTCCTCCTGCTCCTTCTACTCTAAGTCCTTAAGAACTCTGGTAGACTCCTAAGATCCCACAGCAAATCAACTCCTGCTCTTCAGAAAAAAACACCGTTTTTTCTATCTGTTATAACTGAACTTCGCCCATGCGATAGTCCTCCTTTGTAAATATTCAAGATCTATTTGCAAGGAATAAAACATATCTATATCAATTTTGGAGCATTTTTAAGACACCCACTTTTTAAACTGTGACCCGCCTAACGGATCATCATAACAAATCAAATTTGAAGTAGCAAACTTAAAATTTCCAACTCCTCCCCTCTCCAGAAGTCCCCCTTTTTTCCTCTTTCCCTTAGGACCCATTTCATTCCTTCGCTTAGATAAGACATCCCCCTTTTACTCACCCTTTTCTTACAACAATAACCAGAAAGTTAATGTTGTAAGAAAAAAATTGATCAATTTCGGATTAGACTTGAACGCTTCGACTTAGATTCGATACTCTAAAAAAACAACCATACTTAACTAATGTAAGAAAAACTTCTAAACAAACAAAAAGAAGAGCCGAACAGTTTCTGATTTTGTGCAAGCGACACCCTAGAAAAACGGGAATATAGAAAATTGTACGAACGGAACGGTTTTGAGGGTTCGAATCCTGCTTAAATCGACTTTAAACATGCTGATAAGCTGAGGAATAGAATTCGAAGGTATAGAAACAAACACTAGGTTTGTTTTGCCAAGTACAATTATATTGACTCCTACTGTCGTAAACTCCATCCGTCGTCTTATATAACCTCTGTTTTAATACATCCGCCTTAGGGATGTTCAACCCTTACTGCAGTGAATAAACCATGAGCATAGTTTTCAGAGAACAATCTATGATGATTTTTTTGTTGTTCAGATTTGGTTACGGCCTTATATCGCTTGTTCACCAATTATGTTCTACTGGAAGCTTCTACAAATGAGGTTGGGAAATGGGGTGGAATTTGAAAGATTTTGAGATTTCATGTAATATAATACACATAGGAAGCAGAATATTTAGTGCGGACGTGGCATAATGGTACTGTGTTCGACTATTGTGCGAAGAGTCCTGAGTTCGACTCCCACCCGGACAGATCCACTCAAACCAAAGGGGTTAAGAAATGTTGGTAGTGCTAAGGCACGAAGCTGACTCTCCCTAATGCCACTACTCCCTATACATAACAGTAATTTGATTCCACCAGGATAGGCCTGTCCCGCATCCCAGGGTAGCGCGTACCCTGCCGCGAGGCGGGTACAAGCGCGAGGAAGATTATAATTATTATTATGGAGCAGATTATTTCTTATCACCATAGCTCACCAGGATGTGCTGGAGAAAATGTTTCCGGGCGGGCGACCGGTCAACCCAACAATAATTTTTTTTCGATTTTACTCAATTTTATCCGGCCGTTGATAAAATTTGTTGAACATGTTTAAAAAAAAACTGCGTTAAATATGCACGCACAGTTTAAAACTTACAAAATGCTTTTATAGGGCATTTTGTAAGCAACACACAGACGCGAAGAGAATTAGCCGGTTTTTAGTCACTAGAGATAAGTGAACTAAAGTTCTTTCTCGGAGATTAGGCAGGCGACCGGGAGAAATTTCGCAGGTTTGATAAGCTATGCTTATCACCCGCACAATAATCATGTAGATCGAGACTAATTGTTGGGGAATATCGTTGCTCGAAGGAAAAAAGTATGAGTGATACAAAATGTTTAGAGAATGTCAAACAAATAGAGAATACTTATCACTAGTTTCCAGGATAGCGCATAGATTTGCGCATAGATTCAACCCGCAGTGCGGGTTAGCAAAACCCTGACATAGAGAGGGGCGAATGTTTTGGGAACTGAGAGTGAGGAGAGGCCGAGCGAGCGAAGAATGTAATGATGTAATTTAAAAAAAACGCAAGTAATTTGTTAAAAACCAAACGTCTGGATGCGAAGAATTTTATATTTAAGATTGTGGAAGAAGATGCTGAAAGTACCCCCTGACCAAGCTGAAAGTACCCCCTGATGGGACTAGGAGGTCACACGAAGGGAACCCAAAGATACAACATAAGAAGAATTTTATATTTAAGATTGTGGAAGAAGATGTGTTGAGACTGGCGACTCAGTTGATCCAGAGTGATATTGATGAGGATCATCTCATCAAATTTCTTCTTCTATCTATTCCTTCAACCGCTAAACCAACAGTAAGAGTACAGGTAGATATGTTTTGCCGTTTCATCATGGTGATACTAGCTAAAAAGCCAATCCTAAGCTTTTCTTCGGTCTATTTAAGCATTTTCAAATGAGAAAAACAACCTCAAATCCGGGGTTAAATGGAGTCGCCCAATTTGGGTTTACATGTTTTTCATTCTTTTCTTTTTCATTCTTTTCTTTTTCAAACCCCGGAGATGGTCGGGTCTATCATTTCCTCTTCACACTGACTTCTACTCGTCTCTACTTCATTGAATTACGAGATTTCTCTTCTGTCTTCTTGGGACTCAAGACTTCGTGAATCTCTTCGGTATGAGGTTGAAACGCTAAGTGGTCTACCAAGACTCTTCAGTGCAACGCCACAGTTGCTTATTCCTCTTCCGAAGATTTTCTAATTTTTCATTTTCTCATTGTCAACCATGTTAGCGATGACCCTGAACCAGTTTTCCTTTGGCGATAAAGAATATCAATATCAATGTATCCGCCGCTCAAAGTTTGGAGGAAAAAAGAAGAGGGGATGAAGGAAAAGGGTAAGGAAAGAGAGGAAGTTTTTCGTCAATAGTGTGTGTACATTTATTCACCGACGAGACCGATCCGGTCACTATTTAACCCCTGTCAATAGTGTGTGTACATTTATTCACCGACGAGACCGATCCGGTCACTATTTAACCCCTGTCAATAGTGTGTGTACATTTATTCACCGACGAGACCGATCCGGTCACTATTTAACCCCTGTCAATAGTGTGTGTACATTTATTCACCGACGAGACCGATCCGGTCACTATTTAACCCCTGCCTCAAATTAGTTTCGGTTTCAATCAAGAATAGACTGTCAAACAACGGAAGTTATTGAGCTGAGTTTACTTCTCTCGGGAAAGGGGAAGCCCTCATTGATGGAAAAAAATAATTGTGTATACCAAAGGACTCGTAATTATAAAAATGAATTCTCATCTGAAAAAGTGGCCTATAATAGGATCGAGAAAGAGGTAAAAGGCGAAGAGAAAGGGAGAAAGACACAAAAAGGAGAAAGAGAGTTTGGGAAACTTAAGTGGTTATGACTTTTAAGACTTCATTTATTGTGACTTAAGTGGTTATGACTTTTAAGACTTCATTTATTGTGACTTAAGTGGTTATGACTTTTAAGACTTCATTTATTGTGACTTAAGTGGTTATGACTTTTAAGACTTCATTTATTGTGACCTTCATCTCCAATGAGTTCAAAATATCTATTTTAGCTAAAAAGGTGGGCTGAAGTAATAATTACACAGGCATCAATTTATTATTTTCAACTGAATCATCATCTTACAGTTATTCATTTTACCTCTACCATGTGCAAAGGAATAAGTTAATGAGTGAAATGCTGAGTATGTACAATTTAAACCAATAATGCCTTGTAAAGACGGAATAAAATTCAGCCTTCAGAGGCTCAGAATGTTAGTGGACAGGATGGCATCGAACCCAGCTGTCTCGGGCTAACCGTAATGCGTAATGCGAGCGCATTACTTCCAGGCTGTTTCTTACCACCCGTCGAAAGAGCTTCGATATGAAGATGACTAGTGGTGAGAGAACTGCAGGCTTTTGAGAGAGCGGGAGATCGTGTGATGTGAAAGAGAGGATGCGGACGAACAGAGAATTTCTATCACTAGCTTTTTTGGATAGTGCTTAGAATTTACCCGCAGTGCTGGTTGGAGAAGCTCAATGTTTAGGTCACATAGCTGACCCATGCGATATTTCTATGTGAATGAGCTACTTTAGGACGAACTGCTCGCATTGGCGGTAAGTCTTCAGCGGCGAGGGGTTATATCTTGTCTGCGGAGCTTATCTGCTGCCATCAGCCCGCAGACGCTTCTACTCATTCCGGATGACTCCGAGTTCATCATAAAGGTTTATTGAATGATAATAATCTTCCTTGTCCTTTTTTTCCGCCTACGAAGGCAGGGTACGAGCTCCCCTGAGATGCGGGACAGTCTTATCCTGGTAGAACCAGTGACTGCGCGCTGGGTCACTGCTGGTTTGTAGCAGCGGTAGAGAATTCAGATTCGTGCAAGAGTGCTAGTGCCATTTCTTAACCTTTTTGCTTTAAGTGGATCTGTCTGGTATTGGGGTCGAACTTCACGCCGTCCTTATAATAGTCTCGCACAACCATCATGCCACTATCATGCTTTTCAATTATTTTTTTAATGTTTGTAAAAGCAACAAAAAAGCAGCTTGAATAAGTTTAAAGTAGCAGAGACTCTTTTGGATGAACTGGAATCAAATCAAATGAGTTTATTAAATCGTATGAAACTAATACTTCATGCCCGAAAGCGGAATAAGAGTACACTTGAGTTTCCATCTGCAGCGGAAGTAAGAGAAACGTCTTGTCTGTATTTGTTTCAGAGGAGTACATACCATGCCGTGAGGCGGAAATGAACGCTAGAAAGATTGTTTATGTTTTCATAGGCATTGGATGTGCACGCAGCATACGGTAATCATCTTCTACTGGAAGCTGTGGAGAATGCAGCTGTAGATACTCCCGGTGATAGTTGCGTCTTGGCTCAGTTGATGAGAGGGAGGCGTAAGAAAGTACTTCGTCAGTCAGTTACCCTTAATCAGGCTCTTTCTTAAAACCCGAAAAACATGCGGTTCCGCGTCTTAATTCCATAATTTTACCCAGTGGTTGTTGTTGTTGTTGTTGCCGGCAAGCATCCCGCATCGAAGACTTGGTTATGAACACTCTCTTTAATGAGAGAAGTTCTCGTGTTCTTCGGACAAGATGCGTCCGGAGAAGGGTTTTGATGTCCTTTGCAGTCCTGAGACTTTCATGCTGCACCTTGTGAAGGCGGACATCGTTGTAGCAACCTGTTCATGCTATAGGCCTTGTGAGTGGGTGGTCAAGCCGGCCTAGCATCGCTTTGGGTGGGAGTAGAGACGTCTCGCCTGTCGTTGACCGGAGATAGGCAAGAGGCTATTTGACTGGCGCCTCGACTCGCCATTGAAAAGTATAGCGGGGTATCGGCTGATGTTTTGTCCGGTGGCATGCCCAGGCCGGTCCGGCATCGCCCTCCTTTGACGAGCTATACTACCCAGTTTTGGTCCGCGGCGGGTTTTCTCCCGCTACCTCCCAGCACGAATTTTTCGTATGGAGTTTTTACCCAGTGGTTGTTGTTGCCGGTACGCAGCTTGCATTGAAGATAGATTCTTCTGAACAATTTGCTCCCAGAAAAGGTTGTTGATGTCCTTTGCAGTCCTGAGACTTTCATGCTACACCTTTTGAAGGCGGACATCATTGTAGCAACGTGTTCATGCAATAGGCTGTTGTATGAGTGCCTAGTAGCCCAGCCTAGTTTCGTTTTACTTGAGAGTCGAGGGCTTTAGCATTTTCCGACCGAAGAAAGGCAAAGGTTAGTTTATTGGCGCCTCGACTCGCCGTTAGAAAATATATCAGAGTATTGATGATGTTTAATCATCATGTGGCCTGCCCACGCCAATCTGGCATCAACATACTTTGACGACCTATACTACCCATTTTTGGTCCGAGACGGGCAAGCTGGCTACCTCCGATGCTCATCTGCATGGATACATCCCTCTATCCGTCACCCGAGGGCGCGTTAGATACCGGATAAGGTTAACCGGTCCCTCGCAATGGTGTGGACTCAAGTCGTGGGTTGTATCACTATCGAAGGGGTTCGAGATTCTGCCCAACTCTTTCCCCCTTCTATGTCTTTCACAACTAGGTGGTAAGGTATGATCCTTTGCCCTCTCGCATATTTTGGTAGTTCTCCTCGTCCTTCGAAGCGAACTCGCTATGATCCTTTGCCCTCTCGCATATTTTGGTAGTTCTCCTCGTCCTTCGAAGCGAACTCGCTATGATCCTTTGCCCTCTCGCATATTTTGGTAGTTCTCCTCGTCCTTCGAAGCGAACTCGCTATGATCCTTTGCCCTCTCGCATATTTTGGTAGTTCTCCTCGTCCTCCGAAGCGAACTCAGCTACGTGAAAGACTGAGAGAGACGCTATTTGTACTTCCTTCCAATGACATCATTAAGTGACTCTCTTCAACTTCAATGAATTTATGGTTGAGATGCGCGAGTCTAGCTCAATACTTGTCCAGCATGACTCCTGGAGAAGTATATGCAGAGAAGATAACACTCTGTTGCCTCTCTCTCTCTCTCTCTCTCTCTCTCTCTCTCTCTCTCTCTCTCTCTCTCTCTATCTCTCTCTCTCTATCTCTCTTTCTTTCTTCTTTTCTTTTTCGCCCTATCGCTATTAATCTCTCCTTTATCTCTCTTCACTTTTTCTTCCCGGTCTTTCTCTCGGTCCTCGGTCCACAGACACAGGAGCTTATTTTAATCTCGCACTATGTAATTTAGCAGAAAAAGAAAGAAGTTACAAAGGAGCGACTATGGAATGTCTGTGACAGCTTTGTGATTTCTCTCTGCGCTTGCCTCCTCTCAATCTCTTTCTGTATCATCTGATTATTTTTTGTTTTTTTTTTAGCTATCTGCTTTTCTCTCTCTCTCTCTCTCTCTCTCTCTCTCTCTCTCTCTCTCTCTCTCTCTCTCTCTCTCTCTCTCTCTCTCTCTCTCTCTCGGTCTCGCTTTATATCTCTTCTCCTATTCCCTATTTAGCTGTCATTTTCTTCCGAATCTCTGTTTCTCTTTCGGCATCTTCATCTCTCTTTCTCTCTACTCTTTTCTGATATCTCATTCTCTCGTTTCATTTTTCTGGACGTCTTCTCCCTCTAACAACTTGGCCGTCTAATGAGCATAAGAGAGAAAGAGAGAGAGCGCGGTTCCTGCAGGCTTTCCCTCTCTCTTTCTTCATCTGCTATTTTGAATCTTCCCATGAATGTTCACCTTTTCCGAGAGGTCTTTGTGTAATATTGTGTCTTCAAGTGTGCTGAATGAATGTTTGCTTTTGCTCCGAAGTCACTCTGATGCCATTGAACGTCCCTCCATTCCCTTTAAATTCAATTGTGATTGCATCAAAAGGCGGAAGAGGTCGTGTCCCACATCGAGAAGGAAGGAATTGCAGCGCCGATGGGGAGAGGAAGGATAGAATGATCAAATAAGGGAATGATGTTGAGGGGAAAGAAAAGAGAAAATCGAGTGAGAAGGCGAGGAATGAAATCAAACGATTTCAACAGCTTTCTCTAACTTGTCATCCAAGTCCATAGTATAGAGATATAGAAAGAGTCATCCAAGTCCATAGTATAGAGATATAGAAAGAGTCATCCAAGTCCATAGTATAGAGATATAGAAAGAGTCATCCAAGTCCATAGTATAGAGATATAGAAAGAGTCATCCAAGTCCATAGTATAGAGATATAGAAAGAGTCATCCAAGTCCATAGTATAGAGATATAGAAAGAGTCATCCAAGTCCATAGTATAGAGATATAGAAAGAGTCATCCAAGTCCATAGTATAGAGATATAGAAAGAGTCATCCAAGTCCATAGTATAGAGATATAGAAAGAGTCATCCAAGTCCATAGTATAGAGAGATATAGAAAGAGTCATCCAAGTCCATAGTATAGAGATATAGAAAGAGTCATCCAAGTCCATAGTATAGAGATATAGAAAGAGTCATCCAAGTCCATAGTATAGAGATATAGAAAGAGTCATCCAAGTCCATAGTATAGAGATATAGAAAGAGTCATCCAAGTCCATAGTATAGAGATATAGAAAGAGTCATCCAAGTCCATAGTATAGAGAGATATAGAAAGAGTCATCCAAGTCCATAGTATAGAGATATAGAAAGAGCAAAAGTAGAAGAAGAATTGGTGATGAGATATCATAAGGCAAAGTATTATACAAGCCTGTAACGGCAAAGAACCAACTTTTCATGTTAAACTTCATCTTGAGAAATCGTAGACTAGAGTTTCGAATCAATTTTTGTTTGGTAATTTTTTAAAGTGAAATTTGAAAGGTGTATTGCCAACGATCAACCAAACTGGTGAACTCTTCAAAAAGCCCTATTAGTTCTTCAATTCAATTATTTCCAGCTTCGTTTATTTTTTTTAAAATCTAAACAATTTTACCCGGGGAATTCATTTTAAACGAGATGAATGAATTACAAAATGCTTAGTTCGTATGAGAAAGCTAAGCTGAGTTAGCTTTCATATTATAGTGTCAGCTGAAAGTCTTCTTAGTCCGATATCGGGGGAAGCTTTCAGCATTCTTTATCTCGCTATGCCATTTTCGGCATCTCTACCCTTAGTTCTACCCACCCTTATCTCTCTCTCTTTCTCTCTCTCTCTCTCTCTCTCTCTCTCTCTCTTTCTCTCTCTCTCGCTCATTCTCAGTCTTCCAATTTTCCCCCGCTCCCTCTTCCTTTCTCTCTTTGTCTCTCTCTCTCTTTCTTTCTTTATTTCTACTTATCCCTTTTTCTTTCTATCTATCACGCTTTCTTTTAGTCTCCTCCCTATTTTTTCGAAGCAGTATTTTTATATAAATATCTTTGATAGAAAAGTCTCCGAATCCCACCAAAATCCGCTCATTCCTCTTTTAATCATGCGTGAGAAGCTCAATAACGACTTCTGACGAGGGTTAAGTAAGTTTTGGTTTGAATCTCATTGGGAACTTCTCTCCAAGTAGCAGCTATTCTTGACTCCCACCTTCCACTTCCGTGGGAGTTCAAGTCTTCTTCTTTCTATTTCTCCTTTCCTTTTCTTTAACCTGATCGCTTCTCAATTTGTTATGAATATGGTTGGTTACTCGTTGAATTACACTATTTGAAGATGATGAAATTCCCAAGCTGAATACTTTCAAATGTCGAGCAGCTCCCTCCATACGTAAAAGAAGTATCGATTTCGCAATATATTGACTGACTGGGTAGTGATTTTGAAAAGGGCTTTGTGAATTATAAGTTTTTTGGTTGAGTATCCCCGCGCAGGCCGTATTCGAAGGGTTAAGGCCGCCGAAATAGACGTAAATAGGTTTTTGCCTCATAAACTTCTCTTTGGACGTTGTTCAGCCGGCCAATTGACGTTTACATAGCTAAAGTAGAAACATAGAAGAGCTAATAACTCCCTGATTATTTGCTTTTGACTATAAGTTTATCGCGAATGAAGTCAGAATGAAATTGTAGGGATTGTTCGGCCAGTTCGTAGTTTGGCTTTGAGATATCTTTTTGATCGTTCCATGTTAGAAAAATGATCCTCTCAACTAATCGTTATGCTAATTAGTCAGATGAGCTCTTACCTAATTCTGAAGCGCAGGAGCTTAATTCATCAATATTTCTTGCGCTAAATGTTGTCAAATTAAAAATAGCTCTTTTCTCTCAATTCTTCCGAAGGCGATTGTGGTTCAGTATTTTCTTTTGGTGAATATTTCACATAAACTTGACTATCTATTTTATAGCATTCGCACCTCTTCATTCTTTATTTCTCTCTCTATCTCTCTCTCTTTCTCTCTCTCTTTCTCTCTCTTTCTCTCTCTCCATCTCTCTATCTCTCTCGTCTAACTCCTATCTCCTTCTTATGCTCTCTGTCCTTCCATTCTCTCTCTTTGTCTATCTCTCTCTCTCTCTCTCTCTCTCTCTCTCTGTCTTTTTCTTTTTGTCTACGCCAAAAATTTTCGATGAAGTATCAGGATATGGCTTTCCATAAAAGAATGAGAAGGATTTATTAGAGTATTGGAGGTCTTTCTCCCTGAGAAGTTCTCCGCATTCAGGTTGCTCTCTCACTTCTCCCCTCCTTGGTTTCATGTGCCTCCGTCCATGATTACACCCCTGGGCGAACTGATGGCGGTCTCTTTCCCGTCGACTTCGTCCTCGATATCCTCCAGAAACGTCATCATCAAGTGAGTCCTGGCTTCTTTCTCCGGATGAACATTACAAACAGGCGGTTTCAGAGAGGCGGGTAGATCAGCAAAACTAATAACGAGGAACGGCAGATATTGATTGGAGAGACTGAGGGCGTGCGATGAAAAATAGAGAACGCATCATAATTCACCAAAGGTCTAGTTCAACTGTTGATAGTTTGAGAAAAACTTTCAACAGTTAAACTAGAGCGTTTATCATAATGAGAAGTGAGCTAAAAGGTAAAGAGCTTAGAAGGGATAGCTAGTCATTATTTCAGACTCCATCGCTCAAAAAGCGATTTTTTTTAATTCTTAACATTGCTGGTGACCTATAAAACGCACACGAACCTGAAACTCTTATCATTAGCCTTTTTGGATATCGCATTGATTTTTCGAAAGTGCAGGTCAGAAAGCACTTTGATTACAATCCACTGCCATGAGTAAAATCATCAAGTCTTATTCTTTGTTTGTGGGCCTCTGGTTAGAATGTGTGCGGCGGGTCTCTCTTTCTATTTTGAATAAAGCTTGTCAAACCAGGTGTTAAATGGTTACCGGACCAGCGATGTTGGCGCATACATGTCCGCGACGAAAATGATCTACATTCTCTTCCCTTCTCGTTCTATTTTACTTTTTCTCTACTTCTCTTTCAACTCTTGTCGTCTTTTCTCATCCGTTTTTAACTCACCTGGCGCGTACAAACATGCCTTAGATCGGTCTCATTTAACACCTGCGTGAAACCTATTTTTTCATAAAAACTATTTTTAATTGCTTTTGCTGGGACTCCGTGTCCTTTTCGGACTTGTTTAAAATCGTTGTTTGATGCGCGTTCTTGCAGAGATCTGAGCGGAGGGCGGGAGCGATTTCCGGTGACAGTAGTTAATGATGTGGACACAGAAAGTGTGGTGAACTTCGTCTATACGAGCAGAGTAGTCGACGTGAACGGCATCCTAGAGAGAAGGGAGAAGGAACAACTCAAGGTATTCTTCATTCCTCATTTAGCCCTTTTCACATCAGACTTTCTCCACATGTTTCTTACCAACCGCAAGAAAGCGAGTATATGTATCAAATACTTTTATTTGAATTTGTGCTTACCGGTTCTTGCGCTATTGTCTGGATAGATGCAAGATGATTATCTCACTTTCCGTGTGGGTTATTTCTATACCTAGGTATGTTCTTTACAAATAAGAACCATGATGGAAGTATCTACATGTTTCTGTATCTCGTTTCTCTGCACTTATTTTCTTTCTCTTTTTCTTAGGATGTTGCTTGCTCACCGCCTTTTTCTGCCATCTGCAAACGAAATGTGTAGATCAATAATAATATTTATATGGGAATGGCGCTCTTGGGAGAGAACGAGTGCGTGCGATTAAAAAAACAAAACTTTTCATACAATTATAGAATATGTATCTTCAGATTTTTGGTTAGTGCTTAAATTTGACTCGCAGTGCGGAGTAGATGAGGGCCTTATTCTTAACTATTAGTCTTTCTGTTCCGCAGACTTTTGTTATGTCTAAAACAGCTTGTATGCTTCAAATAGTTTTAGTATTGCGACTGCACGGAGAAGTGCGGAGAGAGTTGCGGCTGCTGGGAAGATGTCTTCGACAAGGAGGACGGCACACAGGAGTTGCATGAGAGACACTGTCAGTTCGACAGCCAATCTATACAAATTGATCAAACCACCGCACGGAAAAAAGCTAGTCACCGGGGGGACTCGAACCCATGCAACCATCTCTCCTCTATCCGGGAGCGAGCGTGTTAACCATTACACCACGGTGACACATTGCTATTCCGTGCGATAGTGCTTATTAAAGGCTCAATTGCCATCTTCTACCTCTCTTCTGTCTTAATTGTGAAATCTGGAGTTATGCTCCATTCACGACGCTTTCGCTTCATGAGCATGCGTGACTAAGAGAACGAGGCAATTGAGCCTTTAATAAGCACTATCGCACGGAATAGCAATGTGTCACCGTGGTGTAATGGTTAACACGCTCGCTCCCGGATAGAGGAGAGATGGTTGCATGGGTTCGAGTCCCCCCGGTGACTAGCTTTTTTCCGTGCGGTGGTTTGATCAATTTGTCTTCTCTACCAGGCGTCACTGCCTTAAAACTGTGTAACTGAGCATTTGAAGATTTTTCATCCATCTTCTACCTCTCTCTGTCTTAATTGTGAAATCTGGAGTTATGCTCCATTCACGACGCTTTCGCTTCATGAGCATGCGTGACTAAGAGAACGAGGCAATTGAGTCTTTAATAAGCACTATCGCACGGAATAGCAATGTGTCACCGTGGTGTAATGGTTAACACGCTCGCTCCCGGATAGAGGAGAGATGGTTGCATGGGTTCGAGTCCCCCCGGTGACTAGCTTTTTTCCGTGCGGTGGTTTGATCAATTTGTCTTCTCTACCAGGCGTCACTGCCTTAAAACTGTGTAACTGAGCATTTGAAGATTTTTCAGCCAATCTATAGTTGACCGGAAGATGAATCGTTTAGTCCTCCTGGACTCATAATCAGTTGAGTATTTTCTCAAGATCAATCAACTTCCGGCTGGTCTTTGTTCAAGAATTCCTCTGCTTTTTGGGTGAAGCTCAGGTAGTTCATCAGTCATCAGTTATTGACTCGGCCTAGTTCATAAGATATGATGTGCCCCGTTGCAGACGGAGGCTGGTGGGGAGGATGGCGTAGACTGCGACCGCTCTCTCTTCTGCAGCCCATCCACGAGTGCAGCTCAGCGTGCAGCTGCAGCCTTCACTGTGGCAACCGAGTCGCTCAGAAAGGCTCCTGCTATCCTCTGGAGGTAATATCAACCAGTCTCTTTGAAATCATCCCGTAAGCTGGGCCGTGTACCCTGTTGGTAGGGAGAGCTGAGCATAATGAAGAAAGAGAGAAAAACACGGGCTCTGAGACGCACCTCTTCAGTTGTCTCTAGCTATTTTGTCGACGAAAATTTCAACTATGCTGATATATATTACCGGTAAAATAAAAATACAGCTAACAAAAACCAATTGTAAGAGACATGGGTAAAATATGTCTTGTTTTTTTTCAATAGGTCGATCGCGAAAGTAGGTTAAAAGTTTCACTTTTGACTTTATGAAACCGGTTGATGCTGAGTTATATCTATTTATTTGAAGGAATTAAGTTTTTTTTCTCTCAATTTTAGCTGATAATTTTCTGATACAATCATTTCGAGTGAGGGAGAGTCGGTAGGTCGGTCGCCCTAGAATTTTTTTTCGCCCGTTTGCAGTTTACCTGTGTCTTTAAATGAAATCAAACACCCGACTGGGCTTCGAACAGAGGTATGACAGCGGAAAATGATCGTTCAACTAGTGAGTGTGTGTAAGGTGGCAAATGATTGGTATATCACACGGAAAAAGCTAGACCACCGGGCGGGTTTTAAAACAGTGGGTTTGAACTGTATGCGCTATCCAAGAAAGCTAGTGATAAAAAAGGTCTGATCGTCTGCATCCTCTATTTTATATCACACGTTCTCGCGCTCTCTCAAAGGCCTGCCGTTCCCTCATGATTACTTATCTTGATATACACATTCTCACTGCCGCAGGGAAGAAACAGCCTGAATCAAACCCAGCGGTCTCTCATTTCTCTAGCCAGGAGTGCGACCCAGCGGTCTCTCATTTCTCTAGCCAGGAGTGCGACCCAGCGGTCTCTCATTTCTCTAGCCAGGAGTGCGACCCAGCGGTCTCTCATTTCTCTAGCCAGGAGTGCGACCCAGCGGTCTCTCATTTCTCTAGCCAGGAGTGCGACCCAGCGGTCTCTCATTTCTCTAGCCAGGAGTGCGACCCAGCGGTCTCTCATTTCTCTAGCCAGGAGTGCGACCCAGCGGTCTCTCATTTCTCTAGCCAGCAGTGCGACCCAGCGGTCTCTCATTTCTCTAGCCAGGAGTGCGACCCAGCGGTCTCTCATTTCTCTAGCCAGGAGTGCGACCCAGCGGTCTCTCATTTCTCTAGCCAGGAGTGCGACCCAGCGGTCTCTCATTTCTCTAGCCAGGAGTGCGACCCAGCGGTCTCTCATTTCTCTAGCCAGGAGTGCGACCCAGCGGTCTCTCATTTCTCTAGCCAGGAGTGCGACCCAGCGGTCTCTCATTTCTCTAGCCAGGAGTGCGACCCAGCGGTCTCTCATTTCTCTAGCCAGGAGTGCGACCCAGCGGTCTCTCATTTCTCTAGCCAGGAGTGCGACCCAGCGGTCTCTCATTTCTCTAGCCAGGAGTGCGACCCAGCGGTCTCTCATTTCTCTAGCCAGGAGTGCGACCCAGCGGTCTCTCATTTCTCTAGCCAGGAGTGCGACCCAGCGGTCTCTCATTTCTCTAGCCAGGAGTGCGACCCAGCGGTCTCTCATTTCTCTAGCCAGGAGTGCGACCCAGCGGTCTCTCATTTCTCTAGCCAGGAGTGCGACCCAGCGGTCTCTCATTTCTCTAGCCAGGAGTGCGACCCAGCGGTCTCTCATTTCTCTAGCCAGGAGTGCGACCCAGCGGTCTCTCATTTCTCTAGCCAGGAGTGCGACCCAGCGGTCTCTCATTTCTCTAGCCAGGAGTGCGACCCAGCGGTCTCTCATTTCTCTAGCCAGGAGTGCGACCCAGCGGTCTCTCATTTCTCTAGCCAGGAGTGCGACCCAGCGGTCTCTCATTTCTCTAGCCAGGAGTGCGACCCAGCGGTCTCTCATTTCTCTAGCCAGGAGTGCGACCCAGCGGTCTCTCATTTCTCTAGCCAGGAGTGCGACCCAGCGGTCTCTCATTTCTCTAGCCAGGAGTGCGACCCAGCGGTCTCTCATTTCTCTAGCCAGGAGTGCGACCCAGCGGTCTCTCATTTCTCTAGCCAGGAGTGCGACCCAGCGGTCTCTCATTTCTCTAGCCAGGAGTGCGACCCAGCGGTCTCTCATTTCTCTAGCCAGGAGTGCGACCCAGCGGTCTCTCATTTCTCTAGCCAGGAGTGCGACCCAGCGGTCTCTCATTTCTCTAGCCAGGAGTGCGACCCAGCGGTCTCTCATTTCTCTAGCCAGGAGTGCGACCCAGCGGTCTCTCATTTCTCTAGCCAGGAGTGCGACCCAGCGGTCTCTCATTTCTCTAGCCAGGAGTGCGACCCAGCGGTCTCTCATTTCTCTAGCCAGGAGTGCGACCCAGCGGTCTCTCATTTCTCTAGCCAGGAGTGCGACCCAGCGGTCTCTCATTTCTCTAGCCAGGAGTGCGACCCAGCGGTCTCTCATTTCTCTAGCCAGGAGTGCGACCCAGCGGTCTCTCATTTCTCTAGCCAGGAGTGCGACCCAGCGGTCTCTCATTTCTCTAGCCAGGAGTGCGACCCAGCGGTCTCTCATTTCTCTAGCCAGGAGTGCGACCCAGCGGTCTCTCATTTCTCTAGCCAGGAGTGCGACCCAGCGGTCTCTCATTTCTCTAGCCAGGAGTGCGACCCAGCGGTCTCTCATTTCTCTAGCCAGGAGTGCGACCCAGCGGTCTCTCATTTCTCTAGCCAGGAGTGCGACCCAGCGGTCTCTCATTTCTCTAGCCAGGAGTGCGACCCAGCGGTCTCTCATTTCTCTAGCCAGGAGTGCGACCCAGCGGTCTCTCATTTCTCTAGCCAGGAGTGCGACCCAGCGGTCTCTCATTTCTCTAGCCAGGAGTGCGACCCAGCGGTCTCTCATTTCTCTAGCCAGGAGTGCGACCCAGCGGTCTCTCATTTCTCTAGCCAGGAGTGCGACCGCGTGACCGTTACACCACGGCAACACATAGCTTTTCCGTGCGACAGTCCTAAACAAAAATAGAAAAATGTGTGTCAGGTCTTTCGAACATGCGATTCAAGAGGCTGGGGTGTGCGTGCTGGTTCATCCATACCAAGAGGAGCCTTCATTGCTGGTCAGCGTTTTTTTATCAGCTATCTCACAACCTTGGCATCTTAGATTTTATTATGAGGAAAAGTACGGTACGAGACAAGCAGTATAAGGTTTCAATGACTAAAACCCCGCCTCGATTGAATTGAAGAGGACTGGAGCTCGTTAATAGGTGATTAGATATATTCTAAGTTTTCAACACATTATTTTCTAGAACCTTCAAACGAAACGAATAGATCGAAAAAAACTACACAAGTGAAAATGCTTTACAGAGAATTCGTATCGCTAGCTTTTTGAATAACGTATAGATTCCACCCGCAGTGCGGATAAGATTTTTTTACTTTGTAAAATTCGGGTTCAGTCTTATATGTAAATCAGAAACGAATCGAGGGGAGCAGAAGAGTCTTCTCGCATTATCGAAATTCTGAGAATGGGTTTTTAAAGAAAATCTCAATATCACAGTATTGTAATAGATGTATCTCTTTGCAGAGTATACGGGCGAAGTATTGAAGAACGAGGAGGCTGAAAAAAGAGAGGATTATTATCTATTCGAGACTCAAGTAGTATGTTCTCCTTATCATTTCATCCTAGTATTCGATTCAATTCAAACGCTTTATCTCGAAGTCAAAGACACAAAGCGCATAAAATCAAACATCTCCAGGTGTTGGAAATGAAAGACTGAAAGAAGTTGATTACGGTTACGGCTTTGTGGTGTCAAATTTCTGCTAGAGGCCGAGTTTTATCTTGTAGATCACATAACATGCAGTGGGCAGAGAGTTAGTAGGTAGTCAGCCGCTTCAGACACTGAGAACAAGAGAGACCATCGATTGGATCTTAAAAATAAGATTTTTTCACTGAGTTTCACATATCTTTACGATGAGAAGAGAGCAGTATTTTGAGGGAGAGAAGAAGTGCACGATTGACGCTAAGTTCGTTGGAAACGTCGCTCGCTTCATAAACCACAGCTGCGAGCCGAATGGAAAGGTTTTCACCAGAAAATTATCGATCGGTACAGCAACTCTTCATGCTAGAGTTTATTGATAATACTAAAATTTGTTTTTCGCTCTTCCAAGCCCCGTTCTCTTGATATCATAAACTTAGTTTCTCTCTCTTTTCCTTCCTGTAAAACATCGTTCCTTGGTTATTTCAGTGACTGTTTGAGTTCATTTTTGTGGTTAAAAAACTAAGTTTATTCATGAAAGAGAATTTCCATTCAAAGTATTACAAGATTCAACTAAATGTTTCATACTTTTGTTTTTGTAGTTTTTTTTTCACAGGTGGGTTCAATCTCGTGGGAACCACGGGAAGAATGTTTCTACCATATCTGCATTTTCGCTGCAAGATTCATCCATCCCAATGAGGAGATCACCATCGACTACGGCAATGACTGGTGGAATGTCAATGTCAGTAGTCAACTATTGATTCTGCTTTTGTTTTCTTAGTGTTGATTATGAGATTTCTTTGAGAGAAGCACAATTTGTATTATTTTGTGAGTTATCGAATAAGATTTGTATTTTTCAGGTGATGAAGTTTGCGTGTCTCTGTGGAAGTAAGGACTGCAAATTTGATCCGGGGCATCGGGAGAGAATTTTAAGACTCTCAGATGATCTTGGGTAACCAACCGGCTATCGTGAAATAAACTAAGTGAGAAAACATTCCAAGGCCCTGGTCAGTCAAGACTGACCAGGGCCTTGGAATTGAGAAGGCGATCAAGAATGAAAAGGGCGCGAATTCGTGTTTACACCAATGCGAAGTTCAGCAAGAGAATCGACAAACAGGCTCTCAAAATTATATGAACCACATGATCCCGGAAAAGCATTATTTTATAGTTCGCGACAATTTTCAATTCGTTCTCAGATGTTCCGTAGATTTTTTAGAATCCACACGTCTCTATCGCATATTTTTGACAACTCAGTACTTGATTGAAGCAAAAAGCGGTTTGAGGTTATTTTGCTAATTTTTTATTAACATCTACGTCTTGTAGCTTTCCTGTTATAAAAAGGTCGTGATTGAGCGCAATATTTGTTTTAGCTTTTGAATAGATTCATTTAATACTTTGTTTCTGTCTTTAAAATACTTTATGCGGGTGTTCATGTAGCACTTCTTTGAAGACAGATACATATCTTTGCTATTAAATAATCGATAATCAGTTTGCTCTTGAAGGAGCTTCTTGAGTGGAGCTTCTTTATCTTTATTGTATGAGTATTATATTTTGTAACTGTTATAAATGGATAAATGTTTTACATGTAAAAAGGGGATGTAGTTGCACTCTGCACTCCAGTTTTACGATGGAATTTTCATTAACTCAACAAAAACTCAAGTGAAAATAATTCAATAATCAATATAAATTATCATCAACTAATCAATAAATAAGTATATCAGCGAGGATGTCGCCGATTGAAGTGTTAATTGAGATGTGTTTCATCATTAATTCAATAAAAAATCAAGTGACGATAATTAAATAATCAATATAAATTATCAGCAACTAATCATTCAATAATTAAATATATCAGCGAGGATGTCGCCTATTGAAGTGTTCATTCAGATACTCCTCGCTGAGAAACTCCTTGGAGCATGTCGCACACTGAAAACATTTCAACTACTTTAGAAATAATTCAAAATAATGGAAGTTGATTTAGTGTGAGAGTAATTCTCATATAAGGGAGTATAAGTTCGAAAACTTGAGGACAAACCTTGAAAACAGTAGTCTTTCCCGTTTTACTCAATAAAACATCTCCTTGTGTCCATTTCAACTGAGAGGTACGCTCTTTTAACTTTTGCTGCGAATTTTTCAATGCGATTCTGAGTTGTGTTTGAGTTTTCTGCAATCAAACACCATTATATAAGTTCGAGGAACTTCATGATGATCAAATATCAATGATTCTCCCTTGGATTTGTAAGTGGAAAGTTGTTCGGTACAACTTTCTTGCAATACTACGTACTATTTGATGTTTCAAAATCCAAGGAACACTACAATGCAAAGTATTCGGGCAATTAACAAAGTAAGGCATGAGGCCGGGAGGCATGAGGACGCCTAAAACACGGCCTGTCTGTTCTGCCTCGTTAGCTAAGCCGTACGGCCTCGTTATCGTAAACTTTTACTAAGCCTAAGCGTTTTTTTTATGTAAAAATATGTTTTAAGGTAAAAATAAAACGCGCGGCCTCACTCAAGGCGTCCTCATGCATCCCGGCTTCTTGCCTTACTTTGTTAATTGCCAAGTATTCGGTACAATAAAGGTGCAATTTACAGTTTGCTAAATAAGTTCGGTTGAGGCTGGGCTTCCATGTATTTTTTAATGAAAATAAGCTTCTCTAGACGAAAAATCATGAAGATGTGTATCAATTATAAGGAAAAAAGACATAAATTCGTTTCACTATTTTAGTCACAGGGCGTCTGGTTTTTCAATAAAATTAACCGTTAATATTCTCAATTGCACAATCACGCAAAAATCGAGACTTTAATGGTCTGCATTACGCAAAGTTTTCCAAATTACGCAAAGTTACAGACTTAAATTGTTAGCAGTGGTCATTCGAGAATCTTGAACTTGTTCATTAACAACTAAAGGAAGCTTCCTATCTTGCGTATTTGATCATTTTTCTGATCAGGAATGATGTTAGAAATGTCTTTGTCAATTACAATATCTCTGAATTCAATCATAAATTTAATATTTGAATATAATATAAAATATGTTAACTGAATGGTAAAATCAAAGGACTTTGAAACCAGGCTTGCCTCACGTACTTCATAGATGATCAATCGGTAGAATACTGTATAACTAAGAGTTACAAAAGTGTGCCAAACTTAGAAACATATGCTCAAACAAAAAAACATACATGATATTAAGAACAAAGATTTTCTCTATCTATTCCATGTATCTCAAAAAGTTACTGTATTTTTTTCAAGACGATATTGTTGTTCGATATCAAAATTTGGCAGGGACTTTTTTGGCAGGAATTTGGCAGGGACAGAAAAAAATTTCTTCGATTAGACATTAGAGTACCACCGGGTTAAATACCAGAATGGAAGTCAACCGTATGTATCTTTTTTTTAATGTTCTTTATACTTTATACTAGTCCGGGCTGTAGTGTGTTCGACTTTTTCATAACTGTAGAGTGTTCGAATTTTGTGCGAAGAGTCCCGAGTTCGACTCCCACCCCGGACAGATCCACCCAAACCAATGGGGTTGAGAAATGTTGGTAGTGCTCTGGCATGATTCTGACTTTCCCCACTGCTGCTATTCACTCTAGGAGTGATCTAGCAAGCAGCCACTGGTTCTACCAGGATAGGTCAGTCCCGCATCCCAGGAGAGCGCTTACCCTGCCGCGAGGCGGGAAAAAGTTATTTTATACTAATGTTCTTTTATACTAATTCAACTGTAATCCTAAAATTTCTCTTTTATTCATGGATAAACTGCTTGTTCTCCTGAAAGTACATTAATGAAATACGATTGTGTACTGGTAAGAGACGGCTGGGTTTGATCCCGTACCGTGGACTAGATCTTGTCCGTGCGATAGTTTTTCTCCTTTTTTGTCTATGAAATTTTGGTCAATTTTTTCGTTAAGCATTCGTTTTCTCCACACACATATTCAATAGAAACGGCCCTCTTCAATGAGCAAAGGATTTTTTTCAATTTTCGTAAATAGTTAACAAATGAAGACGAACTAACATAGTTTCATAAGCTTAAAGCAGCAATATACAGGGTGTGGCAAAAAGCTAGGTGGACAGTATTTTTCCGATAAAAACTTAACTGATTGAGCAAGTCAACCAAAATTTTCATCAAAGTTTATTCAAATATTTTGGGATATAACTGCATTTTCAAATTTCAAATAGCCTTCCCTTCTCCTTGACACAGGGCGGAGTCGCTGGTGGAAGGCGCCCACCGTGGTGGACAAGCAAGCTACGTCAAGATCATCCCACGCCTTCTGTAGGGCGCGCTTCAGACTTTCCAATTTCTTGTGGGGAGAAGCACAGGCCTTGCTATCAAGGACCGACTACACATAGAAGTCCAGGGGATTCAAATCAGGCGAGTACAGAGGCCATTCGGTGGATGTGGTCATGAAGGGAAATTGGTCTTGCACCAGTCTTGCACCACTTTAGCCTTGTGGGCGGGCGCAGAGTCAGCTGGAACGTCCAGTTGCGTCCCATGAAACGAGCCTGGCTCCAGGAAAGTACTTCCTTCACGAGAATGTCGTTCAGGTAGTTATTGGCATTCACTTTGACTCCCTGCTCGACGAAAACGAGTGGGGTCTTGTCAGTCGTGCAAATCCCGGCTCAAACCATGACAGAAGCGGGATGGCACTTCTTCGAGACGTAACAGCCACTTTTATTGGCCTCGTTGACCGATTTCGGCGAAATCTTATCGTTCTGGTGGTTGAAGGACTGCTTAACATTGAACAACTCCTCATTGGTTATGAGAATATCCAAACAGTCCACCGGCTTGAACCGCTTTGACAGTTCACGACATCTCCGAAGACGGGTCGCTTTCATCTGGTCCGTCAATGCGCGAGTCTTCTGCAGCTTCATGGGACGAAGTCCCATGCGAGATTTCACGATCCTACTAACAGATCTATCCGAGATATTCAGCTCATTTGCAACTTTTCTGATAATCCGCTTGGGGTTATAACGAATCTTGTCTCGGATGCATCTCACGTTGAAGGAAGTGGTCACGGTCACTGGTCTACCGCTCTTGGGACGGCTATTTGTCGTACCAGTCTCACGAAAGCGACGCATTGTCTTTTCAATGGTCTTGCGGGAGAATCCAGTGATTCTGGCGATGTGCTTTTGAGTATGCCCGGACTGGCTCAAGCGCAGAATACAGCCTCGGTCCATATCAGAGACCATTCCCTGAGAACGAAAGAAGATAGCATTTTGAATTTTGCAGGATGTGTTCTCAATGTTATGAATAATATGCAAACAAAAAATCACACGACCGCTACACCAAACAAAAAAGATGCAAAGTGACAAAGTCGTCCACCTAGCTTTTTGCCACACCCTGTATAGTGAACATTCCAATAATATTCAAGTCTTGTATATGAAAGAAGCCCATTTCCTTGCTCAATCACATTCTTTCACAAAAGTTGATCAACCAAGACTAACCAAAAGATATTCAATATGTAGTTGAGCGATGCGAAACATTTTCAAGAACCGCTCATTCGTCAAATCCTGTAGAAACTTCTTTCTTCACTCAATGATGATGATATTTCAGACTTTTTGCTTCAAAACATGTCATATATTTAGTTGAAACATGTTCGAGTTTTATTAATATTTTTATTAATTTTTTAAAAGAATGAGGAAGTGATTCGAAGAGTACAGTATGCTTAGTCATGTTTCACCGTGGCGAGACCAGAAAGTACCTCTGATGTAGGATGGACAGCGAGCACAGAAGGAAGCGTTGCCTGCAGCATCTCATGAACATCCAGACCTTGCTCCATAAGATGCACACTCACTTCATCTGAGTCATTAAATACGGATATATTGAGCTTTGAGGTGTTAAGAAGAAATTGCAAGGTTATCATGAATAGTCAAAAGCGTAAGGGTGACATACCTAACTATCATATGTCGATGAATCACATTGCTTCATTCGTGAGACATGGGTCGCTAACTTGGCTCAACAATGGTTGCTTGCAATCGTTAAAAATTGAAAAAGATCGCTCTCCGAGCGGGAAAGTCTAGAGAATGACAAGCAACAACAAGTAAAGAACAAAAAAAGGGAGAGCTTTCTATTATGTAAGACTCCTCCACTCAGAGAACGACCGTTTTTCAAAATTCTAAAAAGTGCTGGTGCGCTATGATCGCATAATAAGTGATTTGTTATTAATGAATTTGCATATCGCGACTTTTTGTACCCACGACACTTTGACCGGCAAAACTTTGAATCAGAATATCTCAGTTATCCGTTTGTATTTGACTTCCAATTAGGCTGATTGCGAAGATACCTATCAACAAAGTATAGCGTGTGCGAATTGTCGCGGATAAATGATATCATTGCTCAATGAGAATGCGTTCCGTGGCTACTCGTCATACAGAAATATAAGTTACATAATCATAGATGACTCACACAACTTTCCACATTGGATGAAAGAGTATTAGTCAGACAATTAGTCATTAGTCATACTGGCAAATCGATTAGCATACCTATCAGGTTCCAATCGGGTAGCTTCTCACTTCTTTGCATCGTGCACCCTGCGATTTAAAAAATTATAATTCTAAAATTGGTTGGAAGTGCTTTTAGATGCTCTATTTAGAGCTTGATGAAGATAAAATTTATGTAGAGCTTGCAATGAACGGCGACATCTAAAGTAAGATGAAAGATTTTTATTTCAAAAAAGTGATGAATTTTTGTGGTAAATTTAAAAAACTTATCGTTAGTTTCAATTTTTGGGAGACAAACGAAGGAAAACATGGTAACTATGGCAACCCGGCTTCAATTTCACGTTTCTTCAAGTGCAGCAATTTTCATTTGGACCAATGTTCCAAATGAAAAGTTCTTTGATGTGTTTTGTGTGAAAATTCAAAAAATTGAAAATTTGATTGGTAATATGTCTCAGGAGTCGAGTGAGTGAAAGCAATAAATACATAGTTTCTTCATATAAGTAATACAGCTATACTTCCCATCTGAAATCTTATACTTCTACCTAAGATGCTATAGTCCTATCTCAAATTTTATATTTCACGGCACCACTGGTCGGTTGTTTGAGCCTGCTTTAGCAAATACTTTAGTCATCACGTCTTGATGTCTTCTATGAAGTAGACAGCGCGAGAAACTCGACCAATGATTTTAGTGCGAGTACGTTACTGTAAGGAGGTTTTTTCAAATTAAAAAAAGAAAAATTGTATTTAGTAATTTTAGTTAGAAAAAAGAAGAGAAAGAGAGAAAAGAATCTTGATTAATTTGTGAGCGTATCCGTAATGCATACCATTGAATATTACTCTCTTTTCAATTATTCAGATTCGAAGATAAATCGGGTTTTTTGTCAAGTTAGGAAAAAAAAGCCCAAGTAAGAAAGTATGAAGAATATATAAGATATTAATTAAATTAATTACATCAGAAGTCATGAATGGGTAATTACATCACGATTCCTTCAACAAAAAAAATTTCTTTGTCTTCATTGCACTCTCGTCCAAACATTCAAAAATGTCCCACTTTACTCCGCCCTTCGCGTGTCCCATTTTGCTCCGATCCCTAAGAACGCAGCGTGAGAGTATACAGCTTTTGTTTACATTTGGTGAGATGAGTTTGCTGCGTGTGTTTTTTATATTAATTTTTTTCTCTTTAGTAACTAACCTATTTTAACTCATTTATTATTATTTTGGTTTTTATGTTTTCAAAAGACTTCATCATTCAAGAACTTTTTTATTTATTTTTGTTAATCTAATAGATCTTCCTCCATATAAATATTGGGGGATGATTCAAACGCCCTTATAAAGTTATTGCGCATAATTAAGGTTTTTCGTTCATTTATAGAAGAGATCGAGAAAGAAAAACCTTAAGTTTGAAAGAATTTTCGCCGAAGATCTTAAGATACTCGGGATGCTTGACTCTTATATAGCGCGTTCTAGATCGACCTCAACTTCAACATCTAGTTCCAGTTTGATTACGATTCGAGAACTTTTACCGCTGACCTAAGAGATGGCCGAGGAGATGGACGAGAGCCATGTATCGGCCGAGAGCGCAGACGGTCAGTCGCTCACTCAATTAGGCCTTTACGAATCATTCATTCAGTCGTTCGCTGTCACTTTTCAATCTTTTCTTTGTTTATTGTAATTCGTTTCTCTGTCAATTTTTAGAAAGTAACTTCTCCCCTCTGATGTGCTTTTCCTCAAAACAAGCAGGACACAATGTTAGACAATTTAGTGGTCAAGGAAAGTAAGTGAGCCATTCTTCAATGGCTCCCATACGTAGTCAATGAAAGATCAATACCAGGCTTCTGTTTTCTACCGCACTACATAATAAAGTCTCTCTTTTTCCCGTACTTTCTCTTCTCTCTCTAACTCGCTCTCTCTCCATACCTCTCTCTCTATTTATCTCTCCTCTCTCGATACCTCTCTTTCCCTCTTTCTCTCTCCTCTCTCCTTACCTCTCTCATTCTCTGTCCTCTCTCTGTCCCCTTTGTCCTCTCCCCCTCTCTCAGCCTCTCGTTCGCTGTCTCACTTGAGCTCTCTTCATCTTCTCTTCCACATCTCCCTACTCCGCTCTCTCTCCCTATCTTCCTAACCCGCTCATCTTTATGATGTAGCAGTTTTGTGTTAAACTCATATTAAATTTCTACCCTCGTGATTAAATCCTTTTTTTTACTCTTTTGTATGGATGGTTTATTATGTCATTTCACCCGAAGAGGTGGCACTTCAAAGAATCCTCTATAATTGAGATCATATCTCGAAGAGATTGAAGCTCGATTCCATTTTCATCCTAGTTGTTGACGTATAATATTAATGAGTTTGAATCTGACCGTTCAGAAAATTTGTATATGTGTAAAGTCCCAGGGTTAGCATGAGAATTAACTGAGGTATAAGGAAAGAAGTTTGGGCCCTTTTTTAACACCTTTTTTTAACAATACTCACTCAGATTGAGTGAATGATGTTTGTAAATAAGTAATTATGGGTTAAGAAATTTGAAAGTCTATCTATTTCCGGAGCTTTGCCTGCAAAAAGTATAACTATTTCAGGAGAAGAACAGATGGAGGAAGATCATAACGCAACGAATGAAGAAGGAGAGGAAGTAGAAGGAGAGAACATGGACGGAGAAGAGGATGTAGAGGGAGAAGGTAGGGAAGAGAGAGAGAAGGAGATAGAAAGAGAAGAGAGAAAGTAGAAAGAAGAGAGAACATGGACGGAGAAGAGGATGTAGAGGGAGAAGGTAGGGAAGAGAGAGAGAAGGAGATAGAAAGAGAAGAGAGAAAGTAGAAAGAAGAGAGAACATGGACGGAGAAGAGGATGTAGAGGGAGAAGGTAGGGAAGAGAGAAAGAAGGAGATAGAAAGAGAAGAGAGAAAGTAGAAAGAGGAGAGAACATGGACGGAGAAGAGGATGTAGAGGGAGAAGGTAGGGAAGAGAGAAAGAAGGAGATAGAAAGAGAAGAGAGAAAGTAGAAAGAGAAGAGGAACAGAGATACAGAGAGAAAACATCCGTACTTCATTCGAAACAAAAACCAGTTATTCAGAAGCTGAAGTTCCGACGACGTCCAAGTCAACAAAGAAGTCGAAGAAGAGCAAAGGGAAGAAGAAGAAAGGGCGTAAGGAGAGTGGCCCGGACCCCAATACGACTCCCTCCTCAGACTTATGTGAGTACCATGGACTGACTCAAGTCACCATCGAGTACACCGAGGATGACTACAATTCCATCACATCTCTCAAGGTTGGCCCCAAGATTGCCACCCCTTCACCTTTACCTGTATGTACATGATCATCTTAAAACATGACATTTAAGATTAGTTTCTCTGTGTGTAACATATGGCTCATAGGTGAACTACCAACTGGTAAACAAATTTTCTAGGGCGATCGAACTACCGACTCTCTCCCTCACTCAAAAAGAATCTACCGACTCTCTCCCTCACTCAAAAAGAATCTACCGACTCTCTCCCTCACTCAAAAAGAATCTACCGACTCTCTCCCTCACTCAAAAAGAATCTACCGACTCTCTCCCTCACTCAAAAAGAATTTATGACATTTTTTCACAAGTGAAATTGAAAAAAAACTTTCTCTACATATATAGAACGTTTCATAAGTCATAACTCAGTCTCAACAGGTTTTGTAAAAAAAAACGTGAAGTTTTTTTAGCCTACTTTAGCGATTGACATATTGAAAAATCAAGACAAATTTTACCTATGATATGGCATCAGAGTACAGCTCTTTTGTGAGTCTTTCCAAACGTAGGTCTCCTGCTCTTGTGAGTGAAAAACAGCGATGAACGACACGCTCATTTGAGCGGGAACTTTGAATTGATGAGAAAAAGCGAGTCTTTACAGTGTTGACCTATCTTTCTTCTCTGCCCTCTTCATCTCGCGCTAGCTTATCATTATTCCCTGCTCGTATGAGCGATTGTTTTCACGTTTTCGACAATTGCAGGCAGTAATTAAATAGTGAGCAGACCAGCTATCTTAGCGCATACGTGTTCGCCCCGAAAATGATCTACATTCTCTTTTACTTCTTTTCTATTCCTTTTTCCTTTTACTTCCCTTCCCATTCTTAGCCATTCCTCATCTTTTTCCAACTGGCTCAGCGCGTAGGAACAAGCCTTGTACCGTTCTCAGTTAACGCCTTAGGGCAGGGGAGCAATGGTCTTCCATGGAAAAGAGTATGTTTTACGTGAATTTGACGAGAGTAATGTGCCTAGAAGGATAGGTATCACGACATTTGACAACTGAAACCCTGAATTTAGGTATCACGACATTTGACAACTGAAACCCTGAATTTCACAATCGAAATATTTCCATGTACTTTTTCATTGGAATTTGTGATTAGGCTCAAGTAAAGGTAACGTTAACGAGGCCGTACGGCTTAGTACGAGACCGTATACAACGACCAGCCATATAATTTGAGCTTTGGAGAAAGTATATGGCGAAATCTGGGTGCAAGTTGTCGTAATGCGGAAAGTCAAGAAACCAGAAGGATAGTACATGAGTTAATATGTAGATTCCGGTCACTATATAACAACCATAGCTCACCAGGATTTGCTGGAAAATATATTTTCGGGCGGGCGACCGGGCGACCCAACAAAATTTTTTCCCGATTTTGCCCAATTGTATATCCGGCCGCTAATAAAATTCGTAGAACATGTCAAAAAGGCAGTCATTATGCACAAAAAGTTTAAACCTAGCCTTTATGGGGCATTTTCTAAGCATCACACAAACGCGAAGGGAGTTAGACGGTTTTTTAGTGACTACAGTTAAGAGAAATGATCTACTTTCTCGAAGATTAGGCGGGCGACCGGGAGAAATTTCTCACATTTGGTGAGCTATGATAACAACCAGTCAGTGTCATAAAACAAAGAATTTTATGTGTTTTGAAGGCCTTCACAAATCGGATCCGGCCGACTCTGCAAGCCGCGAATCCGAAAGCCAATACAACCAAGTTGTTGCCCATCATCCAGAGCAAGTACAGGGAGTTTCAGGTAAGCGGCTCGAATTGAGGCTTCTAAAGTTCGAATGACTATAAGCTTGTAGGTGGGATTATGTAGTGAAAGCAGTTCAAGTGTGTTTGACTAATTTATTATTGCAGGCTCTTTTAATGAATTGAACGCAAAACACATTAGATAAAAAAATATTTGTAAGTGAGTGACAGGCTCAGAAAACACTAGCTAGTGCATAGAATGATGAGAAACTGGCGTACGAGGAAAAAAGTGCGGAGAAGGGAGAGAGAGATCAAGCAATCTACGATGTCAAAACTGTATAGAATCGCTCGTTTTTATTGTTCTAGTCCCCCGCTCCGATGAGCGGTCGTTTTAATTTTCATCAAAAATACAGGTGACCTCTACTCTCGTCTCCTGCAATCCATGCCTCAAGGCGCTAGAGTTACAAGTGTGCATAATTGTGGCGGGTAGTCGTTACAGGACGAAATGGCTGCTGCGGGCCGCACGCAAGCCAAGAAAGTTCCCGCCAAGCCAAACTCTAAAGAGAAAACTGTCGCGCCCATCAAAATTCGCATCTCGGCAAGGAAGAAGAAGCGGTAACTTTTCATTATCATATCAATTCCATACATGAGATGGTAAGAGTTCTTGATAGTGTAGTGGTAACACGTTCGCTTCCCGTAAGACAGAGGTCCCTGAGTTTCATCCCGCTCTTTCACTATTTTTTGTCCACTCGGTTTATAAATTTAAAAATGCGTTTTCTTTTCCCAAACTTTAGTCCCTCACTTTACGTGTCTATTGTCTTGAGGATATCAATAAAATTCCGTGTCCTCAGCACGCGAGTCTCTATTCTCGTGGCAATTCACCGTTTAAATACACATGAATAAGAGAAGCTTTTTAGGCTCTCGGCTGAGTTGAGGATTTGAAATTCAGATATTGTATCGTAATAAGACCGGTCGAGTTGTTTATGCTTATCATACCGATGATAAACTCACAAATGAGTTTCTTTTCACAATTTTTCAAAGTAGGGTTCTTAACTCAATTGGTGACCGGACCTGGTCTCTCGCAAGAAGACCACCGGCTTAACGTCCGGGTGTAGTTCGAGGTACACTTTCAAAAAGGAAGATATATCTTTTACAGTAACGAGGATTCGGATGAAGAAGACAGTGACAAGGAGTTTGAGTCTCTTCTCAAGCAACATGAGCAGCATATGGATGATGCAGAGAAAGAGAAGGTCTTCCTATTCATTTATACATTTATTCATTAGTTCATTCATAAGTCTTTAGGTTTAAGCATGGGTTAAAATGGCTGCATTTTTATAAAGCTTTACAGCAAAAAAGTAAGTATCTTCATCAGTTTCAAAAATCGCATAAATTATCGTTTAGATTTCGCCCGTAGTCCGGGTTGGAGAAACACATTGATTTATGTATTGTTTGAATGCAGTCTATGTCCTATTTTGAGAACAGTCCATGTAGGGGAAGATGGTCGAAAATGACTATTATTATCATTTTTTTCAAATTTTGCAATAATTGATTTGTGCTAAAGAAGAACTCTTCCCCCATGTCAAAGGTGTTGCGTCAGGAAGAGAAGAAGGCAGCAAGAGCTGCAAGTAAAGTCTCCGCCAAGAAAGCAGCGCTCGAGAAGGCCGCCGCAGCTCGCAAGAATAAAAAGGTTACAGCTCTTCGCCTGTTACAACTACTATTAAGTTATTATTACAGTATTTGTCCTGACTTGGTATATTGGTAGTGTGCGTGAATATTGTACGAAGAGTCCAAAGTTCAAACCTCATCCCAGAAAGATGCACCTCAACCAAGAGAGTAATAAAATGTTGGTAGTGCTCTTGTACAAATCTGACTCCCTTTTTGTTGCTACACACACAAAGAGTTAACCAGAGAAGAGCGAGCGACTGGTTCAGTCAGGATAGGTATGTTTCACATCTCAGGGGAGCGACTGGTTCAGTCAGGATAGGTATGTCCCGCATCTCAGGGGAGCGACTGGTTCAGTCAGGATAGGTATGTCCCGCATCTCAGGGGAGCGACTGGTTCAGTCAGGATAGGTATGTCCCGCATCTCAGGGGAGCGACTGGTTCAGTCAGGATAGGTATGTCCCGCATCTCAGGGGAGCGACTGGTTCAGTCAGGATAGGTATGTCCCGCATCTCAGGGGAGCGACTGGTTCAGTCAGGATAGGTATGTCCCGCAACTCAGGTGGGCGACTGGTTCAGTCAGGATAGGTATGTCCCGCATCTCAGGGGAGCGACTGGTTCAGTCAGGATAGGTATGTCCCGCATCTCAGGGGAGCGACTGGTTCAGTCAGGATAGGTATGTCCCGCATCTCAGGGGAGCGACTTGTTCAGTCAGGATAGGTATGTCCCGCAACTCAGGTGGGCGACTGGTTCAGTCAGGATAGGTATGTCCCGCATCTCAGGGGAGCGACTGGTTCAGTCAGGATAGGTATGTTTCACATCTAAGGGGAGCGACTGGTTCAGTCAGGATAGGTATGTCCCGCATCTCAGGGGAGCGACTTGTTCAGTCAGGATAGGTATGTCCCGCAACTCAGGTGGGCGACTGGTTCAGTCAGGATAGGTATGTCCCGCATCTCAGGGGAGCGACTGGTTCAGTCAGGATAGGTATGTCCCGCATCTCAGGGGAGCTACTGGTTCAGTCAGGATAGGTAAGTCCCGCATCTCAGGGGAGCGACTGGTTCAGTCAGGATAGGTATGTCCCGCATCTCAGGGGAGCGACTGGTTCAGTCAGGATAGGTATGTCCCGCATCTCAGGGGAGCGACTGGTTCAGTCAGGATAGGTATGTCCCGCATCTCAGGGGAGCGACTGGTTCAGTCAGGATAGGTATGTCCCGCATCTCAGGGGAGCGACTGGTTCAGTCAGGATAGGTATGTCCCGCATCTCAGGGGAGCGACTGGTTCAGTCAGGATAGGTATGTCCCGCATCTCAGGGGAGCGACTGGTTCAGTCAGGATAGGTATGTCCCGCATCTCAGGGGAGCGACTGGTTCAGTCAGGATAGGTATGTCCCGCATCTCAGGTGGGCGACTGGTTCAGTCAGGATAGGTATGTCCCCCATCTCAGGGGAGCGACTGGTTCAGTCAGGATAGGTATGTCCCGCATCTCAGGGGAGCGACTGGTTCAGTCAGGATAGGTATGTCCCGCATCTCAGGGGAGCGACTGGTTCAGTCAGGATAGGTATGTCCCGCATCTCAGGGGAGCGACTGGTTCAGTCAGGATAGGTATGTCCCGCATCTCAGGGGAGCGACTGGTTCAGTCAGGATAGGTATGTCCCGCATCTCAGGGGAGCGACTGGTTCAGTCAGGATAGGTATGTCCCGCATCTCAGGGGAGCTACTGGTTCAGTCAGGATAGGTATGTCCCGCATCTCAGGGGAGTGACTGGTTCAGTCAGGATAGGTATGTTTCACATCTAAGGGGAGCAACTGGTTCAGTCAGGATAGGTATGTCCCGCATCTCAGGGGAGCGACTTGTTCAGTCAGGATAGGTATGTCCCGCATCTCAGGGGAGCGACTGGTTCAGTCAGGATAGGTATGTTTCACATCTCAGGGGAGCGACGGGTTCAGTCAGGATAGGTATGTCCCGCATCTCAGGGGAGCGACTGGTTCAGTCAGGATAGGTATGTCCCGCATCTCAGGGGAGCGACTGGTTCAGTCAGGATAGGTATGTCCCGCATCTCAGGGGAGCGACTTGTTCAGTCAGGATAGGTATGTCCCGCAACTCAGGTGGGCGACTGATTCAGTCAGGATAGGTATGTCCCGCATCTCAGGGGAGCGACTGGTTCAGTCAGGATAGGTATGTCCCGCATCTCAGGGGAGTGACTGGTTCAGTCAGGATAGGTATGTTTCACATCTAAGGGGAGCAACTGGTTCAGTCAGGATAGGTATGTCCCGCATCTCAGGGGAGCGACTTGTTCAGTCAGGATAGGTATGTCCCGCAACTCAGGTGGGCGACTGGTTCAGTCAGGATAGGTATGTCCCGCATCTCAGGGGAGCGACTGGTTCAGTCAGGATAGGTATGTCCCGCATCTCAGGGGAGTGACTGGTTCAGTCAGGATAGGTATGTCCCGCATCTCAGGGGAGCGACTGGTTCAGTCAGGATAGGTATGTCCCGCATCTCAGGGGAGCGACTGGTTCAGTCAGGATAGGTATGTCCCGCATCTCAGGGGAGCGACTGGTTCAGTCAGGATAGGTATGTCCCGCATCTCAGGGGAGCGACTGGTTCAGTCAGGATAGGTATGTCCCGCATCTCAGGGGAGCGACTGGTTCAGTCAGGATAGGTATGTCCCGCATCTCAGGGGAGTGACTGGTTCAGTCAGGATAGGTATGTTTCACATCTAAGGGGAGCAACTGGTTCAGTCAGGATAGGTATGTCCCGCATCTCAGGGGAGCGACTTGTTCAGTCAGGATAGGTATGTCCCGCATCTCGGGAGCGACTGGTTCAGTCAGGATAGGTATGTTTCACATCTCAGGGGAGCGACTGGTTCAGTCAGGATAGGTATGTCCCGCATCTCAGGGGAGCGACTGGTTCAGTCAGGATAGGTATGTCCCGCATCTCAGGGGAGCGACTGGTTCAGTCAGGATAGGTATGTCCCGCATCTCAGGGGAGCGACTGGTTCAGTCAGGATAGGTATGTCCCGCATCTCAGGGGAGCGACTGGTTCAGTCAGGATAGGTATGTCCCGCATCTCAGGGGAGCGACTGGTTCAGTCAGGATAGGTATGTCCCGCAACTCAGGTGGGCGACTGGTTCAGTCAGGATAGGTATGTCCCGCATCTCAGGGGAGCGACTGGTTCAGTAAGGATAGGTATGTCCCGCATCTCAGGGGAGCGACTGGTTCAGTCAGGATAGGTATGTCCCGCATCTCAGGGGAGCGACTTGTTCAGTCAGGATAGGTATGTCCCGCAACTCAGGTGGGCGACTGGTTCAGTCAGGATAGGTATGTCCCGCATCTCAGGGGAGCGACTGGTTCAGTCAGGATAGGTATGTTTCACATCTAAGGGGAGCGACTGGTTCAGTCAGGATAGGTATGTCCCGCATCTCAGGGGAGCGACTTGTTCAGTCAGGATAGGTATGTCCCGCAACTCAGGTGGGCGACTGGTTCAGTCAGGATAGGTATGTCCCGCATCTCAGGGGAGCGACTGGTTCAGTCAGGATAGGTATGTCCCGCATCTCAGGGGAGCTACTGGTTCAGTCAGGATAGGTAAGTCCCGCATCTCAGGGGAGCGACTGGTTCAGTCAGGATAGGTATGTCCCGCATCTCAGGGGAGCGACTGGTTCAGTCAGGATAGGTATGTCCCGCATCTCAGGGGAGCGACTGGTTCAGTCAGGATAGGTATGTCCCGCATCTCAGGGGAGCGACTGGTTCAGTCAGGATAGGTATGTCCCGCATCTCAGGGGAGCGACTGGTTCAGTCAGGATAGGTATGTCCCGCATCTCAGGGGAGCGACTGGTTCAGTCAGGATAGGTATGTCCCGCATCTCAGGGGAGCGACTGGTTCAGTCAGGATAGGTATGTCCCGCATCTCAGGTGGGCGACTGGTTCAGTCAGGATAGGTATGTCCCGCATCTCAGGGGAGCGACTGGTTCAGTCAGGATAGGTATGTCCCGCATCTCAGGGGAGCGACTGGTTCAGTCAGGATAGGTATGTCCCGCATCTCAGGGGAGCGACTGGTTCAGTCAGGATAGGTATGTCCCGCATCTCAGGGGAGTGACTGGTTCAGTCAGGATAGGTATGTTTCACATCTAAGGGGAGCAACTGGTTCAGTCAGGATAGGTATGTCCCGCATCTCAGGGGAGCGACTTGTTCAGTCAGGATAGGTATGTCCCGCAACTCAGGTGGGCGACTGGTTCAGTCAGGATAGGTATGTCCCGCATCTCAGGGGAGCGACTGGTTCAGTCAGGATAGGTATGTCCCGCATCTCAGGGGAGTGACTGGTTCAGTCAGGATAGGTATGTCCCGCATCTCAGGGGAGCGACTGGTTCAGTCAGGATAGGTATGTCCCGCATCTCAGGGGAGCGACTGGTTCAGTCAGGATAGGTATGTCCCGCATCTCAGGGGAGCGACTGGTTCAGTCAGGATAGGTATGTCCCGCATCTCAGGGGAGCGACTGGTTCAGTCAGGATAGGTATGTCCCGCATCTCAGGGGAGCGACTGGTTCAGTCAGGATAGGTATGTCCCGCATCTCAGGGGAGTGACTGGTTCAGTCAGGATAGGTATGTTTCACATCTAAGGGGAGCAACTGGTTCAGTCAGGATAGGTATGTCCCGCATCTCAGGGGAGCGACTTGTTCAGTCAGGATAGGTATGTCCCGCATCTCGGGAGCGACTGGTTCAGTCAGGATAGGTATGTTTCACATCTCAGGGGAGCGACTGGTTCAGTCAGGATAGGTATGTCCCGCATCTCAGGGGAGCGACTGGTTCAGTCAGGATAGGTATGTCCCGCATCTCAGGGGAGCGACTGGTTCAGTCAGGATAGGTATGTCCCGCATCTCAGGGGAGCGACTGGTTCAGTCAGGATAGGTATGTCCCGCATCTCAGGGGAGCGACTGGTTCAGTCAGGATAGGTATGTCCCGCATCTCAGGGGAGCGACTGGTTCAGTCAGGATAGGTATGTCCCGCAACTCAGGTGGGCGACTGGTTCAGTCAGGATAGGTATGTCCCGCATCTCAGGGGAGCGACTGGTTCAGTAAGGATAGGTATGTCCCGCATCTCAGGGGAGCGACTGGTTCAGTCAGGATAGGTATGTCCCGCATCTCAGGGGAGCGACTTGTTCAGTCAGGATAGGTATGTCCCGCAACTCAGGTGGGCGACTGGTTCAGTCAGGATAGGTATGTCCCGCATCTCAGGGGAGCGACTGGTTCAGTCAGGATAGGTATGTTTCACATCTAAGGGGAGCGACTGGTTCAGTCAGGATAGGTATGTCCCGCATCTCAGGGGAGCGACTTGTTCAGTCAGGATAGGTATGTCCCGCAACTCAGGTGGGCGACTGGTTCAGTCAGGATAGGTATGTCCCGCATCTCAGGGGAGCGACTGGTTCAGTCAGGATAGGTATGTCCCGCATCTCAGGGGAGCTACTGGTTCAGTCAGGATAGGTAAGTCCCGCATCTCAGGGGAGCGACTGGTTCAGTCAGGATAGGTATGTCCCGCATCTCAGGGGAGCGACTGGTTCAGTCAGGATAGGTATGTCCCGCATCTCAGGGGAGCGACTGGTTCAGTCAGGATAGGTATGTCCCGCATCTCAGGGGAGCGACTGGTTCAGTCAGGATAGGTATGTCCCGCATCTCAGGGGAGCGACTGGTTCAGTCAGGATAGGTATGTCCCGCATCTCAGGGGAGCGACTGGTTCAGTCAGGATAGGTATGTCCCGCATCTCAGGGGAGCGACTGGTTCAGTCAGGATAGGTATGTCCCGCATCTCAGGTGGGCGACTGGTTCAGTCAGGATAGGTATGTCCCGCATCTCAGGGGAGCGACTGGTTCAGTCAGGATAGGTATGTCCCGCATCTCAGGGGAGCGACTGGTTCAGTCAGGATAGGTATGTCCCGCATCTCAGGGGAGCGACTGGTTCAGTCAGGATAGGTATGTCCCGCATCTCAGGGGAGCGACTGGTTCAGTCAGGATAGGTATGTCCCGCATCTCAGGGGAGCGACTGGTTCAGTCAGGATAGGTATGTCCCGCATCTCAGGGGAGCGACTGGTTCAGTCAGGATAGGTATGTCCCGCATCTCAGGGGAGCTACTGGTTCAGTCAGGATAGGTAAGTCCCGCATCTCAGGGGAGCGACTGGTTCAGTCAGGATAGGTATGTCCCGCATCCCAGGGGAGCGACTGGTTCAGTCAGGATAGGTATGTCCCGCATCTCAGGGGAGCGACTGGTTCAGTCAGGATAGGTATATCCCGCATCTCAGGGGAGCGACCAGTCGTTAAATGAGGCCCGTCTAGGCATGTTTGTACGCGCCGAGCGAGTGGAAAAGCGAATGGGGAAAGGAAAGAAGAGTGGAAAGAGAAGTAGAGAAAAAGTGAAACAGAACGGAAGGAGAAGAGAATGTAGATCATTCTCGGCACGAACATGTTTGCGCCAACATAGCTGGTCCGGTAACTATTTAACCCCTGGGAGCGACTGGTTCAGTCTGGATAAGTATGGCCCGCATCTCAGGGGAGCGACTGGTTCAGTCAGGATAGGTATGTCCCGCATCTCAGGGGAGCGACTGGTTCAGTCAGGATAGGTATGTCCCGCATCTCAGGGGAGCGCGTACTCTACCACGAGGCGGGAACAAACACATGAAAGATTATCCTAATTATAGCATAAATATTGTTTTTATTTTGAATATTATTATTGTTATCATGATTTTCATGAATTTTTCACATCGAGTTCAAATTTAATGTGTTTTCAATGTTCGTTTCTGCACTGGAAAGCATAGATAAAACGTACTCTTAAATATACTCTCGTAAATTTTATATGCATTTTTTGTTTTCACACGAATTCATTGGATTTTTTAATCATATCATTGACTTGATATGCTCTAATTGACTTCTGATTCGTTCCAGGCGAAGGGCGCCGATGAAGAAGAGGACCATCAGGATTACTGCGAAGTTTGCCAGCAGGGAGGAGAGATTATATTATGTGACACGTGTCCCAAGGTTCGTTATTCGTTAAATTAACTTTATAAGGTACAATTTGAGGTCGGGACGGCTTTTAGTCTCAAATGTGTGTATGCATACATATTCACTTCCGCTGCGGAATTAAATCATGAGTAGAATAAATGGAAAGGGAAATACTAAGAGTTTTCTTATGAGTTCTCCGGTCCAATAATTTTACTTCGATGAATTAATGCTATTCAGAGGTTATTAGTGCGAAAATTTTATAGTTTTACACCCGTAATTATTTTATGTTTTCTTCAAATTCTAAGTTACACAGTTTAAAGGCAGTGACGCCTGGTTAAGATGACAAATGATTGAACTATCGCACAGAAAAAAGCTAGTCCACCGGGCGGGATCGAACCCAGACCATCTGGACTCAAACCGGGAGCGCGTGTTACCATTACACCACGGGGACACATTGCTATTCCGTGCGATAGCATATGAGCCTTTCATATAACACTAAGCTAGTCCACCCGCCCGGTGGACTAGCTTTTTTCTGTGCGATAGTTCAATCATTTGTCATATTTTCTGTTTGTTGTCGAAGTCACTTTAATAGCCCTGACTGTGGCAGAAGTATCAGTTTGACTGACAGATTGGTTAACAGATCTTTTCCATGTTTGAAAACAGGCTCTTAAAGTTAAAAAAAATTAAAAGTTCCGTTTCATTAGCGAACTTTTAAATGCGAAGCGCCATAGTTAACCAAGTTCTATTTTTTTGCTTTTGAACTCCATTTTCGAAATTTAGTTTGTAATTAAGGCGTATCACTTGGTCTGCATCGATCCGGACCTGGAGGAGCCGCCTGAGGGGATGTGGAGTTGTCCGAACTGTGAGCAGAACGGGCCGCCCGCACCCGCAGAGGAAGAGAAGGGCAAGGCCAACATGGAGTACTGTAGGGTGTGCAAGGTCAGTCGCAACGATGTACTGTCAACTGAATGATGTCCTCAGACCTCAAAAAATTCTAATGACAGAAGACAAATAACAACACCAACATGTGCATCTAACTACCAATAAAGACAGTGACAGCTAATCTAACTACCAATAAAGACAGTGACAGCTAATCTAAGTACCAATAAAGACAGTGACAGCTAATCTAAGTACCAATAAAGACAGTGACAGCTAATCTAAGTACCAATAAAGACAGTGACAGCTAATCTAAGTACCAATAAAGACAGTGACAGCTAATCTAAGTACCAATAAAGACAGTGACAGCTAATTTTGCTCTCTATTTATCTCTATTTCTCTCTCGTTCTCGCTGTTTATCTTTCTTTATCTCTATTTATTTATCTTTCTATGTCTCCAGGAAGGAGATTCACTGCTGTGCTGCGAGCGCTGTCCCTCGTCCTTCCACGCGTACTGCTGCACGCCCGCCCTGGAGGAGGCACCAGAGGGTGACTGGCTCTGTCCCAGATGCACCGCCCCCGAACAGACTCACAAGGTTACTAACTGACTCGAAATAAGCCATTCAGAACTTGATTGGTCCGTTTTAAATGATTTGAAGTCATAAGTAACACTTTTTTAAAGAAAAAAGTATCAAAAAGGATATTAAGAAAATTGAGAGAAAATGATGAATTTGCGAGAAAGATATCATCAGACAAAAGCGAGAGATTGAGAAAGAGAGATAGAGAACGAGCGTGAAAACGATAAATTGTAAGTATGAGCTTTAAGCCGGAGGAACTTTGTTAATTCCTGGCGACCTCAGCTTGACGCTGCTTTCAAGCATAAATTTGATTTTCTTCTACATATTTTTCGTAATCAATGCATTGTCATTACTTTTCGTTGTCATTACAAATCATTACTTTTCTTTCGAAATTACGCCCATCATACTATTTGTCGCTTCCAGGTGGACAAGATTCTGTCGTGGCGTTGGATAGTGATACCGTATCCCGATCCCTACCCAGAAGGAGAGCAGCCGCCAGAGGGAGAGGTCGCACTGCGGCCTCCAAAGAAACTGCCTCCGAGAAAGGTACGAGGATTGAGGGAAAGAGGCAGAGATAAAAAAGAAAGAGAGAAGGAAGAGATAGAGAGAAATCAACGTAATATAGAAAGGAGAGAGAGAATTCGAAAACATAGAAAAAGAAGAGAGAGAGAAATATAAAAAAGTAGAGAATGAAAAGAGAGAGAGGGGGAATGAAGAAAAAGAGGAGGATAGAGTGAGTTAATCGATGTTTAGATTCATTGTCAAAGATAAGAGCTTTGAAAAAGGAACCAGGATGTTTCTTACTTTACGCCAAAGAAGCGACGGCTCTTATTCCCTGATGGGGGGGGCTCTTATTCCCTGATGGGGGGGGGGTCTTATTCCCTGATGGGGGGGCTCTTATTCCCTGATGGTGGGGGGGGGGGCAAACCCTGCGTCTTGTCTTGCAGACATTCGAACACTAGACGAAAAACTGGCTTTAAACGCTACGGTTTCGAAAATTTTCTTCATAGGCTATCATTTTGAGCATCAGGGACTCCAGTTCTTGAAAAAAATTTTCGATGAAAAATTTTTGGATTAAAAATTATTTTTACAATAAAAAACGCTAAGGCTTAGTAAAAGTTTACACTAACGAGGCCGTACGGCTCAGGCTAACGAGACCGTACAAAAAAAAATGTTTAAAAAAAAGGATCGTGCCATTCTCTGCAAGACAAGACGCAGGGTATGCCGCCCCATCAGGGAATAAGAGCCGAAGCGAGTTATTCAAAAGGCTAATCACGAGGGAACAACGGACTTACGCGTATATTTTACCAACACTGGGTTAGAGAAACGTGCTGCAAGAAATGTTGCGTTGCATAAAGAGTGGTCGCGTTGAATAGTTGCTAAATATTAACAGAGGGCAAATATGTTGCTGCAGGAACGCGAGCTTTTCGTCAAGTGGAAGTACATGTCTTACTGGCATTGCGAGTGGCTGAATGAGATGATTATCGACGTCTACTTTACGCAGACGCTCAGGATGTACTGGAGGAAGATGGACCCCGAGTGCCCGCCTGAGGTCAGTTCTCTCTTCTCTCTATCTCTCTCTCTCTTTCTCTCTCTATATATATATCTATCTCCATCTCTCGCTCTCTATCTCTATCTCTCTCTCTCTCTGACAAAAAAAGTAACCCGGTTCTCATTGACAGCTTTTACGCCATATTTGTGTTTCTTCTTCAATAGTAGGTCCCGAATTTGATCATCATCCCGGGGAAGTCAACCTGAACTGAAGGGAATAAGAAGGACTAAGAGTACTTGCATTTTTTTAAATTCCCACCTTCACTGCTTCACGTATCAATAGCTACCCGGGAACCCTAGTTCTACCAGGATAAGTCGGTATTCTGAATCACGTCGGTAAAACGCGGATCCTTCCTTAAAGCGGAATTGAGCGCGAAGAAAAGCAGTTGAATGGGATCAGTGGATTTAAAATTCGATAAATTTTTATCCCAAAGTGGATTATAAGAGTTTGGTTTGAATTTAAAAAAAGCCATAACAGGTCGATGACGGTTCCAATGAAGACATGGAGACTGGAAAGATTGATGGGAAGGAGAAAGAAGATGATCCACACAACCTCGAGGAGAAGTACTACCGTTACGGTATCAAGCCAGAGTGGATGCAGGTTCACAATTGTTCAAGAGATGGAGTAATTTCCGAATAAAGTTATGTTAACATTAGTGACTTCAACCCTCTATCAATCAGTCTTAGTCTTCTCTAGCCATTCCACCAGATTCATCAAAAGGAAAACGTATAAGAGGTAAGGTTGCAGGTCCATCGCATCATTAACCACGCGCAGTTCTCTAAGACTCAGTTCGACTACTTGGTGAAGTGGAAAGAACTACCGTACCAGGAAGCTTCGTGGGAGAGAGATGATGCCGACATGCCGCTTTATGAAGATGCTATCGTGAAGTATTGGCAGCATAGGTCAGTCTCCGTCAACTGTAAATGAATCCGGTATAGCGGTTGTTGTTGTTGTTGCCGGCAAGCAGCCCACATTGAAGACTTTTGGTTTCGAACACTCTCTTTAATGAAAGAAGTTTTCATGTTGTTCTCCGGACGAGATGTGTCCGGAGAAGGGTTTTGATGTCCTTTGCATTCCTGAGACTGTCATGCTGCACCTTGTGAAGGCGGACACCATTGTAACAACCTGTTCATGCTATAGGCCTTGTCACTGGGTGGTCAACCCGGCCTAGCATCGTTTTGGGTGTGAGTGGAGACGTCTCGCCTGTCGTTGACCGGAGATAGGCAAGAGGCTATTTGACTGGCGTCGGCGCCATTGAAAAGTATAGCGGAGTATCGGTTGATGTTTTGTCCGGTAGCTTGCCCAGGCCGATCCGGCATCGCCCTCCTTTGGCGAGCTATACTACCCGGTTTTGGTCCACGGCGGGATTTTTCCCGCTACCTCCCGGCACTAATTCTTCGTAGGGAGGCGTCCCTCTATCGACCACTTGAGGTCGCGCTCGATTCCGGACTGGATGATCCGGCTCCGTCCAAGACAGGCTATTAAGGTGTTGTTGTTGCCGGATGTAGCCGGCTTCGAAGAACGTCTGTGTTCTTCGTTTCTTGTTCTTCTTTTTTTTTTTTTTTTTTCTTATATCTTCAAGAACGCTGCGACATCCAGCGGCTTGGTCCAGAGGTCGATTGGAGACAGCGCGGTCGGCTGGCATGGGCAGTTGAAGAGATGCGCAACGTCGTGAGGTCCGGAAGAGCAATCGGGACACACGTCGGGGATGGATTCGTCAATGCGGTGGAGGTAGTTGTTGATGAATCTGCTGAATCCCGAGCGGAGCTGGCTGAGCGTGCATCTAGTCTTGCGGGGTAACTCCTTTTCTTCTTCCTGGATAAGGGGCGGAGGTCTGCCTCCCAGGATGACGGCACCCTTCAACGATTGGAGCTCGTTCGTGACCATCATCGAGTGTACGGTGTTTGCGACTGATTTCCCATTGTTCGGATCCTTTGACATCTGTTTCGCGGCTTCGACAGTCTTCTTGCAGCCCAACACGAGGTTGTTCTTCATTGCGCGAGGGGGCGCCGGGCAGTCGAGGAGGCCGTGGTGGATGTGTTCTGGGTCCAACGATCTCGAGGTACTGCGCGGCGAGCATGTTCAGATGGGATTTGGTGCGCATGACCTTTGATTCGCGATGAATATGGTCAGTGTCGGCCATTTGATGATTCCCTGTCACGACGCGGAGTCCGGAGTTCTGAGAACGTTGGATTTTGGCGTGAGCGGAGTCCGAGAGGAAGGTGGACCAGGCGGGTGCGGCGTAGTTGCAGATCGCTTGCGAGATGGCTTTGAACGTGAGGCGGAGGGTTTCTTTTTGGTTGCCCCAGGTGCTTCCGGCTAAGGCTTTCAGAACGTTATTGCGCTGCGACATCCGTCTCGCGATGTCTTTGGCATGATGGCTGAATGTGAACATCGAGTCGTACGTGACGCCGAGTAGCTTGGCCTGGTTGACGGTGGGGACGGGTGATCCGCAGATTGATATGTCCAGAGTAGACTTGAATTCACGACTGAACGGGGTGAAAAGCATGAGCTGGCTCTTGGTCGGGGAAATGATGAGTGACCGTTCTTTGAGGAAGGTTTCAATTTTCGTGATGGCCCTGCGTAGATTTTCGGAGGCGACGTTGATGTCGGGATCTGACGCCCAGATCGTGATGTCATCAGCATACGAGATGACGTTCGTGTGGGCATCGTCTGTTGGAAGATCGCGGAGGTAAAGGTTGAAAAGCGTGGGCGAGAGGGCGCTGCCTTGTGGGACTCCGTTTCTGAAGAGTCTGGAACTTGATACCGAGTCGCGGAAGCTTGTGCGTCCTGTTCTTCCTCTAAGGTAAGAGGCGAGCCATTTTTTAATGTAGTTCGGCGCGGTTGTTGTCTCAATGAGGTCGATGAGCTTGACGATGTCGATACTTTCGAATGCCTTGGACATATCAATTGCCATGAGGACCGTTCGACTAGCGGGACGTTTCTGGTTAAAACCGTCTGCGATGCTCTTCGAGAGAGTTACGAGGGCCGAGGTTGTAGAGCGTCTTGCCGTGAAGCCATGTTGGTGGTCTGCCGGGGGAATGTGCCTCTGTAGGGAGCCGAGTAATAGCCGTTCAATCACTTTGGCGACGGGCGAGAGTAGAGATATCGGACGGTAGCTGGAGCCTTCGGATGCTGGTTTGCCTGCTTTCAGGAGGGGTAGTATGATCGACGATTTCCATATCATGGGGATCCTGCCTGTGCGTAGGGAGCTGTTGACCAGGGAAGTCAGGGCGCTGATTCCTTTCGGACCTAAATGATGGAGAATTATAGGAGCGATGCCATCTGGACCAAGCGCGGTGGACTTCTTCGTGGATCTGATGGCGGCTGCTACGTCTGTGGTAGTGAAGTCCTCGAAGTCATCTGCGGACAGGCGGTGTATTTTCCTCATAGTCTTCCTGTTGTCTTTTGAGGTTGTATACTGGACTGGGCAAGTGTAGACTTTGTTGAAGCGGTTCGCGATATCGGAGGCGGTCGTGATCGTCTCATTTCTGAAGGATATGGCGCAGTTCGGCGGTGGTCTTCCTTTGTTGTTGAGGATTTTGATGGTCTTCCAGAGCTTGTTGACATCTTTCTTTGGATCGAAGGACTCCATCAGTGCGCGCCAGATATCCCGTTTGTTTTTGTCGGTAGCTCTCCTTATGTTCGTGTTGAGATCGTTCAAAAGGTCGCTTGTCGGATTCGATTCTCTGAGTGTGTCGCGATGATGCATCCATTCTCGTATCTCTGTCGTTAGGGCGACTTCTCTCTTCTTGATCCGGCCGCGTGGGATTGTTTTTGCTGCAGCTGATACAAGTATTCTTCGGAAGAGAGGTTCTGCTTGAACGGCTGGTAGATTGGGAAGAGGATTTTTGGACAGGCTTTCTTCGACGTGTTGCTGGAACGCTTCCCAGTCCGCTTTCCGGTAATTTGTGAAGGTTGCGTCTCTGTGAGTGTGGTTGAAATTGCTGCCTTCTAGTTCGATGATTATCGGAAGATGATCGGAGCTGCCTTCAGTGATAGTTTTCCATGACGCTTTTTGAAGGAGATCCTGAGAGCAGATGGAAATGTCTGGCGAGGAAGGGCGACCGTTTGAGGGAACTCGTGTGGGCATGTCGCGGTTGAGAGTGGCGTGTTCCGAGTCGTCAATAGCACTGGAGATGACGTTTCCTCTGTTGTCTGTCGAGTGAGAGTACCAGCTGGAGTCGTGGGCGTTAAGGTCGCCTAGTATGATGGAATTCTCGCGGTTGCGTAGAAGGGGGGATAGATCCGGTTGGTAGCCTGTGTTGCAGGAGGTCATCGGAGGAATGTAGACATTAGTGATGTCCAGAGAGAGGCCGTTGTTGTCCGAGATGCGAACAGTCAGTGATTCCAGGTGAGGATCTGTGGTAGACGGGACGACGGAGTAGATTAAAGAATGGGTGATGCCTGTGAGTAGGCCGCCACCTGTGTCGGTTCCGCGGTCTTTTCTAGCAATGGAGTATCCGGGGAATGAAGGAGTTTTAGCGCGATCCGTCAGCTTCGTTTCTTGTATTAGGAATATGTCGATCTTCAGGCGAGTTAGGAGGTCGAGGATCTCTGTTGTCTTGCCATTTATCCCATTACAATTGTATTGTAGCAGTCTCAGGTTCTTGTTGCCTTTGCGTCTGTTTCGAGCGATTGGAGCGAGAGCTGCGTCTGCAGATGGCGAGGGTGTGTCTTGGCGGGTCTGACATGGAGGGCATCGGTAGGTTGCAGGGACGTAGTCCTTGAGCGATGGAATACCGCTGCACTTCGCTTTGATGTGTGTCCATTCGGAGCAGAGAGAGCACTGGATGCAGTTCGTGTTCGCTGTCTTTCGGCAAGTAGAGCAGAGCCAGGTGGTGGGAGGTCCTGGGTTGCGTTCGATGTCTCCGGCTTGTAGAAGTAGAGATTGAGACAGACTGGCCGGGTCAGTCTGCCTCACATTGCAAAAAACGGAAGAATTGTGTGCTCCGGAGGGAGCGTGTCTTCGTGTCTTCGGAGCTGGTCTGCTTCCGGAGAAGATTGGTGATGTCCTTTGCAGTCCTGAGACTGACGTGCTGCACCGCGAGTAGGCGGACATCGTTGTAGCACTCTACAGCCTTAATAGCCTGTCTTGGACGGAGCCGGATCATCCAGTCCGGAATCGAGCGCGACCTCAAGTGGTCGATAGAGGGACGCCTCCCTACGAAGAATTAGTGCCGGGAGGTAGCGGGAAAAATCAACAGTGGCCATTCATGACTGTAGAGTCATGAATGGCCACTGTTGCCAGCGGTATAACAGTGAAAGACGCGGATTAGCGTTTTGCTCTTGATTAGCTTTAGCTAACGTGCTAGCTTTCTGTAAAAGAGAGACGGCAATGGCTGAAACCGCTTAGTACTCATTTTGTTTGTTTGAGTGATAGTTTGAACCAGGATGTCTCTCTAAGCCGCCCTGCGAGTAAAATATATGCGCAAATCTATTTCCCAGTCAAAAAAAAGCTAATGAGGCGAATGCTCTGTTCTTGAGCGATATATATATTTTTTGCAAACACTCCCAAGTCTGCCATTTACTTTTGACTTTTCTTACTGATACGCTTGTTTTGGGAGGGGCTAGTAAGAAATAGCCTGGCTTATCATATTTAGGGGCTAGTAAGAAATAGCTTTTTTTAGGGGCTATTTGGGAGGGGCTAGTAAGAAATAGCCTGGCTTATAATATTTAGGGGCTAGTAAGAAATAGCTTTTTTTAGGGGCTATTTGGGAGGGGCTAGTAAGAAATAGCCTGGCTTATCATATTTAGGGGCTAGTAAGAAATAGCTTTTTTTTTAGGGGCTATTTGGGAGGGGCTAGTAAGAAATAGCCTGGCGTATCATATTTAGTTTACCAGGTTGAACTAAGCCATTCAACTATGTAATTAAAAAAAGAGAGAGAATTGGTGAGTGAGGGCTTATCGTCTTCTGAGCCTGCAAAAGGAAGCCTCGTTATCTCGCCCGGAGAACACCATCGGGCAAACAACAACAACAACAACAACTATGTAATTAAACATTAGTCTTTACAAAAAATTATCTTTTTCAGAGAGCGGATGCTAGGGGAACCCGTCCCCAAACATATTAAAAAGAAGGTAGACGCCAAGAGAGAAAGGGTCAGTTTTTTCGTATTCAAAAGGTCCTTGTTTCCGAGGATTGGCTGAAAATGCTTTAAAACTTCGAAAAGGTTGATTTGTCGTTTTCACCGCCATTAGAATTAAGCCCAAAAGTTAGCGAGAGCCTACTCTAGCAGTCTGAGCTTTTTCTAGGAAATAAGCCAAAGCAAGTACAATGTAACTGTATCTGACTTACTTACCTTGTATGCAGTAGCCGCAGGGGTGTGTCCGGCTCGGTGCAATGGTTGTAACTGGCTATTGGAAAATGGTTCTCAAGTTTACCTACAGCCGATGACTATTTTAGACTGAGGGGTTGAAATTTCCGTAGGGTTTTTTCTTTTCTAGCTCCTCTAGCTTTTCCAGCTTCACACTACTTCATCTAGGCTGAATTTTTTTCTCAAGTCAAGGGGTTACCAGAGGAGAATAATAGTGGGTAGAAAGAGGAGATGTTCAGGAAGGATTGCCGCCGATCGATGAGGAGAAGGAGAAACACAAAAAGGACAAGAAGAAGGACAAACCGACGTGGGATGTCAGAAATCATTCAATTAATCATCATTATTGTTTTTGGAATGTATATAAGAGCTACGGATACGTGAGGTACAAAGAAAGAGACCTAGTAAATAGATCTAGCTATGAATTCAAACGGAGGAGCGGATAATGATGACATAAAGTTGTGCGGGTAAGGGGAACTCAACCTTCAACTTTCACTTGCCAGATGATGCCAGATCTTTTGACAAAGCTAATGTACACAATACTCTTGAAAAACTTCTGACAATAAAAGCTGTCAGCGATAGCCATAACAAGCTATCCTTTGATGATAAAGCTAATTCAATTCAATTAAATATGTTTTTAGATTCGGAAGAAGTACGAAGTGCAGCCTGATTATCTGGGAGAGAACGGTGGAAGTCTTCACCCATATCAGGTCTCTATCTTTTACGATATTTGAATCCCGCCCTTCTCTAACATTTTATTTATTTAAAGCTGTTTAAAAAAAATTTTTTCGAGCAAGCCTGGTTGTGTTCGAAGAAGATGAAGCCTCGTTTTTGCAGTTGGAAGGTATAAACTGGCTGCGGCACTGCTGGGTAAATGGAACAGACGCGATTTTGGCAGACGAAATGGGTCTCGGCAAGACAATCCAGTCTTCAACCTTCCTCTACTCTCTTCTCAAGGAGAATCACACTAAGGGACCTTTTCTAGTAAGTGGTCCGGACCAAGCTGTTTCTTAAAACCCCATGAAAGAAGAGTTTAGATGTAAAAATTACATTTTTTAAATCATAAGGGAAAGATACGCTTTGGAGAGAGACTGAATGCCAAAATACAGAACAGCTTGTTTTAGAGCGCCTGAATCCGTGGATAGATTTTAACACATTTTCTGGGTTGGAGAAACACTCTGGGAAGAGAGAATTGAGCAGAACCGGTTGCATTCTATAATAACGAGTATGTCATAGAGTTTGTGCTGAGTTAAACGCATTGGATGGAGAATCCAGTAGACGATACACTTTTAATCTGTGTCTTGCCTTGTGAGATGCGTTGTTATGTTGACGAAAAAGAACGTTGTTATGTTCTTTTTCTTCAACATAACAACGCATCTCACAAGGCAAGGCACAGATTAAAAGTGTATGAGTATGCCATATTACAATTACCCATATTTGTTGATGGGAAAGAAGAAGATGCTGATGATGAACAAACAGGTGGCTGCACCTCTTTCCACTCTGATCAACTGGGAGAGAGAGCAAGAGTTCTGGTGCCCTGACTTCTACGTCGTCACCTACGTCGGTGACAAAGAAAGTCGCGCTGTCATCAGAGAGCACGAGTTTTCTTTCTTCGAAGACGCCGTTAAGGTATGCCTTCTATCCAAGGTCAAGAAAGGCTGAAGCCTTTTGGGAAACTTTTTGTTGTGTTCTACCGGGTCTCTTTTCATTTAGGGAGTAGACTTTTACTTGAAAACATCCCCTCTCTTTCTTATCCTTTTTGTCTTTCACTTTCTTCCTCTTCCCTACTCTCCCTCTCTCTGGAAAAACAAATTGATGTTGCCATTTGTGGGTCTCTGTACATTCATATTCTACTTTCTCTGTTTCCCCTCCAGATGCAACATGAATCAACCGTTTGTTTCACTTAGTGAAGTAAAAAAATAATTATGCTTTAATTCCGTTTCTTGATCAAGAAAAAAAAGTTCCCGAACCAAATAACAGTACAAAAGAAAAATTCTTTGGGAGAAATCGGTAAAGGCTTACCCGGGTTAGGTGAAGCTGGTGATCTTGAGGATATCGCTTGGGGAACAGGAGTTAGCGAGTTAAACTAACGTCCAACTTGGGTTGGTGAGCACTAGAAAAATAAGTTTATGACGACGAAAGAGTAATAATCTGTCTGCAGGGAGGAGCGAAGGCCTCAAAACTCAAAGGAGATCGACCAGTGAAGTTCCACGTTCTCCTCACCTCTTACGAGCTCATTAATATAGACAAGGCGAGTGCGGTTGATTTTGATCTCAACACTCCTCAATAAAAATAATGGACTTTTTTTTCTCGAACTTAGTTTTTTTGTTGTTTCTCGCTTTGGTCATTGAAAGTTATTGGCACCGGATATGTACCGAACTTGTTCTCATTATCATGAGTTTCTTTCCTTTTATGCAAAAAAAAAAACAATTGGAAAGACAAAAGCTAAGATAAATAATTGTGAGATGAGAGTTGAATGCAGGCGATTCTTTCATCGATCGAATGGGCTGCGCTGATTGTGGACGAGGCTCATCGACTCAAGAACAACCAGTCGCTCTTCTTCCGTACCTTGAGGCTAGTTTCCAAGGGGTATAGGGCACGGCACCAGAGACGATCGATTCAAGTTCGAATTTTACTCCATTATTATTGGAGTTCACTTAAGCATATAAGAAGGATGTTCATTTTCTTTTTTTTTGTTGTTTATTCTACAATCACTCGACATATTCTATGCTACTTTTGTTTTCTTTTGAAAATTGGACCATTTTGATGGGTTCAGATAATTAGAAAATTGGACCATTTTGATGGGTTCAGATAATTAGAAAATTGGACCATTTTGATGGGTTCAGATAATTAGAAAATTGCACCATTTTGATGGGTTCAGATAATTAGAAAATTGGACCATTTTGATGGGTTCAGATAATTAGAAAATTGCACCATTTTGATGGGTTCAGATAATTAGAAAATTGCACCATTTTGATGGGTTCAGATAATTAGAAAATTGCACCATTTTGATGGGTTCAGATAATTAGAAAATTGGACCATTTTGATGGGTTCAGATAATTAGAAAATTGCACCATTTTGATGGGTTCAGATAATTAGAAAATTGCACCATTTTGATGGGTTCAGATAATTAGAAAATTGCACCATTTTGATGGGTTCAGATAATTAGAAAATTGGACCATTTTGATGGGTTCAGATAATTAGAAAATTGGACCATTTTGATGGGTTCAGATAATTAGAAAATTGCACCATTTTGATGGGTTCAGATAATTAGAAAATTGCACCATTTTGATGGGTTCAGATAATTAGAAAATTGGACCATTTTGATGGGTTCAGATAATTAGAAAATTGGACCATTTTGATGGGTTCAGATAATTAGAAAATTGCACCATTTTGATGGGTTCAGATAATTAGAAAATTGGACCATTTTGATGGGTTCAGATAATTAGAAAATTGCACCATTTTGATGGGTTCAGATAATTAGAAAATTGGACCATTTTGATGGGTTCAGATAATTAGAAAATTGCACCATTTTGATGGGTTCAGATAATTAGAAAATTGGACCATTTTGATGGGTTCAGATAATTAGAAAATTGCACCATTTTGATGGGTTCAGATAATTAGAAAATTGCACCATTTTGATGGGTTCAGATAATTAGAAAATTGCACCATTTTGATGGGTTCAGATAATTAGAAAATTGGACCATTTTGATGGGTTCAGATAATTAGAAAATTGGACCATTTTGATGGGTTCAGATAATTAGAAAATTGCACCATTTTGATGGGTTCAGATAATTAGAAAATTGCACCATTTTGATGGGTTCAGATAATTAGAAAATTGCACCATTTTGATGGGTTCAGATAATTAGAAAATTGCACCATTTTGATGGGTTCAGATAATTAGAAAATTGGACCATTTTGATGGGTTCAGATAATTAGAAAATTGCACCATTTTGATGGGTTCAGATAATTAGAAAATTGCACCATTTTGATGGGTTCAGATAATTAGAAAATTGCACCATTTTGATGGGTTCAGATAATTAGAAAATTGGACCATTTTGATGGGTTCAGATAATTAGAAAATTGCACCATTTTGATGGGTTCAGATAATTAGAAAATTGGACCATTTTGATGGGTTCAGATAATTAGAAAATTGGACCATTTTGATGGGTTCAGATAATTAGAAAATTGCACCATTTTGATGGGTTCAGATAATTAGAAAATTGCACCATTTTGATGGGTTCAGATAATTAGAAAATTGGACCATTTTGATGGGTTCAGATAATTAGAAAATTGCACCATTTTGATGGGTTCAGATAATTAGAAAATTGCACCATTTTGATGGGTTCAGATAATTAGAAAATTGCACCATTTTGATGGGTTCAGATAATTAGAAAATTGGACCATTTTGATGGGTTCAGATAATTAGAAAATTGCACCATTTTGATGGGTTCAGATAATTAGAAAATTGCACCATTTTGATGGGTTCAGATAATTAGAAAATTGCACCATTTTGATGGGTTCAGATAATTAGAAAATTGCACCATTTTGATGGGTTCAGATAATTAGAAAATTGGACATTTTGATGGGTTCAGATAATTAGAAAATTGCACCATTTTGATGGGTTCAGATAATTAGAAAATTGCACCATTTTGATGGGTTCAGATAATTAGAAAATTGCACCATTTTGATGGGTTCAGATAATTAGAAAATTGGACCATTTTGATGGGTTCAGATAATTAGAAAATTGCACCATTTTGATGGGTTCAGATAATTAGAAAATTGCACCATTTTGATGGGTTCAGATAATTAGAAAATTGGACCATTTTGATGGGTTCAGATAATTAGAAAATTGCACCATTTTGATGGGTTCAGATAATTAGAAAATTGCACCATTTTGATGGGTTCAGATAATTAGAAAATTGCACCATTTTGATGGGTTCAGATAATTAGAAAATTGCACCATTTTGATGGGTTCAGATAATTAGAAAATTGCACCATTTTGATGGGTTCAGATAATTAGAAAATTGCACCATTTTGATGGGTTCAGATAATTAGAAAATTGCACCATTTTGATGGGTTCAGATAATTAGAAAATTGCACCATTTTGATGGGTTCAGATAATTAGAAAATTGCACCATTTTGATGGGTTCAGATAATTAGAAAATTGCACCATTTTGATGGGTTCAGATAATTAGAAAATTGCACCATTTTGATGGGTTCAGATAATTAGAAAATTGCACCATTTTGATGGGTTCAGATAATTAGAAAATTGCACCATTTTGATGGGTTCAGATAATTAGAAAATTGCACTACTATTTTAATGAGTCGTAAAGGGATTTAACTTCGTTCAGCATTTTTTTATCCATCAACTATGATTTTAAACGCACTTTTTGATAGTGTATTCATGTGTTTCAGAGAGTTCAAGATCAACTACCGTCTCCTCTTGACAGGAACTCCTCTACAGAACAATCTGGAAGAGTTGTTCCATCTTCTCAATTTCTTGTCGCCAGACAGATTCAAGTGAGTAAGCTGGCATAGTATATAGTATTATAATTATTTATTCATTATTATCTGTAAGATCATTATTTTTGTTGTTATAATTAAAAACATATTGTGGCATAGATAATGAAACATGTGCTTCCCAGTGATCTGGAGGCGTTCACGCACGAGTTCGCGGAAATCTCGAAAGAGGATCAGATCCAGAAGTTGCACTCGCTGCTTGGTCCGCATATGCTGCGGAGACTGAAGGCGGACGTTCTCACTGGAATGCCCAGCAAGAGCGAACTTATTGTGAGGGTGGAGCTGGCGCCGCTGCAGAAGTTGGTTGAAGCCTTCTTATCTTGGGAATTTGAAGAACCAAAATATTGAGTGCTTTAATATTCCTGTTTTCTTCTTCTTCTTAGCGTTGTCCCGCGCCGGCCGAGGTCGGAGTAGGGTCCGCTGTACGGCTTCTAGCTCTCCAGAAACATCTGTCCGTTGCGTCTTCCGAGTGGAGTCTTGCAAGGCGCAGGTCTTGGTTGAGCGTATCCATATATCTTGTCTTCGGTTTGCCTCACGGGCGTTTGCCTGGTACTTCCATGTCAAGGGCGTGTCTTGCGGTGTTGGTGGCGTCTCTTCGCATCACGTGTCCATACCATCTAACTCTCCCTTCTCGCATCTTGTCTTGTATTGGGGCAACGCCGAGTCTCCCTCTCACAATCGTGTTACGCACACAATCTAGGCGAGTCAGTCCTAGTGTCCAGCGTAACATTTTCATCTCATTCGTGTGGATAATGTTCTCGGTTATACGCGTTGTAGGCCAGGTCTCCGTCGAATAGAGAAGCACGGGACGGATTGCTGTTTTATACATCTTTCCGCGTATGCCAGCTGTGATATTCCTATCACAGAGGACACCTGTAGCTTCTCTCCATTTCATCCAAGCTGCATTTACTCTTTGGCGTGCCGCTGCATTTGTTGACGTGTCTGAGGAGATGACAGAACCAAGGTACTTGAATTCGGAGGTCTTCTGGAGCGGTTCACCGCTGATAAGAACAGTTTCCGTCGTTTGCACTCCGATTTCCTGGTACTCGGTCTTCTTGATGTAAGCCATGCCTACTAAGAGCGTCATTCCATTCTTGGGTGCGTTTCTCGATTTCGGCACGTGTAGGAGCAGCAAGGAAAATGTCGTCGGCGTATGCGATGGTTGACGGAGCCGGAGTCAGTAGAGGACGCGTGACGGTATCCATAACCAATATGAAGAGAAGGGGAGACAAAGCACTCCCTTGGTGCACTCCAACGTTTACTGCGAATGGCTCAAAATATTAATTTTTTATTCCTGTTTCAAGATGTGATATATAAATGCTTACCAGAAGCATCTCAAAACGAGAGACGTTGGGTGTACTGTTGGATTTCAAAGGGCTCAACTAAGTCCAGATTCGGACAATTAGGCTCGCAGGCTAGAGGCTGTATATGAAACTTTCCTTCGAAAGTCTCGAAAAATTAGAGAAAATAGAAAAATAATATGGAAATAGAAAGGGAAAGGCGATTAGGAGTAGTAGAATGAATGAGTGTTCTGTGCATGGCAAAAACCACAGGGAACTCGTTGATTTCTTACATCGCTTGAGTAAGTAAGAAGAAATACAGTAGCAGAAAGAAATACAGTAGCAGAAAGAGATACAGTAGCAGAAACAGAGGGTAACTTCTCGTTCCAGAAAGTACTACAAGAACATTCTAACTCGCAACTTCGAGGCACTCTCCGTGAAGAACGGCGGAACGCAGATGTCGCTGCTAAACATCATCATGGAGCTGAAGAAGTGCTGCAACCATCCGTACCTCTTTCCGAAGGCCGCCATGGAGGCGCCGCTCATGGAGAACGCCAGCCGCTACGAGATCAACGCGCTCATCAAGGCCTCCGGCAAGCTCGTGCTTCTCCAAAAGATGCTCCGGAAGCTAAAGGACGGAGGCCACCGCGTCCTCATCTTTTCCCAGATGACAAAGATGCTCGATGTACTGGAGGACTTTTGTGATGGAGAGCAGTACAAGTCAGTGGGAACTCAGATCAGAGTCATGTAGTCACTTCATGAAAACCAGTGTAGTCTTCAAGTAAAATGTGTTCGCTCCATTAGAAACACGGTATTCACTCTATAAAACTGTAGACACTTGACGAGAAAGTTATGATTTTGAGCTATATACATTTATTTGAACAAATGAGTTTTCTTGTCCGCTGATCCCACCAAGTCATCCTGATCATTATATCTTTTGCTGGACGAGTTGAATCTAGCGCTTGAGAAGTTCAATCTGAAGCTTGACGAGATCAAATGAATTGAGGTATGAGCGAATCGATGGAGGCATCACGGGTCAGTCTCGTCAGGACGCCATAGACAGGTTCAATGCGCCGGGGGCGCAGCAGTTCGTCTTCCTCCTCTCGACAAGGGCCGGAGGCCTGGGCATCAATCTGGCCACCGCCGACACAGTCATCATCTACGACTCTGACTGGAATCCCCACAATGACATTCAGGCACGGGCAGAGAGGGCGGATAAAATCTCAGGGGTTTTGTAGACTACAGTCTTACGATATCCAATCATTTATTATCTGAACTACCGTAACCGACCCAGGCGGCTGGAGAACATTAGGATGACTGCACTCAGAGTATGAAGTGAATCACAACCTCGGTGCAGTCGTTCTCCGACCGTTTTTTTAGCTAAGGATGAGGGTAGGGATTAAAGAAGCAGGGAATGAATAGGTATCATCGACTCTAGAGATTCCTCTATTTTGAAGTGTGTATTTTACCGATGAGCGAAATCCGTTGAGTGTTATAAATACTGCCAAAGCTCAAAAGATTTGCCTATCAACTTGTCGGTTTTCAGGCATTCTCACGTGCTCACAGAATCGGGCAGCAGAACAAGGTGATGATCTACCGATTCGTAACCCGCAACTCGGTGGAGGAGAGAATCACCTCGGTGGCCAAAAAGAAGATGCTTCTAACGCATCTGGTCGTCCGAGCAGGCATTGGCCAGAAAGGCCCCAGCATGAGCAAGACCGAACTGGACGATGTACTCCGATGGGGAACGGAGGAACTATTCAAGGTATTAGAGTACTAAGACGCTATTTATCAGAGAGGAGATTGAACGAGAGATTTTGCGCTATGGTAGCAGTGAACCAGGAAGAATATACTAAAAAACGAAAAGATAAGTATTTGATCTTCTTTGTTCCTACTTTTATCGGCCTGGATTGATTTGTAGCCGTGCGAAGTTGAAAGAAGACGAGTTGATTAAATTTTAAAACAGACACCTCGAAAGCAATAGTGAGATACGTAGAGATTGTCTTTGGAATGTTTGAAGTAAATTGTAGCATTCATTTGTTTTCAAATGCACAATCACATTTTTCAGAGGATGTCTTTATAGGAAGTGGACATAGCAAGGAAATAATGAACAACTTATATATCAAGGATATTCAAATATGAAAAAAATGAGATAAAAAATTAAGGACGACGAAAACCTGGCAGAAACTGGTGAGGGAGAGGACGGCAAGGGGAAGAAAGCAAATGAGCAGGTGAGTGTGGTTGGATTCATGGAGCTGAGGGAAGAAAGAGGGGAGGGCGAACGGGAATTGGCTCTGATTAAGCTGTTTTATATGTGCTCAGTCGAGAAAACAACATGCTTGTGTGTAGTAAATCATCAATCTTGTTATTAATTATCGATTGATTGAGCGAGCGAAGAGAAAGTCATACAAACAGCAAACTCGTTCGAATAGTTTTTTTCGTTGGTTAGCGCTTAGATTTTATCCGTTTCTTCCCTTCCCCTTTCAAAGCATGTTCATATATTCACGGGGTTCTGATAAAGGGTGATTATAAAACTCCTGGAGAACTTCTGTTGAAGAATGAAAGAAGGACCTCTGATTCATTGCTTCCCAATCCTATAAATGTTGTTGGTTACAGGAAATTGTATGGGACGACGATGCTGTGGACGCCCTTCTGGACAGGGACAGAGACGTTGAGAAGCCCAAAGAACCCACAGCGGATGGAGAGAAGCACTGGACAAACGAGTATCTCTCATCTTTCAAGGTCATCTTTTTTCGTTATTCTCCTGTCCTGAATAATCAATTATGTATTTTAGTGTGCCGAAGCGAGGTGCTAGAATGAGAGACGGGAATTATGTGTTGCAGGTGGCGACGTACACGACAAAAGAAGCAGAAGAAGAGGAAGAAGAACCCGAGGATTTGGAGGTCAGTATCGTTATTGAGTGATTTCCGTCGAATGCTGAATGGCTAAAGCTCTTAGCTACAAATCGAATGATTGCGGGCTCGGTTCTATTTCCTAAACATTCTTTGGCGGAAAGGGGTCGTTTTTGCCTTTGTCAACATTAAAGTAGAAATGAGATTTTATATATTTTTCTGAGAAATCAAATCAATCTCTTCTCTTTTCGAGAAAAAGTAACAATTTTAAGTTAGTAAAAGATGATTTGAGATATAATGAGTAATGCATTTGAGGTGATCAAGCAGGACGCGGGAGAGCAAGACCCAGACTACTGGGAGAAACTGCTCAGGCATCATTTCGAGCAGGAACAAGAAACTGCTTCCCAGAAACTGGGCAAAGGCAAGAGAGTGCGCAAGCAAGTCAACTACGCCAGTGAGAATATGGGCACACAACAGGACTGGAGTCAGGTTGGAAATGGCTTGCTCACTCATTTTCGAATTCGTACTGTGTTTTCGCTCTTTATCTTTTTTCTCTCTATCTCTTTTGCTTTAAATACATATATCTCTCTTTCTCTGTCTTCCTCTCTATCTGTTTTTTCTCTCTCTTTCTTTCTCTCTCTTACTCTCTCTCTTTTTCTCTCACACTAAATTTTATTCATACGAGTATAAGTTGCATTCAAAATACTTTTGCAAATTGAAAGAGTCATGCGAGAGTTCATTCAATGCAACAAGATCAATCCTCTGTGGCAAGAAGACTTTAGAGATCCGCCTTGAGAATGGCTAACGCGAATTTAAAGGCGTTTTCTTACAGTTTCCCGGTATCTCAAGTGCAAGAGGTATTTGATTAAGCTTGATCTTTTGAGACAACTGTTTGAGACAGTCCTAAGACAGTCCTTATAAGCCGACGTTTACATCTCATTTACGTGCAATCAAGGCTTGTCCATGTGAGCCTGTCCAAAACAATTCGAAGAAGTTTTATGAAGTTTTCAGGGGAAAATGGTGAGAAATTCATATGTGTTTTTTTGGATATTTGCCTGAAAATGGAGTAGCACAACTTACAGAAAAATAAAAAAATGTTCATTGATGATTTCCACCAAGTGTTAGAGACTATCTTCTACAAATTTGAAGCAAAATAATGACGAGGACTATTCACTGGACTCCGGGGAAGAAGGGCAGTCGGACTTTGGAGTTGGCCATTCCGATGAGGAGTTTGAAGGAGACAGGAAACGGAGGAGACATGAGAGGGGAGATGAGAAGCTGCCGCCTCTTCTGGCTAAGGTTGGCAAGGGTTTAAGGGTATGATTAAGGACTCTGAGGAAACGGTTTTATTGATTTAGGGGTTTAGGGGTACGAATAGGAACTGTTTGGAGGGCTAAGGGATATGATTAGGGCCTTTGAAGAACCTATTAAGAACGGTCAAGGGATACGATGAAGGACATTGAGGAAATGTTTAAGTACTTTAGGATTTGAAGGTCTTTTCAGAAACTCGTACAGCTATGAATAGGCTTGATACTTATACGCATTTTTAAAAACCACGTTTATGGCTACAAATTTAAGGTGTAGAAGCAATGGAGGAATTTTCTGTGAAGTGTTGAAGTTTTTGAACTGACACGCCTAAAATTCTGAGAAAACAGCGAGTTGGTGCGGTTGAGAAATAGTACGATTGGAAACAGACCATTCTATTTAATATGGGAAAGTAGAAAGAGAGGGGGTAGAGAGAGAGAGAGAAAGAGAGAGCGAGCAAGAGAGATAGAGTTAGAGAAAAAAGAGAGAGAGAGAGAGAAGAACCTGAAAAGGAAGCGAAAAGCAATGAATAGGTGAACGGTCAACTGGAAGTGCTGGGCTTCAACCCCCGCCAGCGGCGGGCATTTTACAACACGGTGATGCGATGGGGAATGCCGCCTTCAGACGCCTACCAATCGCAGTGGATTGTGATTACTGAATTTTTCATTCTTTGGAATTATTTATTCTATCTTAAAAAAACGCTTTATCTCTATTCAAACATTCGGAAGCTTTCATTCTCTCAATGTTCAGAGATTCAAACATTCGGAAGCTTTCATTCTCTCAATGTTCAGAGATTCAAACATTCGGAAGCTTTCATTCTCTCAATGTTCAGAGATTCAAACATTCGGAAGCTTTCATTCTCTCAATGTTCAGAGATTCAAACATTCGGAAGCTTTCATTCTCTCAATGTTCAGAGATATTCAAACATTCGGAAGCTTTCATTCTCTCAATGTTCAGAGATTCAAACATTCGGAAGCTTTCATTCTCTCAATGTTCAGAGATTCAAACATTCGGAAGCTTTCATTCTCTCAATGTTCAGAGATTCAAACATTCGGAAGCTTTCATTCTCTCAATGTTCAGAGATTCAAACATTCGGAAGCTTTCATTCTCTCAATGTTCAGAGATTCAAACATTCGGAAGCTTTCATTCTCTCAATGTTCAGAGATTCAAACATTCGGAAGCTTTCATTCTCTCAATGTTCAGAGTTTCTACAGGCGTCTCCAGCCAAATCATGAAAGAAGTTCAGAATTCGGAAAGAGATTACTTCAAAGTTCTCATAGAATGATTTCAAATCATGATTTTGATACGAGAAAGGTCAGAATTTAGGGAATTCAGAAGTAAGATTAAAGAGCAATGATGAACTTGATGGCAGGTGAGAGACCTGAAAGGAAAATCAGAGCGAGCATTCAAAGCCTACACTTCGCTCTTCATGCGGCATTTATGTGAACCGGGTGCTGATGCGCAGGTGAGTTTTACGATTCATGTCAAAATTGTGTAATTGGAATTGTAAAGTTTTTTGGATGGTAAAAAGAAGCTATGAAAGTTATGTTTTGAAGGAGGCATTCAACGACGGTGTACCGCGTGAAGGTCTCAACAGGCAACACGTCCTTGCCCGCATCGGCATTATGAGTCTGATACGGAAGAAGGTCAGCTACTTCTCTCTCTCTTTTTCTTTTCTATAACGCACTCTCTTTATTTTTTCACTCTTCTCTTCCACAATCTCTCTTAACTTTATCGTTTCTTTCGCTCTTTGACTCTCAATGCAACTCAAACTCCGATTTCGATTCATTTGTTGGTTGTTGTCGTCTAATTACTCGGCTTGTCTCTATATCTCTTTTAACGAAACGTCTTCGTAGGTGCAAGAGTTCGAAGCAGCAAACGGCGAGTGGAGTCAGCCTGAAATGAAGGAGAAGGCGCTCGAGGCAGTCGGAGTGAAGAGCGATAGTGCGCAGCCCAGCCGAGAGGCCAGTATTGCTGCTGATGCAGGAGGAGCAGATAAGAAGACAGAGGAGAGAGACGCAGCACCAGACATGGAGGGTGTCGAGGAGGCAGAGGGTGCTGAGAACAAGGATGTCACCCTGGAAGCACCGCAGCAGCTCAGGTTTGCTTTTGGAAAAGATAGAGAGAACAAGGAAAACGAAAGAGATGAAGAGCAAGGAGAGAGAAGGAAAACGAGAGAGAGAGAGAGAGAGAGAGAGAGACTGAGAGAGAAATATGTTTACATGTTGCACGTTGTCTAACAACACATATGCCTAGTGAAACACCTGTTGAAATATGCCTTCTTAAACACACGTGTTACAGTATGCTAAGTAGAACATGCATGTTACAGTATGCCCTCGGTCCCGCCTCCAGCCGCCACGACAGCCCGTCCGCCGTTCAAGTTCAACATCGCAGACGGTGGCTTCACCGAGCTGCACACATTGTGGCTGAATGAGGAGAAGGCCGCTGTGCCTGGTCACGAGTATGAGATTTGGCATAGGAGGTGGGAACAAATCCTTCAATTTCAATGCTTCGCCTTTCGGGTAAAGCACCGGGGCTTAAAGAATACAGGCGATCAGAGAAAGGAGAACTTGGAATGCCTAAAAGAGAGAAGCAAAAGCGTTTAAGAAAAACTACCATCATGCTAAATCTTTTCGCCTCCTTAACAAAAAGTGCATGTATCAAACTCAAGTTATGAAAGTAAGGAATACCTAGATTTCACAGAGGGGGAAAGCGATAAGATGATTTACCGTTCAGGCATGACTTCTGGCTCCTAGCGGGAATCGTGGCTTTCGGTTACGGTAGATACCAGGATATTCAAGCGGATCTTCGCTATTCCGTCATAAATGAGCCTTTCAAGACGGAGCAGGGCAAGGGCAACTTCCTCGAAATCAAGAACAAGTTTTTGCAGAGGAGATTCAAGGTTTCTTCTGAATTTTTGAACTTGAAATATTCTTGTGCTTCTCTCATTTTGCCTGGGTGCTTTCGTAGAAGATTTGCTTGGTTCAGGACAGCCGTTCAAAAGAAGACAAACACTGAAAATGGCGGCCTATGAAGGGGAAAATAGCTCACAGATGCCCATTTTCTTTTTTTATTTAAACGCAAAAGGTGTGTTGATCTCAAACACAAATCATGAATAAACAGCTTATTTAATAGAGAGGCCAGAGAAACAGAAAATTTGTATGATTATTAGCTTTTTTTTGATAGCACAAATCTTGCGCAGTTTTTACGATGAATTTGGTTTAATGAAACACCCTGTTTGAAAATAAACAGAACGGAGTTGTAAGCATAGTTGATTGCAGCTTCTGGAGCAAGCTCTCGTCATCGAAGAGCAGTTGAGAAGAGCGGCTTATCTCAATCTGACGAACAACGCTGCGGACGGAACAACTCAATTGGCGGAACGGTTTGCGGACATCGAGAGTCTGGCAGACTCACATATCGGCGCCGCCCGAGACTCCAACTCCGGTAACAGGAATGCCAACGCAGTCCTGCACAAGGTCTGTCCTGTTGTCCCCGTGAGAAAATGATAAGTTGTTCAAGGATAACTCATAAATAGCTAAGAAGCGGGTTTGGTTTTTACACAAAAACTGGTTTTTGCAGTAGTTACCGCGAACCTGGCCCGTTGCTCTGCTTAGACTTTTCTATCCTCATAATTGATTCGTTGATTGATGCAGGTGCTGAATCAACTAGAAGAACTTCTTTCCGACATGAAAAGCGACGTTTCTCGACTGCCTGCCACGCTGTCCAAGCTGCGACCCGTCACGCTGCGACTCAACATGGATGAGAGAGCGTATGTCTGTCTTACTTCTCTCTTTGTATCTCAATCCCTCTTCTCTCTATATCTTCATCTCTCTTTCTCTTTCAATGATTTTACTTTTCACACCTTGCAAATTAGAGAGGAAGAGGAAGAGAAATATAGGAAGAGAGAGAGAGAGAAAAAAAGAAGAGAGAACTGACTTATCACACAAACTAGTTTACGGTTCGAACCCAGCCATAGCTCTTTTTTTGACAGGTAGTGCGAACGCATTGCCAGTTACAAGAAAGAGAGAGTAGTTTTTTGCAGTATTCTGCAGCGACTGACGACCAAGGACCCAGAAGCGGCTGCAGGGAAGAGTCCGCTGCCTCCGCCAGGGCCCTTCGTGACACCCACCCTCAACCAACAACTCTCCGGCATTCAGCCCAAATTCGCGGCTCTGATCAGAGATGAGATCTTAGCCAAGCAGGATTCCAGCTCCGAGGTAACTTTCCTGAGACTTTCGGTTTGAAGAAGACACAGAGGGCTGCATGAAATAAAAAAAATTATCTGAACAGAGATCCTTCAGGGAAAAGAGACGATAGTTTTATCGAGAGAGACAGTTTAACTTCATTAATCGGCCTTCATATAGAGTTGAAGACCCAATCGAACAGAGAACTGTGGAACTTAAGCCCATGGGACATTACGTTAATTGTGCGGTTTAACTGAGAGAATCGTCTATTAAGTAAAACGAATCATCCTTAGAATTAACAGCAATGAGTTGTTATCTTAAGTTTTAATATGCATTTTTTCGTACAATTAGTCTGGAGAGTAGTTTGTAATGTTAATAATATCTTTATGGTGTCATGATAGAGATCGATCAAATAGGCATGGAATGATTGATGTATCAGAATAATCCATTGAATTATGTTTTTTTCGGCTCAAAAATTATGTTGGAGATCAGATTGACACATTTTGGGCGATAGGAATCGAGAACCGGAAATGGGCACCCGTTCCTGACCTCGGTACTTGATCGATTGATAAATTAAAGAACTAAGTTGAAGGTGGTAACGATCGCGGATGGTGAGAACAATAAGAAATACGACGAAGAGATGAAAAAAGAAGTAGCCGAGGCCAAGAAAGAGGACGGAGTCGTACCGGGCACAGCGAACGCCAATGGTTACTTTGCTATCTGAGTCTGAATCATTTCATCATTTCAGACTTTGTTGCTCGGTTTCCATTGAACAACCATTTTCCTGATGGCTAAAAGCCCTTGGTATCAATCAGGGGTGGGCGAAAAAAAACCAAAAATTTTTTTTCGATACCAAAAACCGAAAAAAAAATGTTTTATCTGAATGAAATTTTTTTCTAATTTTTAAAGTGTTATTTTATGATGCTTCTCAAAGATGTAATTATTCATCTCATGTTGTTGTTTTTGTCTTGCCCATAGGTCCTGTCGAGGGGAGTACTTTTGGGATAGGTTGGTGGTGGTCCTTTTGAGTCCGGAGAGATTTTCTCTGTCTACACTCGGACCGCAGTCGGCGATCCTCTTCGCGAGACCCATTAGTTAACCGGAGAAGGGCAAGAGGTTATTTTACTGGTGCCTCGACTCACCATTGAAAAGTATAGCGGAGTATCGGCTGATGTTTTGTCCGGTGGCATGCCCAGGCCGGTCCGGCATAGCCGTCCTTTGACGAGCTATACTACTCAGTTTTGGTCCGCTGCGGGATTTCTCCCGCTACCTCCCAGCACGAATTCTTCGTAGGGAGGCGTCCCTCTATCCGCCACCTGAGGTCGTGCTCGATTCTGGACTGGATGATCCGGCTCCATCCGTGACAGGCTCTTTAAAAAAAAAGTGAATGAGAGAGAGAAAGAGAGAAGTGAGTGAGTGTGACTGTGTGCTTGAGCTTTTACCGAGAGCTCGTGGACCCCCCTTTCAACGTCAAAGGAACCGCACGGGCAACAATCATCATCATCACAGGCTCTTAAGGCTGTAGAGTCACGAATGGCCACTGTTGCCAGTGTGTTTCGAGTTATTCATCTCAGATGATCTTTGTCTCTAATTAACAGTTTACAACAATCATACATCATGAAAATCACCGTTGAAAGCTAAAGACTCGTTTAGCAAAAACAACAGCAAACAATTTATCAATCTCTGATACAAGAGCGAACGAAAAAGTTTATCAAACTACTACGTTTTTCTAATAACCTCCTTCAAATGAAAGGTTCACATCGAAGAAAAACCTAGACCTATTTATGCCGTTCTAAAAATTATCTGTGCTTGAAAAAGGTTTATAATCAAAATCAGAACTCATTTCTCACTATATAAGTTTTGCAGGGCCGCTGAAAACTAAAAGTATACCAAGTACACAAGCATAGCTATATATTCAGTCAACTTTGGAGCACGGACCTTATACTCATTAAAGAGGGCCGATGATGGTGAGGTTCTGAGGCCGTATCCACAATCGCATTTTACCGTCTAACGGGTTGTCTAACAGTTAGACGCCTAAAGTTTTTGTCTAAGAACAAGTTCCGTATCCACAATGCCACAGTTAGACAACTAACGGTTAGAAAGTGTTAGACGAGGTTTACCTTGCCTAACTGGCTGTGTAACAGTTAGACAGACCCATTTTTCACCGGACAAATCCGGCATTTTGGGTCTCTTTGTCGGTCGATCATCCATTATTGTTCTGAAATCGTTGTTGTTGAGCTTTTAAAACACGGCAACAGGAAAAATAGAACGTGAAAAATATTTAAAAGCATCTAAAAACGGTTAAAAGAGAAGAAATCCACATGATTTCTTCGCTTTTAGCTGTGAAATACCGAAACTGCGTCAGCATTTAGAGTTAGGCGTCTAACCGTTAGCAGCTAACGTTAGACGTCTAACAAACACACTGTGAATACCGAAAAACAGTTAGACGTCTAACACGTTAGAATTGTCTAACGTGTTAGACAGCTAAAGTTTGGTGTTGATACGGCCTCTGATTCAAGAACAACAGCTTAGAAAATTTGGACGGAGATAGATTTTTACGATAATCCGTCAGAATCCTTCCATCTCTAAAACATCGCTCGCCGGAAGAACCAGGTATTTCAGGATACAGTTAAAATTCTGTCCGAACCTATCTCAGCAATATCTGTGAATGACACATAGGTAAATTGAATCGAAACCCGCTGCTTCGTAATTTTTAACAAAAGCTTACATTGAAAAAAGGTAAACTCCGAGAATACCGGAACTCGGTTCGATCGGGTCAATTGATTATTAGCACGCAAGCGCTTAGACTCTGTTTGTAAAAAGCACTGAAACATGTGTCAGGCAGGCAACACCAAAACCACCGAAAAACTCTATTTTTGGCCCTTTTTCGGTTTTTTTGTTTTGCTCTCGAAAATTTTTTCCGAAACCTCGAAAAAAACTTTTGTTGGAACTTTTTGTCGAAATTTTGAAAAAAAAGTTCGACATTTTGGTTTTTCGAATTTTCGAAAAAGTTTTTTTCGACTATTTTGTTTTTCGAGTTTTCTAAAAAAGTTTTTTTTTTACTAAATCGTTTTTCAAATTTTCGAAAAAACCAACAAAAAAACGAAAAATAAACGGCCTGGTATCAATCATGAAGTAACATTGATGAACTAATTATCCTTGATACAGCATGAAAGCGATGCTTGGGATATCGCATCTCTTCTATTTGGAGAATAACTCTCTTTCTGTATTCGGGATTAGGGTTTCAACCGATGCAGGCGTTCGGGTCTAGCGCGAGTTATCGCTAGTTGTGAATTTATTAAAACATTTAGTAACATTAATTGCAGAAGAAAAGAGTGGGGTAAGTTCGGACGATAAGGAAGAGAAGAAAGCGGAGGGAGAAGAGGAAATAACGGCGAAGCCAGAAGAAGAGGCTCCAGACGCTCAAGATGAACCAATGGATTTCACTCTCGGACCGAGTATGGCATCTTCATGATTGCTAAGCCATCAGGGCTGATGAGGACTCCGCAAGGGTTTCTTTATTTGTAAAATTGCTGCAAAGGGGTTGCTCTAATTATGAAACAGCAGCTCAGGGTAGCTACGACTGTGAGAATCTGGCAAATGGTTGCATAGAAGGATAGGCTACTTCAAAGATATTGCTGCGTGTGTGAAACTGTCGTAAAAGGTTTACTGTGAATGTGAAACTGCGGCAAAGGGTCTGCTGCAAATGTGAGACTGCGGCGAAGAGGCTGTTGAGATTATGAGACTGTTGCTAAGCGGTCGCTGCGAATGATAGAATAATTGCATGAATCGGCTGCAAAAGTGAGACTGTGGTGAAATTGTTAGGGCAAAGTTGCTGCTGCGAATATGACATCCGAACAAGTAAGAAAAGTGCATACTCTGTAAGTTCTCATCGCTGATATTCTTCCCTATCAACATAATACTTGTAAGCATTCAATCGGAGCTTTGCTTTTCTTTTCTTGTGACCGTTCGGAGAACGCCCATTTTACGGTATTTTTTCAGGCAATCTCTTCTCGATTCTCATTAACCTATGATTTGAATTTTTGCGCTATAAGCAGTGTTTCAAAAAGTTTTGAAACTAATCGTATTATCTAATCAGTTTCTTATTTATCGCTTAATATATGGTTGTTTATCGCTTAATATATGGTTGTTTATCGCTTAATATATGGTTGTTCAAGTTTTCATTGCAAAGTTTTGTCTTGTATTGGTATATTATGATGAATTTTTTGTGAGTTTTATTTTTTTTTATTAAGGAAATAAACATGATGTTCCATTCTCGGTGAAGAATGTTTGCCTTTCATCACACACGAATGGTTTGAAAAACCGGTCTGATTCTTCCCCGAAAATAGGAATGAAAGAAGATGGCACCGCTCGCTTTTGCCAGAAATAGAATGTTCCAGAAATAGAATTGGATAGAACCAAGGAGTGAAGAACTTTCGGATGACATCTCTCACGTCGCTGCCCCTTACTGGACTCGTTCTTGTCACGGGTTTAGTTTTAGAGACCTTCAAACACTATATTATACGAAAATCACTCTAAAATTTATTTTAATATTGAATTTTGGGGAAAATTGTAGTTTAGGTCCCCACTTCACTTCTGCCCCATCCGTGGTAGAAGAGGCTGCAAAAGTCCAGTCCCCACTAAAACGGCCTAAAATGGGGGGTCGAAAAGTAAAGGACCAAAATAGGGTGGGGCTAAAGTAAATTTAATTTTGACCCCTCACCACACAAAACGGGGGGTTGAAGTAAATATCCGGACCTTTTTACTTTCATACCCCCGCCGACCAACACTTCTCCAGTAAAATTTTTGGTTGAATTTCAACCCCCCCCCCTCAAGGGGGTTTTAAAAAATCTTCCGGGAACTCTTCATTAACTCTTCATAATATGGAAAACCTCGCACATCTTCCGGGAACTCTTTAGAATATGGACAACCTCGCCCATCTTCCGGGAACTCTTTATAATATGGACAACCTCACCCATCTTCAGGGAACTCCTTTTTAATTCTTCATAATCTCTGAAACAAACTGTTTAAACTGAATTTTTTTGTTTTACCCGGCCAGGCTTTCAAATTTGTTCGCGGCACTGCCGAGGGAAGAAGAGAGAAATAGAGACAGAACATTACCAATTTTTTTTACAATGATCAAAGCGCTCGTGTCCATTTTGAAAGAGAAGAAAGAAAGAGAGAAAAAAACAGAAAAGGAAGGGGAAGAGGCGATGGCTGGCTTATTCATGACTAGAAAACTCGCTGCGACCAGTTAATAGGAAGGCGCTTTCCCTTGAACTGTCCCCGGAACACGAATGCGTTTAGTCACTGATCCGTTTATAGAGCATTTGAGATATAGAACATTGCATTACAGATAAATAACATTACATCGTATAATTAGCATCTTACATCGAATACTTAAAATACCACATCGAATACAAACACAGAATACAACGTCACACGGACTCCTGGGAGTCCATCCCAATCTCTCCTCTCCTTTCTGGCTCCGCCTCTTTCTGCCTTTTATCTTCTGGGTAATGTTCGGGTCTTTGGGTATCTTTGATGATGGGCGGCTCTTTCGGTGGGCGGTATCGTGGGCTCCCTCACACTTCTCAGCCTTTCTCCATCCCTTTTCTAATTCACTCGGCTTTTACAATCATTCCTTTGACCGGTTCCATTTGTCTCCTGAACTTAACCGACAAGACAACGATGAAAAATAGAATCAAGCGAATATACAAATTCAGAAACAAGATTTGAACTCTTCGCGTTTGTGTGATGCTTACGCATTGTGTACATGGTTTTGGTATTGTTTCAGTAATAAATCAAAATTTAACGACCTACAAAAGTGAGAAGTTTCAGAACGGAGAAAAAATTTACTTCCTGTCTCAAGTATATGATGTCGGGGAATGGCCAAGGCATTATATTGCATGCCTCCAGCACGCCCCTAAGGGGGATTCTTGGCATGCGACCTAGCCAAAAGGCCGATCCTCTCTCTCTCATACACCACCATTTCTAAGTATCACACAATACTCGGACATCATATGAAAGAGTGAACTTACAATTACCAGGGTCAAGTGTAACCCTGAAGAAGCAGCCTCCAATAAACACCCAGGATTTACGATGAAAAAATGTTTTAGAGTATCATTAGTATACAGGAGAAGAAAAGTTGGCAAGAGAGTGATGGTTGAATTTTGAGAGGAGGGAGATATTCTGGGCGAGAGAGTGGTGCTTTCTCTGGCTAGGAGCTCTCGCAGACTGGCTATCTTTGGAAGGGAGAGGAAAGCCGAACAGCTTCTCAGAGGAAAAAGATCAGTAATTTCACTAATATCAACAAACAGAACCTTCCATATGGCACAAAAATATTAAAATTTGAATCGAATTTCTGCACTTTTCTCAAGAAAGATAATTAATATCTTCGGCTCTTTTTTTCTTTTGTCCATTGACAAAATTTTTAGATATTTTTAAACTATACAATTCTGGTTAGGGACTGAATTTTTATGTTGACCTCGACTACATCGAGAAATGTCTTTCAGCACAAGACTTCCATGATTTATCGATAATAAAATGTATCTTCAGTATAGAATGGATGGTGGGAGCTCCTTCGACCTCCACGTCTGCACCCTCCAAGGAGGCTGACGCTCTATTGATACTGAACACAATTGAGATCCTTCAATACATTTCTATTCAAGAGTTATGCGAATACATCCAAATGCAGAAACGTTAGTTTTTATTCAATTACCGAGGTCCATGAAGCTTTTTTGAATTCCTACTTTACATAAACTTGCGTATCATTTATCAGCGTTAAGTACATATATGTTCTCTCGCAAGAGTATTTTTACTGTTATACGTTCAATGTTTTGATGAATGATTAGATGAGTAGATGAAAATGTGACTTTCAGAACGGATAGGTGTCGTCTTCTTGTTGATACGGGCAGATGCAGACGCAAACTACCACAAGCAGCTTTCGTTTTTGGCAGAATGCCAAATTACGCTGAAGGACACTAAAGAAGAAGTTAGCTTGATGGATCGGATCTAGGCACAGAAATAAACTATGCTCGCCAAAACTCGAGTGAAAGTGAACGGTGAAAGGGGAATTAAAAAGGCGTATTCGCTTCACACATGCTCTTTCCATTGATCTACCAATGCGAACGATCTTCTACGCTCTTGAAGTAACGGATTGATTGTTTTGTAGGCATTGGCTAGCTGGAAGTTGTTCAGAAAGAATGGCATTCCCTCCACTGGTGAGCAAATCATTTCCATCACTGCCAATGGAGTACTCACAGGTGAATTTTTGATGTATTCGAATATTTGTCAAGGTGCATTAAAAAAATTCTAAAGTTTGCCAGCACCCTTCTACTTTTCACAGCGAGGGTCGAATAGGAGACCGAAGTGAGTTTGAAGTTATTTCAACTAAAAAAAGCGCCAAAACGCTTGAACAATTTCTAACAGAGACTAAACATAATCATATAAATTCGTGCACACATCTGTTTATTAATTCGATATTCATCTGAATGTAAATGACAAACGTGAAATCGATAAAATTTAAAACATTTAAATTAGAATTGTTATATGTTATATGTCCGGACGTGGCATAGTGGTAGTGTGATAGACCATTGTGCGAAGAGTCCCGAGTTCGACTCCCACCCCGGACAGATCCACCCAAACCAAGGGGGTTAAGAAATGTTGGTAGTGCTCATGCACGAATCTGACTCTCCCCACTGCTGCTATTCACACTAGCAGTGAGCTACCAGGCAGCCACTGGTTCTACCAGGATAGGTCTGTCCTGCATCTCAGGGGAGCGCGTACCCTGCCGCGAGGCGGGAACAAGCGCGAGGAAGATTATTTTTTTTATTATATGTGATGAACAGAAAACTAAAAGAATACTGAAGCAGTTCGTTTAAGGGACGTTTAGTCCTAGCAAAGTTAACAATTTGTTAAATAGCATCTCAAAAATATAATGTAATATGAGCAGGGAGTCTCCCGGGCAAGCTGGAGATCGAAAGGGAGAAGGGCGCAGTCAACGCAGCCACCGGGAAAGAGACGGCTGCAGCGGCAGCCATAAATACGCTCCCATTCACAGCCTCTCAATCAGAAGAAGGTACGTCTGTCTGAGTGGTCGCTTGAAAAGGCGAAAGAAGCCAACAAGAGATCCATTAAACTTTTTTGTCTCGTGTAGCATGCGTTGGAGAATATATGAGAAGAATCGAAGGCTTCGCTTTATCAAGTCACCTGTATTTATCAAAGCATTATTAGGCAACACACATAAGACACTTGTATTGTCTCCGAATTCACCACCCGAGGCATTCAACCAATTACACAACATCAGATCCAAGCTGTCTCCGAATTCACCACCCAAGGCATTTAACCAAGCACACAACATCAGATCCAAGCTGTCTCCGAATTCACCATCCAAGGCATTTAACCAAGCACACAACATCAGATCCAAGTTGTTTCCGAATTCACCACCCAAGGCATTCAACCAAGCACACAACATCAGATCCAAGCTGTCTCCGAATTCACCACCCAAGGCATTCAACCAAGCACACAACATCAGATCCAAGCTGTCTCCGAATTCACCACCCAAGGCATTCAACCAAGCACACAACATCAGATCCAAGCTGTCTCCGAATTCACCACCCAAGGCATTCAACCAAGCACACAACATCAGATCCAAGCTGTTTTCGAATTCACCACCCAAGGCATTCAACCAAGCACACAACATCAGATCCAAGCTGTCTCCGAATTCACCACCCAAGGCATTCAACCAAGCACACAACATCAGATCCAAGCTGTCTCCGAATTCACCATCCAAGGCATTTAACCAAGCACACAACATCAGATCCAAGCTGTTTCCGAATTCACCACCCAAGGCATTTAACCAAGCACACAACATCAGATCCAAGCTGTCTCCGAATTCACCACCCAAGGCATTCAACCAAGCACACAACATCAGATCCAAGCTGTCTCCGAATTCACCACCCAAGGCATTTAACCAAGCACACAACATCAGATCCAAGCTGTCTCCGAATTCACCACCCAAGGCATTCAACCAAGCACACAACATCAGATTCAAGCTGTCTCCGAATTCACCACCCAAGGCATTCAACCAAGCACACAACATCAGATCCAAGCTGTTTTCGAATTCACCACCCAAGGCATTCAACCAAGCACACAACATCAGATCCAAGCTGTCTCCGAATTCACCACCCAAGGCATTCAACCAAGCACACAACATCAGATCCAAGCTGTCTCCGAATTCACCACCCAAGGCATTCAACCAAGCACACAACATCAGATCCAAGCTGTCTCCGAATTCACCACCCAAGGCATTCAACCAAGCACACAACATCAGATCCAAGCTGTCTCCGAATTCACCACCCAAGGCATTCAACCAAGCACACAACATCAGATCCAAGTTGTTTTCGAATTAACCACCCAAGGCATTCAACCAAGCACACAACATCAGATCCAAGCTGTCTCCGAATTCACCACCCAAGGCATTCAACCAAGCACACAACATCAGATCCAAGCTGTCTCCGAATTCACCATCCAAGGCATTTAACCAAGCACACAACATCAGATCCAAGCTGTTTCCGAATTCACCACCCAAGGCATTTAACCAAGCACACAACATCAGATCCAAGCTGTCTCCGAATTCACCACCCAATGCATTCAACCAAGCACACAACATCAGATCCAAGCTGTCTCCGAATTCACCACCCAAGGCATTCAACCAAGCACACAACATCAGATCCAAGCTGTCTCCGAATTCACCACCCAAGGCATTCAACCAAGCACACAACATCAGATCCAAGCTGTTTTCGAATTCACCACCCAAGGCATTCAACCAAGCACACAACATCAGATCCAAGCTGTCTCCGAATTCACCACCCAAGGCATTCAGCCAAGCACACAACATCAGATCCAAGCTGTCTCCGAATTCACCACCCAAGGCATTCAACCAAGCACACAACATCAGATCCAAGCTGTTTTCGAATTCACCACCCAAGGCATTCAACCAAGCACACAACATCAGATCCAAGCTGTCTCCGAATTCACCACCCAAGGCATTCAACCAAGCACACAACATCAGATCCAAGCTGTCTCCGAATTCACCATCCAAGGCATTTAACCAAGCACACAACATCAGATCCAAGCTGTTTCCGAATTCACCACCCAAGGCATTTAACCAAGCACACAACATCAGATCCAAGCTGTCTCCGAATTCACCACCCAAGGCATTCAACCAAGCACACAACATCAGATCCAAGCTGTCTCCGAATTCACCACCCAAGGCATTCAACCAAGCACACAACATCAGATCCAAGCTGTCTCCGAATTCACCACCCAAGGCATTCAACCAAGCACACAACATCAGATCCAAGCTGTTTTCGAATTCACCACCCAAGGCATTCAACCAAGCACACAACATCAGATCCAAGCTGTCTCCGAATTCACCACCCAAGGCATTCAACCAAGCACACAACATCAGATCCAAGCTGTCTCCGAATTCACCATCCAAGGCATTTAACCAAGCACACAACATCAGATCCAAGCTGTTTCCGAATTCACCACCCAAGGCATTTAACCAAGCACACAACATCAGATCCAAGCTGTCTCCGAATTCACCACCCAAGGCATTCAACCAAGCACACAACATCAGATCCAAGCTGTCTCCGAATTCACCACCCAAGGCATTTAACCAAGCACACAACATCAGATCCAAGCTGTCTCCGAGTTCACCACCCAAGGCATTCAACCAAGCACACAACATCAGATTCAAGCTGTCTCCGAATTCACCACCCAAGGCATTCAACCAAGCACACAACATCAGATCCAAGCTGTTTTCGAATTCACCACCCAAGGCATTCAACCAAGCACACAGCATCAGATCCAAGCTGTCTCCGAATTCACCACCCAAGGCATTCAATCAAGCACACAACATCAGATCCAAGCTGTCTCCGAATTCACCACCCAAGGCATTTAACCAAGCACACAACATCAGATCCAAGCTGTCTCCGAATTCACCACCCAAGGCATTCAACCAAGCACACAACATCAGATTCAAGCTGTCTCCGAATTCACCACCCAAGGCATTTAACCAAGCACACAACATCAGATCCAAGCTGTTTCCGAATTCACCACCCAAGGCATTCAACCAAGCACACAACATCAGATCCAAGCTGTCTCCGAATTCACCACCCAAGGCATTCAACCAAGCACACAACATCAGATCCAAGCTGTTTCCGAATTCACCACCCAAGGCATTCAACCAAGCACACAACATCAGATCCAAGCTGTCTCCGAATTCACCACCCAAGGCATTCAACCAAGCACACAACATCAGATCCAAGCTGTCTCCGAATTCACCACCCAAGGCATTCAACCAAGCACACAACATCAGATTCAAGCTGTCTCCGAATTCACCATCCAAGGCATTTAACCAAGCACACAACATCAGATCCAAGCTGTTTCCGAATTCACCACCCAAGGCATTCAACCAAGCACACAACATCAGATCCAAGCTGTCTCCGAATTCACCACCCAAGGCATTCAACCAAGCACACAACATCAGATCCAAGCTGTCTCCGAATTCACCACCCAAGGCATTTAACCAAGCACACAACATCAGATCCAAGCTGTTTCCGAATTCAACACCCAAGGCATTCAACCAAGCACACAACATCAGATCCAAGCTGTCTCCGAATTCACCTCCCAAGGCATTCAACCAAGCACACAACATCAGATCCAAGCTGTCTCCGAATTCACCACCCAAGGCATTCAACCAAGCACACAACATCAGATTCAAGCTGTCTCCGAATTCACCATCCAAGGCATTTAACCAAGCACACAACATCAGATCCAAGCTGTTTCCGAATTCACCACCCAAGGCATTCAACCAAGCACACAACATCAGATCCAAGCTGTCTCCGAATTCACCACCCAAGGCATTCAACCAAGCACACAACATCAGATCCAAGCTGTCTCCGAATTCACCACCCAAGGCATTTAACCAAGCACACAACATCAGATCCAAGCTGTCTCCGAATTCACCACCCAAGGCATTCAACCAAGCACACAACATCAGATTCAAGCTGTCTCCGAATTCACCACCCAAGGCATTCAACCAAGCACACAACATCAGATTCAAGCTGTCTCCGAATTCACCACCCAAGGCATTCAACCAAGCACACAACATCAGATCCAAGCTGTCTCCGAATTCACCACCCAAGGCATTTAACCAAGCACACAACATTAGATCCAAGCTGTCTCCGAATTCACCACCCAAGGCATTCAACCAAGCACACAACATCAGATCCAAGCTGTCTCCGAATTCACCACCCAAGGCATTCAACCAAGCACACAACATCAGATCCAAGCTGTCTCCGAATTCACCACCCAAGGCATTTAACCAAGCACACAACATCAGATCCAAGCTGTGTCCGAATTCACCACCCAAGGCATTTAACCAAGCACACAACATCAGATCCAAGCTGTCTCCGAATTCACCACCCAAGGCATTTAACCAAGCACACAACATCAGATCCAAGCTGTCTCCGAATTCACCACCCAAGGTATTTAACCAAGCACACAACATCAGATTCAAGCTGTCTCCGAATTCACCACCCAAGGCATTTAACCAAGCACACAACATCAGATCCAAGCTGTCTCCGAATTCACCACCCAAGGCATTCAACCAAGCACACAACATCAGATCCAAGCTGTCTCCGAATTCATCACCCAAGGCATTCAACCAAACACACAACATCAGATCCAAGCTGTCTCCGAATTCACCACCCAAGGCATTCAACCAAGCACACAACATCAGATCCAAACTGTCTCCGAATTCACCACCCAAGGCATTCAACCAAGCACACAACATCAGATCCAAGCTGAAGCGTGAAAATGCAAAATTAAATGCCTATTCTAGTAATTATTCAAAACCATTCTATCGACTTTTCTTAAATTTAAAGTTGGTATGGGACACTCTACCAACTCAGAAAACAGCAAGTCGATCGTAATAAGAGGGTGTTCAAATAAGAGGGGGTTTATTTTCTTTTCAGAACTGGAACTTGCCTTTTACTTAATCTAGATCTTCATGGGAACTGGAAAAAGGTATTAAAACGTTTCAGCGTATATCTAGGATGTCGCATAATTCAAATGTCCTTCAGGGTTGGTTGCTATGCATGGAAGAGGCAAAGTTCGTGTGGGCGGAAGAGTCATCTACACTCCTGATGACATGGATGACTTGGATGACTCAGACCCGGATGATGACCTCAATCTATGATGACTATATTGTGTTCTGTGTGTTTCATGTGTTAATTTCTCAAATAAAAATGAATAATTACGAGAAAATAAAAAATTAAATATAAAAAAAATTTGTTAAGCGCGCAACTCCCGTCAGTCATTGGAGAATGGAAGAATTAAGTTTGGACGAATTTTTATTACTTCAAACGGTCCCGCCTTAAATTGTCTAAAATGGCGGCTGATTTGAAAATATTTCTAAATCGCGACGTCACAAGACAAAGAGCCATTAGATCTTTTAAAGTTTGTTGTCTGATTCATAAGAACATTTGAAGTTTGTAGTCTGATGCACGCGTGCGTACGTGCGTGCATGCATGCGCATCTTATGCAAAATATTGGGGCCGGCCTGTCTATCGAAAGTAGTCGTGTGATGGGTGGTGTGATGGCACCCCCGTCAGCAATTGGAGAAAAGAAGAATTAAATGTGGACGAATTTTTGGCGAAACTGTTTTATATTCACTCCTTCTGTCGTAAACTCCATCCGTCGTCTTATATAACCTCTGTTTGAATACACTCGCCTTAGAGGTATTCAACCTTTTCCCGCAGTGAACAAACCATGAGCGTATACATATGTATAATAAGCACTCCTTCATGAGCCCAATTTCAGTTATTTTTAACTCCCCCCTATTTTACTTTAACTCCCACCATTTAATTTTAACTCCCCTTTTTTTAATTTTAACTCCCCCTTTTTTAATTTTAACTCCCCAATTTTACTTTAACTTTCCTCTTAATTTTAACTCCCCCCATTTAATTTTAACTCCCCCCTATTTTACTTTAACTCCGCCCATTTAATTTTAAATCCCCCCCATTTTACTTTAACTCCCACCCATTTTACTTTAACTTTCCTCTTTTACTTATAACTCCCCCCATTTAATTTTAACTCCCCCCTCTTAACTTTAACTCCCCCCATTTAATTTTAACTCCCACCCATTTTACTTTAACTTTCCTCTTTTAATTTTGAATCGAGGCCGTAGGGCTTAATACGAGACCGTATACAAAGACCAGCCTTATAATTAGAGCTTCGAATAATTTAAAATACGCGCTTAATATTGCATTATTTGGCTGTTTGAAAAAGTTTCACGATAGAACCAAGAGAGAGAGAGAAAATACAATACAAACAAACAAAAACAAAAAAACCAACAATAACAAAAACATAACAAAAAAAACAGAAATCATTTTACATTCACTTAAAAGCTTCGACATAGCTTCCCCGCCAAGAAGCCATTCCCGAACTTTCTTTTCCCACGCGTTTGGAATCAAAAACTTCTCAAACTTCCTCTCTCTCTCATGCGCTTTATCTCTCAAAAACTTCTCAACTTTTCTCTCTCTCTCATGCGCGTTGTCTCTCAAATACTTCTCAAACTCTCTCTCTCTCTCACACGCCTTCGGGATCAAAAACTTCTCAAAATTCCTCTCTCTCTCACACGCGTACGGGCTCAAAAACAACGCACAACAGTAGAGAGAGAAAGAGCAGATAGTCAGTAGAGGCAGCAGACAGCAGTACAGAGAGAGAAATAGCAGAAGTGGGCCTGTGTTCTACAACATGTTTTCTTACAGTGCAATTGCTTTCAGGTGGGTCCCTAAAGTTAAATTAACCCACTTTTCGCATATTGCGCAATGAGTCCCATGTTCCACTTTGATTTCACCATGTTATATATACTTTATCGCAATGGGTTAAGTTTGGGTGTAAGGGGATATTGGATCCAGGTTGAAGGTGTTGACCCGAGCGTGTCACTTTGATAACTAAAGTGAGAAAAATAAAACGAAGCACAGTTCGTATGTAACTAAATACAGGACCTGCCTCAATGCATAAATCGCTGCGAAAAACTCATTAATTCAAGAAACAGCAACGAAACCCAGAATATCTGGGTGTTTTTGCGGAAGTGAAGTTTCATATGTGGCCACTTTCTTTAGTTAAGTATAGGTACGCTAGTCTAACCATTCAATCATGGGGTATACATCAAATTGTTCGCCGAGAAGACCGTATAACAATGAGAGAATAGGGTGGACCTCGAGAAAGAGTGCGACAAGACGAGAATCCGGCAGGGAAGAGGGATAAGACGAGCGGGAAGGGAGAGGAAAAGAGAGAAAAAGACCGTTGAGAGGCGAGAGAAAGAGAGACAAAGAGAAAGAACGCGAGGCCGAGAGTGAGAGAGCTCGAGGAATAAGGAGAGAAAAGGGAATGTAAAAGCGAGAGCGCAGAGAAAAGATGAGCAGACAGGCTGAACACAAGCGCAATTCTTTCTCTCTCGGACTCGTTTCCGTGCCCTCTTTATCTATATCTTCTCTTTTTGTCTATCACACTCTTTCTCTCTCTCCTCATTCTTCCTTCTTTCACTTTCTTCATATACTCTTTGTAGCTACCGCGGTCGTGCTATTCCAGCCCCAATCGTATTTTAATTATTCTTTTTGCGTTCTATGACAAACCCATTGGAATTGTCTCGTTCAAATAAATGTATTATACTCATGACTATTTTGAAGCCCTTTTCCATTTTTTCTGTCTAATTTTCTGATTGTCTTGTGTATGATATAATGATCTCGACGATGGTTTAAATGATGTTTTTTGTAATAAGGGATAAATTATTATTTGAGTGGGTAGGGCAAAAATTATTATTTGAGTAGGTACTTTTTGGCACTTGTCTAGTTCGACGTAGGCTCCTCTCCCCTGCATTTTGTTGCACGATTTTGCTCCTTTTCTCTCTCATTTTCTACTCTTTCTAATCTCTCTCCCTGTTATTTTTATATTAAAATACGCTTAGGCTTAGTAATAGTTTACGCTAACGAGGCCGTACGGCTTAGGCTAACGAGACCGTATCAAAAAATTAGTCATAAATCCGTGACTCCGCCACCAGATGGGAGAGAGGAGCGGAGCCTACGTCGATCTGGACAAGTATCTTTTTTTAGAGTGAGGATGACTATGTACGTCGAAGCTGCCGAGAATGGCGAAGCATTGTCGTTAAAACGAATATTGGCCAGATTAACCGTTATTATTATTATAATAAGAGTTTTAAAAAGAAGTGAGAGAAGGGCTAGTTTGTATATAAAGCCGATTAAAAAGCTTGTTTATTCATGCGACCCTCGACGGCTCATTTTCCACGAATAAAAGTTCATTTTTTTGCACTTATCCTTTAATTTTTCGTGTTTACAACTTACGTAAATTACAAGTATTTTTCTAGATTTTCTCGACATCTCAAGGAAAGTTTCATTGTGACCGTCCTCTATATATTTGATTTCATGAAGTGTTAATATTGTGATATCAGAAGCTGAGTTTGTGATTGTTTATTCAGCAGAAAGATGAATAGTCACGTTGGTATGAAGTGAAGCAGAGGAAGGTATTGATAATGGCCCCTTTGGAAGGTGTGGCCTTGGTATCCCCTCTCCCTCCGATTGACCTCAATGAAGCCATGAAAGATTCACCAAGGTCACATTTGTTTCATCTAAAACTATTTGATGACCAAAGGTTGATGATCAAAATGCGGAAGACGACCATACTGAGATCGGTGCATTTGGAATTTGCTTGCCAGAAAAAAGTTTTTGTTTGGGCAAGCAAAATAGAACTACGGCTCTGCTTTTCAAAAAGCAAAAGTAATGCCATATTTCTGTGTCTTTTTGTTTGAAGTCTTGACATAGGATCAGGCAAACTTTACCCTAGACTTCACGGCCAAGGAGCCAGTTTGCTCAAAACATTGGCTTAAATACGGTTTGAAAAAGTAATTTTTAGAATTAAAAAAATTTTGCGGCTGACTACGGTATATAACAAATTACGAATCGAAAACGAGCTTTTTGGAGAGTAGATCTTCAAAATATACCAAGTTCTAGAATTATCATATGGGTTTTTGCCTGAGTTTTTGACTTGTCGAAAAAGAAGAATAAAATCGCTAATTTGAAAGATGAGAGGGCTAGAATAATGATAAGGGAGCGAGTATAAACACTTCATGTTTCCAAATCCTGACACCCTCTCATAATTCCATAAGCGGTTTTTTCTGAAAAAACTTCTTAGCAGAAAACCTATGATGAATCCACAGTCGAAAAAAAATCTTGAATCAAGTTGGAAAAGTTTCAGATTTCGTCTCTCACTCTTGCAGCATTCATCTAATCTGCAGAAATTGGAACAACGTCTGAATGAGGTGCTGAGAGTCTTACTCTTCACTCTTTATCACCTTGAGCGTACGCGTATCCCCGATATGAGTCACACATTACCAGTTAAATTTCTCCCGGTCCCCACGAAAATTTTTTTCAACCTTGGAGGAATTATAACGGTAGTTGATCTTTTTTAAACCTTGTGTTCGTGAATAAACAAAACTTAGAAATTTAAACTCAAGCCCCGGCTCCGATAAACAGGGTACAGGGTAAATTAATTCAGAAAACATACCAATTCTTTTGACTTATTCTTCCCCCTCCCCATTCTTCCCCCTCCCCATTCTTCCCCCTCCCCACTCGCTTCCTCGGTCGCCCGGTCACCCGCCCGGATAATACTTTTTCAGCACATCTTGATAAGCTATCACATGAGTTAGACACCTGGCATAACTAAAAAGCTGGTAGGAATAATAGCTGTTCTTTGGGTCACTGCCACAGTTAGAAAAATCATTAGCAAGTGCTGAAAAATCATTGAAACGACCGCTCTTCGAGCGGAAGAGTCTAGATTAGTGAGAAGCAAGCTCAAGGCAAAGTGCAGAAAATAGAGAGCTTCACATTATTCTAGACTTCATCGCTCAGTGAACGGTCGTTTTTTTCAAACTAGTCAACAGTGCATGTTAGTGACACGCCGCTATTGTGTAAGCAAGGATAAAAAGTGTCTGTCCAATGGAGCGTTAGAATTCAACTTTTCACTATGCAAAGTAATCTCTGCAAAGTGAGGGATGCGGCCGGGATGCGACCTAGAGCGTTTAACGGGATCACTTTGCAGAGATTACTTTGCAAAGTGAAAAGTTGAATTCTAACGCTCCATAAGTTGATGGTTTGATACAACATTGCTTGATTGAGTAATCTTGGCAACAGTAATCGGCCGTTATTGGATGAATGTATATTTTTGTTTGGCAAAAAACAATATTAAATGCAAAATGATGCGTACAGTGAAAAAATCCTTCTAAAATTACAAAATTTAATGTAAATTCTTTTGAATAACAAGAAGTAGATCTGGTCAGGCGAGAGAAACAGGGAGGAAGATTCTTTTTGAAAAAAGTAATGATTAATTAGAGTTTCCTTGAAGACTAATCCACTCCTTTTTTTTTTAAATAAACGTATCTGTCATAGCTCACCGAACATGCTAAATTTCTCCCGGTCGCCCGCTAATCTCCGAGAAAAACTTTTTTTTCACTGAACTCTAGTCACTTAAAACCGGCTAACTCTCTTCGCGTTTGTGTGATGCTTAGAAAATGTCCCATAAAGGCTAGATTCAAACTTTGCATACGTCATGACTGCCTTTTTGACATGTTCAACGACTTGTATTAACTACCGGATATACAATTGGGCAAAATCGGAAAAAAATTCTTGTTGGGTCGCCCAGTCGCCCGCCCGAAAATATATTTTCCAGCACATCGTGGTGAGCTATGGTATCTGCAAAATGTTCAGTTTGGTAACTGTTGAATTTAAAACTACATCTTTAGTGTTTGTTTATCAACTAATCCCAGAGAATTTTTTTTAAACAAAAAGTTTCATATTTAAATGAACAGTTTAACTTTAGGTATGGACAGGGGGGGGGGGCGTTCCTTACCACCTGCAAAATTACCAAAAGTTCGAAGTGTTTTTCGCAATGAGTTCTCAAATTCCCTCAGGTGATAATCGAAAAAAAATTCCGAGCGCCTAGATCTTGAGGTTTTCCGGTGTTTTTGGAGAGCGCATAGATTTTTTTCACTCACTGTGCGGGTGAGCGAAACACCCTGGGTATGGATGATAAACTAGATATGAAAGATTAATGAGAATAGTTTGTTCAGGTTGTAAAGCTTTCTTCTGAAATGAACGATCTGGGACAGAAATACGTCTCAGCATTCTAGTCAGTTTGTTTACGCCTTTTTAATGGAATGAAAGTAATAATTGATATTTAAAATTCATATTTATGATTCATGAAACAATATAATCAAATTAGCCAATTTTTTCTTTCTTTTTTTTCCAGCAAACTGTCAGTGTGCGTCAATCAATTGAGTGAGGAGAGTTTCTCTGGTAAGTATTCTAATAGTTTTTTTTATTCATTTTTGTTGAAAAGGTAGTTTAAACTCTCGCGTCGATAGGATCGATCGATCATGCGGCGCTTCTGTCATTGACCTATGTTTCTACCTTTTGTTCTTCTCACCCGAACGCTGATTTTGTGTAGAGCCAATAAAAAGGCGAGAAGGGTCTAGTTATCCGTTCCCCCTCTAAGGGTCTAGTTATCCGTTCCTCCTCTAAGGGTCTAGTTATCCGTTCCCCCCTAAGGGTCTAGTTATCCGTTCCCCCTCTAAGGAAAGTAACGCCACTCGTAAAGAGTGCGTGGTGTGAGGATGTTTAGATTGTGGTCGAGCTGCTCTGGGGAGAATCTCAGATGCGTACGCTCACTCCGTTCATCTCTCGAAACAGTTCTACGAAGCTTCTTCAACTCAACTGGGCAACAAAATTCACTCTTTTGCTAAGGGGTTCGCTTTTTCAATTAGGTTAATTTTTCCATAAATATTTTCGTCCACCAGTTTTTTCTACTAATTTGAAAAGGTATCTCATTGAAAATGTATTTTCTCTTTATTTATAAGTAAGTGATGGAGTTAATAGTCATGAAGTAATTGATTAAAACTATAACTCTAGTTTTGTTTAGGGAGCTGAGCAAGGTGAGCGAGCAGAGAGTTCACTTCGAGACTCTCTCTGCGCAAATGGACAAGGCGCTGGAGACAAATGCGGCCGCGTCTAAAAGTCGCCCGACAGAAGCGGGCGAGGGTCGCAACGCACTCACGCATGGTGCGCGGTGTTCTAACTAAGAAAAAGACCTCTCTAAGGTCCTACGACCCTTCACCTAAAATACTTGTTTCAGGACATATGACCACCTACCAAATAGCCCTTAAAGTTCATATGGTCACATACAAAATAGATATGTTCGTTCGGCCATATACGAAGAAGAATTCTACGAGGACATATGAACTCTGTACTCCCGATTACAATATATTAGGCTAGGGGATAACAGAGACCCGCCTAATCGCGTACTGTATAGATGACCAACGGCCATTGGCAGCTCATTGGCGCGCTTAGAAGAGATATAGCGGGTGCGTGAGGTGAAAAAGAGAGAAAGAAATAAGTACAGAGAGCTCATATAACCAGCACTTTGTTCCACACACTTGGTGGATAAGACAACAATTTGATTTGAATATTTAACAGCTATAATCGGAATAAGTTGACTGCTGGGAGCATTATTCCGAAAGGAATAACTGTGACAGGGAAAGAGTTTTTTGTTTGTTGTTGATGAATGTATTTGCAGTAGCCGCTTGCTTTGCCCATACGACTCTCGATTATGTCGCGTTGATCAACGTGGCCAATGCACGGAAAAACAGCGTCATCATCGATGCGGTCAGTAGCTTATTGCTATAGAAAATTTGAGGAATCAGAAGAGGCTCAGATGAAGATAGAGAGAGAAAGGAGAGATTGTCAAGTACTAGACGTTCGTTTAAAACAGCGACCAAACAAGGCTTTCTTATGGAATAAATCACAGACTTTGAACTAGGACAGAATCATATTCTTTTTTCTGTTTTTGTGCTGCTTGAATGCAGAGGTGAATCGATCAAGTCCCACCTAAAAATGGCCAGCCTCTCTCTCAAACTTCTGCGGGTCTTTGTTCTAATTTCGAGAACAAATGATTGCGTGAAACTTTCTTTTTCTTGAATAAATAAACCTTTTAATGGGTTTCTGTTCTGGTAAATTTCCGCTCTCAAGGGGCTTCTGCGTCTTCTTAGGGCGCATTATAAATCCTCTGTTTGAGGGTGTTGTTAACGAAGTCCAGATGTAATTATCGGTTCGAATTGTACGAATATCTGGCCCAAGAAGAAAGCTATTGCGTTTTAGAAAACTTTACGAACATAAAACACAGTCAAAATACATGATGGCAAAGTATTTAGTTCACTTTACGATAAAGTTCAATATGGTAACTGCACTTAAGAGCAGGGCGCGCTATTTTGCAAGATGCACGTAAGAAAGAAGATTGTTGTGTTGCAGCTATGGGGACTGGTCAAGGAATACTCGTCGTTCTTCTCGCGAGGCCACGCCTTCTTCGACGATTGGACGGCAGAAGAGAACGGATTCATCTCGGATTCACTCGCTCTCCTGACAGAAGCTGCCAAGACGACGGAGAGGAAGATGCAGGACATACACTCTATCGTCAACAATGTGTGTAAGAGAAACCTAAAGTAATTAGAACATTTTACGATGAATTGATCAAAAATTGATGAAAGCACTTGGTCTGTGCATTTCAAAGGGAAGCCAAAGGTTGTTTCTGGTTAAAATAATGTAATTTTCCTCGTTTGTTCTCACAATCCGCTAAAATTTCATGTGTTTATATCAACAACAATGATCGAACAACACACTTGGAAAGGATAAAGACGAATATTTTATATAAACAGATAATTTTTATCACTAGCCTTTGTTGGGGAGCGCATAGATTTTACCCGCAAAATGGACTTGAAAATAACTCAATTGTTGACGCCTTTTCAAGCCGAAGTTCCAAAGATAGAGAAGGCATTTAACCCATGCTTAGTAGCTGAAATATTTAATAGGTCAGCATTTACTCATGACATGAGAAACCAGACCGAGTTGAATAAGTGAGGTGAACATGGTTCCAACTGGCCCATCCGGTAATCTCACTTTAATTCTCTCTCTTCTATTTTTATCTATCTATCAATCGCTTCCTCTGTCTTCATCTCTCTAGTTTTCTAGCTCTTTCTCTCTCTCTCTCTCTCTCTCTCTCTCTCTGTCTATCTCTTTCTCTCTATCTCTTTCTCTCTCTCTCTCTCATTCACAGACAGTGCTTAGATGAGTGATGTTAAACATGCTCAATGACGGTCATATAATCTGTAGCTTTGTGAATGAATAGTCTCTTGCTCTAACGGCCTGCTTATTTTTATTAGGTCCCTTTCAATATCATCTCTCACTTTCTTGCTCTCTCGATTCCTCCCTCTCACTCTCTCTATTTCTCTTCCTTTTCTTCTTTCCTGTCTTGCTTTCTCCTTTCTCTTCCCTTCTTCCTATCTGTCTCTCTATTCCTATTACTCTCTTCCTCTCTCCCTTCCTCTTTCTCTCTCCGGTTCTCGAATCTGCGTAGCTGTGATTAAGAAGAACTGGCTCACCATCTCTATTCCTCTCTTTTCCTCTTTCTCTTTTCTCTGTATGTCTCATTCTCACATGGTTCTGTTTATCCTCATTGCTCTATTCTCCTTCACTCCTTCCATATGCCGTTCAATGTTGCGGCATCGGAGGGAATGAGTCACCCATCCCACTAGGATGCTAATTTCTTCTCCTCTCTACCCAATCAGCTGGGTGCCTACTGCAATCTCTTCTCACCTTTCTCTCTTCTTCTTTTGAATACACACCACCTACTCGTGATAGCTTCATCGCTCAAGAAAAACATGAAATATAGAAAGAAGATGATTATCAGGAAGGACGTCGCTTGGGTGAGTTATTCTATGGCTCTTTTCTCATGTTTCTTCTATAAGCTTTTTATTTTTTCTTCTACTTTCTTCTCTTTTTTATTATTTTTTCTTCTACTTTTTTCTTCTTTTTCTCATCTTTTTTGTCTCTTTCTGATTGACCTCAAGGGTTTTTAACTCAAGGGTTTTTAAACGTATAAAAAAGTCATCGGGTACACCGAAACTTTGTTTATAAAAAAAAGCTTTTTGTTAAAGTTTCATGTGATGAAAATTTTTTAAATTTATAGTTTCCAAGGAAAAGCACAAGAATCTCACTATTCCAGTAGTTTAATACGGGAAAGTGATGGTCAGCAGAAGGCAACAAACTTTTACCGGTCCTATCACGGGGTTCATTCATCATTTTTCGCTCTCTCAGCCTCTCTTTATTCGTCAATATCTCATCTCTCACCATGTCACACTCCCGTGTGGCTTACTTTAATTATCATTCGATTCTTTTTGTGACGTTTAATTGCACTTATCGACATGTTTGAGTAAGTTATGCTCACAAGTCATACTGAGCTTGACATTCTGACGAGTCCATACTTAGCGGTTTAAAAAAGCTTGCCGTTTTTTTGTTCAGTCCTGCCTCGAGATTTACGCTTTACCTGAAATGAAGATACAAATAGACTTAAACGTGTGAAACCAGTGGCTGCTACCCAGATCATTGCAGTTTTCTGTAGTGGGGGGATGAATACATAAAACTTCTAATAAAAGATGTATATCTTTGAATTTGGTAGAAAATTCTCCAAGGGAACTCAGACGTATACTTCCGATAGCCAGGTGCACAACCAATATGCGAGACCTGCTAGGCTGAGTGAATGTAATGCTGCAGGATATACTGATGAATCCCTCGGGAATGTCCCCAGAGGCGGATGTGGTCATGGAGGGATATCTCTTTAAGAGATCTTCCAATGCCTTCAGGAGTTGGAATCGACGATGGTTCCAGATAAAAGACAGTAAATTGGTCAGTCCATCTGGATGGTCTTTTTCCCACTTCTTTCTCTATATGCCTTCCATAGTTCACCAGAATTTGCTGGAAAATATATTTTCGGGCGATCCAATAAGAAATTTTTTTCGGTTTCACCTAAATGTATATCCGGCCGTTGATACAATTCGTTGAACATGTCAAAAAGGCAGTCATGCACACAAAGTTTAAACCTAGCCTTTATGGGGGATTTTGCATCAAACAAACGTGAAGAGAGTTAGCTGGTTTTTAGAGACTAGAGCTAAGTGAAATAAATTTCTTTCTCCGAAATAGGGCGGGCGACCGGGGGAAATTTAGCACGTTTGGTAAGCTATGATGCCTTCTGTAATTCAATTTCTCGGAAGTTCTGAGTTAAGTTCCTATCATAGTTTACCCAAAAGTCTAGTGTAGCTGTTGAAAGTTTTTGAAGAACGGCCGCTCTTTGATTGGGGAGTCTGAAATAATGAGAAGCGAACTAAAAGTGAAGAGCGGAGAAGGAAGTGTTATGGAGCGTTAGAATTCAACTTTTCACTTTGCAAAGTAATCTCTGCAAAGTGATCCCGTTAAACGCTCTAGGCCGCATCCCGGCCGCATCCCGTTGAGCGTTTAACGCTCTAGGCCGCATCCCTCACTTTGCAGAGATTACTTTGCAAAGTGAAAAGTTGAATTCTAACGCTCTTTAAGTCATTATTCTAGACCCCATCGCTCAAATAACGGCCCTTCTCCAAAATTCTCAACAGGATCTATGGTTCCTATATTAATTTCCAAGTAAGGTATAATCGCACTTTGAGCACAATATTAATAGGAATTTTTCGTCACCCGTACCGTGGGTAAAATCTGTGTCCTTTTTTTTCAATTTAAAAGAACCGAGAAAATTTTTGTGTGATCTCTATCACATTCTCTTCTTCATCGCATACTTTTGCTCTGTCTTTTCTTATTATCCAATCTCTCACTTTCAGTATATATACTTTTCTCCAATATTTTCTTTAAAATCAGCCTGATAGCTATTTTGGTAATTAGAGTTAGAAATAGTGAAAAAGGTACGTATTGAGGGCTGAATTGTTTTCTCTTTCAGAGTAGATGTAGGCGCAAATTTATGCACTTTTAAAAATGTGATCTAGTCAAAAATGGAAACTTCTGACCAGCTCGGGCGATCGGGCCGTCGATAACTCAAGACAAATTTGAACTATGGTTGATACCCAGAAGCATAGGTAAATTTTGTCTGGATTTTTCAATAGGTCGATCGCTAAAGAAGGTTAAAAGTTCACTTTAAATTTTACGAAACTGGTTGAGGCTGAGTTAAGGCTAATGAAACGTTCTATTCATGCAGAGGAATGAAGATGAATTCATTTCGAGGGAGGAAGAGGGTTGTTGTTGTTGTTGCCCCTTGGGCGAAAAGGTCGTCTTGTGGCGAGTTGGCGAACACAGTTTACATAGTAAACAATTAAAACGATCATCATCATCATCGTTAGAGGTTTAGCGCTTTGGCTATTTTTCCTGGGTTGGTCCAGAGTTCTGAGGGATGGCATTGAGTCGGTAGTTTCGGGCATGATAGCGCATGAATTACGTTATGTGGCGTTGCAGAGCAGTCATGACATTTGTTCGGAATATTCGGATCTATTCGGTTTTTGTAATCATTCAGGAGATTACAGTAACCCGAGCGAAGTTTGCTGAGTCTTGTGCGTGTTGCCCTTGGTAGTTGTCTTTCATTGGCTGCTATCGGAGGGGGTGATGTTCCTAGTATTGGATTAGGCTTGTAGGACTTCAAGGCTTTGTTGACCGCTGTAGTGTGGATTTCTTTTTGTAGTTCTTTCGTAGAGATTCCACTTAGTGAGATGTGGTTGGAAAGATCTTGAAGTGTAGGTTTCATCATCCTGGGTGGTGGAGGTGAGGAAGAGGGTCTGTAGGTCGGTCGCCCTAAAAAAATTTTTGACAGTTGGCAGTTTACCTATGCCCTTTCTTTTGCGGGTGTCGTTAAAATATTATTTGTTTTCGTTTAAAATTGTACCTATTCAAATTTTCGAGAGTCTTACGACTTTCATTAGTCCATGTATCAGTTTAAGAAAAGATTTGATTTCCCTTTCATTGCAGTTGTACTCCCATCGCTCGGCGGAATACGAAGAACCAACGGTGATGGAAGAAAATCTGCAGCTCTGTCTTGTTCGGCCCGCGACTTCTGTCGACAGACCGGCCTGCTTCGAGCTCGTCACGCCGACAAAGTTAGCCCTGTCTCCGCTATTGAGTGTTTATCGCAAAACTTTTTCAATATCTGGATTGATGTGTCGTAAGAGGACTTATGTCAACGAACTCTACAGAAAAAGTTTTGTTCACTAAGTTCTTTGACCAAATAAAGTTTTTATCAAAATGAAATCATAGTTTTTGAAACATATTCATGAAAGAGTCTTAGACTTTGGCGGTAAACTGAAGTTGAATTAATACGATTGTTTCATCGAAATTAAATTTCAAAAGTTTTTCAATAGTTTCTAATAATTGAGAGCTAATAATCGAATAATGTTTTTCGATTGAAGAAGCCATGTCCTCCAAGCTGACAATGAGAAGTTATGCAATTCATGGATGAGAGCCCTGCAGAGAACGATCATGGACCTTCATGAATCCTCTGCCAGTGATACGGTATGTATTCTCAGGGATACGATATGTCTACTTTTCAGCGATACTGTAAGAATTTTTTGCAGCTATACATGTCTTTTTGAGTGGGTAAGACGATGAAGGAGGTGCGAGAAGTATTAGAGTGGCGGGTTTTAGAAAGGGCTAGAGATATGTGTTACTTCGTGGAAAACAATGTATATTTTACTCTCAAAGTAAAAAAATTCAAACATGTTTTTTTTATAGAAAAGTCCCAGAAGAAGAGATTCGCAACAATCTGACAATGTAAACGTCCCTTTTGATGTCGCACTTTCAAAAGCAGGTGAACGCCTCAATTCGTTGATTGCACTCGAAACTATATGACAACTTTCTCATAGTAATTTGAAGTAAGAATCCCGTTTTCAGACTTGTTGTTCTGACTTCGCGAGTGTAACTTGTAAAAAAACTTCTCTTATCGAAAACTTCAATCTCTAGCAGAAGGCTATACCTGTTTCATTATCTGAATCTACCTACAATTCGAGGCTTCTCAAAGTTCTGGGGATGGGAAAACTCTTGCTCGATCGCATTCTCTCTTATCAATAACGTAAACTTGCAAATCAAAAACAAACAAACCTTTTAGTCCCCGGCTTTGCGGTGGACATACAACAGCTTTGTTAACTTTAGAATAAAAAAAGTTTGTTACGATAAATACTTTTCTTGAGCGATTATTATTTTGAAGTTAACTCGCAGCCGAATGTCTACAACGAACTCCGAAATGTGCCAGGGAACAACAAGTGCGCGGACTGCGGAGCCCCCAATCCGAAATGGGTCTCAATCAACCTCGGGGTACTCATTAATATTCAGGGGTTAAATAGTGACCGGATCGGTCCCGTCGGCGGATACATGTACACACACTATTGACAAAAACTTTCTCTTTTCTTACCCTTTTTCCTTCATCCCCTCTTCTTTTTTCCTCCAAACTTTGAGCGGCGGATACATGTAAACCCAAATTGGGCGGCTCTATTTAACCTCTGTTAATATTCCATTGAGTTACTGATTGACATCATTTACATACACAGCTTTCAAGTACAAGAAGTAAGACCAGTAGATGATATTAAGTACTAACAAAGACCATGATAATTAGCTGATTGGTTACCTGTGAATTATATGAATATGGTCTCCCTCATAACTAGTACTTCTTCATCTACTTTATCTTGTATGAAGACAATTTTACTGCTATCGACGATTCTATGTAGATGTATTCCATTCAGTACTTGTTTTATTGCCAACCGTGTTGAAAAGTAGTATATCACATTTAACTGCTGGTTTTATATTAAAAGGGTCTCGTTAATGTCAAGTGAGGAACTGCGAGATGTAAGCTTCTCTTCAAAAATACCACAAATTTTCACTATAATGTTCGAAAGAGCAACTCTGATTTTGGAAGAAGAAGAAAAAAGGTTGAGGATAAAAAAAGGACTGGAAAAAGAAAGTAATCGGAGCGACAAACCTAACTGCAAGACTGAATTAGGCTGCAGGCCTATAGTGGGCTGCAAAATTATTAGAGAAGAGAAAGGTCATAATAGTGCATATTGTTTGAAAGACGAAGTTCTGCTGTAAACAGGGGTTAAATGGAGTCACCCAATTTGGGTTTACATGTATCCGCCGCTCAGACTTGGGGAAAAAAAGAAGAGGGGATGAAGGAAAAGGGTAAGAAAAAATGGAGTTTTTTTTCTCAATAGTGTGTGTACATGTATCGTGGACGGGACCTATCCGGTTACTATTTAACCCCTGGCTGTAAATTATGAAGAACAAATGCGAAAGTCTGTTTTGTCCCAGACAGACTTTCGCTCTCTCTGGCTGGGGCTCTTCAGTGAGTTCCCAGAGAGACCGTAATAGAAGAATAATTGATAAAATTGAAAAAAGATGAAATATGTCGTGCTGCAGATTGTGCTTTGCATCGACTGCGCAGGGCTACATCGGTCCCTCGGTGTGCATGTATCGAAAATTCGCTCGATCACGATGGATTCATTGGAAGAAGAGACAAAAAGGTTCACAGGGAAATTTTTTATTAAGGAAGTTTCCGGTTATCTGCGGAGTATGACGGTTTTTACCATCAAAAAACTGAGAACTAGAAAGCAGCACTAGGGGCAAGATCTTAGTGGGCAGACAACAAAGCTAAGGTCCACACGTTTGATGCTAACCCCGTAAAGATCCACTCAAATCAAATAAGGGGTTGGGAAATGTGAAGAGATTCCCATTCTCTTCATTGCTGCACACACCAGCATAAACCCGAGTTAAGCCATTGTAGTACCAAGCTTGGTGAGTATGTCATCTAAGAGCAGCACAACAGGAAAAGTCAACGTGGAAGTGGGATAGGAAAAAGGGAATGGGCTTAAAACAATCATCACTATGAACTTTTTATTGCAAGCGTATAGACTGAAATCACGAGTGAGTCCGGGAAAGAGTCAAAATGTTGCTCTGAGAAATCGAATCCACCAGTTCTAAATTAACTCAGTTTGAAGGCAGCGACGCCTGTTCATGTAATTCGGGGAGCCATCGTACTTTACTTTAGTCGAGAAAGGGTGGCTGGGTTCGATCCCGCCTCGTAGACATTTTTTGTCCGTTTCATTGATGGAATAATACTGATTGAATTTTCCAGAATGCTGTGTATGCTGGGAAATACTGTGGTGAATTCGGTCTTCCTGGCTCATTTGCCAGAAGAGGATGAAATTCAACCGTCAAAGGTTCGGAGGATTTCTGGGTTCCCTGTACGGATTGGTCTTAGATGGAATCCTGATTCAGGCGAAACCCTGGAGTACCCGAGAAGAGAGAGAAGAGTGGATCAAAGCGAAGTACGTGGAGAGGAAGTTCGTTCGGCCGAGAGAGAGGAAATCGATAGAAAGAGAGGATAGGAGAGAGAGAAGTTGTCTCTCTGGTAAGAAAAATCAAGTTTCATTCAACGCAATATATAACCTCAAAATGATTCTAAACTGATTTATATTCTATCTCGTTTACTTTCTCTCCCTCCCTCTTCCTCTTTCTCTCCCTCTCCCTCTTTTTTTCCCTCTTTCTTTTTGTCTCTCTTTCTCTGACCATGTTTTCTTTCTTTTCGTTCTCCTTTCTTCACTTATCTCTTGAACAACCAAATTAGATCTGTCCTGGTTAGATCTGCTGTCAACTTGCTTCTTTCAAAAAGATTATTCAAATAAATTGAAATTGTTAAAATTTCTATTAGAATTTTGTTCCAGCACCTCGCGTCTTTTCTGGAGAGAAGAAAAAGAGTGAATCAAATGAAGAAGAAGACGGTGAAAAAGTGAAGTGGAGAGAAGAGGATGGAAAGGAAGATCACATGGAAAGACATAATAAAGGTTCCATATTATTCAGAGATGCAAAAAGAGCAGACGATTTACAGCATTCCAGTTTTACTTTTTGAAAGCTCAACAAAATTTGAAATAGGATTTTTATGATTGGAAACCCGAAACCATTTTTAAAGTTTAAAATTCTCTTTTTTACAGGTCAGGCAATGCTAGAATATGGAGATGAACCGCCCTTGACGATGCAATCGGAGGTGATTTCCTCCTTGAAAACCCATTCTGATGAGAATTCCTGCATGAAGACCCAATCTGGGGAGAATTCCTCGATAAAGACCCCTCTCTCGGTGTCCCTCCCGGCGATGTCTTCCTCGGACAACTCGGACAGCCTAGTGGATGCAGCCTCTCTGGTGCATGCAGCGGCGAACGGAGATCTCAGAAAGCTCCTCAAGGTCAGAGAGTTTTATCTTCATCAATTCTTTATTTTAATTTTTTTAACGTTCAAAGACTCGACAAAATAAGCTGTGTACTTTTTTAGGGAGTAGCCTTGGGCGCCGACTTGAACGCAGTCCACAACCACACGAGTCCTTTGCACTCCGCTGTCAAACAGGTCATCTTCAATGGCATTCACTTCTGTCATCTTGAGTAAATGACTGTCACTCCTGACTGTCAATTGTTTCTCGAAATGTTATTTGAAACGATGGTCTGTTACAGGGACAGACAGCGGTCACAGAATTCCTGCTTCTCAACGGTGCGAAATACAATGTTGTAGATGATGACATGAACACGCCCCTACATCTGGCTGCGAGTGAAGGGCACACGCTGTAAGTGCATTCAGTAAACTTCACAAATATACTGTACTGATGAAAAATTTGATTGTTGCAGTCAAGTGTGTCAACTGCTGCGCCGTGGAGCAGAGCAAGATATAGCTAACTGCAAAGGATCAACTCCTCTGCATTTGGCAGTTGAAGGAGTACATGCAGATATCGTCACTTTGTAAGTAAATTTGTTCACTTGAAAGTTCGATTATTGGTGAAAAACAGTTGATGTGCAGGTTCCGAGTCCATACCATGCGGGATCAGTTTTCGGAGGAGTTTATCAATCCGATGGACGAAACAGTGACGAATGTGGTGTCGGATATCACGAGAAGGGCGGCGTCAGAGCGAAAAAAGGACTCGTGAAATAATGCTCAAATTTACTGTTTATTTATACGTTTGTTAACAATTCGATTCATATATTAAAAAAATCTTTCAATCTTGCGATGTTCATTGGAGATGTGGGTAATAATATTTGTATTTTCAGCATACCGGGTACTCTTACGATTATATCACGTGCAAAATACAACTTTCATATCGTGATGTCATCTTCTTGATCATATAAAATTTCCATGCGTTTTTTCACACCAACGATTCGTTAAAGTATGCATAATATACTAATAGAACGCGGTATCGAACTCGCATTATTTATGATTCAGGTTTTTGTCTAGTCGGTCGATGTTCATTTTATTTCGATCTTTTTCGTAACCTGAAGGATAGTACTGTAAAAATTGATGCTGTTTACATTTCGCTAAGTTGAAGCACGTGAAACTTAGGCGACTTGAGAAAAATTCTATTGACTTTTAGCCGAAGGAAGGTTTGGCTAAACATTACTTATGTAGATAATTCGGGCTTTGAAGCTCTTGAAAATGCGATAACCTTCGATTAGGTTTAGTCAATATTCTTTATCGGATGTAAGGCTAAGGCCATTTAAGACAACTGCATTCAACTTGAGCTCATTTCTTTAGAGAGAAGAAACACGACCGTGTGATGTCTCGAATGGTCACATAATGAGTCGCACGCAGAATGAAACTAAACTATTGCCGTAGATTTTAATAGATGATAAAGTTCTATTCACCCGTTCCGCAGCCAACGAACGTCAGGATTCCGTGAAAATATAGACATACGTCTTGCCAGCTTGTTAATATCTGTTACTCAATTTTTTTGAAGCTGCTTTCATATTACAAAAGCGAGTTGAGAATATCGATCGAAAATTTGATTGTGATTATTGAAAAAATTTTCCAAGAGGATAAAAAAATTTTTGTAAAAAAAATCCTGGAAGAATCGGTGCAACAATGGTGTGGGAGAAGACATTTACTTGTGTCTGTTGAACAACTTATTTGGTTTGTGGCGATGCCTGGTGGTTAAATGTTCGAATATTTTATAATGTATACGAAAATCGACCCCACCTCGATATTCAAAAATTCGAAAGGTTAAGAAATGCCAATCGATCTCTGCGAAAACTAGTCCACCGGGCGATATCGAACTCAGCCAAATCTCTGTTACCGAAGGTACGAGCACGACACCAGTTTGCCGTTTCATCATTCAAGCATGAAATTTAACCAAAAGTTTACGACCATTCAAAAAGCTATGCCTCTTCGTCTAGTCATGAATAACTAGCTTTAAAAATAAGTAGAAAAAAAGTTACACTGAGCAAATAGCACGCATCATTCGTCGACGCTATGGCTGCGCACTGTTTTGCTCACCAACCGTTTTTGACCATAAAAAAGTAAAACTAATTTGCTCACATACAGTCAGATACATACAGGTTTTGTTTGAGATTTCCCGTGAGGAAACTTCCTGACTAGCAATAAAATGACCTATCACAATGCATCAGTTGCTCCATTTAGACACTTAATATGTCATTTTATTGCTAATCAGGAAGTTTCCTCACGGGAAAATTCAAACAAAACCTGTATGTATCTGACTCTATGTGAGCAAATTAGTTTTACTTTTTTACGGTTGATGAGCAAAACAGTGCACAGCCTATATTTGTACATAGTGCATTTAACGAAAGCGCTTCACGAAAAAGCGTCAGCACACTCGAGATGACACTAAAAAAAGTTTTTGGCACTTTTTGCGTTTAGGCCATTTCCTACCAGAGGTTCAATTGGGTCAGATGAGAGTGGCATTTTTCTGATACGGTCTCGTTAGCCTAAGCCGTACGGCCTCGTTAGCGTGAACTTTTTCCTTAAGCCTAAGCGTTTTTTAATGTAAAAATATTTTTAATGTAAAAATAGTTTTTAATGTAAAATTAATTTTTTGTAAATGTAATTAAGTCAGACGTATGACCCATAGAACCTCTGGTAGGGGGGGGGGACCTAAAAGCAAAAAAGTGCCAAGTTTTCTTTTCATTTGACTATGGTTTACTATCGAATTATCTTGAGAGCGTTCTCACAAGTTATATTAATACCAAAACTGGCTATAAAACGAATGGTCAAATGTCGAAATAATGTGGTGAATTTGAAAAGCGTAACGTTTCACCGCGAATACTCGTCGAAGGAATCTGATTTATATCTTTAAAAACCCGCAATTTTTCAATTGAGGGAAAACGTCGAGAAAAATTCGAAATTAACTTCCATTTACTTTGAAAAATAATGAAAAGTTTCTCTATTTCCAATTTTTTCTGGGTCTCACAACGACGTGTTTGTTTCGTCTTTTTCTTTAAATTTTTTTTTGAGGACCACACTTTAACACTATATAGCTCGAAACACACTGGCAACAGTGGTCATTCGTGACTCTACAGCCTTGAGAGCCTGTCACCGATGGAGCCGGATCATCCAGTCCGGAATCGAGCGCGACCTCAGGTGCCGGATAGAGGGACGCCTCCCTACGAAGAATTCGTGCTGGAGGTGACGGGAGAAATCCTGCCGCGGATCAAAACTGGGTAGTATAGCTCTTCAAAGGAGGGCGATGCCGGACCGGCCTGGGCAAGTCACCGGACAAAACATCAGCCGATACTCCGCTATACTTATCAATGGCGAGTCGAGGCGCCAGTCAAATAGCCTCTTGCCTATCTTCGGTCAACGACAGGCGAGACGTCTCTACCCCCACCCAAAACGATGCTAGGCCGGATTGACCACCCACTCACAAGGCCTATAGCATGAACAGGTTGCTACAACGATGTCCGCCTTCACAAGGTGCAGCATGACAGTCTCAGGACTGCAAAGGACATCAAACCCTTCTCCGGACGCATCTCGTCCGAAAAACACGAGAACTTCTCTCATTAAAGAGAGTGTTCATAAACAAAAGTCTTCGATGCGGGCTGCTTGCCGGCAACAACAACAACAACACTATATAGATACTTGTAAAATTTTACAGTACGCGCGGCTCCGTGCCCCCGTGCTCTCGTCCCCGCGCTGGGTGTTACGTTCATGACTACTACTTCGTATATCTCTACTGTGAGCCACTTTAGTGTAGGGTGAGAGTGCTCGACTGTGAGTAGCTCGGTGAGTGTTCGGATTCGCTCTGATGAGTAATTTTTGCAAAATTTCATTTTTACATCAGAAAATTATTATTAAATTAAAAAACGCTTATGCTTGGGAAAAAACTTGACTCTAATCTACTATAGCCGTCCAAAAATTTTTTCTCAGAAAGAGATTTTATTCATGAAAACTCCCTTACCCCCCTTTCTCCTTAGGGCCCCCTCCCCCCTAGGGCCCCTACCCCCCCCCCCCCGCTTAGGTCTTCGCTTAGGTAGGGCCCTCTTCCTCCCCGTTTAGGGCCCCCCTCCCTTCCCTGCTTAGGTAAACCCCCTCTTCCCTTTCCCCAAAATTAATAAAGATAATTTAAAAAGAAAGGAAAAAAATGAGAACTTTAATTGAGCCAGGCCGTGTTTATGCCAGCGCGGGGACGGTGGCACGGAGCCGCGCGTACTGTAAAATTTCACAAGTTATATAGATTCTCCGTGATCGAGCTCTGGATTATACACGGAGTCACCTTCTGTTTGTTCAGATGTTTCGGGTTTTCCTGCAATGAAAAAAGCTATAAAACATCCTCTCCTTTTCATTCCATTTTCAATTCCAGTTTTTTCATGGCCTTTTTTGCGGAATCAATGACCAAGATTGAAGTTTAATTGTGGTAATTCGGTTCTTGAAATGGTTTTTTTTTTTGTTGCAAAAATCCCGCTTGTACTTTTTTTAACAGTAATATTCGCACAATTTCTATCATTGTGATACAGTTGGAACTTGATGAACGGTTAAAGATAGATCGAGAGAATAAAGCAAGTGTAAATAGAAACCGGAAACACAGTGATGGAGGGAGGTTGATAGAAATAGAGGACACAGAGTAAGAGAGAATGAGAGAGACCAAAGTACAAGGACTGAAATTGATAATTAATGGGAGCTGCCGTTTCGGTCACGAGTTCACCGGTACGATCCGCTCTTCTCTCTCTTTACCTCTGTCTCTTCTCTCTCTCTCTTTACCTCTGTCTCTTCTCTCTCTCTTTACCTCTGTCTCTATCTATTTCACTTCCTCTCTTACTATGTCTTTTTCCCCTTTCTCTTTCTTTTACTCCTCTTCATTCTTTTTCTTATTCTCTCTCACACTCACCTTTTCTCTCAATTCCTCTCTCCATCTATCTCATTCCATCTCCTTTCTCGCATGCTCCTAGTTAACAAAATAGTCAATGCATTAGATGAAAGGAAATGCCTATCAGCTATGCAGCATATGAATTCAATATCTTAATTGATCAGCTGCTGTCAATGGCCAAATGCGATCAAATCAACTACGTTCTAGTTATGATATGATACAAACCACACCTTTTATTCCTTAACTAATCATTTTCATTTCATTATGTGTACATATATTATTTCACATATATTGTATTCATATCTGTCTTTTTGTTTTGTATGTCTTCTTAGAGACCAATAACATCGGTTGAAAGGGCGTATATTTTTAGTGTATCTAACGTATTTGTCAGCGGTTAAAAATTGTTTGCCTTATTTCTATCCAAAGGCGTAATTATGAGAATATTTGTTTTATAATATCTCGTTTCGGCCTCGATAGCGCAAACTTAGTCTGAGCCGAGATTTAGCTAATTTGGCGTGATTTTTCAAATTGTTCTGACGGGCCTTTTGGAATGCTGAGCGCAGATGTTAGCTCAAAATGAAACACGTATAATAAAAAGGTTTTGTGTTGTGTTGAAGATGTTGGTCATCCTATTATGGTTGAACCGGAGAGAATGCTAGTGGATCCTCTGGAATATCGTTCCTTTTGCTTCCGGGGAGAAGGACGGAAGAATGTCGTCATATCAGCGAAACATCGGGTCACAGGCAACAGGTACTTCATCCAACATCGTCTGCGCTTTTTGCTTCGACTTTACAAATTTTAATCAAGTTTAGGTGTTGAACCCCCAAGAGATCTGGCCGACTATAAGAGTTATAAGAGCAACATTGATCGCTTGAGGAGAAACCTTTCTTCCTAGTAAGTACATGTCTCTTTTAGATTTAAGTACATGTAGAGCAGATTCATTCTCTTTCTAGGTTTCTATATGCTAAGTTGAGAGGCTATTGACATTAGAAGACGAGAAGGGGGTGAATAGTCATGTCAGACCTTCTGTCGAGAAGGGGGTGAATAGTCATGTCAGACCTTCTGTCGAGAAGGGGTTGAATAGTCATGTCAGACCTTCTGTCGAGAAGGGGTTGAATAGTCATGTCAGACCTTCTGTCGAGAAGGGGTTGAATAGTCATGTCAGACCTTCTGTCGAGAAGGGGTTGAATAGTCATGTCAGACCTTCTGTCGAGAAGGGGTTGAATAGTCATGTCAGACCTTCTGTCGACTGGCCTCTGTCTTTCCATATCATAAGGGGTGCTGCCCTTATTTATTTTATTTATTTTTTATTTATACCTTTATCGCGAAAGGATAACTTGTTCAATGTTATCACTAACATGGTGGAAATAGAGGGTTTCGAGTTAACTTGAAAAGAGGAATAAGCAACTATGGCGTTGCGCTGAAGAGTCCAAATAGGACCGTTCACCTTTTCAACCTCATATTTCAAAAGAGTCCTCTGAATCGGAGTTGGAGAAGAATACCAGTAGCTTTGTTAATAGTCGAAAATAGACAAATCAAAATGAAAAAGCATTCTTGCTTGAATAAGGAAAGAATGTAAAACATGTTATGTAAAACAATTTTTTTTCGCTGGTCTCTTTTTTTATCCTAAGAGGGGGCCCTTATGTGAAAAATTTTTTTCGCCTTCGGCGGGCGTCTGTACCTTTTTCTTGCACACTAAAAAACCTCTGTCTTAAACGTCTTAGACGAAAGTATTACAAAATTCAGGGCAAATTGTATATTGTACCACACACTTAGCGCACATTGGTCTCGTTCCTAAGCCTTTCAGCCTCGTTAGCGTAACCTTTACCTAAGCGAAAAAAAGGCAGTAAAATACCTTACAGCCTAAGCCAGAGCGAAAAACAGTTTAAAAAAAACTGAAATGTAAATTGCACTACACAAAAATTCAAAGTTGTCTGAAATTCGTAATACCCTCAACTTCTTTTGTCAATTGCCAAGTAGAGACGAAGTTTCAATTACTAGTTGTAAAGGCACATTGCTGGTCAGGTTGGTATGGCGGTTCGCTAAGCGCCGGAAGTCGGGTTATCTCTCCCTGAAAGCGAGAAGTAAGATGGTGGGGGCCTACATGGAAAAGCTGATCTCGCCCTTCTTCCATCCTGACTTCCTAGTCAAGCCGGTGACTATCGAGATGAGAGTCGAGGATGTCCATCAGTTAGCTAAGGTATCATCAGTACTTTCTTTTTTACACTCATTTTTTTCCAAATTTCTTCCTTGCATGTACGTAACCGCCGGATAGGAGTGGCAGGTCACTATATTGTACATGCTCTGACTATAGTCACTATATTATACCTGCTCTGAGTATAGTCGCTATATTATACTTGATCTGACTATAGTCACTATATTATACCTGCTCCGACTATAGTCACTTCCACACTTTTTGCGACTATAGTGTCAATTCAGGTGGTTTTTGTCTGATTTTAGAACATTTAATAGCACGTCATTATAGAACTTCTAATTGAAAATTTATTATACAATTGGATAGGTGTTATTATTGTATGCAAGCTAATCTCATTCTTAAAAGTTAACCACAGAAGAACGACATACTTTGGAAAGAAACTGAGAAGGTGCGATGAAGAATAGATCTTGATTGTTATGCAAACAGAGAACTCGTATCACTAACTTTTTTGATTTGCACATAGATCTTAACCAGATGCAGGTTAGAGAATTCCGTTGATTGTATAATTGTTTCTAAGATTCCGTCTCTCAAAAGGAATACAAAAATCGAGAAGATGGAGGACCTTAAAGCGCTTCCGTCGTCGAGTTCTCTTCTACCGTTGGATGGAGTCCCTAGAGGTTATTCACAACATTTTTTTCTGGATTTTTATTTGGGTTTTAAGCTTTTTTTGTGGCATTGATATGGGGTTAGAGCAGGAGTTGATTCTTTCTACTGGAAGTTGATTCTTTTCTATGGAAGCTTTTCTACTGGAAGTTGATTCTCACTTTGCCTCTCCTACTCCCAGGATTGTATTACCTTTTTTATTTTCTTCCACTTTGAAGCCACTTTTATTCCCGCTAAAAATGCACTTTACGTCAAGTTTTGAGCCAATGAGTTTCTTGTAAGTTGTAGATTTGCGGCTATTTTGAATCAATTTTTTTAAAACTCATGTTTAACGGTTGAAGCGTAAATCGCTAGAAATTGGTTCTTTTCCAGGAATAACAACGGTTAGCTGTCTTCAAATGCAAGATGCGACTTGCATTCCAACGAGATTCCGTCTACCCTCTTCGCAGCCAACCATAACACTAGAGATCAAACCGAAGCAGGGCTCCTACCAAGACCACCAGGGAATCAACCTACCGTACTGCAATAACTGCATATTGCAAATAGAAAAGTGCGGGGCGGAGACCTTCGAGAGAATGTATGACTTTTGCCCCCTGGCACTCTTCTCAGGTGAAGAGGACAAGCAGAGGGAAGCCTTGGAGGCTCTGCTCAGGTTATTACCTATGTATTCCTACCTCTCTACTTCTCTATCCTCTTCCTGTCTTTCTTTTTTTCTCTCTCCTTCTCTCCCTCTCTCTACCCCTGTCTACCACCCTCTTTCTTCCTCCCCTTTTTGTCTTCCTTTTTGTCTTTTTCTTCTCCTCAATTACTGTTTTCCTCTTCCTACGCTGAACCTCCATATTTTTCACTTTTAACCCTATTTTTGTCTTCATTACTCATAATTATATATATTTTTTGCAGGGAACCTCATCGTAATCTGCGTATTTTCTTAGATGGAAGGGACATTTTGAATGATGAAATCAAATCGACACGGGAAGATTTAGAGGAGCACATTTTTCCCGAGGTCAGTTAGTTACTCAGTACTAACTTGAAAGAACAACAGAATGGTAACCGCACTCACGAAACGAAAAGTGACCTTGAATGATTATTAATCGAGTTTAGTGATGTAAATGAGAAAAAGGTAACAAAGTGGATTTTCGATGGACTATGACGAATGGGTCATAAGATCGGACATATCTAACCAAAACCAAGAGGTACACATGGACTATGACGAATGGGTCATAAGATCGGACATATCTAACCAAAACCAAGAGGTACACATGGACTATGACGAATGGGTCATAAGATCGGACATATCTAACCAAAACCAAGAGGTACACATGGACTATGACGAATGGGTCATAAGATCGGACATATCTAACCAAAACCAAGAGGTACACATGGACTATGACGAATGGGTCATAAGATCGGACATATCTAACCAAAACCAAGAGGTACACATGGACTATGACGAATGGGTCATAAGATCGGACATATCTAACCAAAACCAAGAGGTACACATGGACTATGACGAATGGGTCATAAGATCGGACATATCTAACCAAAACCAAGAGGTACACATGGACTATGACGAATGGGTCATAAGATCGGACATATCTAACCAAAACCAAGAGGTACACATGGACTATGACGAATGGGTCATAAGATCGGACATATCTAACCAAAACCAAGAGGTACACATGGACTATGACGAATGGGTCATAAGATCGGACATATCTAACCAAAACCAAGAGGTACACATGGACTATGACGAATGGGTCATAAGATCGGACATATCTAACCAAAACCAAGAGGTACACATGGACTATGACGAATGGGTCATAAGATCGGACATATCTAACCAAAACCAAGAGGTACACATGGACTATGACGAATGGGTCATAAGATCGGACATATCTAACCAAAACCAAGAGGTACACATGGACTATGACGAATGGGTCATAAGATCGGACATATCTAACCAAAACCAAGAGGTACACATGGACTATGACGAATGGGTCATAAGATCGGACATATCTAACTAAAACCAAGAGGTACACATGGACTATGACGAATGGGTCATAAGATCGGACATATCTAACCAAAACCAAGAGGTACACATGGACTATGACGAATGGGTCATAAGATCGGACATATCTAACCAAAACCAAGAGGTACACATGGACTATGACGAATGGGTCATAAGATCGGACATATCTTACCAAAACCAAGAGGTACACCCCGGAAGATTCGTCCAGGTTGATAGAGAAATCGAGTATCGTAAGTGAGTAGAAGCAAGCTAATGATTAGGTGATTACCAGTGTGTTTCTCGAACCCGCACTGCGGGTTTAATCTATGCGCAAATATATACGCTCTTCAACAAAACTATGGAAAAATGTTCTGATTGTATGCATCCTCTGTTTAACATCACGCGCTCTCGCTCTCTTTCAAAAACCTGCCGTTACCTCATGAATAGTCATCTTAATATACACGCTTTTTCTAAGCGTGGGAAAAAATTTGATGGTTTAAAAGAAAACGTTTCTTACCACCCAAGGAGTCATTGGAGATTAAGCCAGGAAGTGAAAGGGAATAGCAATCACTCAAGTAAACAATTATGAATGTAATGCATGGGAATGGTACTTACACTGAAGACACTTGGATATGGTCGGTACACAGAGCCTTTTGGAAGGCTGAGCTCTATTTGGAATTGATGAAATCATTTATGAACGCAAGTGTTTACTTTACAGGGTGAAGCGACCCTATCAGATGTAATCTCAGCCGTTTTGTGTGTGTTGAATGGCCGAAACCTAGGAGACTCTGTTCCATCAGTTCTCAAGCAGTTGCTTGTGGGTTGGTTATTGATTGATTCTATGGTTGCTGTTCCCTTGAATTTCATTACTGGACCAAAGAGTTTTTGTTTTGTTGAAATCTTTCTAAATTTTAAAAAACCGTTCAATTATCTCTGAGTAATAAAGTTCAATGCGCAGGTCAGCAGTTGGATATTCTCGGGTTGGTCAGAGCGAGGCGGCTTTTCGCTTCCCTTTCTCCGGCACAACAAGTTGGTTGACGTCTTGAAAAAGGGGTTCTGATCCTTATATAATCTCTGATTAGTTCATTTTCACTCTGTAAACAACGCTTTGGTTTTTTGGGCGAACATTTCATTCTTAAGCTCAAAACTAGCATGTTGGCAGTGTACGCGACCCCTCCAGAGAAAATATACGCCCCTAACTTGATAGAACAAGTGGCAGCTCACTGGATCGATGTAAGGATTTACAGCAGTGAATGCTCCGCTAACACATGTGATAATTAGATTACAAAAGTGTCAGACTGGTTATTAGCAGCTGCGATACAGCGTGTAGATCAAATTGTTAATTATCAGAGAAGAATCGACTTCATAGGTAAACTGCCAACCTTCGAAAAAAATTGTAGGGTGACCGACCTACCGACCCTCTCCTTCACTCAAAATGAATGTATAAGAGTTTTCACAGCTAAAATTGATCTTCATTTCTCCACATGAATACAAAGTTTCTCTAGCCATAACTCAGCCTCAACCGGTTTGTACAGAGATTGGCCAATGTTCACGTGGACAGTTTTTTTCCGTTAAATCCTTAACAGATTAAGCAAATCAAACCAAATTTTTTATAAAAGTTTATTTCACGCCTTCAAGATCATCCCACGCCTTCTGTAGGCCGTGCTTCAGACTTTCTAAATTCTAGTGGGGAGAAGCACAGGCCTTATTCTCAAGGACCGACCACACAGAGAAGTCCAGGGGGTTCAAATCAGGCGAGTACAAATGCCATTCGGTGGAGGTGATCATGGAGATAAAATTGGTCTTGCACCACTTTTGCATTCTGGGCGGGCGCAGGGTCCTGCTGGAACGTCCAGTTACGTTCCGCGAAGTGAGCCGGGCTCCAGGGAAGTACTTCCTTCACGAGAATGACGTTAAGGTACTTATTGACATTCACTTTGACTCCCTGCTCGACGAAAACGAGTGGAGTCTTGCCAGTCGCGCAAATGCCAGTCAAAAATCAGACCATGACTGAAGCCGGATGGCCCTTTCTCGAGACGTAGCGGCGACTCTTATTGGCCTCGTTGACCGATTTCGACCAAATCCTATCGTTTCGGTGTTTGAAGGAATGCTCAATATTGAACAACTTCTCATCGGTGAAGAAAATATTCAAACATTACACCGGCTTGAACCGCTTTGACAGTTCACGACATCTCCGAAGACGGTTCGCCTTCATCTGGTCCCTCAATGCGTGGGTCTTCTTCAGCATGAGGCGAAGTCTCATATGAGATTGGACGATCTTACGAACAGATCTATCCGAGATATTCAGCTCCTTTGCGACTTTTCTGAGGCTCCGCTTGAGGTTATATCGGATGTTTTCTCTGATGCTTCTCACGTTGAAGGAAGTGGTCACGGTCGCTGGTGGGACCGTCATTCGTCGTACCAGTCTCACGAATACGACATATGGTGTCCTCAATAGTCCTGTGGAAAAATCCGGTGATTCTGGCGATGTGCTTCTGAGTTTGGCTCATGCGCAGAATACAGCATAGGTCAATTTCCGAGACCATTACCTGAAAACAAAAAAAACGTTATTACTAAGAATTAAGCAAAAAATCACACGACCGCTACAGGAAAAAGAAAAAGATACAAAGTGACAAAGTCGTCCACGTGATCTTCTGCCGCACCCTGTGGTAAAAGTGAAGTTGAAATTGAAACAACTTAACCTACTCTAGCAATCGACCTATTGAAAAATCAAGACATATTCAACCTATTGAGTTTCTAGGCCGAAGTAGCCATGAAGAGAGAGACTAGCAGAAGTTTCATGCAGAAGAGCACTCCGATTGCTTTGCTGAAAAGATTCTTCTTTGCGGCGACTCTCAGGGTTACTCTTACTGTTATTCTTTTCAAGGTTTGATTATCATTCTTAGTCTTTATTGTCACCTTCTAGTTATGCAAGTCTAAAGAACTTAATGTGTCATTATCCTTTCCTTTAAAAACTACAGAAAAAACGACTCTTACGACTTCCATCGGTAGTTTATAGAATTCAAATAATTATTTTCTTAGTTTTACTCAAAACCTTACTGATATTAGTCTTCTGGGAACAACTTTTATGAATATTTATGGCGATATCCCAAAACTACCATAGCTGGCAAGGATGTGCTGGAAAAGATTTTTTCGGGCGGGTGACCGGGCGAATCTTGGCGACCGGAAAGAAGGGGGGGAGTGAGAAGGGAAAGTCAGCAAAATTTTTGAACTGTTTTCCTGAGTCCAGCGATTTTTTTCGCGTAGCTGAGGTCAGAGTTTTTTTTAAAAATTTTGTTCACTAATAAAAAATTAGGTTTTTTTGTGCTTAGTTTTTCCAAGATCACCTTCTGTTATATTTTCTACAGTAAACAATTTTTCTAGCGGAATCGGTGGGCGACCGGGAGAAATTTTAAAAGTTTGGTGAGCTATGCTTACTACTTTCCATTGAGTATTTCATAATTTATGTGGTATGGAATGACAGTTAATGAGATTTGTGTTTTGATTTGTCCGAAGTTGGCAAGATAGTAGAGTGGACAAACTATTGATCCCAAGTCCACCCGAACCAATTTGATTTTAGAATTGTTTGTAGAGCTTTTTCTAGTTCGACCTTTCTATTTAGACCAGCAGTGATGGAGAGAACAGCTCTAGTTTGATTGAATTAGGACGCTCTCCTTCTCGCAAAAAGGGAATGAGTGTGAAAAAGATCATTATAATTTTCATATGAATTGTTAATTTTTCCAGGATTGCTCGGTGATGCTCTCGTTGCAACTTCTTCCACGAAACGAGTCGAATAAGCAGATAAGCTCAGGGAAAAACGGCCTGTCAAAATTCGCAGATAAAACCGAGTCAAGTGAGGAGGAGGAAGAAGAGAAGAAAGACCGAAAATCAACCGCCCAGCATGAAATAACCCTCGAGAATGGCCGTAGGTTTGCTTGGTCAGCCAAAATAGTGGACTTGGACCCAAAAGGTCCAAAGAACATGTACTCAGCGTACGAAAGACTGTTTGCGGGGGCGGAGATTCTGGCAAAGAATCCTGATATCCGCGCGCCTTGTGTTGGTGTATAGAAGTCACCTTTCCCGCTTAACATTTTTTTGCTCAAAAGTCCTCAATATGTTTGATATTTTCATATGCTCAATCCTAAAAAACCCCTTTTTCCAAAAATCGTTCAACTTCTGATGGTTTGAATTGTCTATTCGTTTTTTTCCATGTACAGTTACATTTTTATAGCCACATCATCGGTTTTTCATATCGTATCATATCCTTTTATGACAGACACTGGCATATCGAGTTTTCTATCACTTGCATTCTTTAAACTTTCTAAGGTCATCCAAGTTATTCACAGGAATTGAAGGAGCATATTTTATCATACACTCTGTATCTCTCATTAGGTCAGAGTCTAGTTGATTGGCTCTTTGTCTTCTCGATAGCTCAATGGCTTGATGATTGTAAATATAAACCTAATAAGGATACCAGGATTTGTTATATGTTTCCAGTACAGTAGTGCTATTTTTTCCAAAGTTGTTCATCATCGAGAATACACGCTGAAACTGTCGACGTGCTCGCTTGCATTGTTAGAGCACTTATATAGTAGGAGATGAGCGTTTTCTGCAATATTTTTACCCTTTGAATCCTGTTTTTATGTAGAATAAGGCTACCTTTTGCCTGATGCTAGTTTTTTTTGTGCATGAATTTTGAGAAGGATTGTGATTGATATAATATTATCATTCTTCGGACAGAATATCTTAAATTTTATTATAAAGGTTCTGAAAATGAGATTATCATGATTTCCCGCTCGGAATGTAGGATTGTGACGGGTTGATCCACTTCCATCCTCGTTATCTCATGGCTGCTTGTTTAACTTCGCGAGAAGCACAAGCCTTGTAATGCTAATGAAGCCAATATCTTCTTGTCGTTGGATTTGGCGCCTCTCAAAGTTGTTGCATATAAGTTGACCGTAAGTGACGGAAAGCATATTCGACAAGGGCAACTTGTTCGGTCGAAAGTGTAAAATTAAAACTTGGATAATTTCTGATTTTGGTGAAACGATAGTGCTGATATTGGATATAAAATATAGAATTTCATGTTTGAAGGCGAAAGGCTTGACGGAACTCCGATGTGACTTCTAAAAGTTGGAATATAACATTCAATACGTCGTAGTGGTGAACGTTTTAGCTACATACACTGGTAGAGGACATTCAAATCATTATGGAATGTCACAATTTCTCACCTGAATTTTAGGAAAAAAATTGGGACGACCGCTCAACCGAATCACCTAGAATAATTAAGAGCAAGTGAGATGTGACAGACAAGTGAATGAGAGATTTGAAGAGAAAACCCGGCTTGGATCAGCGGCCTTTATAGATTTTTTGAGAAGTAGTTATGTACATGACATAATTATAATAATAACATTTAATCACAAGCGACTAAGCAGTGCTCTCGTGTTTTGCGTCGTACATAGGGCAAAATTTTTTATTTTGAGTGAGGGCGACAATAAAGAGATTGGCATGTCAATGATTGCTCGATGTCTTGGCTGAACGGTGGTGCTGGCTTGGCCAAAGCTGCTTCCTACACATTCCATCCTTGGACATCTCCGACATTTCTTCGTCAGGTCTTGTCAACCACTCCCTGCAAAACCTATCATCGACAGAACTTTACCAGAAGAATGTCAACACTTGTCAGTGAATTGTTTTTCTGACCCGCACTGCGGTTAAAGTCCAAAATTATTATGCGCTCTTCGAATACCTTTGATGTGGGTTCTTTGTTTCCGCGATTTGCGGTTAATCTTTCTCGTCTGAAGTTTTTTTGCAGGGATCAAAAACAGTCTGATGTTCAAAAAATATTTTTGAGAACCACAAACTTGATTGAAAGTTTCTAAGGAATTTGCAGTTCACTTATTAATACTTTCTGTTGCACACCTCACCTAGGCCTGCTCCATTCATTGAGAAACTTTCTTCGACGTTGCAGAACACTTTCAGCCCCAGGCGGGTGTTGATTGTGGCGAAGACGACTCGTTACGAGATGGAGAAGAGAATTGCAGATGCGGATGACGAGGAGATTGCCAGACTCGTCAGTTCATCTCTCTCTTTTTTCTTTCCAACTCCATCTTTATTTTATATCTCTACTCTCTCTCTCTCTCTTTCTCTCTCTCTCTCTTTCTCTCTCTCTCTCTCTCTCTCTCTCTCTCTCTCTCTCTCTCTACCAACCTAACTACTCACCGACTGAGGAACGAGTCAATACCAGATTGGGCAACCTCATGATTCCAGTTGAAGCGGCGGGGAACGAATGTCAATCGATTACTCCAAAAACACGACCTGCACAAGGATTTTGTTGAACATCTAAGAGGATTACTAAAGTTTCTAAATTATTTTTTGACCCATTTGTTTCGAAGTGATATCATTGAAAATTACCAAATTTTCAAATATTATAAGTATTAATATGGTTATTTTAATATTGTTGTTCATATTATTATTATTATTATTATTATTATTATTATTATTATTATTATTATTATTATTATTTCTTCTTCTTCTTCTTCTTCTTCTTCCTCGCGCTTGTTCCCGCCTCGCGGCAGGGTACGCGCTCCCCTGAGATGCAGGACAGACCTATCCTGGTAGAACCAGTGGCTGCCTGCTAGATCACTGCTAGTGTGATTAGCAGCAGTGGGGAGAGTCAGATTCGTGCATGAGCACTACCAACATTTCTTAACCCCCTTGGTTTGGGTGGATCTGTCCGGGGTGGGAGTCGAACTCGGGACTCTTCGCACAATGGTCTATCACACTACCACTATGCCACGCCCGGACTATTATTATTATTATTATTTTTATTATTATTATCATTTTATTACTATTATCTTTATTATTGTTATTATCGATGGCGTGTCTAACTCTGCAGGCAACGAGGAGTGGAGACGCGCGTGGTGGAGAGAGCGGACTACACTCCAGAAGCGGTGGCCTGGGCGGATGCGATCTTTGCTGCGGGCGGAGACGGGACATTTCTCCTCGCAGCCAGCCAAGTCACGTCGAATGAGAAGCCGGTGATCGGTGTGAACACTGATCCGAATGGGTGAGCTTGTTGTCACCCAAAGAGTTTCCTCTTACAGGCAGGGGTTTTTTAATGTGCAAGATAAAGGTACAGACGCCCGCCAAAGGCGGAAAATTTTTTCACATAAGGGTCTCCCGTAAAATAAAAAAATTAAAAACAGAGGCCCGCGAAAAAAACATTTGTTTTACATAAGGGTCCCCCTTATGATTTGGAAAAACAGATGCCCGCCGACAGAAGGTCTGACATGACTATCTAACTCCTGCTTACAGGGTCCCAAATGGCTAGAGACCCATGTCATCGATCTGGTATTAAACCTATTGGGGTTCTTGAAATAGGAGTAGAATTGAGTTACCGATTTGTGAATGAATTGTTTTTTCATTCGCTGTGACGTTTATGGAAAAGTTGAGTCTAAACGTGATTCAACGCGTTTTCGGAGAAAAATGCTGTGATAAATATGTGTTTTTTTTAATATATAAAGATGTTTCTGTTTTATCGCACATTCTTAAATGATGATAGTTTTGATCTATCTACCATCAGATGTTGGTTGAATTGTCGAGTCTTACCGACTATTGACGGGTCTCTATTCCCATTTCAACGGCATAACACCTCAATGAAATCCCACTTTCTCTCGATAAAACGACCTTTTTGTCATCCACGAGTCTTTGTTCAGGCTATTTTATTCCTGTTGCGGGGCCTGTGAGCGACGCATTATGAAACCCCCGATGAAGACTTGAAGTAACAGCCTGTTTCAGTTCTGAAGGCTATATGTGCATAGTGCGAAAGGAGTCCAAGGCCAAGCTGGAGGCAGTCCTGGAGAAGCTCTGGCGAGGCGAATTCCAGTTTGTTTACTACTTTCTTTTCGAATTGATATGCGATATTTTATATTTTCAAAAACTCTCTTTTGTTTTCATACATTCACATTTTAATGATTTTTCCGCATTTCGGCTGCATAAAGGAATGATTTACCTTGAAAAGTGAGGATGCTAGGGGGAACAAGTGAGGATGCTAGGGGGAACAAAAAACAGATACAAAAAGAGAAAGATTATTACACCCGAAATTCGAAGCTGCACTTCGATGCGAATCAAGGCATTCGAACATTTTAATTGGATAAAATGAGGGGTGTATAGGAAAATGAGGGGTGTATAGGAAAATGAGGGGTGTATAGGAAAATGAGGGGTGTATAGGAAAATGAGGGGTGTATAGGAAAATGAGGGGTGTATAGGAAAATGAGGGGTGTATAGGAAAATGAGGGGTGTATAGGAAAATGAGGGGTGTATAGGAAAATGAGGGGTGTATAGGAAAATGAGGGGTGTATAGGAAAATGAGGGGTGTATAGGAAAATGATGGGTGTATAGGAAAATGAGGGGTGTATAGGAAAATGAGGGGTGTATAGGAAAATGAGGGGTGTATAGGAAAATGAGGGGTGTATAGGAAAATGAGGGGTGTATAGGAAAATGAGGGGTGTATAGTAAAACATTGAGATTCGAGCACTCCGATCATCAACAATAAAACAATATTTTGCTACAGAAACTAGAGTTCTACCGAAGATCTAGCTCAACCATTGATCACTTATATGCAGCAAAAAAATGTTTGATTCGAAGTCAGTGGCAACTGGCTTAACCACACAGTAAGATATATAGAGTTAATGATGCGCAGGTGGATGTTTCGTGCTCGAATCCGAGTGGAGTTGACAGCGGAAGGCGGAGCTGGAGAGAGCATGCAACTGCACTCGACACTCATGAACAGGGATCCCGCCACCAACAGATGGGAGGGGGTGACGGGAGGAGGAGGAGCTAAGGACCTCTTGTCAGCCAGAATTCTCATTCGAGGGTGCGGTGGTCGTCGGATACAGCGAGGTTCACTGGCAGAGGAAGGATATAATTAGAAGTTCGGGAGACTGAGAGAGAAAGCGAGAGAGAGGGAGAAGGAAAGAGAGTTAGAGAGACTGAGATAGAGTAAAAATACAGAGAGAACTAGAGAGGACAGAGAGAACTGAAGAGGAAGATTGTTTGATAATAATAATCTTCTTTGGACTTGTTCCCTCCTCGCTGCGGGGTACGACTCGCCTGATATGCGAGACAGACCTATCCTGGTAGAACCAGTGGCTGTGCGCTGGGTCACTGCTAGTGTGCATGGCAGCAGTGGGGAGATTCAGATTCGTGCCAGAGCACTACCAACATTTCTTAACCCCTTGGTTTGGGTGGATTTTTTGAGGAAGATTGGTTGATAAGATGAGGTTGTTTTGTATGAGTCAGTGCAATAGTATGTAGCAAGTCTGGTTGATAAGATGAGGTTGTTTTGTATGAGTCAGTGCAATAGTAAGTAGCAAGTCTGGTTGATAAGATGAGGTTGTTTTGTATGAGTCAGTGCAATAGTAAGTAGCAAGTCTGGTTGATAAGATGAGGTTGTTTTGTATGAGTCAGTGCAATAGTATGTAGCAAGTCTGGTTGATAAGATGAGGTTGTTTTGTATGAGTCAGTGCAATAGTAAGTAGCAAGTCTGGTTGATAAGATGAGGTTGTTTTGTATGAGTCAGTGCAATAGTAAGTAGCAAGTCTGGTTGATAAGATGAGGTTGTTTTGTATGAGTCAGTGCAATAGTATGTAGCAAGTCTGGTTGATAAGATGAGGTTGTTTTTTATGAGTCAGTGCAATAGTATGTAGCAAGTCTGGTTGATAAGATGAGGTTGTTTTGTATGAGTCAGTGCAATAGTAAGTAGCAAGTCTGGTTGATAAGATGAGGTTGTTTTGTATGAGTTAGTGCAATAGTAAGTAGCAAGTCTGGTTGATAAGATGAGGTTGTTTTGTATGAGTCAGTGCAATAGTAAGTAGCAAGTCTGGTTGATAAGATGAGGTTGTTTTGTATGAGTCAGTGCAATAGTAAGTAGCAAGTCTGGTTGATAAGATGAGGTTGTTTTGTATGAGTCAGTGCAATAGTAAGTAGCAAGTCTGGTTGATAAGATGAGGTTGTTTTGTATGAGTCAGTGCAATAGTAAGTAGCAAGTCAGCAGATTCATTTTTCTGAATGACTCATTCTTTGGTTTCAGAGCAGATCTCAGAAAACTGAAACTCGAGAGGAAGACGGAGCAGCTGCCGGTCCTCGCCCTTAACGAGGTCACTCAGAAACTTTGCCCTTTTGTTTCCCTCTCTCTATCTCTTTTCTCTTTGCCCTTTTGTTTCCCTCTCTCTATCTCTTTTCTCTCTCTTTCTCGCTCTCTTTTCATCATCCATCTCTCTCTTTCCCTCTACTTCCTTTTTCTTTCGCTTGCTTAAACACACCCTATGTCTCTCCATTTCTCTTTTTTTGATTGATATTGATTAGAGAGATATCGATCTTCTCGTAGGTGTACATCGGCGAGTCCCTCTCTTCCCGCGTCTCCTACTACGAACTCTGCATCGATGGCGGCAAACTGATGAAGCAGAAGAGCAGCGGACTCACCGTTTGTACTGGTCAGCTGCTCCAGTCCATCCATCTCGGGGAATGATTATCGATCGATGCACTCTTCTCATTGATAGAATTTGTCGTGCTGAAGAGTAGGGCCCGTTTTAACGGGTGCACTCTGACACCTGAATCTCTAAGAGTGGTCCATGGCCGTTCATACAAAGAGATGCGACTTTTTTTGTATCGAATGAGTCAAAAAACATATTTTAATACAAAAAGATTAGTCAGTCTCTTGTGTGTAGAAGTGTGGTGTGTGTAGATATAAAAAAGGATGATTATGAGGAAATGCAGGACATGGAGAGAGACCACGAGCGTGTGAGAAAATAACTATACAAATATAGAATTCGTATCACTAGCGTTTTTGGATAGCGCATTGATTCGCCCTCCGATTTAACCATAAGTGTGGGTTAGAAAACATGGTGATGTTGAGGTACTGGCTCGACTTCATGGTACTTCAACATCAATAAGATGATGCCGGTAAACGTAGAGCAGATTCTTCAGGTTGGTGATTCTTTTGGTCATAGGTTACCAGAAAACCTTACAGTAAAACATGATCTCGCTCTAACCATTTTAATCTCTGTCTCTTGAGAAAAAAACTAGTTTTCTGAGGTTATACACCGTAAATAATCCCCGCTTTTGTTAATTCTGTGTTTTTACCCCCTTAAAACCACTTTTTTTCTCGCTCAGGTTAGCGTAAAGTGCAACAGCCTCTGAGGGCGGAATTTTAGATTGCAGCCGAAGAGACTGGCCTCCGACAGTTGCAGCCAACCGAGGACTTGGTCACGAAAATCGGGAGCAAGTTCAATCAGCAACTGACGTTCTCACCCGAGACCAGCAGTTAGCTTCCCACTCACTCATCCTTGTTCAATTCACATTTTTTATTCTTCGAATTTACATATAAATTGCTATCACGTCATTTTGTAACCGCAACACTTTTACCCGAAACTTAATTTAATAAAGTTGTTTTCTTTTTTTCTCGCTCAGGTAGAGATTGCGCTAACGAGGCCGCACAGCTTAGGAACGATACTTGTCGATTTCAAAGTGTCGATCCATATAAATTGTTAGATGAAAGTCATATAATGGTACACATTAATATATCAGTTACGTTTCTGTGTTGTTTGGGCAAATGGAAACTGAACCATCTATTATTATATATAGGTTCTAGAACCAAATACTATTTTTGTTCTTTTGAGAAATGGCCTTCTGCGTGCGAGATCCGATCTTCAACTCCACATTCCTTCAGACTCCTTCGAGAGGATTAGCGGATGAAATATATGTCAAGTCTCGAGGATACGACTCTCATCTTGTTGGTGGCCGTACTTTATTTATTAGAGAGAGAGTATTAGAGAGTTTTGGTAGCGATAGAAATTTTAGGCCATTAAAGGCGTGTTCAGCCTGTCTTTAGATTTTTTTTATCTCTACCTAAGGTAACTTTCTGTGATTTAAAGTGGCAGGAAAATTAGTAAATCGCAGAAATTGGTTACTTTCGGTGTTTTTTGTAGGGATAAGAAAATCAAGAGATAGGGAGGGTCACCACACCGTCAAAAGCCAAAAGTTAACGTGAACGAAAAATTGGCTTCTCAAAGTGTATTTTCATGTTTCGATACCTCAATTTCATTAATTTACTCAAGGCTTACAATGCGCTTTCAAAAACGTGGTCTCACAAGATTTAAATGTATGATGCGCAAGTGGTTTAAGTACTGTTCTATAATAAACAGGTGGTTGATGGCGGTGTGTCCTTTGCATTTAATGACGGCGCCGAGGCTACTCTGCGAGTGAACGACGAGGACGCCCTTCGGACTGTCGTCTTCAGATGACCGCTGATTGTCATTGTCAAGATGTCACTCAGAGTCGGCACTTTGCCAATGTGCCATTTGTTGTGCATTCTCCTGTGTCAATTACTGTCATAAGGGCCTTCAGCTTGTATTTTCATTTATTTATATACATAGTTCTTCATCCTTGACTCCATCCAACATCACCAAGAACAGCTCTCAGAACAATGTACATAACAGTAACTCGCAAAAAAAAATTTCGTTGTGCTTTCAGGCGAATCAGTACATTCATGTAATAACTTATATTCCACGAAAATTTTTGATCTGTAATTCGTAGATTTTTCATGATGAAATATTGATGTTTCATCATGGAAAGTCTTTTTATTGATGTTTCATCATAAATTTCTGAAATGAAACCCTTATCGAAATTCTTGCTCGAGTAAGCGAATTGTAAATTTTGACAAATAATTCCGATTATTGATTATTTCTAACTATTGGGGTAAATGGAATAAATTGAGATTCTTGAGCAAATGCTGTTGAATATAATCGAGGGTTCAAAATGGAATTTACACCAATTTACCAATCATTCTACAAAATTAAGAATACACCTAAATTAAGAATACAGATGACAAAATTACATTCAAAAAACCAAATAAATGAAATTCAAGAAATTCTATTAATGTTTTAAAGAAAAATTTATTCAGTTGTCCTAGGTTTTTCCCGATTACCTGAGCGATCTACTTTTGACACACTAACTCATCAATCACACCTGGCGAGAAGCCATTCCTTTCGACACAGCTTTCAATCTAATCAAGATCCCTGGACAGTTGGGTCGTTTTCCATCTTTTAACACTAATCAGAGAAACTGCGTAGAGAAAGAAAATACTCAGAAGACTCGAATCGTGGTCCTAGCACGAAAAGAATACCTCAAATCCTTTCTATTGCTAAAGCAACAATCACGGCTTCTCTCATAAACAAACTACAACGTGGAGATGCTCAAACTTTGGCGCTAGAAACTACTTCTACGAAAAACTAATCGTAAATCGCACGCGTTTTTAATCGTGTTTTCCCTCCTTCACGACAATTCGAAGCCGGCATTCGCATTGATTGAGTACCTGTGAATTGCATTTAAGAAAGATATAAAATGAAAAAAAGCTAAATCCATTATCTCTTTCTGTATTCGCATCGATGTTCTTAGTCGAGTTTGAATCAATTGTTTTTATTGTCTAGGAGATCAGTTTTTAGTTGGGAAAGAGACTCTTTTTCATTTTATGTAGATCTCACGTCCATAAGAGTTGTAAACAATTTTTTTAGTTGTCTTTGAAAGTTCTTTCCACTATAAAAAGCAAACAATCCCTAAAACCTTTCAAAGACCAACTTGATTCTTTGCCTCAAAGTTTCGGTGTCTTTGTATCGCGGCAGTTTGAAGAGATTCATGCAGGTCGCAGCGGTTGGCAGCCTATCATCACCCGAAGAGTTCGGCAGCAACTGCACTCCGAGTTGCGGGTGCAGCTGCGAGAAGCCGCCTAGAGGCGGCCGCGAGCAACCTCAAGCCAAGGATTAAACGTTCGTCTGTTGGCGGGCCTGTTTAGGGAATTGGGCGAGCCTCTTTTATATCACATAAGCAGATTATCGTTTCTGTATAGCCTAATGAAACTTCTTTTCTTGCATTCGGCGAGTCTTTGTGTAGACATATTCCCCTTTTTCGCAGACCTATCATTTTTTCGGACGCATTTTGAAAAAAAAAAATTATTTGCAGCCAACTCTTAAACGATTTGAGTGAGACCAACCTCCAGCCTGTAGGAAAAACTTGCAATCAACTAATTAAAACTCTTGCTGCCGTGCTCCATTAAACCATTCAAACTACCGAGCTCATACATATCTAATTACTTCCCCTCCAAGTCTCTCCTTTGTACTTAGTCGCGTCGAAAAAACCATTCGACGAAAAATCAATTTGAGCTGATAATCTAAAAGCAATTTGCTGTTAATTCTTTTCTGAATTATGAAAAACGTATGTATCCGATGAAGAAAGAATCAAATATTCACCAGTTATGAACTTGACGAAAAGTCGTAGTTCCTCGTCAGAGAACGTCCTCAGAACTGCCCAGAACGCCTCTATGTAACTGAAACACAATGTTTTCCATTTTGAAAATCACGCCGTTAATGTGAGTCTATTTGAAAATTGTGTCATTAGTCAAACGAATTTTACCGTTGAGCTTCCATAAGCAAACGAATGAGTGTAGAACCAATTACTTCTATGATCTTCCATAGCGTTTTTTTTCCTCTGATGAGGAAGTACATCTTCGCCTTCTCAGCGAATGTCTCTTGTTCGATATAAAGTATGTACCAAGCTAATTTTAAAAAGATTTTCAGGGGAAAAAAAGAAAACCAATACTTGCAGTCAGAAAACGGAATAGGAAATTATTCGGGTTTCAAATTCATTTCGAATTTTGATCAATACAGTGTTACTAGGATTGACCTCGTGTCCTCTTGACTTTTTACAAAATGGTAGACGACGCTATTCTGGAGGTCGTCCAGATCGATCTCTCCCTCCACTCCAGAAACCAGAATCTGAAGAAAACATACATATTTTTTCATTGTTCTCTCGAATACATTAACCTAGACAATCATCAAATTACCCAAAGGTAAAAAAATTTATCACGCCCGTATATAAGGCCTTCCATTCGTAACTCTTTTGGCTACCTTTCCCAGTTTCGCCCTCTTTTTATACCCATTTCTTGCCGCTTTCTACTCTTCGCCAGCTGAAACGCCTTTTTATTTCTAGAATTTTTCTAATATATCTTACCCAAAGTTATCTGCTTCTTCGCTCATAATTCACCTGCATTTGTTGAGAAATAGAAGAAAAAACCTTTTTCACTAAACGGCCCAGAATAGAAAAGAGCGAATAGTAAATGATAAAGAAGGGTGAGATATTCAGCCATTGAAGAGGTCAATACTGCAAATCCTCGCTCACTTGTCATTATTAAGGCTCCCACTCGAACGAGCGGTCTTTTGTGATTTTTTCGATAGGCAAAAGTTGAGTGTATTTTCGCTTGTATTGATGGTTGACTTTTTTCATTATTTTCTCAAGTTTAGGTTTTTGTTAATTAAATGTCTCTAATCCAATTATCTTACAATCCACAGTTTGATCAACCTGTAGATCATGCGGCGAGAACATCCCCAGCCAATGCGGATCGATTACATTCGAGACTCCGGCTCGCATTGACGAGATCATCTCATCCATCTGCCACATCTTCATTTTCTAACTGGCGACATGGAATTTGATAATCACATCCATCCCTCCTCAAACGGCCTCTTCCCTCTCACCAAATTTACCAATCTAACTTCTTCTAATAATAGTTTTTATTAGCAGAAAGACACAGTAGTTCAAGCAAAAGATTTAGTCAGAAATCACTCGACCAAACCCGTTCATGCAGCATGTAATTGGTGTACTTCTGAATGTACTGTAGTCTGTTCTCAGCTGTCACCCTCACCTCGCGCCCATTCGGAATAAGGTCCACTTTCTGAAATCAAAATTTTTACACTAATTATTTTCTATGGCATTCACTCCTGAAAATTGCTCGCACTCAAAGTCTTTTTTAAAGCGCGGTTTTCTTTCTCAAGAAACTCGACTTTTGCTTCTCATAAAGCTCCGCCCACTTAGTAAACAGAGAAGGTCAAGTCACCCGAGTTGTCCCGAGTTCGCTGATAAGAATGGAAAAGTCGAGGTGCAGCTCGGTCACTCGGGCTGGTTCCATGTCCTTGAGATTCACCAGATTCCTGTAGAGGAGAGCGTCCAGACTAGAAAGATGCGAAAAGTCTGCGTCTCTGATCGTACGAGACAGCAGACGAGAGAGGAAGAAAGGCGCGAAGCGGTAGTCGCATTGCTGCCGCTCACTGATGGCTTTACCGAGGATCCGGCCGATGAAGTAGAAGTGCGCCTTAAAAGTGTCTGGGAAGAGATAAGGAGCGAGGGGATTCGGGTATAGCAAGTGCTCTGCTGTCTCGCAGAACAGACCGCGCTGCATGTCGAAGGCCTGCAACATGTAATCGTGGCGAGAGGGAAAAAAGAGAGATGAAGAGAGGAAAGAGAAATAGAGAGAGAGGTGCTCTTGGGGGAGGGCGGGGGGCGAACAATATCTGTGACCTGTCGGAAGAACTCAGAGAGGAACTCTCTAAAGATGCCGCCTCCATCAACGCCCGCCTCGTCCGCCCCGGTCCAGTTCCTCATGCTGACTCGGATCGGCTTCCGCAAGGAGGGAGCTCAACACTTTTCAGTTCAGAAGAACTAACTTTCAACTAATTTTTTTATTAAATTCTAAATTATTTATACAATTAAATGTTTATAAGGGTAATTTTCTAACCAGTACTAGTAATTGATAACCTATAAGGTTTATTTTTCACTAGTTCACGCTTCTGGCTGAATAATGCATCTTTATACATATATGACGCTGCCGTTTTGATTTTTTGCCATAAATGTAATTTTCGATGATTTTTGTTTGTTTTATGGCAGATTCTAGCAAAATAGCCTTATTTTATGGCGCTTCCATCAAAATAGCCTTATTTTATTGCGCTGCCATCGTAAATCAATTATTTTATGGCGCTGCGATCAAAATAATTGGTTTTATGGTGAAGGGCACAACTTCATTGAAAAGTTCCTTCATCAGTCCACTCCCACTACACTAAAAGATCCCACTACACTATTTCGTCTATTTCGTGGCTATTCACCAAATTTAATAACAGAATCATATATGCACAAAGCGAGCAACCAATACGGACCAGGTTTGCACGAACGCTGTACTATTTTCTCAATCGCGAATCGAAAATAGTATAGCGTTCGTGCAAACCCGGTCCGTGTTGGTTGCTCGCTTTGTTGATATATGATTCTGTTATTAAATTTGGTGAATAGCCACAAAATAGACGAAATAGTGTAGTGGGATCTTTTAGTGTAGTGGGAGTGGACTGATGAAGGAACTTTTCAATGAAATTGTGCCATTCATCATAAAATCAATTATTTTGATGGCAGCGCCATAAAATAATTGATTTTTGATGGCAGCGCCATAAAATAATTGATTTTTGATGGCAGCGCAAAAAAATAAGGCTATTTTGATGGCAGCGCCATAAAATAATTGATTTTTGATGGCAGCGCAATAAAATAAGGCTATTTTGATGGCAGCGCCATAAAATAATTGATTTTTGATGGCAGCGCAATAAAATAAGGCTATTTTGATGGCAGCGCAATAAAATAAGGCTATTTTGATGGCAGCGCCATAAAATAATTGATTTTTGATGGCAGCGCCATAAAATAATTGATTTTTGATGGCAGCGCAATAAAATAAGGCTATTTTGATGGCAGCGCCTTAAATAAGGCTATTTTGCTAGAATCTGCCATAAAACAAATAAAAATCATCGAAAAGTACATTTTTGGCAAAAAATCAAAACGGCAGCGTAATATATGTAAAATGAATAATTGAATGATTGAACTTCTGGGAAGAATCTATTTTGGACTCAAAGGTATAATACGTCTTGGTATAATAGGGATTCGGAATCATACGGTATAATACGGACTCAAAAGTATAATAACAAGTAGGTTAAAAATTTCATTTTCAACTTTATGGAACCGGTTGAGGCAGGCTGTGCATAGGCCTATATAAACGTTCTATTTATGTAGATTTTTCTCTTCCAATTTTAGCTGTGAAAACTATGATAATTCATTTGTGAGGGAGAAGGTCGGTCGCCCTGGATAAATTATTTGCCAGTTTACCTATGTTTGGACTGTCTAGAAATACCATAGCTTATCCATGATTTTTCTGACAGTTCGGAAGCAGGAAACTTTCTTATCTATTAAACGCTATTTATTTCCAATCGAGGCACTGTTGTTAAAAACTGAGCAGTAGGCGACTTTCACGCATAATACAGAGCAATTTCGGGGTAAGTCAACCGCAACCCGAAAGATATCAAGAACACTTTCTAGGCGAGTCAACTGATGAAGAGAGTCACCATTGGCAGGACTTAGGTCGGAATAGGCGTCTTCGTAGAGATGAGCACGGCGAACACTCACTTCTATCACTACTGCAACGAGCGAATTCATCATCGAAGGAAAAAGAGCTCTTATGTGCGTTAAGAAACAGAAAATGCGATAGAAAACAACCCACTTATTCAATGAGAAACTAATAACTGGAAAAATAAATACAAAGTTATGAGCACATCTGAAAATGTAGAAAACTAAAGAGGACTGACATAGTCTGTCTCGAATTCTCCTCCCATCTTCATCGTAACCATTGATGAGTTTGTCTTCGTAGATCATCTCTTCCAATATCTTAAATCAACTTTCGAGTTGATAGAATTTGTATACGACTACTACTCCATAGATCGAATCATAACTGACTATCGATCAATCCGATTGACCCGTCATCTGACGAACAACGAATATCGATTCACCCAACTATTGTTCGTTTAAACGACGACAATCGATTGATTTCTCTTGAAAGATTTATCGAGCATCTTAAAGTATTGATCGATTCTAACGTTGACTCTCTGCATGAAAGGTAGGAGAAATGGGATGCATCTGACGACAGTGAGAGATCTTCTCATGGTCGCGCTCAGCTTCTTCTCTTTTCGTCGCCTTCTCTCATCCGAATCCATATCTTCTTAAATCAATCAAAAATCATATGTTCGAATAACTGATTTTAAAAAATCCTTATTATTTTTCTATTTGATTAAGGTTTTAAAACTTTTTTCTTTAAGACAGCTCGATACGTTTTAAATTTCTCTCTAGTTTCTCTGTAATCTTATGAATTTGAAAACTGGGTAGCACTGCTTCACTTAGTAGGGCTCAACTCCGCAATCGACTTCAATTAGTAGGGCTCAAGCCCGAGCTTGACTTCACTTAGTAGGGCTCAACCCCGCCCTTGACTTCACTTAGTAGGGCTCAACCGCGCCCTTGACTTCACTTAGTAGGGCTCAACCCCGCCCTTGACTTCACTTAGTAGGGCTCAACCCCGCCCTTGACTTCACTTAGTAGGGCTCAACCCCGCCCTTGACTTCACTTAGTAGGGCTCAACCCCGCCCTTGACTTCACTTAGTAGGGCTCAACCCCGCCCTTGACTTCACTTAGTAGGGCTCAACCCCGCCCTTGACTTCACTTAGTAGGGCTCAACCCCGCCCTTGACTCACCCATTTCCTCATCCTCGTTTTCATCGCTGCTCTGATTCTCCTCTAGTAGATATCTCACGAAGGAGCCGGTGTTTCTTCTTATGCTCGATGGCCCAAATGAGTTTTTCTCCAGAGTTATCTCCAAATAACAACTTCGTTACCGTCTATAAAAGAGAATAACATCAGCCATTACCCATATTGTTCCCTTACCCTAACATATTGACAAATCTTTGCGCTCTTGATAAAAGAGCCATGAATAAAAACTTACAATTGTTTGTTCATCGCATTCATTCCCGGTCTCTCTTTCAAACTTGTCGTTCTCTCATCAACGATCTTTAAAATTTGCATACTTCTTCCGTCAATGGAAAGAAAGAGCTTGGCCGTTACTATCTCAAACTCCTAAGTTGCACGTGAAAGAGTCACTGAGATTGTGTCTTTCCCTTCTACGGTCATCTAAGTAGTCTCGCAAAGACGATCACCGACTGCGATGCAAGTGTAGCCAGATCAAATTATTTTATGGACTCGGAAAGATCCTTACCGTCTTTCCGTGATCACACCAGAAGTGGTTCGGGAGAAAATGGGTCCTTTCATCTTTCGCCGAAACTTCAGTCAAGACGCTAACCACCTGGAACAAAATTTCTCCGGACTCAGAAGGATCCTCACGAAACTATCCCAAAGGACGCCCCTCGACAGGACCTATGGGCAAACAACAACAACCTGGTAGGCTCGCAGTAGCATTATCGATGCACTTCAGCAGTGAAACGTTTGCTCCTGGTAAAACTGGCTGATAGAAGTGTGGGATTGAGCTTAACCCCAAAACTAGCAATCGGCTGTGTGATAGTATAATTTTATATCATTAATGCACTTTTAACATCTAATTCGTAAACTTAAGTTTTTTCTTTAGTGAGTATTTTAATGGCATCGTCTACTGCTGGTGATCGGTTAGACTAGAACTATTTCCTAGCAGCATTTTTATTTAGAAGGGTTAGGCGCTCTCTTTGACATTGAAATAAAACATTACAAATTATTTAGAAGGGTTAGGCGCTCTCTTTGACATTGAAATAAAACATTACAAATTATTTAGAAGGGTTAGGCGCTCTCTTTGACATTGAAATAAAACATTACAAATTATTTAGAAGGGTTAGGCGCTCTCTTTGACATTGAAATAAAACATTACAAATTATTTAGAAGGGTTAGGCGCTCTCTTTGACATTGAAATAAAACATTACAAATTATTTAGAAGGGTTAGGCGCTCTCTTTGACATTGAAATAAAACATTACAAATTATTTAGAAGGGTTAGGCGCTCTCTTTGACATTGAAATAAAACATTACAAATTATTTAGAAGGGTTAAGCGCTCTCTTTGACATTGAAATAAAACATTACAAATTATTTAGAAGGGTTAGGCGCTCTCTTTGACATTGAAATAAAACATTACAAATTATTTAGAAGGGTTAAGCGCTCTCTTTGACATTGAAATAAAACATTACAAATTATTTAGAAGGGTTAGGCGCTCTCTTTGACATTGAAATAAAACATTACAAATTATTTAGAAGGGTTAGGCGCTCTCTTTGACATTGAAATAAAACATTACAAATTATTTAGAAGGGTTAGGCGCTCTCTTTGACATTGAAATAAAACATTACAAATTATTTAGAAGGGTTAGGCGCTCTCTTTGACATTGAAATAAAACATTACAAATTATTTAGAAGGGTTAGGCGCTCTCTTTGACATTGAAATAAAACATTACAAATTATTTAGAAGGGTTAGGCGCTCTCTTTGACATTGAAATAAAACATTACAAATTATTTAGAAGGGTTAGGCGCTCTCTTTGACATTGAAATAAAACATTACAAATTATTTAGAAGGGTTAGGCGCTCTCTTTGACATTGAAATAAAACATTACAAATTATTTAGAAGGGTTAGGCGCTCTCTTTGACATTGAAATAAAACATTACAAATTATTTAGAAGGGTTAGGCGCTCTCTTTGACATTGAAACAAAACATTACAAATTATTTAGAAGGGTTAGGCGCTCTCTTTGACATTGAAACAAAACATTACAAATTATTTAGAAGGGTTAGGCGCTCTCTTTGACATTGAAATAAAACATTACAAATTATTTAGAAGGGTTAGGCGCTCTCTTTGACATTGAAATAAAACATTACAAATTATTTAGAAGGGTTAGGCGCTCTCTTTGACATTGAAATAAAACATTACAAATTATTTAGAAGGGTTAGGCGCTCTCTTTGACATTGAAATAAAACATTACAAATTATTTAGAAGGGTTAGGCGCTCTCTTTGACATTGAAATAAAACATTACAAATTATTTAGAAGGGTTAGGCGCTCTCTTTGACATTGAAATAAAACATTACAAATTATTTAGAAGGGTTAGGCGCTCTCTTTGACATTGAAATAAAACATTACAAATTATTTAGAAGGGTTAGGCGCTCTCTTTGACATTGAAATAAAACATTACAAATTATTTAGAAGGGTTAGGCGCTCTCTTTGACATTGAAACAAAACATTACAAATTATTTAGAAGGGTTAGGCGCTCTCTTTGACATTGAAACAAAACATTACAAATTATTTAGAAGGGTTAGGCGCTCTCTTTGACATTGAAATAAAACATTACAAATTATTTAGAAGGGTTAGGCGCTCTCTTTGACATTGAAATAAAACATTACAAATTATTTAGAAGGGTTAGGCGCTCTCTTTGACATTGAAATAAAACATTACAAATTATTTAGAAGGGTTAGGCGCTCTCTTTGACATTGAAATAAAACATTACAAATTATTTAGAAGGGTTAGGCGCTCTCTTTGACATTGAAATAAAACATTACAAATTATTTAGAAGGGTTAGGCGCTCTCTTTGACATTGAAATAAAACATTACAAATTATTTAGAAGGGTTAGGCGCTCTCTTTGACATTGAAATAAAACATTACAAATTATTTAGAAGGGTTAGGCGCTCTCTTTGACATTGAAATAAAACATTACAAATTATTTAGAAGGGTTAGGCGCTCTCTTTGACATTGAAATAAAACATTACAAATTATTTAGAAGGGTTAGGCGCTCTCTTTGACATTGAAATAAAACATTACAAATTATTTAGAAGGGTTAGGCGCTCTCTTTGACATTGAAATAAAACATTACAAATTATTTAGAAGGGTTAGGCGCTCTCTTTGACATTGAAATAAAACATTACAAATTATTTAGAAGGGTTAGGCGCTCTCTTTGACATTGAAATAAAACATTACAAATTATTTAGAAGGGTTAGGCGCTCTCTTTGACATTGAAATAAAACATTACAAATTATTTAGAAGGGTTAGGCGCTCTCTTTGACATTGAAACAAAACATTACAAATTATTTAGAAGGGTTAGGCGCTCTCTTTGACATTGAAATAAAACATTACAAATTATTTAGAAGGGTTAGGCGCTCTCTTTGACATTGAAACAAAACATTACAAATTATTTAGAAGGGTTAGGCGCTCTCTTTGACATTGAAATAAAACATTACAAATTATTTAGAAGGGTTAGGCGCTCTCTTTGACATTGAAATAAAACATTACAAATTATTTAGAAGGGTTAGGCGCTCTCTTTGACATTGAAATAAAACATTACAAATTATTTAGAAGGGTTAGGCGCTCTCTTTGACATTGAAATAAAACATTACAAATTATTTAGAAGGGTTAGGCGCTCTCTTTGACATTGAAACAAAACATTACAAATTATTTAGAAGGGTTAGGCGCTCTCTTTGACATTGAAATAAAACATTACAAATTATTTAGAAGGGTTAGGCGCTCTCTTTGACATTGAAACAAAACATTACAAATTATTTAGAAGGGTTAGGCGCTCTCTTTGACATTGAAATAAAACATTACAAATTATTTAGAAGGGTTAGGCGCTCTCTTTGACATTGAAATAAAACATTACAAATTATTTAGAAGGGTTAGGCGCTCTCTTTGACATTGAAATAAAACATTACAAATTATTTAGAAGGGTTAGGCGCTCTCTTTGACATTGAAATAAAACATTACAAATTATTTAGAAGGGTTAGGCGCTCTCTTTGACATTGAAATAAAACATTACAAATTATTTAGAAGGGTTAGGCGCTCTCTTTGACATTGAAATAAAACATTACAAATTATTTAGAAGGGTTAGGCGCTCTCTTTGACATTGAAATAAAACATTACAAATTATTTAGAAGGGTTAGGCGCTCTCTTTGACATTGAAATAAAACATTACAAATTATTTAGAAGGGTTAGGCGCTCTCTTTGACATTGAAATAAAACATTACAAATTATTTAGAAGGGTTAGGCGCTCTCTTTGACATTGAAATAAAACATTACAAATTATTTAGAAGGGTTAGGCGCTCTCTTTGACATTGAAATAAAACATTACAAATTATTTAGAAGGGTTAGGCGCTCTCTTTGACATTGAAACAAAACATTACAAATTATTTAGAAGGGTTAGGCGCTCTCTTTGACATTGAAATAAAACATTACAAATTATTTAGAAGGGTTAGGCGCTCTCTTTGACATTGAAATAAAACATTACAAATTATTTAGAAGGGTTAGGCGCTCTCTTTGACATTGAAATAAAACATTACAAATTATTTAGAAGGGTTAGGCGCTCTCTTTGACATTGAAATAAAACATTACAAATTATTTAGAAGGGTTAGGCGCTCTCTTTGACATTGAAATAAAACATTACAAATTATTTAGAAGGGTTAGGCGCTCTCTTTGACATTGAAATAAAACATTACAAATTATTTAGAAGGGTTAGGCGCTCTCTTTGACATTGAAATAAAACATTACAAATTATTTAGAAGGGTTAGGCGCTCTCTTTGACATTGAAATAAAACATTACAAATTATTTAGAAGGGTTAGGCGCTCTCTTTGACATTGAAATAAAACATTACAAATTATTTAGAAGGGTTAGGCGCTCTCTTTGACATTGAAACAAAACATTACAAATTATTTAGAAGGGTTAGGCGCTCTCTTTGACATTGAAATAAAACATTACAAATTATTTAGAAGGGTTAGGCGCTCTCTTTGACATTGAAATAAAACATTACAAATTATTTAGAAGGGTTAGGCGCTCTCTTTGACATTGAAACAAAACATTACAAATTATTTAGAAGGGTTAGGCGCTCTCTTTGACATTGAAATAAAACATTACAAACTATTTAGAAGGGTTAGGCGCTCTCTTTGACATTGAAATAAAACATTACAAATTATTTAGAAGGGTTAGGCGCTCTCTTTGACATTGAAATAAAACATTACAAATTATTTAGAAGGGTTAGGCGCTCTCTTTGACATTGAAATAAAACATTACAAATTATTTAGAAGGGTTAGGCGCTCTCTTTGACATTGAAATAAAACATTACAAATTATTTAGAAGGGTTAGGCGCTCTCTTTGACATTGAAATAAAACATTACAAATTATTTAGAAGGGTTAGGCGCTCTCTTTGACATTGAAATAAAACATTACAAATTATTTAGAAGGGTTAGGCGCTCTCTTTGACATTGAAATAAAACATTACAAATTATTTAGAAGGGTTAGGCGCTCTCTTTGACATTGAAATAAAACATTACAAATTATTTAGAAGGGTTAGGCGCTCTCTTTGACATTGAAATAAAACATTACAAATTATTTAGAAGGGTTAGGCGCTCTCTTTGACATTGAAATAAAACATTACAAATTATTTAGAAGGGTTAGGCGCTCTCTTTGACATTGAAATAAAACATTACAAATTATTTAGAAGGGTTAGGCGCTCTCTTTGACATTGAAATAAAACATTACAAATTATTTAGAAGGGTTAGGCGCTCTCTTTGACATTGAAATAAAACATTACAAATTATTTAGAAGGGTTAGGCGCTCTCTTTGACATTGAAAAAAAACATTACAAATTATTTAGAAGGGTTAGGCGCTCTCTTTGACATTGAAATAAAACATTACAAATTATTTAGAAGGGTTAGGCGCTCTCTTTGACATTGAAATAAAACATTACAAATTATTTAGAAGGGTTAGGCGCTCTCTTTGACATTGAAATAAAACATTACAAATTATTTAGAAGGGTTAGGCGCTCTCTTTGACATTGAAATAAAACATTACAAATTATTTAGAAGGGTTAGGCGCTCTCTTTGACATTGAAATAAAACATTACAAATTATTTAGAAGGGTTAGGCGCTCTCTTTGACATTGAAACAAAACATTACAAATTATTTAGAAGGGTTAGGCGCTCTCTTTGACATTGAAATAAAACATTACAAATTATTTAGAAGGGTTAGGCGCTCTCTTTGACATTGAAACAAAACATTACAAATTATTTAGAAGGGTTAGGCGCTCTCTTTGACATTGAAATAAAACATTACAAATTATTTAGAAGGGTTAGGCGCTCTCTTTGACATTGAAATAAAACATTACAAATTATTTAGAAGGGTTAGGCGCTCTCTTTGACATTGAAATAAAACATTACAAATTATTTAGAAGGGTTAGGCGCTCTCTTTGACATTGAAATAAAACATTACAAATTATTTAGAAGGGTTAGGCGCTCTCTTTGACATTGAAACAAAACATTACAAATTATTTAGAAGGGTTAGGCGCTCTCTTTGACATTGAAATAAAACATTACAAATTATTTAGAAGGGTTAGGCGCTCTCTTTGACATTGAAACAAAACATTACAAATTATTTAGAAGGGTTAGGCGCTCTCTTTGACATTGAAATAAAACATTACAAATTATTTAGAAGGGTTAGGCGCTCTCTTTGACATTGAAATAAAACATTACAAATTATTTAGAAGGGTTAGGCGCTCTCTTTGACATTGAAATAAAACATTACAAATTATTTAGAAGGGTTAGGCGCTCTCTTTGACATTGAAATAAAACATTACAAATTATTTAGAAGGGTTAGGCGCTCTCTTTGACATTGAAATAAAACATTACAAATTATTTAGAAGGGTTAGGCGCTCTCTTTGACATTGAAATAAAACATTACAAATTATTTAGAAGGGTTAGGCGCTCTCTTTGACATTGAAATAAAACATTACAAATTATTTAGAAGGGTTAGGCGCTCTCTTTGACATTGAAATAAAACATTACAAATTATTTAGAAGGGTTAGGCGCTCTCTTTGACATTGAAATAAAACATTACAAATTATTTAGAAGGGTTAGGCGCTCTCTTTGACATTGAAATAAAACATTACAAATTATTTAGAAGGGTTAGGCGCTCTCTTTGACATTGAAATAAAACATTACAAATTATTTAGAAGGGTTAGGCGCTCTCTTTGACATTGAAACAAAACATTACAAATTATTTAGAAGGGTTAGGCGCTCTCTTTGACATTGAAATAAAACATTACAAATTATTTAGAAGGGTTAGGCGCTCTCTTTGACATTGAAATAAAACATTACAAATTATTTAGAAGGGTTAGGCGCTCTCTTTGACATTGAAATAAAACATTACAAATTATTTAGAAGGGTTAGGCGCTCTCTTTGACATTGAAATAAAACATTACAAATTATTTAGAAGGGTTAGGCGCTCTCTTTGACATTGAAATAAAACATTACAAATTATTTAGAAGGGTTAGGCGCTCTCTTTGACATTGAAATAAAACATTACAAATTATTTAGAAGGGTTAGGCGCTCTCTTTGACATTGAAATAAAACATTACAAATTATTTAGAAGGGTTAGGCGCTCTCTTTGACATTGAAATAAAACATTACAAATTATTTAGAAGGGTTAGGCGCTCTCTTTGACATTGAAATAAAACATTACAAATTATTTAGAAGGGTTAGGCGCTCTCTTTGACATTGAAACAAAACATTACAAATTATTTAGAAGGGTTAGGCGCTCTCTTTGACATTGAAATAAAACATTACAAATTATTTAGAAGGGTTAGGCGCTCTCTTTGACATTGAAATAAAACATTACAAATTATTTAGAAGGGTTAGGCGCTCTCTTTGACATTGAAATAAAACATTACAAATTATTTAGAAGGGTTAGGCGCTCTCTTTGACATTGAAATAAAACATTACAAATTATTTAGAAGGGTTAGGCGCTCTCTTTGACATTGAAATAAAACATTACAAATTATTTAGAAGGGTTAGGCGCTCTCTTTGACATTGAAATAAAACATTACAAATTATTTAGAAGGGTTAGGCGCTCTCTTTGACATTGAAATAAAACATTACAAATTATTTAGAAGGGTTAGGCGCTCTCTTTGACATTGAAATAAAACATTACAAATTATTTAGAAGGGTTAGGCGCTCTCTTTGACATTGAAATAAAACATTACAAATTATTTAGAAGGGTTAGGCGCTCTCTTTGACATTGAAATAAAACATTACAAATTATTTAGAAGGGTTAGGCGCTCTCTTTGACATTGAAATAAAACATTACAAATTATTTAGAAGGGTTAGGCGCTCTCTTTGACATTGAAACAAAACATTACAAATTATTTAGAAGGGTTAGGCGCTCTCTTTGACATTGAAATAAAACATTACAAATTATTTCAACAATTATTTCAACACCAATTTTCTTTGGGGTTCAAATTTTCAAAAAAATTTATATTTAGAGCACGTTTTCTCGTGATATGATTGAGCTATTTCAATGACAACATCTATTCGCCAGAGTGAAATCGAACCTTTAATCGCTTTTATCGTAAGCGAGCGTCTTACCATCATACCACCGAGGACATACTGCTATTCCTTGCGAAAGCGCTATATAAAAAGCAAAAGACTGATAATTGTGGTGATTCGAGTGCGAAATACCTGGTGAAATAATTCCTCCCACTCCATCCGCTTCTTTCTGCTCTCTTCTCGGTTGTCATCCGGGAAAGCCAAGGTAATCAATCCAAGCGTGACGTCTCTGTAATGTTCAAAACGATTATGATCTTTCTTACATTGTTACGCTTCATCGCAGGGTACGCATTCCCTTGATTAGAGATACAAACTCAACAGGAAGAAAGCAGTCTCCTCTCTCTGCTTCCTGGCTAATTCCTCGTGTGTACTCAACCTGAGAGAAAAGGGAAATATAGGCAAGTACCACCAAACATTTTTTTACCTTTTTGCTTCGATTGGATCATTTACACAGTTTAAATCTAAGTCCTCGCCTTCTATGGTGCTACAGCCCATGGGTTGACACACACGCAAGGGATCGGTTCATTCTCACCGGTATCGAGCGCGTCCTCAAGTGGCGGATAGAATGATGTCTCTTGGCAAAATTGTATTTGAGATAGCGGACTTTCCCGTCGCGGACCAAAATTGGATAGTATATTTAGTTCGTCAAAGGAGGGCGATGTCGGACTGGCCTGAGCATGCCAACGGACAAAACATCAGCCGATACTCTTCTAAACTTTGTAATGGTGAATCGAGGCGCCACTAAAAGAGCCTCTTGCCCTTCTCCGGTAAACGAATGGGTCACGTAAAGACGATCGCCGACTGCGGTGGGTGCGCGTGTAAACGGAAAAATTTCTCCGGACTTGAAAGGATCCTTACGAAACTATCCCAAAGGACCCCCTCGACAGGACATATGGGCAAACAACATCAAATGTAAGTCCATCAACTTTAGACCCTATAAATATTGGTCTTCTCCAAGGGTTAAATGGAGTCGCCCAATTTGGGTTTACATGTATCCGCCGCTCAAAGTTTGGAGGAAAAAAGAAAAGGGGATGAAGGAAAAGGGTAAGAAAAGAAAGGGAGTTTTTTGTCAATAGTGTGTGTACGTGTATCCGCCGACGGGACCGTTCCGGTCACTATTTAACCTCTGGTAAATTCAAAACGCCGCCCGGCTGAGTCTCAGAGTGGTAACAGAAACCTGCCCATTGTCTCCGCCTGGGGACTGAACCCCTAATTACACCTGATGTGGACTGACCTAAGCTGGGCGAGGAGCTGCTTGAACTTGTCAAGAGGAAAGACGATCCGCCAGTTGAGACTCTCAAAGTGAGCGTCCTCTGTCTGTAGAACGTGTGTTGAGAGCAGGGAGCAGAAGAGAGAAAGCGCCGAGATGAACTCGGGGAGGGCAGGCGAGACTGGGAGGCTCGACGCCGCCAAAAGAACCAGCAGGCTCTTCGACGAATTCACAGCCTTGAAGGAGCAAACGTACGACCAGAGGGCATTGAGGAGAATTGGCGAGGCTGCCAGGGGAGAGAGTGTCGCGAGATGAGAGGGAATCGAAAAGAGGGTCGCGAGAGCCTGCATCAGGGCTGGCAGGGAGGGCGAGTCCGCGGATACGAGCCGGAGGTAGATTGAGGGGAAGTGGGGGGAGGAGAGGGGGCGGAGCATGTATGAAGGGAGCGCAGGCCGCGCGGAGAGGAGGGGTTTCGTGTGTTCCGCAACCAGCGCGAAGAGAGGTAAGATTAAGTGGTTGACAGATGCATCTGGGCAGGCGTCCAGCGAGAAGATGAGGTACAGCAGTAGATGCGGAAGGTAGGCGGAGCATATGGTGGGAGGCGGAAAGGATTGGGGGAGGAGTGAGAGATGGGGAGATTGAGGGGAGAACACTTCGCGGCAGAGAAAGGGTGTGAAGAGTAGAGATAAGGAAGTCTCCGCGGAAGAGGACGACAAAGCGAAAAGAAGACTCCGCAGCATTTGTGCTCTGCAACATTAAAATTCTCCTGATATGGTTGTCAAAGGACTGATCAAAAGCAGAGCTTCTTGTCAAAAATATGCTAAATTAGTCGCAATTATTAGAGCGCATAATGAGAAGACTAGGGAGAAGGGAACAAGTTTAAACAACAAGGAAAAAGCGAGACGGTGATAGAAAAGATAAAGCCAAAGAGACGGGCGAAATCGTGAGAAAATAAGAAGTGAGCAAACTTTATA
>OZ057404.1:31930221-31974943 GCA_964056735.1 Allodiplogaster pararmata | reverse complement strand
TTCTTCATTAAAAAAATATTCTGAAGGACGGGCGGGCGACCGAGAAATTTATCAAGTTTGGCGAGCTATGAGATGGGTTCTTATCTAAATGACTTGATAAAAAGAGGCCGTATGCATGGAGCAATCCAAAAGGATTATGAGCTTGGATTTGCAGTTATCCAAATACATTTCACTAATCCGGTATGCATGGAAGCTATAATACTTTTGGATTAGAGATAATCCGACAAAATTCGTAACCCTACTCCGGAGGTGGGTTAGTGAGTAATCCGAAAGGATTCTCGGCTCAATTTGACCCATTCCGTTCATGTTGCTCTTTTTGAAGTGTGTAGTGAAAGTAAAACGGAACGGAATTTTTTTGTAACTTGCTATGATTTAATGAAAGTATTTATTGTATATTTATTTTTACATCAGAAAGCGCTTAGGCTTAGTAAAAGTTTACGCTAACGAGGCCGTATCAAGAACATGACCCAATTGAACTGACCCATGGAACCTCTGGGAGGGGGGGGAGAGGGGGCTAAAGTGCAGAAGTCCCAAATAGAGTACAACGTTTATCACCTTTCATCTAACAGATTGATTTAAAACAGGTTGAAAAGTTTCATATTAATATTTTATCTACCAATTCCATCAAATTTTACATTCAACATTCAACTCGGCTTTAACAACAAAAACAACGAAATTAATTGAAAAAACTGTTGTAATTATAAAACAATACTAATATTCGAAGATTATAGTGTTTAGAGTGCATTTAGTTTTCGACAATTATAGTTTTTAGAGTGCATTTTAGTGCTTACGCCGCGTCCTTTTTGACAATATTCCAAGTTTAAGAAATCTGACATCCATGCATACCGATTTTCATAATCCTAAATTTTTTAAAACTTTTTTGGATTTTGTAATCCTGGGATTTGAACAATCCAGATTGTTATAATCTGATTTCCATGCATACGGCCTAAGATTGTTTAAACCAGTCAATGAAGAAAAAAATTTTATCAAATCATTTGATAAAGAAAATATTGTTTAAAAAAATCGATAAACGAAATAGTATATATAAATCAATCGATGAAATGTAGAGCAGCCCACCCTTTGTATTCTGTTGGCGGCGACTTCTCTTCTCCCGCCCTCTACTCTCTTCTTTCTTTCCTCCGCCAGCCGATCCAGAAAGGTTTGTCGGCTGTTCTGAATTCAGCTTTTTCTCCTATTCGGACTGTAAATAAAACCCACGCGCTTCTCAAAAAACCAGTGAAATTTTTTTTAATTTTTTCTATTTTATACTCTAATTTTCATCGCAGAAACTTTTATACTCTTTTCTAGAAGTGCCTTTTTTGAACCCTCTTTTCAACCAACACTTTCAACGCTCGTTCAGCTTTTCACAACCGCCTTACAGATGAAATCTCAAGGATGTCTAAACAAGTCCGTCAATAATTTTCTACTTTCTCTACGACTTTCTCTTCATAATGGAAACCTGTGATAGTCTGCACCCTTATCATTAGTAATTTTCATCTAACCAACATTTTCCCGGCTGGTTAGAAACAAACAGATCACCTGAACTTGTCTAAAAAACTTCGGGGCCAAGCGGTAAAATTTTTTCGGGTTTAGTGTATGAACTCGATTCCATATTGTTATTTCTTAGTCTTCCCTTAAAGATAAGTAATGTAATGAAGAAAAAATTGCAGTATGCGAAGCGTTATTGGAAGCGATTTCTCATAGTTTTTGACTACGTTTTTCAACTTGAATGCAATGATAAATGAAGGGGTTTTTTCCTTTTCGGCCGCGGGCAGGGGTTTTTTGTGTACTACTTGGTAACTCATGATTGGGAATCGTCGTATAAAACTTCACATCGTTAGCACTTGAAAAGGTTCCTATTCTGGTAACAACAAACTAACCAATGCGGCGCTCATGGCTTCTTGTGCCCGGTTCTTCTTGATGGAGCCATTGAAGTCGTAAAGAATTAAGTTAGACATCTTTACCTAAAATTCTGGTTCTCAGGCTCAAAGCTCATATTTACCGCAAAATCTTCAAAAAATTTTTTGGTTAAATACTGAATAGCATCATAAGTTTTTGCAACGGTGACAGATTTAAAAATTTATGAATACAACCTATTTCGTGAAAAAAAATCTTAAAAGGCTATCAAAAACTAAAAAAAAATCATTGTATCTGTTCAGCTCGACCGGAAACTTCATGGTTCGAAGGATGAATCTTTAAATAAAAGAAGAAAAAAACTAAGTGCTTCTTTTTATCATATGAAAGGTTCCGAGTGAGAAACCGATTGAACTTCTAATTATCGCCATATTATTACACGTATTTACTTTGTAGGAGGTAAAGTGAACCCTATGTACTCTGCACTTTTGTCAATCATGTGACTTTTATTTGAAAATAAAACATTCGCCTGGAATACAACAAACTTGAAATAGTAAACAGAGCCCACACGAACTCTTTTTACAAATTGAAAGTCTCCGTTCAACAAATTATCAATCTTTATCCACAAATTTAAAATCAATGATTGGGCACTTTTGTCAATCATCGTTGAAATGCGGAGAAAAAAAGGCAGTCGAAACTTGAGTAGGATAACTACCCGTTTCCTTATCTCCACATTCGAAAATTCATAAGTGATAATTAAAATTTCACACACACAAAAACTTTAGACAAAATCAACAATCTTTTCACAGATCTCTATGAGCACAGATCTCTATGAGCACAGATCTCTATGAGCACAGATCTCTATGAGTTTTGATTCTGAACGTTACGGAATTCACAGAAATGTCCTCAACAAATCATAAGCTATTGACTTGATAAACTTACCTAAAACTTTGGCGTTGAGTTCTGCACATACAATGTAGCACTTTCCGTGATTAAAAAATCAATAGTTTTCTAAGCGAAAACTTCCGCTAACTGCTTCAAAAACACATAAAATTCTGAAACATGATTTTTTGCACTATTTCCCGCCTGGAGACAGTGCACGCGCTTCCCTGAGACTAACCTGATAAATCCAATAAAAATCGCCGCAACTTGTGACTTTGGTTATCTGTTAGTAGCGATGAGGGGGGAAGGGGTTCCAATCCGTGCAAATATTAATAACATTATGAACCCCTTATTTGGGAGTTACATTCCGGGCTGGAGGCCTGGCATTGTCTCATCATACAATAGTATGTCAACACACTTTATTATCATGAGCCATTCTGGCAAAAAAATATCGCGCGAAGTAGATTTGTGTGACCGTGGTGCAATGGTAACGTGGTGCAATGGTAACGCGCTTGCTTCCGGATTGCGACAGATGGGTGGGTAAAATGGACTAGCTTTCCCCCTGCGATGATTCAATCAGTTGTCCCCTTCCAGAAAGTTTTAAAACTGGCAAATTTCGAAGCCAGAACCACGTCTCAAGCCAAAAAATTTTCATGAGAAAGTTCTTCAAGGACGAAAACCTATTGATCAGAATCGCCTTCTTCACTGTCGTCCTCCTCTGACTCCTCCAACCACTCAATAAGTTGTTTCAAGAGTCCTTTGAGAGGAGACTCCTCTGGTAGATCAGAGTGCCACTCAAGTATGACATTCTCCCCTACCACATCCGCTTCGTACAGGAAATGCACTGCCTTCGCGAACCAATTCCCGACAACCTCCGGTTTATTCGTGTAGTGCTCCTTCAATAAACTACGGTGGCCGACTTTTAAAAATAGTTAGTTCAGCATACCACGAACCAGATCTTCAGTAAGAGGACCTAAAATTGATGTAAGAGAAATAAGAGAGAGAGAAGGAGATAGAGGGACATACAGTACCGTGTTTTTTGTTAAATCCAGTAGTTTGAAATTTCAATCATTAACTTCACATAGAATCCCAAAAAATTGAAACTAAAATCATGAAAATAGGAAAACTAAAAACTAAACTGCAAAAACAATTGTATAACAGATTGCCTATAACTGACAAGAAAATTTGAAATCGATCTGAAAAACGTTTTCAATTGCCGTAAGATAAGAAAAAAGGTTTAGAAAATCCAATACAGCTACTCCAAAAATAAATTAAATTTTTCTTCTACACTTGAGAATTTGGAGAAAAAATTCGAGTTTTTGTGCGAATAAGTTTGGTTTATCTTGAAGGAAACATGTTTGTATATCACTACAGCATACACTACCAAATAAGTTTGGTTTATCTTGAAGGAAACATGTTTGTATATCACTACAGCATACACTACCAAATAAGTTTGGTTTATCTTGAAGGAAACATGTTTGTATATCACTACAGCATACACTACCAAATAAGTTTGGTTTATCTTGAAGGAAACATGTTTGTATATCACTACAGCATACACTACCAAATAAGTTTAGTTTATCTTGAAGGAAACATGTTTGTATATCACTACAGCATACACTACCAAATAAGTTTGGTTTATCTTGAAGGAAACATGTTTGTATATCACTACAGCATACACTACCAAATAAGTTTGGTTTATTTTGAAGGAAACATGTTTGTATATCACTACAGCATACACTACCAAATAAGTTTGGTTTATCTTGAAGGAAACATGTTTGTATATCACTACAGCATACACTACCAAATAAGTTTGGTTTATCTTGAAGGAAACATGTTTGTATATCACTACAGCATACACTACCAAATAAGTTTGGTTTATCTTGAAGGAAACATGTTTGTATATCACTACAGCATACACTACCAAATAAGTTTGGTTTATCTTGAAGGAAACATGTTTGTATATCACTACAGCATACATTACCAAATAAGTTTGGTTTATCTTGAAGGAAACATGTTTGTATATCACTACAGCATACACTACCAAATAAGTTTGGTTTATCTTGAAGGAAACATGTTTGTATATCACTACAGCATACACTACCAAATAAGTTTGGTTTATCTTGAAGGAAACATGTTTGTATATCACTACAGCATACACTACCAAATAAGTTTGGTTTATCTTGAAGGAAACATGTTTGTATATCACTACAGCATACACTACCAAATAAGTTTGGTTTATCTTGAAGGAAACATGTTTGTATATCACTACAGCATACACTACCAAATAAGTTTGGTTTATCTTGAAGGAAACATGTTTGTATATCACTACAGCATACACTACCAAATAAGTTTGGTTTATCTTGAAGGAAACATGTTTGTATATCACTACAGCATACACTACCAAATAAGTTTGGTTTATTTTGAAGGAAACATGTTTGTATATCACTACAGCATACACTACCAAATAAGTTTGGTTTATCTTGAAGGAAACATGTTTGTATATCACTACAGCATACACTACCAAATAAGTTTGGTTTATCTTGAAGGAAACATGTTTGTATATCACTACAGCATACACTACCAAATAAGTTTGGTTTATCTTGAAGGAAACATGTTTGTATATCACTACAGCATACACTACCAAATAAGTTTGGTTTATCTTGAAGGAAACATGTTTGTATATCACTACAGCATACACTACCAAATAAGTTTGGTTTATCTTGAAGGAAACATGTTTGTATATCACTACAGCATACACTACCAAATAAGTTTGGTTTATCTTGAAGGAAACATGTTTGTATATCACTACAGCATACACTACCAAATAAGTTTGGTTTATCTTGAAGGAAACATGTTTGTATATCACTACAGCATACACTACCAAATAAGTTTGGTTTATCTTGAAGGAAACATGTTTGTATATCACTACAGCATACACTACCAAATAAGTTTGGTTTATTTTGAAGGAAACATGTTTGTATATCACTACAGCATACACTACCAAATAAGTTTGGTTTATCTTGAAGGAAACATGTTTGTATATCACTACAGCATACACTACCAAATAAGTTTGGTTTATCTTGAAGGAAACATGTTTGTACAGGGTGCGGCAAAAGTCCAGGTGTGTATTATTTTTCCGATAAAAACTTAACGGATCGAGCAAATCAAACAAAATTTTCATCAAAGTTTATTCAAATAGTTTGGAATGCAACTGCTATTTAAAATTTCAAACAGCCCTCCTTTCTCCTTGACACAGGCGCTGAGTCGCTTGTGGAAGGCACCCACCGTGGTGGACAGGTAAGCGACGTCAAGATCATCCCACGCCTTCTGTAGGGCGCGCTTCAAACTTTCCAAATTCTTGTGTTGGGAAGCACAGGCCTTGCTCTCAAAGACCGACCACACAGAAAAGTCAAGAGGATTCAAATCAGGTGAGTACGGAGGCCATTCGGCGGATGTGATCATGGAGGGGAAATTGCTCTTGCACCAGTCTTGCACCACTTTAGAATTGTGGGCGGGCGCAGAGTCCTGCTGGAACGTCCATTTGCGTCCCGCGAAGTGAGCCTGGCTCCAGGGATGTACTTCCTTATTGAGAATGTCGTTCAGGTAGTTATTGGCATTCATTTTGACTCCCTGCTCGACGAAAAGGAGTGGAGTCTTGCCAGTCGCGCAGATCCCGGCCCAGATCATGACAGAAGCGAGATGGCCCTTTCTCGAAACGTAGCGACCACTCTTATTGGCCTCGTTGACCGATTTCGACCAAATCCTATTGTTCTGGTCGTTGAAGGACTGCTCAATATTGAACAACTTCTCATCGGTGAAGAGAATATCCAAACAGTCCACCGGCTTGAACCGCTTTGACAGTTCACGACATCTCCGAAGACGGGTCGCCTTCATCTGGTCCGTCAATGCATGATTCTTCTGCAGCTTGATGGGGCGAAGTCCCATGCGGGATTTGACGATCGTCCTAACAGAACTAGCCGAGATAGTCAGCTCCTTCGCGAGTTTTCTGAGACTCCGCTTGAAGTTATATCGAATCTTGTCTCGGATGCTTCTCATGTTGAAGGAAGTGGTCGCGGTCACTGGTCTGCCGCTCCTGGGACGGTCATTTGTTGTACCAGCCTCAAGAAAGCGACGTATTGTGTTTTCAATGGTCCTGTGGGAGAATCCAGTGGTTCTGGCGATGTGCTTTTGAATGTGCCCGGACTGGCTCAAGCGCAGAATGTAACCTCGGTCCATATCAGAGAGCATTACCGGAAAACGAAAAGAGTTATCATTCTGATTTTTTCAGGGTATGTTAGCAACATTATGGATAAGAGACAACCGAAAAATCACACGACCGCTACACCAAACAAAAAAGATGCAAAGTGACAAAGTCAGACACCTGGACTTTTGCCGCACCCTGTATATCACTACAGCATACACTACCAAATAAGTTTGGTTTATCTTGAAGGAAACATGTTTGTATATCACTACAGCATACACTACCAAATAAGTTTGGTTTATCTTGAAGGAAACATGTTTGTATATCACTACATCATACACTACCAAATAAGTTTGGTTTATCTTGAAGGAAACATGTTTGTATATCACTACAGCATACACTACCAAATAAGTTTAGTTTATCTTGAAGGAAACATGTTTGTATATCACTACAGCATACACTACCAAATAAGTTTGGTTTATCTTGAAGGAAACATGTTTGTATATCACTACAGCATACACTACCAAATAAGTTTGGTTTATCTTGAAGGAAACATGTTTGTATATCACTACAGCATACACTACCAAATAAGTTTGGTTTATTTTGAAGGAAACATGTTTGTATATCACTACAGCATACACTACCAAATAAGTTTGGTTTATCTTGAAGGAAACATGTTTGTATATCACTACAGCATACACTACCAAATAAGTTTGGTTTATCTTGAAGGAAACATGTTTGTATATCACTACAGCATACACTACCAAATAAGTTTGGTTTATCTTGAAGGAAACATGTTTGTATATCACTACAGCATACACTACCAAATAAGTTTGGTTTATCTTGAAGGAAACATGTTTGTATATCACTACAGCATACACTACCAAATAAGTTTGGTTTATCTTGAAGGAAACATGTTTGTATATCACTACAGCATACATTACCAAATAAGTTTGGTTTATCTTGAAGGAAACATGTTTGTATATCACTACAGCATACACTACCAAATAAGTTTGGTTTATCTTGAAGGAAACATGTTTGTATATCACTACAGCATACACTACCAAATAAGTTTGGTTTATCTTGAAGGAAACATGTTTGTATATCACTACAGCATACACTACCAAATAAGTTTGGTTTATCTTGAAGGAAACATGTTTGTATATCACTACAGCATACACTACCAAATAAGTTTGGTTTATCTTGAAGGAAACATGTTTGTATATCACTACAGCATACACTACCAAATAAGTTTGGTTTATCTTGAAGGAAACATGTTTGTATATCACTACAGCATACACTACCAAATAAGTTTGGTTTATTTTGAAGGAAACATGTTTGTATATCACTACAGCATACACTACCAAATAAGTTTGGTTTATCTTGAAGGAAACATGTTTGTATATCACTACAGCATACACTACCAAATAAGTTTGGTTTATCTTGAAGGAAACATGTTTGTATATCACTACAGCATACACTACCAAATAAGTTTGGTTTATCTTGAAGGAAACATGTTTGTATATCACTACAGCATACACTACCAAATAAGTTTGGTTTATCTTGAAGGAAACATGTTTGTATATCACTACAGCATACACTACCAAATAAGTTTGGTTTATCTTGAAGGAAACATGTTTGTATATCACTACAGCATACACTACCAAATAAGTTTGGTTTATCTTGAAGGAAACATGTTTGTATATCACTACAGCATACACTACCAAATAAGTTTGGTTTATCTTGAAGGAAACATGTTTGTATATCACTACAGCATATCGACGGACCAATAAGTTTGGTTTCTCTTGTAGGAAAGAGTGTAGGCTAGTGTGTATATCACTACAGCATACACTACCAAATAAGTCTGTTATCTGACGACTTTTATCTTGAAGGAATCATGTTTGTATATCACTACAGCATACACAACCAATAAGTTTGGTTTATCTTGAAGGAAACATGTTTGTATATCACTACAGCAATATCTTGAAGGAAACATGTTTGTATATCACTACAACATACACTACCAAATAAGTTTGGTTTATCTTGAAGGAAATATGTTTGTATATCACTACAGCATACACTACCAAATAAGTTTGGTTTATCTTGAAGGAAATATGTTTGTATATCACTACAGCATACACTACCAAATAAGTTTGGTTTATCTTGAAGGAAACATGTTTGTATATCACTACAGCATACACTACCAAATAAGTTTGGTTTATCTTGAAGGAAACATGTTTGTATATCACTACAGCATACACTACCAAATAAGTTTGGTTTATCTTGAAGGAAACATGTTTGTATATCACTACAGCATACACTACCAAATAAGTTTGGTTTATCTTGAAGGAAACATGTTTGTATATCACTACAGCATACACTACCAAATAAGTTTGGTTTATCTTGAAGGAAACATGTTTGTATATCACTACAGCATACACTACCAAATAAGTTTGGTTTATCTTGAAGGAAACATGTTTGTATATCACTACAGCATACACTACCAAATAAGTTTGGTTTATCTTGAAGGAAACATGTTTGTATATCACTACAGCATACACTACCAAATAAGTTTGGTTTATCTTGAAGGAAACATGTTTGTATATCACTACAGCATACACTACCAAATAAGTTTGGTTTATCTTGAAGGAAACATGTTTGTATATCACTACAGCATACACTACCAAATAAGTTTGGTTTATCTTGAAGGAAACATGTTTGTATATCACTACAGCATACACTACCAAATAAGTTTGGTTTATCTTGAAGGAAACATGTTTGTATATCACTACAGCATACACTACCAAATAAGTTTGGTTTATCTTGAAGGAAATATGTTTGTATATCACTACAGCATACACTACCAAATAAGTTTGGTTTATCTTGAAGGAAATATGTTTGTATATCACTACAGCATACACTACCAAATAAGTTTGGTTTATCTTGAAGGAAACATGTTTGTATATCACTACAGCATACACTACCAAATAAGTTTGGTTTATCTTGAAGGAAACATGTTTGTATATCACTACAGCATACACTACCAAATAAGTTTGGTTTATCTTGAAGGAAATATGTTTGTATATCACTACAGCATACACTACCAAATAAGTTTGGTTTATCTTGAAGGAAACATGTTTGTATATCACTACAGCATACACTACCAAAAAAGTTTGGTTTATCTTGAAGGAAACATGTTTGTATATCACTACAGCATACACTACCAAATAAGTTTGGTTTATCTTGAAGGAAATATGTTTGTATATCACTACAGCATACACTACCAAATAAGTTTGGTTTATCTTGAAGGAAATATGTTTGTATATCACTACAGCATACACTACCAAATAAGTTTGGTTTATCTTGAAGGAAACATGTTTGTATATCACTACAGCATACACTACCAAATAAGTTTGGTTTATCTTGAAGGAAACATGTTTGTATATCACTACAGCATACACTACCAAATAAGTTTGGTTTATCTTGAAGGAAACATGTTTGTATATCACTACAGCATACACTACCAAATAAGTTTGGTTTATCTTGAAGGAAACATGTTTGTATATCACTACAGCATACACTACCAAATAAGTTTGGTTTATCTTGAAGGAAATATGTTTGTATATCACTACAGCATACACTACCAAAAAATTACACACAAAAAAACCAAGACAATATGTTTGCTTTTTTCGAACTTAGATAAAAAAAATATTTTCGGATAGCATTCTAAACGGTACTGCAAAGAAAGACAAAGAGAGAGAGACAGGGAGAGAGATAGACAGAGAGAGAAACAGAGAGAGAGAGAGACAGGGAGAGAGACAGAGAGAGAGAGAAACAGAGAGAGAGAGAGAGGGAGAGAGAGAGAGAAAGAGAGAGAGAGCACAACGAAGAGAAATATAACTATAATAATAAAAAAGGTGATAAACCTGCAAGGCAATCAGTAGATTGTACTGCGACTTCTTGGGCTCGTAGTAATTGTTGAAGAGATCAATCCAATTCATGATTTTCTAAGAAGGAATCAATTACTTACTTCTCGATTTGAGTAGACGGCTGTTCTTAGTTTTATTCACCAATAAATTTTCTGACTTATGTAAAACACTTCCTGTTCTGAATTGCTCTTATTTGGTAACCTGACCCTAAAAATCTTCCTTTTTTTATCGCGATAGGTATCCATTCAAAAATCTCTCTTGTCTCTCTTCAGCGGTAGACGAACTTTTTTCATGCGCTCGCATTCCGACTAAATAAAACACGGCTTTTATCAAGAATTAGACATCTTCAAGCCGTATCGAACGGTATATATTATTTTAAAAGAATCGATAACTTCGATTAATTCAAAAGCCCACTCTTGGAAGAGACTGATTTTTGGAGCATCATGTATTATTGACATCGAGATAGAGCTTTTATGACAAAAATTAAATGGCATTCAATCAAGGCGAGTCGTTGTAAGTAACCTTTTGAATAAATCATCTTATTTAATTGACTAACTGTTTTCAAGACGGTAAATTTCTCGCAGCCCGGCAGATTGAGAAAAGCCAAAAAGATTCTGCTCGCCAAATTCTCCATCGAAATGTTATACGCCAACTTGGACGCGTTGATTTCGAAGATCAAGTTTTTTACCTAGTGAAAGTGAATGAAAAAAGGTTGGGAAAATAATGAGATAGAAATAAAGAAAAAAATTTAAAAATTGTTTTGAAAAAGACTCTTTTTGAAAGAGAGACCCACAACAAATGAATTTGAGAGAGAGAAGCGGAAAGAAGAGATATAGAACAAGAAAAATCCTAAAGAAAAGAGAGGAATAGAGAAAAAAGATGGAACGAAAAAAAAGAAAAAAAGGAGAAAAAAAGAAGTCTCACCGACTCTTTGGAAGGTTTCTCGTCATTGATAGCAGGCATCATACTTTCCGAAATCTCCTGCAATTGTACTGATCGTAATGAACTCATAATTTTAAAAAAAAAACAGAAATAATAAAATCAGGCTGTTTCCACTTTGTGATCATTTTTCAACCCGCAGTGCGGTTGAGACTCGGGCGTGAGTCTAGACTCTTTTTACTCATTCATTCATTCTTTATTTCCATGTACATATGTTTAACATGCAATCGAAATATTAAAACAATCTAACATGGATTTTCATATATGATTTCATATAACACTATCGCACGGAATAGCAATGTGTCCCCGTGGTGTAATGGTAACACACGCTCCCGGTTTGAGTCGAGATGGTCTGGGTTCAATCCCGCGCGGCGGACTAGCTTTTTCTGTGCGATAGTTCAATCATTTGTCATCCTAACCAGGCGTCACTGCCTTTAAACTGTGTAACTTAGAATTTGAAGATTTATCATCCATCTTCCATCTCTATTCTGTCTTAATCGTGAACTCTGGAGTTACGCTCCATTCATGATGCAATCGCTTGATAAGCATGCGTGACTAAGAGAACAAGGCAAACGAGCCTTTCATATAACACTATCGCATGGAATAGCAATGTGTCCCCGTGGTGTAATGGTAACACGCGCTCCCGGTTTGAGTCGAGATGGTCTGGGTTCGATCCCGCCCGGCGGACTAGCCTTTTCTGTGCGATAGTTCAATCATTTGTCATCCTAACCAGGCGTCACTGCCTTTAAACTGTGTGACTTAGAATTTGAAGATATATGATAAAACAAAAAATAAGAAATGAAAATCGAAGGCGAGATAATACAGTGGTAGTGTATTGAAGCGTTTAGTCAGAAACAATAAGGTTAGGTAAAATATTATTTTTAGGAAGTTTTTTCAGTTTTGTCAGAAACATCTCATCAGAATGAATGCATACTAATCAATAAGGTAGGGAGTTCCATATGTTGTTGTTGTTGTAGCCGATAGATCTTCTATTCGGCATCGTCTTCGGTGATCGGTAGTTTTAGAAACCTTGCAGCTTCTACTGGGTCGGTCCAGAGAGACCAAGCCGTTAAACTAGTCGGTCTATCTGGACAGAAGAGGTGAGTCGTTGTGTGTCCGGGTTCGTCGCAGTCCGGACATCTGTCCACGATTGTGGAGTCAATTCTGGACATATAGCTTCGCAGAAATGGGCTATATCCAGACCGGAGCTGGGCGAGTGTTCGTCTTGTAGATCTCGGAAGATTTCTCTCTTCTCTAGAGATAGGCGGTGGCGGGTATCCTCCCAGTACCACAGGCGGTGAGTATTTGTTCTTCACCGCTGTGACTGTATCCGTGTGTATCTTCTTTACGTCTTCACGGTACGCTTCTTCTGTCTTCACTTCTTTATCTTCGTCAAGGAATGGAGTGATGCAGTTTTGATGTTCACTGAAAAGGGATCTCGTTCTCTTCAACTGTCTGGGAGGAGGTGGGATCTTGGTTGTGTCGTGATCAATGTGGTCTCGTTTATGTAGCCGAAGGAGGAATTGCTTGCACAGCATGTCGTTGTGAGGCTTCACCGGGAGGACTTCGGATTCAATATGGAGATGATCTATCGGTGTCATCTTGACGCATCCTGTTGCCGCTCTCACAGCAACATTTTGGGCATCTTGAAGTTCTTTCCAATGGCTTTCGGAGAGATTCGGAGACCATATTGGCGCGGCGTAGTTGATAACTGGTCGGCCGACGACTTTGTAGGTAGTCACCAAGAGTTCTTTTTCCTTTCCCCAGGAAGCTCCAGCAAGTGCACGTAATGCTGAATTCCGGTTTCGGAGTGTCATCCTCGTTTTCTTCGCATGAGATCCGAAAGAGTACATCGTGGCGAATGTGACGCCTAGAATTTTGATGGAGCGGACAGTTGGAACAGTGATGTTGTCTATACGGATGTCGAGCTGCTGATTGACCTCCCTGCTATTCAGCGTCAATAGCATTGCCGCACTATTCTCTGCTGCTAATTTCAGTCGTCTGGAGTCGAACCACTGTGCTAGTTCGTCGAGGTAGCTGTTGATTTTGTTGCGAGTTCGATCTGTTCCGGAGGTAAAGAGATATGTGACAGGTAGTGGTTGAAGAGAGTTGGTGACAGTACACCACCTTGCGGAACTCCAGCACGGAGTTTACGTTTCTTGCTTTGGATTCCACGAAATTCGACGTAGGTTTGTCGTCCTCTCAAGTAGCCACATATCCATCTTCCTATTTTGTCTGGTAGCGATGCATTCGCAATATCTTCGATCAAGATGTTGTGGTCCACGCAGTCGAAAGCTCGGCTGAGGTCCAAGGCAACTGCTACTGTACGACTTGCCGGTTTCTTCTCGTTGAGTCCTCTGGCAATGTAGTCGTTGAACGTGTGAAGAGAAGTCGTAGTGGATCTACCTTTGGTGAACCCGTGTTGATGTTTTGCTGGAGGCATCGCTTGTTGTATGTATGGAAGAAGCAGACGTTCAAGAACTTTTGCGACTGGTGAGAGGAGGGAGAGTGGGCGGTAAGATGACGACATTTCTTCTGGTTTCCCTGCTTTCAGAAGAGGTATTACTTTGACCAGTTTCCAAACAGATGGGATTTGGCTGTTTCTCAGGCTGTTGTTGTATATCGATGTCAGGAAGCGGTGGGCATTGGGACCAAGGTGTTTGAGGTGGATCATAGTAATCCCGTCAGGGCCAGCGGCTTTACTAGACTTGCTTCCTTTTATTGCCTTTGAAACTTCAGATTCTGAAAAAAAGGGCTGAGTGATCATCTTGGGTCGCCGTAGGTCTCTTCTTGCGCGTCTAGCAGATTTGGTTGGATGGACTTTGCTTGCCGGGGTGAACTGTTTATTGAAAGCGTTGGAAGCCTCTTTTCGATTGTAGACTGGGATTCCCGAAAAATTGATAGCGCGGTTGTTCTCCTTTTGAGTGGGATTTACAATAGATCGGACAGTGGTCCAAAGTCGTTTGGCTCCTTCTTGTAGATTCATCGTCTGAAGGTAGCGTTGCCATTTTTCTTTTCTGTATTCGTCAACTTTTTGCTGGATCATCTTGTTCAGTTCTCGGATTTTGGGGTCAGCGGCGTTTTCTTCGCGGAGTCTATCTCTGAGTTCCATATAGAGATAATTCTTGATGCACATGTAGAGAACCGAGAGCTGTTTATATCGAATGGGAACGCGATTACCAAATTGTGAGCATTTGTAATATTTTTAAGAAGTGGTTTATCAATGAATAGTCTGAGAGAATCTAATTCAGAATACGAATGTACTCTTTTATGAAAAAATACTACGTCAGCAACAACGCGAGGGTATTCAAGTGACTCTAGATTAAGCATTTCTAGTCTTTCAGAGTAATCTAACCGAGGAAGTCCGTTTCTTATCTATAAAAAGCTATTAATTTGTCTCTTTTCAACCCTTTCTTTCTGCTTGTGAGGTTATCAGGCGAAAATGACTAAATTTTATAGAATCGCTGCATTACGGGCGTTGAGTTAACTTTTTTTCAGCATCCAGAGACAATTTATGTATTCCAAAAATGTCCAAGAAAGAAGAGATTAGTTGAAGAAAAATAATCTCTCACCAACATAAGAACGCGTACCGTAGTCCTGGTTTACCGTAAGTAGAACATTCTTATAGCGTTGTCGGAATGAGCGACAAAATCTGACCTGATAGAACTGTTTGAGGGGGTCGTACTCCTCTGCAGGGGCTGCCTCTTCAGCATCTTTGAGCGAGACCTTCTCTCCGGACTCACTCACACTTCGCTCCCTCCCACTCTTCGCGCCTCCCCTCCACCACTCTTGCCGCTCATTTAGCTCCCAGCTATACACTCCTGAATCAATCATTCTACAGTAGTCCTACACTAGATTCTTTTCTTATTTATTGGCAAGCCAGTTAATGTACTTACTTCTAGAGACCGCTTCCGCTCCCATTCATAGGAACATGAATAGCTCGCGCCAGAATCAAGGGCTGCCCATTTGCTGTTTCTAACCAGCCAACCGCTGAGGAAGCGGAAAAGACCAATCAATCACAATCATTCATCATGAAGAAATGGCACGTTTGGGAAAAAGAAAGCGCATGATGGCTATGAGAGTATTCGATAGTCAAACAGAGTTATTATCTGAAGCCTTTTTAATTCAGTAAGCGCATAGATTACTGTATGTGATGGCTATGAGAGTATTCGATAGTCAAACAGAGTTATTATCTGAAGCCTTTTTAATTCAGTAAGCGCATAGATTACTGTATGTGATGGCTATGAGAGTATTCGATAGTCAAACAGAGTTATTATCTGAAGCTTTTTTTAATTCAGTAAGCGCATAGATTACTCGCCACACTCATGAGAAAAACTTTCAACTGCCATGAGAAACATTCACATACAAATACAGAGACCGGAGTAAATTTGTTACCTTTCAGTGACAAAAAAGGGCGATGTGTGCAGCATTGGAAAGAATGAAAGAGAAACTAAAAGAAGTGCTGGATTCACCTGTACATATCTGCGTGCATCAAGTGCGCAAGCGTTGGATTCACCTGTACATATCTGCGTGCATCAAGTGCGCAAGCGTTGGATTCACCTGTACATATCTGCGTACATCTAGGGGCTTCATAGTCGTCTTCCACTGCTTTCCTACTGTGTAAAAGACTTCCAGATGGGATGACTGCTTCTTTCTTCACATGCACCTCAAGCATAATCATTCTCAAGTGAAACTCAAATTTTGCCCTCATTCCCAGTGAATTTCGATTGGTTCATATTTCAACGAATTTGAAAACCGACGCGAGTTCTCAGTCAGCGAACTTCATCCTCGTCTCTTGAATTCATTCAAAAGTAAAATATGTCTTGATTTCTCGATAGGTCGATCGCCCGAGTAGTTTTAAAGCTTCAATTCTAAATTTGAAGAAACCCGTTCATGCTGAGTGATGCCACACGGATTTTTTCATCCAGTAACATAATACAAGTTTTTCTTTCAACTATAACTTTGAAGCTCTCAGAAATTTATCATTAATTTTAGGTCAGTGAGAAATTTTGATTACAGTTAAGGAGGGCAATTAACAAAGTGAGGCATGAGGACGCCGAGGAGTGAGGCCGTTTGTTGTTTGTACCAGTCCATAATGTCCATAGTGTAGTCCGTAGTGTTAAAAGTGAAAGTGTGTAATGAGTGTGTTGCTTGTTGGTACAAACAACAAACGGCCTCACTCCTCGGCGTCCTCATGCCTCAAGCCTCACTTTGTTAATTGCCGTTAAGGAGAGGGTCGGTAGGTCGGCCGCCCTATGAATTCTTTTTGCCTGTTAGCAGTTTACCTATGACTTCATTTGAAAGCTACGTTTCACAAACCAATTTAGATCTATCTGAACGGGTTGAAAATCTTTCTTTACTTTTTGGGAGAGAAAAGGGTAGGAAGGAAGGGGTTGAAATGAAAGCAAAGGGTAGAAGGAAGCGGTTGAAGGGAGAGAAAAGGGTAGGGGGAGGGGTTGAAGGGAGACAAAAGGTCAGGGGGAAGGGGTTGAAGGGAGAGAAGAGGTTAGGGAGAACGGGTTGAAGGGGAGCAAAGGGTAGGGGGAAGGGATTGAAGGGAGAGAAGAGGGTATAGGGGGAAGGGGTTGAAGGGAGAGAAGAGGGTAGGGAGAACGGGCTGAAGGGGAGAAAAGGGTAGGGGGAAGGGGTTGAAGGGAGAGAAAAGGGTAGGGGAAGGGGTTGAAGGGAGAGAAGATGGTGGGGGAAAGGGGTTGAAGGGAGAGAAAAGGGTAGGTGGAAGGGGTTGAAGGGAGAGAAAAGGTAGGAGGAGGGGTTGAAGGGAGAGAAGAGGATAGGAGGAAGGGGTTAAGAACGGAAGAGATTCATCCATTTTCTTAACATTTTTCACCATTAGTGAATAGGGTAGGGTGTATAAATAACCCTTCTTTTTTACACTCGGAGGGTGCACCATTGTCGAAAATCTTGAGAGTAAAGCCTATGTATTCTCCATTTACATGGCGACAAAGATACCGCAACCCTGGATACTTTCTTATTATTTCTCGTCATGAATTTGTTCAACTTCACTTAAACTGTTTTCGAGCGGAAAGAAGTTCTTTTATAATTTTGCCCTATCTGCCTCTCACTTCTAGCTCACTCATCATTATTCTAGGTCTTTCTCAATCATAAGAGCCGTCGTGTTTCAAGTTTTTTTTTACCAGTGTGATTTTTATTGAGCTATTTTTCTAGCGTCATTCCCGAGAGGACAAGTAACGCAGGCTGTTGAGTTTGCATATAAAGATAGCTTATCATGAGACAACGCAGGCCTCTGAGAGAGCACGTCATGTAAAAGAAGGATGCAGATGATCAGAGCATTTGTATCACTAGCTTTATTGGATAGCGCATAGATATGTGCTTGGATTTTACACGCACTGTTGGTTCGAGAAACAAATTGATTGAGCGTCATAATAATAAAGAACGGACGCGAAGTAACCTTGTCCAGAATCACAGTCTTTGGCGCTAACTTCACTTCATCATCAACGGTAACTTCATCTCCGAGAACTGCTTCATCCATGTGACAATTCGAACCAATCACACATCCGCTACCAGTCACTACATTCCGTAAATGACAACAGTCTCCTTAAAAATTTAATAAATCTACTAACAGTAGAACATTTATTCATTTCTATTATCTACAACATTTTTCAATGCAATGAATTCATTTCGAAAATTTAAAATGTGACATATTCCCTTTTCAATAATATTTTTACAAACCAAACTATCTACATTTTTAAATAAAAAATTCCGATTTTTGAATGTCACTAAAAGCCGAAAAAGCTTTTTCACAACCTTGCTCTAATTCTTTCTTATCTTATTCATTTCTGAACTCGATCTTTATTTTCGCTTCTTGAACCTTTCTCTCCCCTGCGTTCTAACACTGGCAACAGTGGCCATTCGTGACTCTACAGCTCAAAACACACTGGCAACAGTGGCCATTCGTGACTCTACAGCCTTAAGAGCCTGTCACGGATGGAGCCGGATCATCCAGTCCAGAATCGAGCGCGACCTCAGGTGGCGGATAGAGGGACGCCTCCCTACGAAGAATTCGTGCTGGGAGGTAGCGGGAGAAATCACGCCGCGGACCAAAACTGGGTAGTATAGCTCGTCAAAGGAGGGCGATGCCGGACCGGCCTGGGCATGCCACCGGACAAAACATCAGCCGATACTCCGCTATAATTTTCAATGGCGAGTCGAGGTGCCAGTCAAATAGCCTCTTGCCTATCTCCGGTCAACGACAGGCGAGACGTCTCTACTCCCACCAAAAACGATGCTATGCCGGCTTGACCACCCACTCACAAGGCCTATAGCATGAACAGGTTGCTACAACGATGTCCGCCTTCACAAGGTGCAGCATGACAGTCTCAGGACTGCAAAGGACATCAAAACCCTTCTCCGGACGCATCTTGTCCGAAGAACACGAGAACCTCTCTCATTAAAGAGAGTGTTCATAACCAAGTTTTCGATGCGGGATGCTTGCCGGCCATAACAACAACAACCTGCGTTCTAACACATATCTACTCAAAAATGAAGGTGGACCAACCAAGACTGGTGTTCTCTCCCAATTGACAGCAGACGATGACCGTTCCCTGTCCCACTCTAACATTCCTGCTCGCGTATATATTCCATCCGTTGAACTCCAATCTTGAATTTCAGACGAAAAAAATTTTCTTGAATTTTTCTATCGAAATTATGATCAATTGAGAAAAAAATAACTTGCATAACCAAACCTTTTTCTGTGAAAAAACTTGTAAAAATATCAACAACAAAAACTTGCATCTTTCGATATAAACGACTCACTTCGCTGATTCCTTATCTTTGTGGATATTCCTTTGATCTACGATGCGATTCTCGTTCGATAAAATGGAGGTCATAGGATGCAACCAGCGAGCGACCAGCAGGGAATTCACGCGAACCAAACCACCATAGTCTCTGAATCGATACCGATTTCAGATCTTCCGTGGATATTCATGTCAGATCTATGATTCCGGCTTCCATGCTAATTCAATACATCCCATAACATTAGCACCTTTCTGCCACCCGCAAATTCAGTGCACAGATAAAGATTTGTACAGCTATGTTAGAAAAAAAGTGTTTGAGAGACTAAACAGAAACAGCAACGGAACCAAAGTTTTATTTACGCCCTTTTCCAGAGCGCTGAAGTTTTCCGCAGAGGGAGTGTGAGAAACTTTCCGATGACCATTTGTTGAGAATGAAGAGTCATTGAAGTCACAATATTCAGAGCGTTATAGAGTCAGAATATAGTCACTCACACCAGGGTGTAACTCTAACCCGAAATACGGGTCAAATCTATGCGCGAATCTATGCGCTATTATAAAAAGGCTAGTGATTCGAATGCTCTGTTAGCAGCGTTCTCTTTTTTTCTTCATCGCAAGTGCTTGGTCTTTCTCCTAAATTTGCCTTTTCGTCATGAAAGTCTTTGATCTATACGCTTCTTGGCGGTTGGTTAGAAACAGCCTGACTCACACGACTGAGAAGGCGGTTTTTGGCTCAGGAAGTATTTCGACGTGTATGCTCTGCTGCATAATTTCCTCATTTACGAGAATCTCCCGGATGACATCTTCTCTGTGCTGGAAGTCAAAGTTGTCGGTGAAATGAGCGAGGATCTGGGGAGAGCAGACGGCGATAGTCGAGTCCATCACGCCAGTGCAGCTGAGGTTTTTCAAGCCTTTCCGCTAAACTCAATACAGTTGATGATATGATAGTCTTGGTTTTTACAAATGTTTCATGTACTGTTCAAAAAAATTGAAAAAAGGCCGATCTGAGAGCGGGGGGGGAAGAGGGTCGATCTGAGAGCGGGGGGGAGAGGGTCAATCTGAGAGCGGGAGGGGGGGAAGAGGGTCGAAAGAGAGCGGGGGGGAGGGGGGGGGAGAGGGTCGAAAGAATAATGAGAACCGAGTGAGTATTTACAGTATTTACCTCTCATGTTGCCCAATTTCACTCTTTTCTAAGTCCTCATCCTTCAAATCATTATTGTATACCATCTCCCACTTAAAAGGCGGTTGTTTTTTACCATGTTTTTTTATACAACAACAAGTCCCCTTTGTTGAGCAAAGGTCTCATTATCAAAGGCCCTGTGCAGCGTTTACCAAGAATAGAAAAAACTCAGTTAAATGTACTCATGTCTCAATGAATTCACAGCAAGCTATTAGTTCACATGTTTAATTGATATTTTTTAGAAGCGACTTGCATCAACTAAGGGTACGCAACCGTATTTTGTAAGGTTTCATAAGCACTGAATACTTTTATTGGAACTTAGTTTGAAAGTCATGAAAGTAGCCAAAGCGCAATGATAGTCTATTATGGGCCTTAAAATGTACATTATATTGTGCGCGTATGTAGCTCAGTTGGTAAGAGCATCTCCGGAAAAGCGAAGGTCGCGGGTTCGGTTCCCGCCGCACCACACTATTTTTGCGCACGTTTCTACGCAAAGTCCACACTTCTTTTCAGTATAAAAATGAGTTGCGCAAAAACAGGGAGGAGTAGGGTATACTCTTATTCAAAATAGTCACAAACCTTATCCTTTTCCCAGTCAAGACGTTTGCGATCATTGGCAGAGTGGTAAGCCAAGAGCTTGTCATCATCGTCGATGCATACTACCGTAGTATCCTTCCCCAGGCTTCTTCCATACACCAGAGTCATCACATTCGACTTGTTATCCTTGTAACGGCGACTAGAAAACATAAAACTTTTTTGTTAAAATTGCAAATAAGAAACTATTTTTTAGGAATTAGTTACGATTCTTTCTCGCCCTTTATGACTTCTAATCAAATACTGCAAAAAGACTTCGAGCAAAACCAAACAAATCCAGCCAAACCAAGTAAGTTTAAAAATGCTGGCAGTGCTTGCACGAATCTGGCTTATAGTTCCCTAAAGGTCTAGTTAGACGGTGAAAAAACAACGACCATTCTCCGAGCGGGGGAGCCTGGAACAATGAGAACCGAGCTGAAGGTTAAAGGCGGAGAAGGAATACTCGGCTCCCTACAGAGGCACATTCCTACAAACTCGGCCCTCGTAACTCTCTGGAAGAGCATCGCAGACGGTTTTAACCAGAAACGTCCCGCTAGTCGAACGGTCCTCATGGCAATCGATATGTCCAAGGCATTCGAAAGTATCGACATCGTCAAGCTCATCGACTTCCTTGAGACAACAACCGCGCCGAACTACATAAAAAAATGGCTCGCCTCTTACCTTAGAGGAAGAACAGGACGCACAAGCTTCCGCGACTCGTTATCAAGTGGCAGACTCTTCAGAAACGGAGTCTCACAAGGCAGCGCCCTCTCGCCCACGCTTTTCAACCTTTACCTCCACGATCTTCCCACAGACGATGCCCACACGAACATCATCTCGTATGCTGATGACATCACGATCTGGGCGTCAGATCCCAACATCAACGTCGCCTCCGAAAATCTACGCAGGGCCATCACGAAAATTGAAACCTTCCTCAAAGAACGGTCACTCATCATTTCCCCGACCAAGAGCCAGCTCATGCTTTTCACCCCGTTCAGTCGCGAATTCAAGTCTACTCTGGACATATCAATCTGCGGATCACCCGTCCCCACCGTCAACCAGGCCAAGCTACTCGGCGTCACGTACGACTCGATGTTCACATTCAGCCATCATGCCAAAGACATCGCGAGACGGATGTCGCAGCGCTATAACGTACTGAAAGCCCTTGCCGGAAGCACCTGGGGCAACCAAAAAGAAACCCTCCGCCTCACGTTCAAAGCCATCTCGCAAGCGATCTGCAACTACGCCGCACCCGCCTGGTCCACCTTCCTCTCGGACTCCGCTCACGCCAAAATCCAACGTTCTCAGAACTCCGGACTCCGCGTCGTGACAGAAAATCATCAAATGGCCGACACTGACCATATTCATCGCGAATCAAAGGTCATACGCACCAAATCCCATCTGAACATGCTCGCCGCGCAGTACCTCGCGAGATCGTTGGACCCAGAACACATCCACCACGGCCTCCTCGACTGCCCGGCGCCCCCTCGCGCAATGAAGAACAACCTCTTGTTGAGCTGCAAGAAGACTGTCGAAGCCGCGAAACAGATGTCAAAGGATCCGAACAATGGGAAATCAGTCGCAAACACCGTACACTCGATGATGGTCTCGAACGAACTCTAATCGTTGAAGGGTGCCGTCATCCTGGGAGGCAGACCTCCGCCCCTTATCCAGGAAGAAGAGAAGGAGACTAGATGCAAGCTCAGCCAGCTCCGATCGGGATTCAGCAGATTCATCAACAACTACCTCCACCGCATTGACGAATGTGTGTCTGGATTGCTCTTCCGGACCTCACGACGTTGCGCATCTCTTCGACTGCCCATGCCACTCGACCGCGCTGTCTCCAATCGACCTCTGGACTAAGCCGCTGGAGGTCGCAGCGTTCTTGAAGAAATAAGAAGAAAAAAAGAAGAACAAGAAACGAAGAACACAGACGTTCTTCGAAGCCGGCTACATTCGGCAACAACAACAACAACGGTGAAAAAACAACGACCATTCTCCGAGCGGGGGAGCCTGGAACAATAAGAACCGAGCTGAAGGTTAAAGGCGGAGAAGGAATAGCTAATTATTATTGTTGACTTCATCGCTCAAAGAACGGTCGGTTTTACAAATTATCAACAGTGCTGGTAACCTATTATCTGACTTATCCTCCTGCTGCTACACACAATAGCAGTGACCCATCGAGCACCCACTGGTTTTACCGAATTAACTCTGTATCTGATCTCAGGCAAGCGCGCACTTGCCACAAGGCTTGCAGAGAAGGAGAAAAAGTACAAATGGGAATAGTACATATCAGAGATAAGTCACTATGAACCGGGCAATAAACTTTCGGAAACGATAAAAGCTATCAACGAAACAGACGCATCTGACCATGACCCACGACGGGAAAAGCCTATGCCCAACATAATCCTCATATGCTTTTGCTAAAAAGCTGGCCAAGCAAGCCCCAAAAGAAGTCGACAAAACAGCAAGAAGCACAATGCGAATGATTAAGTTTCTCAAACGGACAAATTTCCTTGACAAAGATTGAAGAAGCCATATAAAAAAAAACCAAAGCTCCAAATGCCCAGACAGTAAAGGGGAAAATTACCAGTGAAGGTTTCAGAAAATGCCTCTGCATCCTCTTCGATAACACGTTGCAAACTGAAGTGATTCAGTCCAGATGGAAAGGTGATGTCATAATGATACCTAAACCTGGAAGACTCGAAGAGCCTCAATGGTTACCGAACAATATCAATATTTTCGCCTATAGCCAAGATATTCGAACGGGTCGTCTTACAATTTTCAGCAGAGAGTTTCCAGATGGTTTAGTGGAAACATGGATTTGTTGTTGTTGCCGGCAAGCATCCCGCATCGAAGACTTGGTTATGAACACTCTCTTTAATGAGAGAAGTTCTCGTGTTCTTCGGACAAGATGCGTCCGGAGAAGGGTTTTGATGTCCTTTGCAGTCCTGAGACTGTCATGCTGCACCTTGTGAAGGCGGACATCGTTGTAGCAACCTGTTCATGCTATAGGCCTTGTGAGTGGGTGGTCAAGCCGGCCTAGCATCGTTTTGGGTGGGAGTAGAGACGTCTCGCCTGTCGTTGACCGGAGATAGGCAAGAGGCTATTTGACTGGCGCCTCGACTCGCCATTGAAAAGTATAGCGGAGTATCGGCTGATGTTTTGTCCGGTGGCATGCCCAGGCCGGTCCGGCATCACCCTCCTTTGACGAGCTATACTACCCAGTTTTGGTCCGCGGCGGGATTTCTCCCGCTACCTCCCAGCACGAATAATTCGTAGGGAGGCATCCCTCTATCCGCCACCTGAGGTCGCGCTCGATTCTGGACTGGATGATCCGGCTCCATCCGTGACAGGCTCTTAAGGCTGTAGAGTCACGAATGGCCACTGTTGCCAGTGTGTTTCGAGGAAACATGGATTTCGTAAATAGCACTCGACTACCACCGCGCTTCTGGAAATCACCAGAAACCATCACCAGAACGCACTCTCCTGGTTGCCCTTGACCTCACAGCAGCATATGATTTAGTGAACATACCATTTCTATGCAAAAAGCTCATTGAAACTACTATGCCTAGAACCATCGTTCGGTGAATGTCCAGGAACTTAAGAGGCCGCACAATCAGTGTAGACTTTCAAGGTAAAAGCAGTCGACGTCTCACATACAGACCGGGAGTCCCTCAAGGAGCTGTACTCAGCTGAAAGCCGTGATTCATGAAACCACGTTGCCGAACACGAAAACACCTAGAATACTCGGTGTCATCCTAGACAAACTTGGTATCTTTCGACAACACGCAGACGATCTGAAACGGAGAACATCCAAGAGACTGAACATACTACGTGCCCTCGGAGGAAGAACTTGGGGACAACAGAAAAATACCCTTTTTGCAACCTACAAAACAATGACCAATTCCGTGCTCAACTATGCTGCGCCAATTTACTCCCCACAATTGGACGAGACGAACTGGAAAAAACTGCAGGCAAACCAAAATAAGGCAATTAGCATAGGAAGTGGAAACCTATGCATGGCCGGCACAAAGAACTTAGCTTTTGAAAGCGAAGTTTCACCTGTAAAGAAGCACAATACGATGCTTACCAAGCAATTCGTCGCAAGCGCAACACTCCAACCAAACCACCTCTCACATCGCCGATGCACAGAAACTAAACCACCTAGAACGAACGATACGTTAACACGGCAAGGTCTTAGAACTAGTGTTAGAAGACAGTAATCAGAAAGCCGCACTCAAAAGAATACACACTAAGACTGTAAGAAAATTCATTAGTTCCTGTCCCCAAAACCCAGTTATATAAAAGAAACTATCCAGAATCCATAAATCAGCGGCCCTTCTTCCCAGGGAACAACAAATAACATTATCGCAGATTCGTAGCAGCTATTCAAGTTTCCTAAACAGCTACTTACACAGAAAAGGAGCTGCCCAATCCCCTCTATGCTCTAAATGTCCAGAAGAGCCGCATACAACCAACCATCTATTATCGTGCCGCTTTGACCACACACTTTTGATAACAATAGTTTTGGGGAATAGTTCGTCGTCTGCTGTTAAGTTCTTATACCAGTGAAACTCTTCTCTTTCAAAAAAGTATTAAACTCCGAAAGAGGACAAATAAATGGAATTAGATAAATGTTGTAAGCACGTTTCTTAACAGCTTCAACATTTTTTTTCGAGCGCTCAGATTTTCCAAATTTCTAAAAGTCCGAAGTGTTTCTGACAATGACTCATGAAATCCCCCGAGGTAAGAATCGAGAAAAATTCTCCGAGTGCAAAGATTTGAATACTTTCCGGTGTTTTTGAGAAGCGCATGGAATTTTTCTCAGCCGCAGTGCGGATGAGAGAAACACAATGGTTGTAAATGAGGCCCATTGTTTTCCGAGCCAAACCTAGAAGACCTCGTCTACCCAACCGGATATCTTAAACGGGCAAACCACAACAAAAACAAAAAGGGTTGAAAGATCATGAAGAATATTGTAGGCATATCCTATCAACGGTGGTCCACATAGACTACAAACTACAAGTTTGATAAGGAACCGAAATTTGGAGATGACTTCCTTCAGATCGGTCGTGACGAAAGTAGCCGGATGTGGAATGAGAAGGAAGTTTCCGGTGAGTATATTTCTACTCTCTATTTCTCTGAGGGAATCCCCGATGCTCTCCGCGTTTTGACTGACAATCAGCGTGAGTGAACCGAAAAAAATACGCCATTTCCTGCAAGAAAACATCAAAAAAATTTTATATTCGGTCCAAAATTTGAAAAAAAAAATTTTCTTGTGGAAATGAAGAAGAAAAAATTGTACTCAACGAATTTTTAGTGAACATGTCTTCTGAACAGGGGTTTAATGGAGCCGCCCAATTTGGGTTTACATGTATCCAGGGGTTAAATGGAGCCGCCCAATTTGGGTTTACATGTATCCAGGGGTTAAATGGAGCCGCCCAATTTGGGTTTACATGTATCCAGGGGTTAAATGGAGCCGCCCAATTTGGGTTTACATGTATCCAGGGGTTAAATGGAGCCGCCCAATTTGGGTTTACATGTATCCAGGGGTTAAATGGAGCCGCCCAATTTGGGTTTACATGTATCCAGGGGTTAAATGGAGCCGCCCAATTTGGGTTTACATGTATCCAGGGGTTAAATGGAGCCGCCCAATTTGGGTTTACATGTATCCAGGGGTTAAATGGAGCCGCCCAATTCGGGTTTACATGTATCCAGGGGTTAAATGGAGCCGCCCAATTTGGGTTTACATGTATCCGCCGCTCAAAGTTTGGAGGAAAAAGAAGAGGATATGAAGGAAAAGGGTAAGAAAAGAGAGGGAGTTTTTTGTCAATAGTGTGTGTACATGTATCCGCCGACGGGACCGATCCGGTCACTATTTAATATCTGTTTCTGAAGAGCTTCTTTCTCTTCTTTGGTCAAAGAAAGGGTCTCGCGTTAAGTATCACGACCTGCGGTGCGAGTGTTAAGTCACCGACTACTATGTGGATGGATAATGCTTACAGGACTTCACAATTCTTATCAGAATATCCTATAGCTCTTTTATTAGAGCTTCTCTTTCAGCATCCAACAATAAAACAAAAACAAAAAATTTCAAACTTATGATGCATAGTTGTCTTCAAATTCGTTTCAAGACCCAAATAACAAGATAATCCTAGGATGAGCTGACTTGATAGCTTTCTCGAATCTTTCCGCGTTCTTCTCGTTTACCACAATGAAAACATTGGCAACTTCGGTCCATCTCAGCCAATTCAGAGTGTGCTCGATCATCGGGTGATCATTCAACTTGTACAAGCCCTGGAAAGCAGAAAATGGCTACCTCCATGGAATTAGTGCACCTTTTGGAGCATGAAGTATTCTATCGAATAAGGAATTCTAACAAGAGTTCCTCAACGTATTTGTTATGGAAATATTAAATATTTCCATAACAAGTACGTTGAGGAACTCTCGGTGCAATTTTATATTTCTCACTAATTAACGGAATAGTTTAAAAATACTTTTTGATAAAAAAAATTTATTTACGGCTTTTTGTGATGGGTGAATTTAGTCAATTAGACTGATTTAAAAAGTAATATAGAAATCAATTATCCCGAAAGTTTTAGTTTCTAAGCCGTGCAAATTCGTTGGCATAACCCTAGTCTAAACTCGATAAAAAATATGAGAAACATAAGTTACCTAAATTTGTCAAAAAAAAATTTCGCAGGCGAGAAGCCGGGCGGCGAAAAAATTTATTTCCTCGGTTTCGTGTAAAAATTCGATCCCTTATTGTAATTTGTAAGATTTACGTACAAGGTAAGTAATGAAAAAGATTGCATTTTGCAGCGTAGCCTTATTAGAAGCGAGTTCTTTATTGAGTTTCCTACTGTTATTACTTTTATTAGCTAAGGCTAAATACAATGAAAAATGGACTGCTGCCTTCATCAAACAACATACACACTTTTATTGAGTTTCCTTGGAGGAAAATATTTGCATCGGATAAAAACTTGGAAACGTAAGAATAAAAAACAAGAACACGAAAAAATTTTTTCCTTTTTTCAGCGGTGGGCCGGGGTTTTTTCGTATCTTGTCGTAACCTATGATGAGAAAGTCCTGATAAAACTGCTAAGTACCCAAAGGAAGGGTCACACTTTACCCAATGTAAAATCAGGGTGTTTCTTACTACCCGTAAAATGTTTTTTAAGCGCAAAGATCCCCAAAATTTCGAAATTTTTGAAATTTTGTTCAATAAATTGGAACTCCTGTAGGTGAGACGCCAACGCGCGGGTAAAAGAAAGAGTGTTTGACGCACTATTGTGTTTCACACTATAATTAATTTCCTCCAAAAAATATGAATTTTCTCCAATAATATCATGCCATATCAAGCAGCATACGTGCGAAAGTTTAATAAACCATTGACGAAGGGCGACGTTTTAAATAAAGCACATGGGGCGGCCGTTACTAAAGCACGCCGTGCACGCCAAATCATTACTAATGCACGCCAACGCGCGGGTGAGAGAAAGAGTGTTTGACGCACTATTGTGTTTCACACTATAATTAATTTCCTTCAAAAAAAATATGAATTTTCTCCAATAATATCATGCCATATCAAGCAGCATACGTGCGAAAGTTTAATAAACCATTGACGAAGGGCGACGTTTTAAATAAAGCACATGGGGCGGAGTTGAGTTTTCCCGCGCGTTGGCGTGCATCAGTAATGATTTGCCGTGCGGCGTGCTTTAGTAATGGCTCATGGGGCGGAGTTAAGAATTTTTTCCGCGCGCTGGCGTGCATTAGTAATGATTTGGCGTGCACGGCGTGCTCTAGTAACGGCTGTGAAACGCGGCCGGTCCGTACGTAACAGAGAAACCTTTAGTTTATGTTTTTTTTTGATTCTCATTTCCAAATTCAGAAAATACTCGGAAATTCATGGTGATAAGAATTAACAAAATTTTGAAATTGTGAACAAAACTTTCCGGATGATTTTTCTACGCTCCTGACAAAAAGGTAAAGGAAATAGGCGAGTGTTAAACTGTCTCAATTTGATCTAAGAACCTGCGAGCACGATTAACCAATAAAGGTAATCGAGTCGTCCAGGAAATTCCGAAAACTCTGAAGAGAAATCTGAAACGGTAGACTAACAAAACTGTTTTTGCCCGCAAGTTGTTTTAGGCGAAAGCCATACTCCTCTCCAATTATGACAGCAGACAATTTCTTCTCTTCCTCTTTACTCGAATCTTTCTTCGAAGATTTTGAAGACATCTCACAACTTAAAAAAATCATTTCTACTTCACCACAAAGATACGGAAGTTTCTCAATTGAAGTCAACACTTATTTGACCAGAATACATCTGTTTTCTCACAAAAACTGAAACGGAACGCAGAAAACTTTAATGAAAATAGCGAAAATGCCTGAGAATTGGCCTTTGAAATCTTCCGACTCGGACTGAGGTTACGTAGAATACGACGTATGCTTTAGAAATGAGGATTACTACCGAAAGCTGAATTTGTAACGATCTTTTCTTGAATCCCAATGATGAATTTTAATGAAGACTGAAAAGAATTGCTCCGGAAAATAAATTACGGAAATGCTTGTTCTATCCGGTCTTGTTCTCAAGCCTTTAGCCAAGAATGTTGAGAATCTAACAAAACATTTCCCTCTTCAAATTAAAACATATTTTTCTGGCCGAACCTGGAACAGCACCAAAAACCGAGAACAAAAAAACTTCGATTATTGGGGTTCAGAAATAATACTACCAATAAATCAGTCAAGGGGCACTTCTACCATGACTCACGCGGAAAATTAAGCGACTGATCGAATAATGAATCTTTGCATTGATAAAGTTGACACACGGACATTATTTCTCATCAAATACGAATGTACTGTACTTTGCAAAGCATGTACGCCGTATAATATCGGAATATTATTTGCGTCTCTTGAATACTCTCGTTCAAATAAAATTTCACTTTCATCAGGTGCTGGAATGGCTTTGAAAAGAAAGGAGAGCTCGTCTTTCTCTCTCTACGATGATGAGGATGAGGAGGAAGGTGGGGAACCTCCTGAGAAGAAAGTTCTCGAGGATAAGAAAGAGGTCGGCCAGGAACCTCTTGCCAATCTCACTCCAGCATCTACTGCCGTCACTGTTACTGTTAAGAGTGAGTGCACGCGACGTCAAAAGCATCTCGGGATTTTCATGCCATAGGTACGGGAAACTTGAGAAACACTGCATTCCTCAACCCATCAATTTCTTGTTTAAGGGAAGCTCTGCGGCGTTCTGGGCGCTCGACGTGGAGAGCGAGCAGACATGCAGGACGCGCACTACCTCTGCGAGAGCTTCCTGCCGGCTAGCCCCGACATGTACTCAGACAATCCCTCTCTTTTCCTGCCTACGTATCATTTTACAGTCCTGTGTCATCCTTCTTTGCCATCTTCGATGGTCACGCGGGTGCCCGGGCAGCTCGCTATGCAGAGAAACATCTGCCGGTGGAGTTGCGGAAAGCAATTCTGAAATGTTAGTTGCTCAAGAGGGGGAAGGTGATTGCTCAACACATTCTTGTGATGACAGGTTCCCCGCTGACCGTCGCAACCGTCGAGAAGTCTATCAAGAAGATATTTATCGACACGTACAAGCTCATCGACGAAGCCTTCTTGAGAGAAGCTCGCAGAAAGTAAGAGAATGCTCAGTAAAATTACTTTGTTATAACAAGAGACATCACAGAGCTGCGAGATAGATGAGAAATGAGATGAGAAAAAGAATGCTGAACGAGCCAAGAATAAAGGTTATGGGCCGCAAAGAAATCGGTTCTTTATGATGATATTTTAAAAATGATTGCGTGTTTAAGCAAGCCAGTGTGGAAAGATGGGACTACGGCCACCACTCTGCTTGTCTTGAATGACTGCATCTACTCGGCTAACATAGGAGACAGCAAAGTTGGTTATTCCAGCTAGGCTCGTGAATGAAGTTGCACTGTAATACCATCTTTGACAATCATTTCAGCTAGGCGAGAGGCTCGTATTGTCAATTAGTACCGTCTATTGGCAGTCATTACAGCTAGGCGAGAGGCTCGTATTGTCAATTAGTACCGTCTATTGGCAGTCATTACAGCTAGGCGAGAGGCTCGTATTTTCAATTAGTACCGTCTATTGGCAGTAATTACAGCTAGGCGAGAGGCTCGCATTGTCAATTAGTACCGTCTATTGGCAGTCATTACAGCTAGACTCGAAAGTGAAGTGGTCCTGTATCACTCTTTTGTTTTGAACTTCGACGGATCACTCTCAGGCGTTAAATGATACCGGCCTAAAGCATGTTTTTACGCACCGATCGAGTTGAAAAGGGATAAAAAAGGAAAGCAAAAGTGTAATAGAAATGAAGAGAATGTAGATCAATCTCGGCAAGAACATGTATGCGCCAACATAGCTGCTCCGGTTACTATTTAATCAATGGTCATTGTGTTTTTAAAAAAAAACATTAGATGATATAAGAAAAGGGCTCTTTGCAGGCGATCGTGTGCCGGTACAAAGAGGAGACAAAAGGTCACATAGCTGTTGAACTAACCCTCGACCACAATCCGCAGAACTACCTGGAGAGGAATCGAATAGTCAAGGCGGGCGGCAGCGTACAGTGACTACTTTGTCTTTAAATCATTCATTTTCCAATGTTGTGTAAACAAGGGAGTAGTAGCTTACTCGGCTCATATCCCAAAACATCAAGTAAAAGTACCCGTATTCACGGAATAGTCATTATAATCGGGTGATAGAGACCCAGGGTGTTTCTTAGCACCCGCACAACTTTTTTCGAGCGCATAGATTTTCAAAATTTCAGAGTTTAACTTTAAATTTTTCCGATGATTTAGACTTTCCTTACGAAAACACCGAGGAAAAATTTTTCCAAGCGCATAGATTTCAAAGTTTTTTCGGTGTTTTTGGAGAGCGCATAGAATTCTTTTCACTTGCGGTGCGGGTCAAAGAAACACCCTGATAGAGAGTCATACTAATGTAAGGTTCTGAATTTAATCTAATTTGCTCTCAAATACGTACTTTTCCTGCAGTAGTATATACGTACATATCTTCTGAATTTAAATTTTTCTTTGATTCTAATTCAAAGATCACGGTCAAGATCATAAGAAGAATTTGTAAAACGTGGAGTTTAACTGCTGATTGTGACAAGGAATGGTCGGGTGAACGGAATCATCGAAGTTTCTCGATCCATCGGAGACGGTCAATTCAAGTCACACGGAGTAACTTGCATCCCTGACATCAAGAAGTTCACTATCACCGAGAATGACCGGTGAGTGCCATACAACGTTTGGCAAGAACTCAAAAAATGAACGAACGCCTAAACAAAGACCCGCCGTAGAGGCAAGATAAGTTTTTTTTAGTAGTTTTAGAGGCCTTCAAATTAAAGTTTAGAAAAATAGAATCACGTGAAAGTTTTAATCAGAAAAGAGATGAAATCGCTTCAAATGTCAGTGGTCAGACACGATAGCTTTCTAATTTTTAGCTTTCTTCAGATTCATACTGATTGCGTGCGACGGTCTCTGGAAATCATTCACGACAGAAGACGCCATCGAGTTTGTTTTCAACAAACTGAACGAAGCGAAGAAGGTTCAACGGCTCTTTCCCTGTCCATCCTTTTAAGATTACGAAGCCCTTTAGTATCGAAAAATAATTTGCTTCGGACCCATTTTATATACACCTAGAAAATAAAAATACTTCGAAACAATGATTCAAAGAGATTTCTAGTTAAATTGTTCCCCTCTTCTCTCGTTATAAGTTCAATCGCTACGGGATTCTTCCCTGTTACTGTAATAGTAGTAGTTCAACGGTCGCTGCAGGATCCTTTTCGTTTACGTAATAGATCGCTTTTAACTGCTGCACAATCCTTGCCGGTTACTGTAACCGCACCATAAGTACAGTAATGTGTGTTGAGATGGAGTCGCTAGTGGATGCAGGGGAGAAAGCGGAGTGGCACTTTGTAGCGGAGCAACTGGCTGCCGAGGCAGTCCGCAGGCAATGCGGCGACAACGTCTCCGTCCTACTTGTCAATATTAAATGAGCGGGTCTCTTTGGGCCATAGCTCACCTACACTGTTGAAACATTTTACAACCGATCTGCGAGGAAGGAATGCATACAAGAGAATAATGAGAGCCACTCTTTACAGTTTTGAACTCTTATATTGTCTCTCTTCTATTTCATTGCCATCAGTCGCTTCGGATCATCATAGCCAGAACCCCACTCGAAGAGCGTATGTTTTTATTCCAAACTCTCAAGATGTAGTTGTCGATGGTGATCTATGTCTCTCTTTTTCGCAAGGAGAGTGAACGAATTTTGGTCCATTCTACTTGAGAAAAGCTGATGATGAAGTGAGTAACTCCTTTTTTTGGAAAAGTGTGTATTTGGCATACAATTAACTTTTTGCTTATGAGAAAATAAAGATTATTTGTTAGATTTCATGCTTTTTCTTACTCCGTTTGTTAACAAATTTCTGAGCAGTATTGTTTTATCCTTTAATTGTGAGAATTTTTGCAAATAGCACTAATTATTCAAGATCAGGAAAACTTCAAGATGGGCTAGAGCCAATAAAATTTCAAGTCAAAAATAACGATAATACTAAACTTTTGGCGGTTCGCAGGTAATATGGCTTCGTTATGTGTTTTGACTTTAATTTAAGTTTTGCCCTCAAATTGGTTTACTTTGCTGTGAGTTATTGCCATCAAAAAAGAAAATGCCAACGTGCTGATGCAACAATTTTAGAGGAGTGCTAGCGCAGTTTGACCACTGGGCGGGGTTAGAAAGTAATTGTGGAGTAGCTCCGATAGTTATATGTTATTTGTTAGTTTGGCATATGCAGCATGGTAGTAGTTCCATTTTTAAGTTTTGAATAATGTACCATCTTGATCCCATTCTGTTAAAACCTTAGTTTGAAAGTTTAGATTTGGGTCAGTTTGAGACTAAACCTTTAAAAAAACGGCCAAGGGATTAGCTTTGTCTACTCCGCGTGGTTTATCTGCGCTAGCCTCAAAACTATAAATATTACAAAAAGGTTTTTGAAGTCGCAAGTTGACAAATGGTCAAATCTTTTTGTTTTGTTTTGTGCAGATGAATTCTCTTCCGATTGTAGCATATATCTTATGGAGCATGAAATTCAAAAAAAAGGAAAAAATTGTCAAGCAACAAATTCGTACCTTCTTCAGTCTCACCACAAGGAAATAGATTGCGATGTTTTCTTATTTCTTGATCTTGTTCAAAAGGGCAGTTGCAGAAAAGCGTGAGGACGTCAGCGATGAGATTTTTTTCAAAAACCTTTTTTCGTAAAGGCTTAGGTCAAGTTCACGCTGACGAGATCGTAATCTCATCGCTGACGACCTCAAAGTTATGTGAGCGCTGATCAAGTAAAAAAATCTCATCGCTGACGTCCACACGCTTTTTGTGAGCACGCTTTTCCACGCACCATCAGTAATTTTACCTAATAATTTCCTACGCTCTATACAGTATAAAATTCATGTGAAATTTTACAGTACACGATTCTTAATTCTTAGCTGCCCTAAAACACGGCCTCAACTTATAAACGGCCTGCCTCAATTACGTTCGTGAGTACTACTTCGTCCATCTCAACTATGAGGCACTTTAGTATAGGGTGAGAGTGCTCGACTGTGAGTAGCTCGGTGAGAGTTCGGCTTCGCTCTGATGAGTAACTCTGCAAAATTTTATTTTCACATTAGGGGTCTAAAGAAAAATGCTTACCAGTTAACAACCATACAAAATAGGGGGGTGGGTTGAAGATAAAAAAATTTTTTTTATTGTTTTACACACTCGTGTCTTTATGATTTCGCTTCCTCCCTCTCAGCACCGCTTCTCTGATAAAAAAAAGTTCTGAAATTTTAGCCACTTGTCTTAAGCCTAAGCAATCATTTCATAGAAAAATAGTACAATTCAAACACACATAACAAAAAATAGTACATGGTTGCATAAAACAATCCACTATATGATGATGCAGCATCGTATTACGCCCGTGTTTGAAAGAAAAAGGGGGGGGGCTAAAGTATAATAAAACTTTTGCAGTGCGTTTTGTCCCGTGCGGTGGGGTGGGCTAAAGTAAAATTCACCCCCTCAACTCGATCAAAATGCAATATTCGGTCAACTTTTGGGGAAGATTCCATCAAATTAAGAATGAACAGTGAGAATCCCATTACTCTGTATTAAGCTTCAGTTGTTTAAACTGAGACCGCCAAACTTTGAAATGATTAACTTTTTCTCGCAACAAATAAGGGAAAGGTTGTATCACTCCTTGCTGAGATAGTTCTCAAAGAAGCCCAATTTTTTGAAAAAGAAAGGCACAGACCTTGGACTATATACAACCCAGACTAAAAAAATATCAAACAAGGCTTAAAAAACCCAGGTAAAAAAATTGGTGTTTGGGTTCAGGTTGTGGGCTGAGAGGTGATTTGTTCTTCCGGGAAGAGTCCTCTCCTCTTCGTTGAAAAAAAAAAAACTACAGTACCCCTGAACAACCACAATTCACCAAAAATGTCTCAAAAACATGTATATAAGCCTTGGTTATATCGAAACCCACTGAAACAGCAAAGTCCACACAATACTTTTCCGACTCTGTTTACTAGCCAGAATCCTTTCTGGACATGACCCCTTGAATTTCCGGTCTGAAAGTATTCAAAGTCCAATTTCTGTGCTACTCCTCCCAAAATTTGGGCGTCCTTTTTTGTACCTCTCCTTGATGAGGCTCGCTTCATCAAGGAGTGGGACAACCTTTCTCATGAATACTTGTGAGAAAAGGTTAACCAATTTGAAGTACGCCAAAACTTGTAATTCTAACTAACGAAAATTGCTTAGAGTTCTTTAATGTTGTGAATAGTCCTCTTCAATGTAATAAAATGTTCTTCTTGAGACATCGAACAAACTTGTTGCATTTTTACCGAATTATGGGTTCAAAGGCTTATTACAGAATTTGAGACACACCCTGTGGCATCGATCTGTAGCGGGTTCAAAGGCTTATTACAGAATTTGAGACACACCCTGTGGCATCGATCTGTAGCGAAATTTATTCCGTTTTTCTGCTTGATTTCAATTTTATTACGTGAAAACATTACATACAGCGTTTTTTCTAGAACATTTCTAGATCTTGGAGGCTTTTTTATTCGAAAAAGTCTCTCATCCTCTCAATATTTCAGAATAATTCGTTTTTGTTGTTCAAAATTAGTTACAAACACACTAAAAATTTTGGTGAAAATTTTTAATTTTTTTGGTTTTTTGAGGCAATTTTTTTTTGAAAATAGTAAAAAAAACCGACAACCATAAAAGTCCAGTCATGTATAGGATGGATTCCAGAATAGAGGTATCATGCTAATCTACTAGTTTTAATGTAGGAAGAGTTAATGAACTCGGAGATGATAAAATGCATACATATTTGCATTATATAGATGAGAGTATAAGAAAACAATACATTTCTTTCAAACAATGATATCTACAAAAAACCATAAAGACATTTTTTTCTCCCGCTGACGTTTTTTCTCGTTCTTTCAACTTTCACAATGTAAAACATGAAAAAACAGGAAATATATAAAACAGGAGATATCTCTATACAACTTGCTATCTCAACCAGTAAAACGAACAGCATGAAAATTCCGAAAACTGACTGAATCCAGTTATTCCATGCAACAATTTTTGCATAGTTTCTGAAATTTTATGTTAAAAAAGAGCAATTTATGAAGAAAAACAGAAATGTCTGCCATGTATGCATTGAAGACCCTTTCAAGGCGAGAAGCGTTATTGATACTCAGTTTGAACAGTTCAAGAAAACAGTGGACACCTGCTTGCTATTCTGTTTTCTTCTTGCCGGATCCCACATGATTTGTTCTATTTCCTCTATCAACCGCTGTGCTCTTGTTCTCGCTCTTTATCTGTGTATATGCTGTGTTCTCTGTCACACAACCCTTCGTTCTTATCTGAGTCTCTGAAACCTCTCTGTCCATTCTCTCTCTAATTTGACCTTACCGTTTTTCTAACTCTTCTGTACTAAGATGTGAGCTGAGGCCAATACATAGACAGAAGGTTTCAGAAAGATTATTGCGCAGAGATATTGCAGAGGGTGTAAGTAAAAACAGGGGGCGGGGTCACATTAAGCAAGACAGAGATATGAATATGAATACAGGTAAAGGCGGGAAGATCCGCGTCAAAACAGCGTCTAGTTGAAGAGAAGAATTCGATCACCCTGTCTCCTCATCAATGTTTAATTGGGTTCTCCCACACAGTATTCATTACGATTGCGATAATGATTTGTTCCTGTGATTTGTTTCGGTAATTCGATTTTATATAGTTCTGCTGTATTACTTTTCGAATGCTAAGTGATATCTTGAGTGTTTGTCTTTTTCCCTCTTCTGTGATCCGTTGTCATGCAGAAATGACTTGCTTTTTAAAAATCTAGGAAGATATTCGAGAAAAATATTGCTCATTTGCGGAAATAAACGATAAACTGAAAGAAGAAAACACTTTTTAAAGAGTGAAGCTTCAATAAAACTTGCTTGGAACACTATAAGAGAACTGTGAACCTTGGCTGACTCTCCAGAGTGTTTTGATTCTTTCTATGCTGAACCCCACTACTTATTACCCCCAAACACTGTTCTTCTCGCCCTTATCCTGCGTCTATGTTTCCTTCTCTGTCACACACCCATTCTTTAACCAATACAGGTCAAGGCGGGAAGACCCGCGTCAAAACAGGGTCTACTTGAAGAGAAGAATTCGATCACCCTGGCCCTCAAAGTAGTGGTCACCAATGTTTATTGGGTTTTCCCTAACATTCTTCATTATGATTGCGATGATGATTTGTTTCGGTAATCCGATTTTGTTGTGATAAGGTTTTTGCTCTAATACTTTTCGAATGCTACAGATAAGTGCAACACTTGCTATATTTTTTATTCTTAATGTATTTTTTTTCACATCAAACTTTTTTGTATGGATAGATAAATTAATATGTAAATGATTATAATACGGGTCTCACTAAAGAGAACTAATTGAACCGATTGCGCTCTCGAATCTAGCAAAAACTTTCTGATAGGAAACAATATTCTTTAAAAAAACTGATTTATTTGTTTAATTACCCAAGTTTGAGAAGAACCTGGTGGATTACATCATGCCGAGAAGAACTTCGGCCCGGCTGTCAGAAAATTTCTGATCGAGGACCCCGCCAACGGCTCAGCTGGGACCTGAGCGACTTCGCGTCGTTCCAGCCAGATTGGCCTCCATACGCGCGAGAGAAGCCATAGCAAACACCTTCCGCGGTACTCCAAGGCGAAATAACGTCTCGGCATCTGCTCGGGTCGTGCCGGAAGACTCGCCAGAGACGCCACCACGTGTGAGACGAGTCGCGCAACTCTCAATTCAGACGACGATTTTCAGTTGGATTTATTGTATTTTTCTACTTATTCCCAAGTGCTTTCATCTATATTTTTGTTGCTTTGTGTTAAGAATTATGTAAGTTAGATGCTTATAATTTTTGACGGACTTAACTTTTTTCATCTCTGCCACCCTTGTCAGATGAAATGTAAGGGTTGGCCAGAAGAGAAAACGCAATTGATAAGTCCTGCGAGCAGAGGTTGAAAGTAAAAGAACAGGGGTTTCGGGGTCACAGCAAGCGAGACAGAAAGATATAAATACAGGTTGAGGCGGTAAGACCCACGTGTAGACAGGGCCGAACTGAAATGTAGAAGTCGATTGTTCAGTTCTAGCAAACTGTCCCGACTTAAGATTGTCCATTCCTTTGTTTTTTCTCAACATATTCACTAGGTTAGATTGCGCCAATGATAACATTGCTGTGATTAGGTATCACTGACTGCTTTCAACTTTACCGTATACTTTTTGGGAGAGAAAGATTCCTCTGAATGAAAACAAATTGAAAGCATGTTTTCACCTCTTTCCAAAAGTTTCACATTTTTTAATCGTTTTTATTTGAATATGATATTTTTTCGCCAATAATTAATGAAATGTTTAAAGGAATACAAGATGAGTAACATCACCGAAGACTCGGAGAGCTCGGTCGGCTCTAGTACTGAAGAGGATTCGGACAGCTTCGTCAGTTCTAAGTTTTGCAGATCAGAAACAAATAACTATGCATGAAAGTTGATTCAACCGGGTAAATGGAGCTAAACTTTTTGTTAAAAAAGCTGCGAGTTCTCCACCGCTCTGTAATACAACCGTGAGCCCTTCAAACGAATTGAGATTAGTAAAATCCGTAACAAAGGTTTTCGAATATGTAAGAGGTGTAACAACAGCTCGAAGCTTTCGTTTCAGCTGAAAAACTTGCCTGCGGAGTTAATTCAGGATATCGCGTCCCATCTAAATCCAATATCATTCCTTTCATTCAACAGGACATGCCGTAAAGTGAGGTTACTATTTAGAAATCAATTTTCCAACCTTATTTGAATCACCAGCTTTCTTTTGTCAAAGACTTGGCGAAGTAATCATAAGAAAAGCAAAAGTGATCTGAGCTTTAGTTTTTGTCTCAAAGCCAATTATCGTGATTGACAGCCTGGAAATCACCGCTCACTTTACTGAAGTATGATGCCGTTACCGTGATAATTCGTAAAAACAATTCAAATTCCAGAGCGGTGACGAGCAATGTCAGATTGAGAAGCCGGGAAACGGTCTACTATGCAGACGTGTTTCGTTCGAATTCCATCGAGAAAAAACTTGTACGTTATTCTCTTTTATTAAAAAAAGGCACAAGGATCATAGCTGTTTATGTTGTGTGGTTTTGGAAAACTCAACCGTTGACCCAGAAATAAACTATAGCTTTATTAAGCGTACATTTGTATTATTTTATAAAAGTTACAAGAAATGCCATACTTTCTGCCAGGAATTACTATTAAAAAACACCTTTACTCCACTCAAACGTTGAAGTTACCTCAAGAATAAAAAATTTCATAAAATCATTCTTGAAGTGAATTAATACAAAATTCTTTTCTAGGGATTTCGTATCCACGAGAAAGCCTCTCTTCTTTTCTCGAGTATCAATGAAGTCCTATCAACAATCGACTACTTCACACGACTTTTTGACTTCCAGCAACTATTACTTGTTAGTTTTCAGTGAAAAACCCAATATTCATTGCAGAATCTGTACCAAAACTTTTCTGGAACGTTTTTGCCTTTCTCCCACGTTTTCAAGTTTCTCATGTACAGTTTCGGTTAAATTCATTCAATTGAGATTATTCTTTTCAATATTCGGTAGAAGAACAGACAGTGCTCGATTTTTTTCAAGTTTCTCATGTACAGTTTCGGTTAAATTCATTCAATTGAGATTATTCTTTTCAATATTCGGTAGAAGAACAGACAGTGCTCGATTTTTTTCAAGTTTCTCATGTACAGTTTCGGTTAAATTCATTCAATTGAGATTATTCTTTTCAATATTCGGTAGAAGAACAGACAGTGCTCGATTTTTTTCAAGTTTCTCATGTACAGTTTCGGTTAAATTCATTCAATTGAGATTATTCTTTTCAAAATTCGGTAGAAGAACAGACAGTGCTCGATTTTTTTCAAGTTTCTCATGTACAGTTTCGGTTAAATTCATTCAATTGAGATTATTCTTTTCAATATTCGGTAGAAGAACAGACAGTGCTCGATTTTTTTCAAGTTTCTCATGTACAGTTTCGGTTAAATTCATTCAATTGAGATTATTCTTTTCAATATTCGGTAGAAGAACAGACAGTGCTCGATTTTTTTCAAGTTTCTCATGTACAGTTTCGGTTAAATTCATTCAATTGAGATTATTCTTTTCAATATTCGGTAGAAGAACAGACAGTGCTCGATTTTTTTCAAGTTTCTCATGTACAGTTTCGGTTAAATTCATTCAATTGAGATTATTCTTTTCAATATTCGGTAGAAGAACAGACAGTGCTCGATTTTTTTCAAGTTTCTCATGTACAGTTTCGGTTAAATTCATTCAATTGAGATTATTCTTTTCAATATTCGGTAGAAGAACAGACAGTGCTCGATTTTTTTCAAGTTTCTCATGTACAGTTTCGGTTAAATTTATTCAATTGAGATTATTCTCTTCAATATTCGGTAGAAGAACAGACAGTGCTCGATTTTTTTCAAGTTTCTCATGTACAGTTTCGGTTAAATTCATTCAATTGAGATTATTCTTTTCAATATTCGGTAGAAGAACAGACAGTGCTCGATTTTTTTCAAGTTTCTCATGTACAGTTTCGGTTAAATTCATTCAATTGAGATTATTCTTTTCAATATTCGGTAGAAGAACAGACAGTGCTCGATTTTTTTCAAGTTTCTCATGTACAGTTTCGGTTAAATTCATTCAATTGAGATTATTCTCTTCAATATTCGGTAGAAGAACAGACAGTGCTCGATTTTTTTCAAGTTTCTCATGTACAGTTTCGGTTAAATTCATTCAATTGAGATTATTCTTTTCAATATTCGGTAGAAGAACAGACAGTGCTCGATTTTTTTCAAGTTTCTCATGTACAGTTTCGGTTAAATTCATTCAATTGAGATTATTCTTTTCAATATTCGGTAGAAGAACAGACAGTGCTCGATTTTTTTCAAGTTTCTCATGTACAGTTTCGGTTAAATTCATTCAATTGAGATTATTCTTTTCAATATTCGGTAGAAGAACAGACAGTGCTCGATTTTTTTCAAGTTTCTCATGTACAGTTTCGGTTAAATTCATTCAATTGAGATTATTCTTTTCAATATTCGGTAGAAGAACAGACAGTGCTCGATTTTTTTCAAGTTTCTCATGTACAGTTTCGGTTAAATTCATTCAATTGAGATTATTCTTTTCAATATTCGGTAGAAGAACAGACAGTGCTCGATTTTTTTCAAGTTTCTCATGTACAGTTTCGGTTAAATTCATTCAATTGAGATTATTCTTTTCAATATTCGGTAGAAGAACAGACAGTGCTCGATTTTTTTCAAGTTTCTCATGTACAGTTTCGGTTAAATTCATTCAATTGAGATTATTCTTTTCAATATTCGGTAGAAGAACAGACAGTGCTCGATTTTTTTCAAGTTTCTCATGTACAGTTTCGGTTAAATTTATTCAATTGAGATTATTCTTTTCAATATTCGGTAGAAGAACAGACAGTGCTCGATTTTTTTCAAGTTTCTCATGTACAGTTTCGGTTAAATTCATTCAATTGAGATTATTCTTTTCAATATTCGGTAGAAGAACAGACAGTGCTCGATTTTTTTCAAGTTTCTCATGTACAGTTTCGGTTAAATTCATTCAATTGAGATTATTCTTTTCAATATTCGGTAGAAGAACAGACAGTGCTCGATTTTTTTCAAGTTTCTCATGTACAGTTTCGGTTAAATTCATTCAATTGAGATTATTCTTTTCAATATTCGGTAGAAGAACAGACAGTGCTCGATTTTTTTCAAGTTTCTCATGTACAGTTTCGGTTAAATTCATTCAATTGAGATTATTCTTTTCAATATTCGGTAGAAGAACAGACAGTGCTCGATTTTTTTCAAGTTTCTCATGTACAGTTTCGGTTAAATTTATTCAATTGAGATTATTCTTTTCAATATTCGGTAGAAGAACAGACAGTGCTCGATTTTTTTCAAGTTTCTCATGTACAGTTTCGGTTAAATTTATTCAATTGAGATTATTCTCTTCAATATTCGGTAGAAGAACAGACAGTGCTCGATTTTTTTCAAGTTTCTCATGTACAGTTTCGGTTAAATTTATTCAATTGAGATTATTCTTTTCAATATTCGGTAGAAGAACAGACAGTGCTCGATTTTTTTCAAGTTTCTCATGTACAGTTTCGGTTAAATTTATTCAATTGAGATTATTCTTTTCAATATTCGGTAGAAGAACAGACAGTGCTCGATTTTTTTCAAGTTTCTCATGTACAGTTTCGGTTAAATTTATTCAATTGAGATTATTCTCTTCAATATTCGGTAGAAGAACAGACAGTGCTCGATTTTTTTCAAGTTTCTCATGTACAGTTTCGGTTAAATTTATTCAATTGAGATTATTCTTTTCAATATTCGGTAGAAGAACAGACAGTGCTCGATTTTTTTTAAGTTTCTCATGTACAGTTTCGGTTAAATTTATTCAATTGAGATTATTCTTTTCAATATTCGGTAGAAGAACAGACAGTGCTCGATTTTTTTCAAGTTTCTCATGTACAGTTTCGGTTAAATTTATTCAATTGAGATTATTCTTTTCAATATTCGGTAGAAGAACAGACAGTGCTCGATTTTTTTCAAGTTTCTCATGTACAGTTTCGGTTAAATTTATTCAATTGAGATTATTCTTTTCAATATTCGGTAGAAGAACAGACAGTGCTCGATTTTTTTCAAGTTTCTCATGTACAGTTTCGGTTAAATTTATTCAATTGAGATTATTCTCTTCAATATTCGGTAGAAGAACAGACAGTGCTCGATTTTTTTCAAGTTTCTCATGTACAGTTTCGGTTAAATTTATTCAATTGAGATTATTCTTTTCAATATTCGGTAGAAGAACAGACAGTGCTCGATTTTTTTCAAGTTTCTCATGTACAGTTTCGGTTAAATTTATTCAATTGAGATTATTCTTTTCAATATTCGGTAGAAGAACAGACAGTGCTCGATTTTTTTCAAGTTTCTCATGTACAGTTTCGGTTAAATTTATTCAATTGAGATTATTCTCTTCAATATTCGGTAGAAGAACAGACAGTGCTCGATTTTTTTCAAGTTTCTCATGTACAGTTTCGGTTAAATTTATTCAATTGAGATTATTCTTTTCAATATTCGGTAGAAGAACAGACAGTGCTCGATTTTTTTCAAGTTTCTCATGTACAGTTTCGGTTAAATTTATTCAATTGAGATTATTCTTTTCAATATTCGGTAGAAGAACAGACAGTGCTCGATTTTTTTCAAGTTTCTCATGTACAGTTTCGGTTAAATTTATTCAATTGAGATTATTCTTTTCAATATTCGGTAGAAGAACAGACAGTGCTCGATTTTTTTCAAGTTTCTCATGTACAGTTTCGGTTAAATTTATTCAATTGAGATTATTCTCTTCAATATTCGGTAGAAGAACAGACAGTGCTCGATTTTTTTTAAGTTTCTCATGTACAGTTTCGGTTAAATTTATTCAATTGAGATTATTCTTTTCAATATTCGGTAGAAGAACAGACAGTGCTCGATTTTTTTCAAGTTTCTCATCTACAGTTTCGGTTAAATTTATTCAATTGAGATTATTCTTTTCAATATTCGGTAGAAGAACAGACAGTGCTCGATTTTTTTCAAGTTTCTCATGTACAGTTTCGGTTAAATTTATTCAATTGAGATTATTCTTTTCAATATTCGGTAGAAGAACAGACAGTGCTCGATTTTTTTCAAGTTTCTCATGTACAGTTTCGGTTAAATTTATTCAATTGAGATTATTCTCTTC
>OZ057404.1:31799786-31930021 GCA_964056735.1 Allodiplogaster pararmata | reverse complement strand
CTTCTCACTCACTTTTTTTTACACCATCTCTGCTCGAAACCACTTTGTCAGGGGTCGTTGAAGGTCTGGCTCTGCTAGAAACCAGTTTGTCAGGGGTCGTTGAAGGTCTGGCTCTGCTCGAAACCACTTTGTCAGGGGTCGTTGAAGGTCTGGCTCTGCTCGAAACCACTTTGTCAGGGGTCGTTGAAGGTCTGGCTCTGCTAGAAATCACTTTGTCAGGGGTCGTTGAAGGTCTGGCTCTGCTAGAAACCACTTTGTCAGGGGTCGTTGAAGGTCTGGCTCTGATCGAAACCACTTTGTCAGGGGTCGTTGAAGGTCTGGCTCTGCTAGAAACCACTTTGTCAGGGGTCGTTGAAGGTCTGGCTCTGCTCGAAACCACTTTGTCAGGGGTCGTTGAAGGTCTGGCTCTGCTAGAAACCACTTTGTCAGTGGTCGTTGAAGGTCTGGCTCTGCTAGAAACCACTTTGTCAGGGGTCGTTGAAGGTCTGGCTCTGCTAGAAACCACTTTGTCAGGGGTCGTTGAAGGTCTGGCTCTGCTCGAAACCACTTTGTCAGGGGTCGTCGAAGGTCTGGCTCTGCTCGAAACCACTTTGTCAGGGGTCGTTGAACGTCTGGCTCTGCTCGAAACCACTTTTTCAGGGGTCGTTGAAGGTCTGGCTCTGCTCGAAACCACTTTGTCAGGGGTCGTTAAGGTCTGGCTCTGCTCGAAACCACTTTGTCAGGGGTCGTTGAAGGTCTGGCTCTGCTAGAAATCACTTTGTCAGGGGTCGTTGAAGGTCTGGCTCTGCTAGAAATCATTTTGTCAGGGGTCGTTGAAGGTCTGGCTCTGCTAGAAACCACTTTGTCAGGGGTCGTTGAAGGTCTGGCTCTGCTCGAAACCACTTTGTCAGGGATCGTTGAATGTCTGGCTCTGCTCGAAACCACTTTGTCAGGGGTCGTTGAAGGTCTGGCTCTGCTAGAAACCACTTTGTCAGTGGTCGTTGAAGGTCTGGCTCTGCTAGAAACCACTTTGTCAGGGGTCGTTGAAGGTCTGGCTCTGCTAGAAACCACTTTGTCAGGGGTCGTTGAAGGTCTGGCTCTGCTCGAAACCACTTTGTCAGGGGTCGTTGAAGGTCTGGCTCTGCTCGAAACCACTTTGTCAGGGGTCGTTGAAGGTCTGGCTCTGCTCGAAACCACTTTGTCAGGGGTCGTTGAAGGTCTGGCTCTGCTAGAAACCACTTTGTCAGGGGTCGTTGAAGGTCTGGCTCTGCTAGAAACCACTTTGTCAGGGGTCGTTGAAGGTCTGGCTCTGCTAGAAACCACTTTGTCAGGGGTCTTTGAAGGTCTGGCTCTGCTCGAAACCATTTTGTCAGGGGTCGTTGAATGTCTGGCTCTGCTCGAAACCACTTTGTCAGGGGTCGTTGAAGGTCTGGCTCTGCTAGAAACCACTTTGTCAGGGGTCGTTGAAGGTCTGGCTCTGCTAGAAACCACTTTGTCAGGGATCGTTGAAGGTCTGGCTCTGCTAGAAACCACTTTGTCAGGGGTCGTTGAAGGTCTGGCTCTGCTCGAAACCACTTTGTCAGGGGTCGTTGAAGGTCTGGCTCTGCTAGAAACCACTTTGTCAGGGGTCGTTGAAGGTCTGGCTCTGCTCGAAACCACTTTGTCAGGGGTCGTTACAGGTCTGGCTCTGCTCGAAACCACTTTGTCAGGGGTCGTTGAAGGTCTGGCTCTGCTAGAAACCACTTTGTCAGGGGTCTTTGAAGGTCTGGCTCTGCTAGAAACCACTTTGTCAGGGGTCGTTGAAGGTCTGGCTCTGCTCGAAACCACTTTGTCAGGGGTCGTTGAAGGTCTGGCTCTGCTAGAAACCACTTTGTCAGGGGTCTTTGAAGGTCTGGCTCTGCTCGAAACCACTTTGTCAGGGGTCGTTGAATGTCTGGCTCTGCTAGAAACCACTTTGTCAGGGGTCGTTGAAGGTCTGGACCTAAACAAAGACCGCACAAAGCTGTAGACGAAGTTCTTAAACAAGAAGTAGAGAAATTGCTTAGTAAGGGAGCAATAGAAATAACCAGAATAACACGAACAATATCTGGCTCTCTTCGGTTTTCTTCATCCCCAAAAGAGACGGAGGGACTCGTACCATTATAAATCTGAAACCTCTAAACAGGTTCATTGCCTATCAACATTTCAAGATGGAAAGGGTAGACATGGTTTCTGACCTTATTTTTCAAGGAAACTTCTGTGCGAAGATAGATCTAATGGATGCATATTTCAATATCCCAATCCACGAAGAGGATAGAAAGTATCTATGCAGACAAGTCGAAGAAACGATCTACAATTATAAAGTGCTACCTTTCGGATTATCCTCCGCTCCGTTCATTTTCACCAAAGTGAGGAGACCCGTTATCGAAAACCTCAGGTCCAGGGGCATAAAATGCATAATTTACTTGATGACATCCTCATTATCGGTGACAAGGCGTACAAGTCTCCGGAAGAGAACTCGCAAAATTATTGGGGCAGGACAAACTCCGTGTTCCTTGTTTCAAAACTTTCTCGTCTATTCTCGAGAGTTCTTCAGCGAAAGTCAGGCCCTATTCCGAGAAGTGGGAATTTCGCGCGATGATCCTGCTCGACGAGGAGTGCAAGCAAGAGCTGCCCTGGTTCGTAGAAAAACTACCTTTCTTCGCTCAGGAGATAAAATAAACCCTGGAAACGCGGTCATATCAATGAATTCTGACGCATCAGGAGAAGGGTGGGGGCAGTGTGCCAAGGAAGGAGTACGGGTGGACGCTGGAATCCCATCGAATCGCTCAGTCATATCAACGAGCAAGAAATGTTGGCATGCTGGCTAGGCATTCGATGCTTTAGTGATATTCTATCAGGAAAAAAGAATTCGCTGTCAGCTCGATAATACATCCGCTATTGCATATCTGAACAACAGATTTATACTTCCATGGAGAATTTTTTTGTCAAAAACAGATTCGTACGCTCATGTAAATTTTTCTACTATTTCAAGCGAAAATTAAATTTCGGCACTGATAGAAATTTAGGTGTGGTTACTGCGTAAGATCGTAAAGATTAGATTCTTCTCTTCACGCTCTCTTCACAGTTTCTGCTATTTTCGTTAATATCATGCATGATTCACAAAGCTTTCTACAAGTTAGCTTGACTCTTATCCTCTTATGGCCATACATACACTGCGTCTTGTCTTGCAGACATTGAAATAATAGACGAAAAAATGGCTTCAAAAGCCGCTACGGTTTCGAATATTTTCTTCATAGGTGGGCATTTTGAGCATGAAGGACTGCAGTTCTTGAAAAAAATTTTGGTAAAAAGTTTTTTTACATCAAGAAATAATTTTCTAACATCATTTTTAAAAACATTTTTTACATAAAAAGTTTTTTAAATCAAAAAATGATTTTACAAAAACATTTACATTAAAAACGCTTAGGCTTAGTAAGAGTTTACGCTTACGAGGCCGTACCGCTTGAGCTAATGAGACCATATCAAAAAATTAATGTTTAAAAAAAACATCGTGCCAATGTCGGCTCTTATATACACATGGGCATACTAGACGCCAGAAGGTGCAGAGTGGCATTTTTTGTTGATACGTTCTCGTTAGCCTAAGCCGTACGGCCTCAGCGTAAACTTCTGCCTAAGCCTAAGCGTTTTTTGATGTAAAACATAATTTTTTGATGTAAAAATAATTTTTAAAACTTTTTTTTTCAAGAACCGAAATCTCTGATGCTCAAAATGATGATCACCTATGAAGAAAATTTGCCTAACCGTAGCGTTTAAAGCCATTTTTTCGTTTAGTATTCCAATGTCTGCAAGACAAGACGCAGGGTATGCTGCCCATCAGGGAATAAGAGTCAAAATTAGTCATAAATTCGTGAATTTGCAACTCAAGGGAAAATAGGGGAGGAGCCTACGTCGATCTGGACAAGTACCCTTTAAAATTAACTGAAAAACTTAGAAAAATTTCTTATGTATTTTTTATGTTTTTTCTGCTAAGGCTTAGCAAAGGTTACCCTATCGAGGTCGAAATCTATTTCAAAGATTGCGAGCGAGGATATTATAGAGAATGAGATAAGAAGAGAGAAATTAAGAAGTAAAGAGTCTAAAGACTACAAAGATCTACGACCGTAATTTGCTTTTGACCTACTTGTGTGGCACTTCCGCTCGTTTCAATTTTTGTCTGTGTTTTTTTTTACACCGCTTCACTCATCGTTCAATTATTACCTTTTCAAATGCGCTAGTCAGAAAGAACGAGATTCTTTCTAATCATTGCTCTTTGTAAATTAGACCAGTGTTAGATAGGCCGTTGATCCTTAATCAACTGACGTTGTTTTATAATTTATTCAAAACACAGATTTGCTGTGTTAGTTTAACTTGCTTTTTTATTGTAATCATTTCAAATCAGTGGAAGTCTGCAGGGATGTGATTCTCACAGACCTCAATTATTTGGGGAGTTACTGGAGCTCTGTATGATATTCAAACGATGAAGTCTTGGGAAAATGCGAAGGTCTTCGTGGAATTGTTAGTAAATACTTTTTTACACGAAGTCATAATCTACTCTTTCTCTTCATGTTATCCGGTTATTATTCCGGTACTTTCTTTTTTTACTTCGATGGATGAAAAAAAGCGCGAGGGGGCAAAGCCTTCGTCATCGTCGCAGAGAAAAAAAAGAGAGATTTGACCTAGATAAGCAATCACTCACGCAGGCAGCTATGTCTCTTTTTCTCTGCGGCGAGAGATTCTAATTGTAACACAGTGATAGAGAACTCGATGAGACACTTTGGAACATGCCTAGGCGCCCTAAACGGGGAAAAGGACCTAGGAAGAAAAGGGGGTAAGGGAGTTTTCATGAAGAAAATCTCTTTCTGAGTGAGAAGTCAGCGTGTATGTATTTAGGTATTCACAAAAAGCGAAATAATGGCTGATCACAGACAGCTATGTCTCTCTTTCTCTGCGGCGAGAGATTCTAATTCTGACACAGTGATATAACGAGAGAGAGAGGGAGAGAAATGAAAAAGGAAAATGAGAGATACTCGCTCTCCCCTCTCCAATCATTGGTCCAGGTTTTTTTTTCATACCATCGATGTTCACAAGTGCCCTTATTCCCTGATGGGCAGGCATACCCTGCGTCTCGTCTTGCAGACATTGGCACGATGCTTTTTTTTTACATCATTTTTTTTGACACGGTCTTGTTAGCCTAAGCTGTACGGCCTCGTTAGAGTAAACTTTCACGAAGCCTAGGCGTTTTTTAATGTAAAAATAAAGTTTTAATGTAAAAAAATTTTAAGAAATTTTTTTAAAGAGATTCCCTGATGCTCACAATGATCACATATGAAGAAAACTTTTGAAACTAGCGTTTGAGGCCAATTTTTCGTCTAGTAGTCCAATTTCTGCAAGAAAAGACTCATGCTCAGGGAATAAGAGCCTCCAATCCTCCAAAAATGAGTTTCTGTCCAGTTCTACGCGATGTGACTGAAGCAGGCGCAGTTGAGATGCGCCAGACGGATCGATACTGCTGCGATGACCAAGAGATCACAGCACATTTTCGTTCCTCTTCTCCATTCCTCTGTGTCTCTGCCAATGCCATCACCTTCGTCATCTTCACAAGCCCGCGTCTGATGATCACTACCTCCGGTCACTCGACGCCTATTGAAGACACTAGCTAGCTTTCTTAGCAGTGCTTCTATACGCGGTATATCACATTTTAATGACTGCCAGTGAAAAACCCTCGTAAGAAGTTGAGCTCCCTCCTTCTGAGGTAGTGTTCATCCGTCTTTTGTTCATCCGAAAGACCGAACACTTTTTTAATCGATGTAGTGTTGTTTTCGTTTCTTTTTCTGTTCTTTGTGCTTTTTATTCGCTGTAGTTGAAATTGCTTGTTGAAAATGTTTTTGATAATACATGTGTGGTTTCCGGCGTTCAACGGCATTCCAAAATAATGGACACATAATAAGAGTACAAGAAAAAACACCGTTTATCGTAAGAGAAAGTATTTGCGTGGCTGTGCACAAGGAATTCATTATTTTAACCAGAAAGTAGCACTGTTCACGGATAGCAAGCAGGCTTGTAGCAAATACTACAGGTGGTATCAGAAAGTATACCAGGGAACAACTTGATATTTGTCCTGCCAAACGGTAGGCATTTAAAAAATACTTTCTAACACTTTTCATTTCAGTTTTTTATTATCTCAAATTAAATGTAAAAATTGAGAAAAAAACTTTCTTTGTGAATGACTTCGAAAAGGCAATTTTTTATGAACCTGTTACTCACGAAAAATCGTGAATTAAATGTTGAGCCTGATGTGTCTACGTTGACGATATAAGACAAGACTCCTTCATCATTTCTATAAATCCCGGCCGGACTGGCTGTGTGCGCTCTGAGGCCGGTTGCAAGAAAATCTTTTGTACGGGCAAAAGTGTTGTTCGGATTGGTTTTTCTCGTTGTTTGAGTTGCAAGAAACTTTTGGTTTTTAAACTTTGGTTTTCCTGACCTATCTTTTGTACGAATTTGTTATCCCAGGTTACCCCAGTATAAATGTCAGGAAAACAGGTTTACCAAGCACTTTTAACACTTTTTTCTCTTTTCTTTTCTGTTTTCTCACAAAAAAATACAAAATTTTTTTCTTAGCGTTTTCGTACGTGTTTTTTTTAAAATAATTTTTTTGAATTAATTCTAACATGGCTTTTCTCTTTTTTTTATAACCTTTTTTCACAAAAATCATTATTTTAGTAAGATATGAGTCGAGAAATTCGTGACTTTTGGATCGGAAGAGGCTTCTACTCGTCGAAATTTGTATTTTTGTCAAAATTTGTCTTTTTGCCGAAAAACTAAGGTAGTTTAATTTTCAAAGAAATTACTTCCAGTTATCAAAAAAACAAAACAATGTTTTCTGGAAAATAACCTCGTCACACTGATGATGGGCCCCCTCAACCTTCTGATGATGCCCCCCCTCAAAATCTACAAAATAAAAAAAATTTTTTTTTAAAAACCTCTTCTCCGAGATTTTATTTTTTGCATGATTTTTGAAGTGCGGGTTAGTTTTTTAAAAGCCTGGGAAAGAATGAATACTGACTTTTGATTGGAAATGATGAGATGGTATGAAAATTCAGCTTTTTTCGAACATTTGACTATAGATTTCAACAAGAAAAAAAAACTGAAAGTAGATGAAAAAAATTATCTAAAAAGACCTCTCGTTTTAGGTAAAATTTTTCGTCTTTTAACGCTTATAACTTTTCTATGAGATATACAATCTATGCCCGAATCTATGCGCTTAGGGTTTTTTTGGTTGTAGAATTCATTTAAAATCACTTTTACGTCCATTTATTCAGTCGTCGTTGCAAAAACCTATGTTTTATAAGCTCCAGATTCTTTTTTTGGTCCGTGTTTACCTAATTACAATTTTATCCCTTCTTACTCTTTTATGTTTTAGCCTTCTTATCTCTTTCATTTCGTAGAGGAAAAGCAAATAAATAAGAGGTGCAAATGAAGAAAAGTAATCGAACAGACTCATCGAACATTAAACTTTGTGATTTCTCTTGTGCATTTTTTTCTTTTTATGTTCGCCTTTCGTTCTGAAGTCCTTTTCGCAAACTGGAACTTTTTCGCAAATGTTTTTGAATACGTACCCATTAAAATGAATTTTTGATTTTTAGAACTTTGAAGAGAGAGAGAATGAGAGAGAGAAAGGGAGAGACAAAGAGGAAGAGAACGAGGATTGCGGTGGAGAACGGTGCTCAGGCAGCAGCAGCACGACTCTTCTTTTTTTCTTCGCCTTCTTTTTCATATTATTCAAAAATATATGTACTTGAGGAGTTTTGAAGAAAGGGAAATATTCAGAGCTTAATTACTACAGACGAGACAGAGACGGAGTAATAGAGTGAGAGAGAGTGAGGGAGAGGAGTCAATTTCATGCAGTTGCGAATTCAGTACAGGCATAATTTTAGGTAAAACAATACGAGAAGAAAGTGATTAGTCACATCTTTTTCTGTCATGACTCTTCTCATTCTTTTCTGATGCTTTCTTGTCTCGTTTTAAGGATCACCTGAAAAAGGCCACACATATCAATTTTTTCTTCGCAAAACAGATTATCTGCTTAAAACTTGATTCGTACATTATGTTGTAAACTTTTAAAACATTCTAAGGAATGTCTTAGAATGTGTTTCATTCAATGACTTCTTTAAGTTGTCTGGTGACTGCTTTGGAGCAAACAAGTTGTTTTAAAATCATTTTATTCATTTCGTTTAGACTCAAAGAGGGGGATAGAGATAGAGAGGGAGATTAAAATAGGCTCCTCTTTCATTTCCTTCCACCCTAACACCCCAATCTCGAACTGTTCCGTAGAAGCAGGAGATCGGAAAGCGCAACGCAATAGGAAAACAAGTAGAGTCAGCCAACAAGAGACAGAGGAAGGGAGGAAGGAGACAAGAAGAGAGGATTCTTTTTAAAAAAAGCCCTTCTCGGAACTGCCTCTCGAGTTCTCTTCCTGGTCCTAAAACCTGCAATCATGATACTCTTTTTTATTGCAAAAATTTTTTATTTTGGCGTTAAAAATAAAATAGCAACACCCTAAAAAAAATTGGCGACCTCCCCCCCCCCGGTCGCCAAAATTTTTCCGCGCATAAAAAAATTAAAAAAAAAATTTTTTTTTGAGTTTTGCGCCAAAAATTTGAATTTTTTGATTTTGGCGCCAAAAAAAGCGAATTTTTTTCTCGCGCGCATAGATTTGAATTTTTCGAAGTGCGCATAGATTTTCTTCTAACCCGCAGTGCGGGTTAGAGAAACACCCTGACCATGACAGAAGCGGGATAACGGCCACTTAGCCTCGTTGACCGATTTCGACAGAATCTTATCGTTCTTGTGGATGAAGGACTGCTCAAAATTGAACAACTTCCCATTGGTGAAGAAAATATTCAAACAGTTAACCGGCTTGAACCGTTTTGACAGTTCTAGACATCTCTGAAGACAGTTCGCCTTCATCTGGTCCGTCAATGCGTGGGTCTTCTTCAGCATGAGGCGAAGTTCCATGCGAGATTCGACGATCCTACGGACATGACTATTCGAGATATTCAGTTCCTTTGTGACTTTTCTGAGACTCCACTTGGGTTTATATCGAATCTTGTCTCGGATGCTTCTCACGTTAAAGGAAGTGGTCGCGGTCAATGGTCTGCCGCTCCTGGGACGGTCACTCAACGTAAAGGAAGTGGTCGCGGTCAATGGTCTGCCGCTCCTGGGACGGTCACTCAACGTAAAGGAAGTGGTCGCGGTCAATGGTCTGCCGCTCCTGGGACGGTCACTCAACGTAAAGGAAGTGGTCGCGGTCAATGGTCTGCCGCTCCTGGGACGGTCACTCAACGTAAAGGAAGTGGTCGCGGTCAATGGTCTGCCGCTCCTGGGACGGTCACTCAACGTAAAGGAAGTGGTCGCGGTCAATGGTCTGCCGCTCCTGGGACGGTCACTCAACGTAAAGTCGCGGTCAATGGTCTGCCGCTCCTGGGACGGTCACTCAACGTAAAGGAAGTGGTCGCGGTCAATGGTCTGCCGCTCCTGGGACGGTCACTCAACGTACCGGTTTCGAGAAAGCGACGTATTGTGTTTTGAATGGTCCTGCGGGAGAATCCAGTGATTCTACCGATGTGCTTTTGAGTGTGCCCGGACTGGTTCAAGCGCAGAATGTAGCCTAGGTCCATATCAGAGAGCATTACGGGAAAACGAAAAGAGTTTTTATTCTGATTTTTAAGGTATGTTAGCAACATTGTACATGAGATTTACGGGGAAAATCACACGACCGCTATACTAGACACAAAAAAAGATACAAAGTGACAAAGTCGTCCACCTGGACTTTTGGTACACCCTGTATATAAGTATGTATGTACTGTTTTACTTTTTTATTTCGCAAGCGATTATGGTTTAATGAAAAAAAGGAAGTGAAATCGCTTTAATATCCGACTGTGTATTAAGGGTAAAAACCATAATAATGGGTCTATATAGACCGGATACAATATTTGGTTTGTCTAGACCGTCTGGATACAATATTGGGTCTTACTAGACCATCCGGATACCACATATTGGTAGTGTCCGACCTCCAACCGAAACAGATCTAACCGAATCGAGGGAATCAAAAATGCTGGTGTTGTTTCACAAGAATCTCACTGCTAAACACAGTTAGACGTCTGTTAAACCGTAATAGTTCTAATTTTTTTTACCGTATACGCGGCAAAACCTCGTGCACTCTTCAAATGATTCGCAATTTCTTCGCGTTTATCCGACGACAACCTAAACCATTTCAGAAGATATTATGTGTCGACATCAAAACAACTTTTGAAGAGGTTCGTTTTGTAAGATCCAGAAAGCAACACTGCCGTTCCATCATAAACTTCCGAATGACCTTGAGCCTTTGAGTGAGCTGAATAAGAACGCAGAAATTGCAGGCTGAAAAGTGTATCGAAGAAGAATATCCATACTTGAATGATCCGTGTGGGAAACCTATTCAAAAAGTGCAGAGACTCGATACAATGGTCTGGATTCAAAAGATTTGCAACATGGCAATTCACCACGAATGCGGCTGTCACAAATTGGAAATTAAACCGACTCCCTTTAAACCAGGCTTGTAAGTGATCAGTAGATTTTTCATCGTTTCGATGATATGATCAAAGAGAGGAAAACTAAAAGAACTTGCGTGCACTACAGTTGTACTTTGAGTCTGTTTCTATGAGTTCCTCTTATTAAAGGATTTGAGAATTATCCAATAATGGAAAAACTTGTTTTCGTCTCATGAATTGAATTCATTTTTTTATTGTTTCATATTCCGGGAGAGAAAAAAAGTTTAAGTGAAGTGACATCTTCTGATAACTTTGATACCACAATCTTCGTTTTCTAAAAAGTCTACAAAAGATAAATTCTTAATCGACGTGTAATCCTTGCAGTCAAAATTGTTCTAGAGTTAATATTTGACGTACTTGAGTGAATAGTTGAGTCAAGTGCGTATTTAGCATATGAGTACATGTTTCCCTCAGAGAGATACTAAAAAATCTTTTTACAGTTTCCAAATCTACATCAAGATTTCATGGGGATAATCATCATTTCACTCTTTAATCTTGGAACTTTCTTCACTGCTCTTCTTTCGATGTTACTCTTCCGAGGTATAACTTCCATGTTCAACTCGCTGGTTTTCGATCCAGGTTTTGTTCGCTAGATCTACCATTTTCAGCTAATGAAGATCCATTGATCCGAGTCTTTCCATTTGGCTAAGCTCTGCTTAACATAATAGTTTTCTACTTTTAAAAAGTCAGTTAATTGAGAAGAAAATACGCAATTGAAGTGTCTTAACAAGTGAGGTAAGCCAATGTTTCTTCACTTCCGAATGTTGAGCTGGGTCTTAGAATAAACTTCTGTACTCGATAAAACTAATTCTTGGCCCCTTGTAGATCTCTATTATGAAATAAGCTCGATTTTGGCCAGTTTTCGTTTCCTTACTGAATTCGAAAGGAATTTTCTTTCACATCAGCTTCAACCCTGATCATTCGATATCGCAGATATAAAACAATTGATAATGATAATGATGATTCAAACAACAATGATTTTATATTGATGACAATGTCAAGTTGTATGCTAATATCATGAAGTTATTGTTAAAGTGATCAATGTCATTTGAATGTGCGCTATTTTGTAAAGCTGGTTCTAAAATGTTTCATTAAATGAAATGTTCCGTCTGAGTGTTCCACAAAAACACACGAACATGTTACAAAAAGCTGGTTCAATGGTTTGATCAAGCGTGTTTCAATCAATAGACCTCTTGTTCTCATAGAGATTGGTGACTTATCAAGGTATCTCTTGAAAAGTCAATAATGTCTACAATTCCTCCTTCCAAACTCACTCTACAAATTACAATAGTTCCGTTGCCGTTCGTGATGTCTCTTATCAAAGATCTCTTCATTCATTCATTTTATTCCTTTGCACATGGTTGATTTACAATGGATAACTGTCACAGGGTAATTCATTTCGAGGCAACAAGATAATACATATGTATGTACATTAACCGTAATTTGTGCATTAAAATTACAATTGATCGAGAAGTTCAAGGTGTGAGTTCATAATTAATATTTGGTGAGAACTACTCAAATACTATGTGAGTCTTAGTTTAGAAAAGGGTACAATTACACCAATTGGTAAACTAAGAAGAGCATTTTTGAATTGTGACGAGGATGGCATTGAAACAAGAGGCGAGGGCAGATAATTCCAAATGTCAATACGGCGAGAAACACACGTATGACCTTCGGGCATTTTAAAGGGCAATATAAGTCTAAGAGTGTGGGAGATTCTTTGGCTGTAGGGGGAAGGCCTGATCACAAAGAGATATGTGGTTCCAACCACAACGTTATTGTGAATGGCTTTATGAATGAAAGATAGGTCAAGTATGGTGCGCCTATACTCCAAGGTGGTTAGGGTTAATAATTTTATACGGGCAGAATAATTTTGAGAGATTTGGCCAGCTCTAGCGAGAATGCGTCTGGTAAAGTTTCTTTGTACCCGCTCTATGTTTTTAATGAGACCGACAGAGACAGGTGAGAGTGAGAAAAGACTTGATCAGCAGGAGACGGGAGGAGTCTATACCTCAAGAACTAAGTTTGTAGAGTAGTGCCCTATGATCTACAGTATCAAAAGCCTTAGTGAAGTCAATGAGACAAATGTCGAAGGCTTGTTTTTTGAATGAAAGTGACAGATAGACTGAGGCAGCGTGTACAAGGGAAGAAACAGTGGAATGTTTGGAGCGAAAACCAGACTGATTTGGGTTGAGGATATTGTTGCTTTCGAGGTGATTGTAAATAAGGTGAAAATATGTTTTTCAAAGACTTTCGAGAAGGAAGAGACGAGGGTTATAAGACGATAGTTATTGGGCTCTGATCTTTTACCTTTTTTTGGAGATGGGTTTGATAATTCCAGATCTCCAAGCACTGGAAAAGTATCCAAGGGTCAATGAATTAGAAAAACTGATTGAGAGAGGATTGCTTAGAGAATTTATGCAGTTTTTGATAAGTATGTTTGGTATTAAGTCGGGAGAGGAGTTCGCTTTTGGGCACATTTTAGATATTATTTTTTTTGGTGAACTTCAAAGAGCGAGACATTGTGGCTAGGGGACATAGTGACTTTTGGTGTAGGTCTAGGTAGAGGGCCAATGACAGGATCAGACACATTTGAAGAGAAAAGAGAGGCGAAGACGTTGGCGCATTGCGTAGGACAAGTTATGGGAGTATTGTCAACTATCAGAGAAGCGGGAGTAATTTCAGGTTTGGTTCGATTCGCAATGATCCGGTAAAATGACTTGAAGTTCTTAGGAAAAGCAAGTGTGTCTTCGCGTTTGCATTCAAACTTGAAAATTTCTCGATGAAGCATTTTACAGGATTTGATGGTCGTTATGGAGTTAGAGGAGCGTTTAATGTTTCTTTGTAAAAAGCTGTATATCTTGCGGATTTTTTTTTGGATAGAGGAGATGGGTTTTTTGTGCCTTGAATGCGGAATGTGAAGGGAGATAAGATTCTTCAAAAAGATGGTTATATGTTGAACACACTGATCAATCGTGAGGGAAGAGAACGTTATGGTCCACTCTACGGAGTTGATCGCTTCGTTAATGGCTGTCCAATTAGCATTCTTCCATAACGGATGGAGTAAAGGAGAGAAACCATTAGAGATGATGGAGGACACTGAGACAGAGAACGTTACAGATAGATGGTCACTAGTCGAGAATGGATGGGATGTGGCACATTTGGATATAAGGGAGGCATGTGTACAGAGAACATAGTCGAGAATGTTAGTCAGACGGGTGGGTGTCTTAACCAGCTGACTGATATGCCTATCAAGGAAGAATTGCAGAAAAGAGTTAGAGATAGGGCAATTAGATGGACATGTGAGGTTAGGCCAGTTAATGCTTGGAAGGTTGAGGTCTCCACATATAATAGTGGGAAAATACAGAGATATATGCATAGAGAGAAAGTCTAGGAAGGGTTGGACACTGACAAAAGGGGAGTTGGGGGGAGAGCGATAGCATGATATTAGGCGCAGAGAAGGAAACGGGAAGGAGAATCTAGAGTTTGGATGAATATCGGATACAACACATTCAACGGAAACATGAGCAAATGAATCAATAAAGGCTGGGGACAAGTGTGAATTGATAAGCAGGGCTGAGCCTCCTCCTCTATCACTGCCTAATCGATCGGCTTTGAAAACTTGATAGGGTAGGCCATCATTAAGTAGAGAATCAGGATCAGATGATGACAGCCAGAATTCGCACAAAAAAATTATATCAGGAGAGGAGGAACGGAGAACGTGATATAAGTCGTATAACTTGTTCCTAATGGAATGCGCATTGAAGGAGAGGCAAGTAATGCTTCATGAACTCACACCAAATCTGTCCTATTTAGTGGCCTTGGCTGCTCTCGTTCTGGGGGCTCGAGTCGCTGACAGAGTTGGCAGTGGAGCTGAGTGCGTAGCCGCCTTCTGGTGACACGAGTCAGGGGCGACGAGCGATGAGCGACGGGCGACGAGCTTTGAAAAGCAGGAGAATAGGGAGTTGCTGTAGACTTCTTGGACGTGGAGTTCAACGAGGGGAACAATGCTTCGTCATTTGGATGGGGAGGAGATTCACTGGGAGACGATGATGAATCCGAGGAGCGTGTAGTAGCTGCTGGTTTAGGCTTGAAAGTCGTCGCAGAGAAAGTTGAAGAGGGAGGGCATGTAGGTTGGGTATTTGCGGAATAGGGGACTTTTCGTAAGACTGAGTGGCAGGATGATTGTTTGGTGAGGCTGGTTCAAGGTGTGATTCGATAACTTTAACCGGCGGATGCAGAGGGTCAAGAGCGACTCGCTTGCAGTCGCGCTCGGCGAGAAGTTCGGCAGGGGAGAGATCGGCACGAGCAGAGGAACCAGAAGGGAGGCAATTCCTGCTCTTTTTGGTCAGAGCAAGGAACTTGTTCCGTGTAGAGCTGTTTTCAAATGAAATCTTGATGGGCCGTCCTACTTCAGATGAGAGTCGAGGCCGGTCGATGGGATGGCGGTGATGAGTAATGGCCCCATCTTCGAGTGCCTTCACAAGATTATCTTGTTTCAGGCACACGAATAGGTGGCGGATGGTGTTTCTGTCACTGGCTTGGGTATTTTCAGCATTGTCTTTTTTGGGAAGACGAAGAAGTACCGCTCGCTTGGCCTTTCCCTCGAGCATTTCCCTGTCTCTTAGTGTGGATTCTACTACAGCTGAGTAGATATGTGGCCGTAGATAGGCGGGCGAGAGAGACATGTTGATCAGGGAGAGTTCTTTTTCCAGACTTCGTAGCTGTAGAGCATGGGCCACGATTTGTTGTTGTAGGGTGGCGATGGCTTGTTGAATGACATCTTTCAAAAACTGAACTGACGAAGGGAAGGGGAACTGAGAGATTGGGGAGAGAGGGTCATTTGCGCTTTCGGCAGGATACGGTCGCGGAGATAGGAATAAGTCACCTACTCCTATGAGCGTAGGAAGGGATATGAGCGTAGGAAGGGATATGAGCGTAGGAAAGGATATGAGCGTAGGAAGGGATATGAGCGTAGGAAGGGATACGAGCGTCTCTTCTCGAAACAGCTTCAGTCCGTTCAGAAGACACTGTCAGACCAAGCAGCAGAGATTTCTTCTCTACGTCAAATTCTAGCGGAAGTTCAGAGTAGCGTATCTCCAGTTTCTCTTCTTCCACATATATGTACATACATATGTATATCAACTTGCAATACTTCAACTGGGTAAAGGGCTCCATTTCTCGCTCGGAAGCAAGGCGCGTCCGGGTTTGTTAACCTGACGCCGTGCTGGGCCAAAAAATAGTCCTGCAATGCAAAAGTTTCGAAATTTGGTTAGAAAAATATTCAAATCTAAAGAAAGAAAAATACCAACAGTTAGCTGAACTCGAGCAAAAGTTTCGAAATTTGGTTAGAAAAAATATTTAACCTAAGAGAGAAAAATACTAACAGCCAGCGAGACTCGCACTGGTCGCAAACCCAGGCTCTGCCTCATCCCCTCCACCTTCAGCTTTACGGTGATCACATGATAAACGCCAGTCCTTATGTCGAAATGCAGATCATTCAAGATGACTTTTCCCTCCATATTTGTAGTTCTTATCTTCAGATTCATGAGTACCTCATCAATCTCGTCGATCTGGTTCGTTGTCTTATCTTCAGATTCATGAGTACCTCATCAATCTCGTCGATCTGGTTCGTTGTCTTATCTTCAGATTCATGAGTACCTCATCAATCTCGTCGATCTGGTTCGTTGTCTTATCTTCAGATTCATGAGTACCTCATCAATCTCGTCGATCTGGTTCGTTGTCTTATCTTCAGATTCATGAGTACCTCATCAATCTCGTCGATCTGGTTCGTTGTCTTATCTTCAGATTCATGAGTACCTCATCAATCTCGTCGATCTGGTTCGTTGTCTTATCTTCAGATTCATGAGTACCTCATCAATCTCGTCGATCTGGTTCGTTGTCTTATCTTCAGATTCATGAGTACCTCATCAATCTCGTCGATCTGGTTCGTTGTCTTATCTTCAGATTCATGAGTACCTCATCAATCTCGTCGATCTGGTTCGTTGTCTTATCTTCAGATTCATGAGTACCTCATCAATCTCGTCGATCTGGTTCGTTGTCTTATCTTCAGATTCATGAGTACCTCATCAATCTCGTCGATCTGGTTCGTTGTGAGGTGGTGATGAATATCTATTTCCAGTTTTATTTTCAGATAGGTTTCGAGAGCGATGTGCGGCATCTGAAAAAAATATAAAACTAACACAACTTCAATCAAATTCAGCACAACCTTAACTCAAATGGAAAAACAATCTGAATGAATCTAGAAAGGAGCTTGTACTCCCTCCAGAGACAAATCTCCGCTTAATTATTCATCTTTAAGAGTTTCTTTCTCAGCTTTGTCTGATGTGAAGAAGAAGAAAAACTAACCAGACGCGGAGAGCACTTGTTTGTGAGTCCTTTGGTCTGGCAATCGTTCTCCTTCAAGTTTTTTCACAAAAATGTTGTGGTAAATCCTTTGGTCTGGCAATCGTTCTCCTTCAAGTTTTTTCACAAAAATTTTGTGGTAAATGGCTGATTGCATGCGAGTGTTTGTGAGAATACAAGAGTTACACAATTTGAAGGTGATGGTGTGATCAACATGGGATATGACGGTAGGTTTGGAACATTCGTTACAAACAGCCATAAAGATGAATCTTTTTGGTCTGAATAGAGAAAGGTCTTCCTTGGAGGTGAGGCTCTTTTTAATCGTTGGCACGTTCTTGTGACGGAAACTAAATAATGAACGATTACTGACTGCTATAATTCAACAAAAATGAATGATTACTTACTGCTATAAATCCAAAAAAATAACAATTCTCAATAAACGTCAATATTTTCCTCCTCTCACTTTCTCTTCCGTTTGAAATGAACTTCTCCGTGAAAAGAAGTATCGCTTGATTGAGACATCTCAAAAATCAGATAATTAATTGGCTTGGAGAAATTGTACAAATATGTTATCAGATTCATCCGCGAGTAAGTGGAATGAACCAATATTACAAATTTATCTAACACTTGTATCTCCTTCAATACGATTTCTCGCTCGTCGTAGAGTTGTGCCAGTCTCCATAACAGTTTCCACGTTTTCGCAATCACTTGCGAGTTCCTTCTCTTTCTTGATGGTAGAGTTAGTAAATGATTCAGCAACCTTAACGGGGTCATTCTCAGTGAGAAGGGAAAGTTTATCGCTGGACAAGGCAAAGAAAATGATATATTGTGATCTCTCTTCACCTCTTTACACATGACTTGAGATGATGGAGATACCATTTATACACTATCGAATCGTTTTTGCTCATGAAAGCATTTTTGAAAAACTTGGAAATAGGAGTTTTAACACTAAATGAATCTGCAAAAGTACTTTGCCTCCTCAAGGAGGCGAACCCGATGTAATTTTTTTCCAATTTTCAACTTCGAGAGTCCATAACTCATTGCGGTATGAAGCTTGCTTCGCGAGTTCTTGAATTGTTGTGTTATTTTTCTAGACTTTGTTTTTTATAACAAGCTAAGACGAGCCTCGAAAAAAGTATTCATGAGCCTAACTAAAAAAAACTTCGATAGAAGCAATTTTTCAAATATCTTATGCTCTTACCTTAACATCTGTTACGGAGAAAATAAAGACAAAAGTGACCACATACATTACTAAAGTGACTCTGAGTACGGAAAGGGAACATTTCTACAATGAGACTTGGCCAGTATGCTGGATTCTGCTGAACGTCTTAGTCATTCTTTCATTCGTCTCCCTCCGTAAGCGGTTGCTCCTGCACCGTTTCTTCCCTCGTCTGTGAGAGTCCTTTCCCGAGAAGATTTGGCGCTCCGGGATCGCCATGATGAGCGACAGGAGAGGAAGAGTAGCACTTATCGCTACTGCATGCCTCGCTCAACCTCCGCTCAACGCTCAGATCCCATAATCGATGATGTTATAATCCCGATGTGGCTTGCTGATCTTGATAAAGCGTTTAAATTGAATTGAAAAAATTAAGTATGTACTGTTTCGCTTTTTTTCTTTCGAAAGCGATTATGGTTTAATGAAAAATAAGATGATGAAATTGCTAAAATATCCGACTGTGTATCAAAGGTAAATACCATAATAATGGTTCTGCTTAGACCGGATACAATATTTGGTTTGTCTAGACCGTCCGGATACCACATATCGGTAGTGTTCATGACTAATTTGCGTAGGATCCCAAGTTCAACCTCCAACCCAGACAGGTTTAACCAAATTGAGGGGATCAAAAATGTTGGTATTACTTCACAAGAATCACAATGCTACACACAATTAGACGTCTGTTGCACCGTAAAAGTTCTGTTTAATTACAGTATAGAAGGCGAAACCTCGTGCACTCTTCAAATGATTCGCAATTTCTTCGCGTTCATCCGACGACAACCTAAACCATTTAAGAAGACATTATGTGTCGACATCAAAACAACTTTTGAAGAGGTTCGTTTTGTAAGATCCAGAAAGCAACACTGCCGTTCCATCATAAACTTCCGAATGACCTTAAGCCTTTGAGCTGAATAAGAACGCAGAAATTGCAGGCTGAAAAGTGTATCGAAGAAGAATATCCATACTTGAATTATCCGTGTGTTAAACCTTTCGACATTGCGGATCACATGAAAAAAAGTGCAGAGACTCAATGGAACGTTCTGGGTTGAACAGATTTGCAACATAGCCAATTGCCACAAATACGACTGTCATCACTTTGTGCGAATAACACCGACTACCTTTCAACCAGGCTTGTAAGTTATCAGTAGATTTTTTAATCATTTCGATGATATGATCAAAGAGAGGAAAACTAAAAGAACTTGCGTGCACTACAGTTATACTTTGAGTATGTTTCTATGAGTTCCTCGTACTAAAGGATTAAATAATTATCCAATAATGGAAAAAAATTTCGTCTCATGAAAAAAAATTCGTCTCATGAATTGAATTCAATGTTTTATTGCTTCAAATTCCGGGAGGGAAAAAGATTAGTTGAATTATTATGCCATCGTCTGATAATATTATACAAGATTCTTCGGTTTCTAAAAAGTCTACAGAAGATAAATTCTTAAACGACGTGTAATCCTTGCAGTCAAAAGTGTTCTAGAGTTAATATTTGACGTACTTGAGTGAATAGTTGAGTCAAGTGCGTATTTAGCATATGAGAGCATGTTTCCCTTAGAGAGATACTAAAAAATCCTTTTACAGTATTCGAATCTACATCAAGATAAATCATCATTTCACTCGTTAATTTTGGAACTTTCGTTACTGCTCTTCTTTCGATGTTATTCTTCCAAGGTAAAACTTCCATGTTCAGCTCGCTGGTTTTCGATCCAGGTTTTGTTCGCTATATCTACCACTTTCAGCCTATAAAGATCAATTGATCCGAATCTTTCCATTCAGCTAAGCTCTGCTCAACATAATAGTGTTTTACTTGTAACGAGTCAAGTAATTTCAGAAGAAAATACGCAATTGAATTTTCTTAAAATGTGAGGTAAACCAATGCTTCTTCACTTCTAAATCTTAAGATGAGTCTTTAATTAAACTTTTGTACTCGATAAAACTAATTCATGCCCACTTGTAGATCTCTATAATGAAATAAGCTCGATTTTGGCCAGTTTTCGTTTCCTTACTGAATTCGAAAGGAATTTTCTATCACAACAGCTTTAACCCTGATCATTCAATATCGCAGCTATAAAACAATTGATGATAATGATGATTCAAATGATTTGATTTGATAATGATGATTTTGATATTGATGATAATGTCAAGTTGTATGCAAATATCATGAAGTTCTTGTTGAAGTGATCTTTGTGATTTGACTGAGCCCTTTTTTGTAAAGCTGGTTTCAAAATATTCCAAGACTTGTAATGTTCCGTTTGAGTGTTGCACAAGAACACACGAACATGTTACAAAAAGCTGGTTCAATGGTTTGATGTCCAAAGATTTCCAAAGAGATTTTTGTTTAGCCGTCCAAAGATTTTTTCTCAGAAAGAGCTTTTATTCATGAAAACTCCCTTCCATCCTTTCTCCTTAGGGCCCCTTCCCCCCCTTTAGAGCCCCCCTCCCCCCCTAGGGCCCCTTCCCCTCGCTTAGGTAGGGCCCTCTTCCTCCCCCCTTTAGGCCCCCCTTCCCTGCTTAGGTAAACCCCTCTCCCCTTTCCTTTCTCCAAAATTTATAAAGATAATTTAAAAATAAAAAAAAGAATGAGAAAGAAAAATAGAGCAAGAAAGAAAAAACAATTTAATAGAGCCAGGCCGTGTTTTAGGGCAGCTAAGAACTAAGAATCGAAAACTGTAAAATTTCACAAGTGTATAAAATATGGTTCCATGACATCTTGCAGAGCGACACCTTGCAGAGCGACACCTTGCACCGCGCACTTTGCAGAGCGACACCTTGCAGAGCTACACCTTGCACCGGACACTTTGCAGAGCGACACCTTGCAGAGCGACTTTCTTGGCCTTTAACAAAGTGTCCACCCTACGGTTTGGCTTTAACAAAGTGTACACCCTACGGCCTTGCTCAATTAATTAGTATTCTTTTTTCTTTCTCTTTTTTTATTTTTTTCTCTTTCTTTTTTCTTACTTGTTCTCTTTCTTTCTTTTTTCTCTTTCTTTTTTCTTTCTCTTTTGTTTTTCTTTTTAAAAAAAATTATCTTTATAAATTTTGGGGAAAGGAAAGGGGGGAGGGGGAGGGGGGTTTACCTAAGCAGGGAAGGGAGGGGGGCCCTAAAAAAGGAAGGGGGGAGGAAGAGGGCCCTACCTAAGCAAAGGGGGGTAAGGGCCCTAGGAGGGAGGGGGGAGGGGGAAGAGGGGCCCTAAAGGGGGGAAGGGGGGGCCCTAAGGAGAAAGGGGGAGGGAGTTTTCATGAATAAAATCTCTTCCTGATAAAAAAAATCTTTGGATGGCTAAAGTAGATTAAAGCCAATTTTTTACTAATCCTAAGCGTTTTTTAATGTAAAAATAATTTTCTGATGTGAAAATAAAAATTTATAGAGATAATTTTTTTTTAAAGGAAAAGAAAAGTAAGAGAAAGAAAAAAGAAAGTAAGAGAACAAGTAAGAAAAAAGAAAGAGAAAAAAATAAAAAAAGAGAAAAAAAAGAATACTAATTAATTGAGCCAGGTCGTAGGGTGTACACTTTGTTAAAGGCTCTGCAAGGTGTCGCTCTGCAAGGTGTCGCTCTGCAAAGTGTCCGGTGCAAGGTGTTGCTCTGCAAGGTGTCCGGTGCAAGGTGTCGCTCTGCAAGGTGTCGTGTTACCATAAAATACATTATTAGCGTTCCTACTTGTTTCGGTATGTCCTTATTTTGCGTACAATGTTTGCAGTAGAGAGGCCGATTCCGTGTTACTTCTATCTGAATTTGTCGATTTTTTCTCTTTTTCAAGAATAAACTCCTTCAAAACCAGTTTGAAAACAAATGAAGATTTTAAAGAATTTCCAAAAGTTGATATTAAGGTTATTACTAAAGCACGCCATGAGCGCCAAATCATTACTAATGCACGCCGATGCACGGGAAAATTCTTAACTTTGCCCCATGCGCTTTATTTAGTTCTTTCAAGTTTTTCATGTTTTTTTTCTGCTTAGGTTTAGGCAAAATTTTACGCTAACAAGGCCGTACGGCTTAGGCTAACGAGACCATATCAAAAAATTAACATAATGGTGCGTCAAACACTCTCTTTCCCGCGCAATGGCGTGAATTAGTAATGATTTGGCGTGCGTGGCGTGCTTTAGTAATGGCCGATATTAAGTTCATTCTTCAAGTAGGAGTGTTTTATACAATTGTAAAATTTTATGAAAAGATGGCTATTAGCGAGCTGAATTATCAACTCCAACCATCTGTTAGCGAAAATTTTGGCTTGAGCTCGTATGTTTATCATTCAATTTTAATTTTTAACATAAATGCTAAAACATGTGCTCTCTTTCTCGAAATCTCAGGAAGTCTACAGGATCTTCACACCTTTGACGGACCTATTTGTCGTATTCGACAAACTAAAAAAAATCCCGCTGATAGGCTGATTTGATTTTGGGGAAAAAAAGTTCATTTATAGAGAACAAAGTGTTTATAGCCTCCGTTAATTAAGCTTTAATCTCTCATGTGGTGTCAAGTTGAAGGGAACGATCGCGGACAGTTACCAGACTAAATGTGACATTGGAGAAAGGGGCGGTCGGATGGACTGAAATGGGGGAGGGGGCGACATTGTGTTCTGGTGGATCTTCTCCGGCTCTTCCAACCCCCAGCTCCATCATTTCGCTCTTCCTCTCTCTCCTTCCCTCCTCTCTCCCTCTTGACTCGTCCACTCTGCGTCTACGACCCCTTCTTTATACGCTTCTTTGATGAGTGTGACAATGCATAGAACATCGGAAGCTATTGTTAGAGATCTTTGAGATCTCTCACGCATAAATCCTTCCATGGTCTCATCGCTTCCTCCAAGCTTTCCGAGAGCATCTAAAAGTCCTCCCTTTCTCTGCTTTTCTTATCTTTATCCATTCGCTAAACAACGGAACCATTCCAAACGCAATAAGTAGCAACAGAAGAAACAAATCTCTCTTTCTCTCTCGCTTCAACGTCTGTATTCTCTTCTTTTTTGCCGCCTCTTAAGATATTTAGTCCCGAACTGGTTCTTGTTATCAAAAGTTGATGTTGACCTTTTTACCCTCAACTTTTTCTCTCTCTGTGCTGTGAGAATAATATATGTGTTGCCGTGCTGATTGTTCATAATTGATTCACTAGAGTAAGTCAAGATGTTGAGGAGATGAAGTTGGAGCTGAAGAGAGAATGAAGCCTGTTCAACATTCGTGCTTTCAACTTCTTTTCGGGTTGTGTTGCCTTTTTTGCAGCCACGGCTATCTCTATCAGCATGATCTATATCAGCAAGATGCCTGTCTTGATTACCGGGTAAGTCCTCTTGGAGATCCGGCTACACAGTTGTACTCGGTTTAGATGTTACTTTAAAATATAGCCACATCATTTGAATATGCAGTTTAGGAGCTAAAATATCATTCTTATAAATTCAATTACTCATTAGTGAGAGATATTAGACAGATATATAATAAATAATAAAGGGAAAAATAATTCCTAATTGGCACTACTGCGCTTGAGTCTAGTTTTTTTTATTAGTTCTCGAGCTATTTATTCTTTATGAATTTTTCATAAGGCTCTGCTGGTAATCTAGGTGTTGTATGCGTCTCTAACATTCGGGCAAGATGCCATAAACGGAAAACGCGCACATACTATCACCTCTCATACGGTCTCGTTGGTAAGCCGTACGGCCTTGCTAGCGTAACCTTTGCCTTAGCCTAAGCAAAAACCATGAGAAAGTCCCTGAAAAACTTTTATTCCTGGGTTTGAAAATTAATTGTTTGGCCGACTTGTACGAGGCTTTTGGAATGATGGTATAAACGAATATTCCAGAACTAGTGAAGAGAGTGTCAGGTGAAAGCAGACTAGGAGCAGGGGTTTTTTGGTCAGGTCCGGTCGTCCGTTGGCGGGCGTCTGTTTTTTTGTATCATAAGGAGGGACCCTTATCTTTTAACACCTTCGGCGGCCCTATGTTTTTTCTTATCATAAGGGGGACCCTTATCTATAAAAAAATTTTCCCATAAGGGGGGACCCTTATCCAAAAATTTTTTCCATTTTTTGGGCGGGCGTCTGTAGTCAAAAGTCACCGCCTCCGGCGGGCCTCTGTACCATTTTTGAACCAACTAAAAAACCCCTGACTAGGAGAGATATTATAGAACGGGGAGAACTCTGCACTGTCTGATGCTTCAACATACCTAGGTTTCTAGCAGAGCCCATGAGAAGAATCAAAGTTTCGAAAAAAGTAGTGAGTTCACTGGTTTAGGTCTTGCAAATTGCAATTGCAGAGGCGCCGCTCCTTTCGAATGAAGTTGTATAATAACCAATTTAACGTGAAATAGGAACTTCTAATAACAAGCCTCCCTTTGTCTACTGTAATAACAAGCCTCCCTTTGTCTACTGTAATAACAAGCCTCCCTTTGTCTACTGTTTAAACCAAACCGCGCGTTCTGTCCCTTCAAAGAAAATGATTGATGATAATCATCAGTTAAAAATAAGAAAATTCTGGTTAAAACTTGAATTCAAAGACAACTTGACTGAGTGAACTCGTAATAGAAAAGAGGGAGTTTTTGTCATTCTTTTATGCATGTGAGGATTTTAGAGACAAAAAAGGCGACAATCTGGGTGAATGTTAATTGAAGAGGGAAAAAAAGGAAGAATTGCACGACTGAAGAAGAAAGAGATTGGATGAAAAAGAGAGTTCTATTCGGGAGCGAGCGGAGCAGTTCGCGTAAAACGGAAGACTAGAGATATTTTAGCAGAGACTCAAGAAGGAAATGCTAAAACCTCGGAATGCGAAAAACAGAGAGAGAGAGAGAGTGAGTGAGAGAGAGAGAGAGAGATAGAGGCATCTCAGGGGATTAACCGAATGTCTCCCCAACACGCACATTTTCAACCCCGTGGCTGTTGTTTTGATAGCAGCCTGCATGCGACATGAATGTGAAATTATTAAGAGACTCACTCAGATGCTCATGCTTCTGGAAGAAGCTGCTTTTTATGGCCTCGTTAATATGTAGATCATGGGATTCTGGTTAGTAAGGGCTTTGTGAAGGACTTGCTAGAGAAAGCCGCTGCTTCTTTTTTGTCACAGCAAAAATCTATACTGAAACATGGCTTTAACTCTGGGAACCTTTTTGATGTTTTTTACATCCAACACTTGACCAAAGCTTGTAGGTCGGATCCAATCTGAAATCGCAGATCATTCAATATGTCGACAAACATTCTTTGGAAACCTATATGATAGGGAGAAATTGTAATTTTTAAAAAAACGTACGTCTAAAGTTTAGAATGTGTCTCTTTGTCACTCATAATTGGTAAATGAGATACCTACAGCAGTTGGAAAGTTTTTGTGAGTATTGGGTTCGACTTGCTTGTTTTTCATTCAAATTGAGAATAAATATTTTGTTTTGAATATAGAAAGTTGAATATGACGTTCGTCCTCATGAGTTTAAAAGAGAATGCGTTTTTGACGCTAGCTTTGACCATGCCTATGTTTTTTATGAATCCACAAGGCCAGGTTTTTATAATTCGTGTGAAAGTGACACAAAGCTTCGCAGAAAGCGGTAATTTGCCTAAACAGAGAACCGAAGGTCGCAATTTAAATTTGTTTTTTCAAGAAAGAAAAAAAGGGTTCTAAAAAAAACATAATCGCTGATGAAACAGAAGTTTAAACAGAGATTCGCCAACTGACGATGAACTATAAGATACCCAGTTATGTTATTTGGATGTTCAGGTTGTGAGTGACAAAGAAGTCCACACCTCTCCAAAATATGCCCGGGTCGCCAAACCCTGGCTGAGAAAGGATACGAATGTCAAGGTTATGCTCTCAGCTGTTTTATTCGATATTCTCTCACAGTTCGACCTATAAAAAAATCAGAGGATTACTTCTAAAAACGTAAAATATGAACAAAGCAAGACAAATTTACTTATAATATAAAAAAATTTCTACTAAACTCCCTTTAAACTCAATACTCTTCACAAGATATTATCTTATCTAAACAAAGGATTGTGAGTTCTTGCGCTGTTTTATTCAGTGTTTCTCATCTTATTCTTTGAATTGCTTTTCTATCATTTTTCACGTTAGAGATCTTTCCGGCGTTCAGAGCTGCTTTTGGTATTCGAAAGACACTGTTGTTGTTGTTGTCGTCTTGCCCATAGGTCCTGTCGAGGGGAGTCCTTTTGGGATAGGTCTTTTGGGAAAGACACTGTCATACACAAAAGTCACCAGGGGATCAGTTTAACTCCTATGAGAGTCGAAAAGATTCAATTGACTTCTAGAGGGTGATGAGAGTCCAAATGAACTCTGGGAATGAAATAGGGGACCGAATAGACTCTTGGGAGGAAGTAGGGGTCAAGTGAACCACAAAACCTCATGAATGGTTCAGGTTCTGATGAGTGAGGGTCTCAGCTATCAATGGACTTGGTTGAAGAGTCATTCTGTCCATGGCTTGAGTGATAAGACGGTTCGTGAAGATGAATTTTTTTGGAACATTTGATGCAGTCTGAGAGGGCAGAGAGAGCAGTGAACAAAAGCACCGGCTCGCATTTATTTATTCATTCAGAAATTGGCAAATACATTTTTTTACTCATCATTGTTGATGTGATGCGAAGTTTTGTTGAAGTGAGCTGGTAATCATTATCATCAACTAACTCATACGCACACGATACAAACCCATTTTTTTCTTCAAATTTTGAAGTGGCATAGTTCAAACAGCTACAGGCAGCTCAGTAGTTAGGTAATGATAGAATTTGGAATGATTTTGAGTTTAAACTTTGAATAAACCGATTTTTGGGTAAATGCTCAAACATGTGGTCTGGAAAAACGTATTTTATAGAGAGAGAAGTAAATATGAAGAGGAAAAAGGGAAAGAAGGGGACAAAAAGAGATATGAAAGGTAAAACTATAAGTCCGGATGTTTCGAAAGTCACGAAAGGCTGTTCTATTTATGTGTTGAAAACAGTCCGTAAAAAGAAAAGGATTAAGTTGGAAGACGTACTGATGTTCCTGGACTCTTTCAATTGCTTCTTCACCGCATGGGGTGAAACCGTCCGGAGTACGGTAATACAATCACTCCCGAAACGAATTGAAGGAGAAGTTCATTGTCCCATTCATCAGGTTATTATTTCAACAAGGCTCACTCATAAAATAATAGTTTGTTTGTTGAAGTTCGTGTTTCATTCTAGTACTCAATCAATTCGCGGGCGTGGCATAATGGTTAGTGTGTTAGACCATTGTGCAAAGAGTCCCGAGTTCGACTCCCACCCCGGACAGATCCACCCAAACCAAGGGGGTTAAGAAATGTTGGTAGTGCTCATGCACGAATCTGACTCTCCCCACTACTGCTAATCACACTAGCAGTGATCTAGCAGGCAGCCACTGGTTCTACCAGGATAGGTATGTCCTGCATCTCAGGGGAGCGCTTACCCTGCCGCGAGGCGGGAACAAGCGCGAGGAAGATTATTATTATTACTCAGTCAATTCGCACAAAGATTCGTCTCAAGGAGAGCGAAAAAAGAGCTCAATAGTCTTGGACAACTCTGGTCCGACCAGAAGTTTTTTAGTGGGCAAGAAAGGTTACAGACAGACGCCCGCCAAAGGCGGAAAATTTTTTCACGTAAGGGTCCCCGTTATGAAAAAAAAACCGCGGAAATTTTTTTTTATTACATAAGGGTCCTCCCTTCTGATTTGGAAAAACAGAGGCCCACCGACAGAAGGTCTGACATGACTATTTAACCCCTGGGTCCGATTATCATCGACCTTATTGATTTTTCAATAGAAGTCTGTTCTTTATGATACGGTCTTAGACATCTGTTCTTATTGTGTAATGTACAACATTGGTTTTTTATGGTACGGTATAAGTAATTGGTTCTTAATGGTAAAGTCAACAGGCGTGAAGCCCCGTTAGAGAGGCATTGAAAGCCCAGCTGTTAGCTTCCCAAAAAGTGTATTCTGGAACGAAGGATTATTGTATCTGATTTTTTTCAGCTATCACAACAATGCGTTTTGAGTTTTGGCGTCAAGGGATGCGCTCTACGCAAACACGAGTCTCGACTGTTCCTCACTATCGGAACTAAGTATCTTTTTTTTAAAGAATTTTTTACCATTAAGTTATACTTTCAAATGATTTTTATTTGGAAAATAAGAAGTTTTAGTAATCGTTTGTTGTAGAATTTCGAGCAGTTTCTAAAAAATATTATATGGTTTTGCGTTCAATAAAAAAAGAAAGTTCTGATTGATTTATAGCTGCAGCATTGAAGAAATCGCGCAAATATTTAGTCAGAACAACTAGTTTTCATTATGAATGAATGTAAGCTAAGCGAGTGATTAAATATAAATATTGGAGGAGGATTGATTTGATTGAAGGCGAAACGATTCGAACAGTCTGACAGTCGGTCCGGTGGTTCTCTTCGAAGGTGGCAGCATGTCGAGTCTTCCTCCCGTAAAAATGTCATTCACAGTCGATGAGTTGGGCATCTACGACAATCTCGCCGGCCAAACGGTTATTTTCTTATTTTTGAAGAGGTTTATCTATTTACTTTTTGTATTATTATTTTGAATATTGTTACTATGAATCATCCAAATGAAATGAGGCTTGGCGATGATGAAAATAATGAGAAACTAAACTAACTTCAATAGTGTTATTGAAAATTTTATAAGTTTAATGGAATGAGCTATAACTTGTGTGGCAAAAGTAGTGTTATAATACTTATTGGAATAGCTAAGAAAGTGTATAGAAATATTAAGAGTGAATTAAGGGCAGGGCGTTTCTTATTACCCGCACTTTTTTTTCGAGTGCATAGATTTTATAAATTTCCGAAAGGTAGAAAAAGTTTTTGGCATTGAATCATGAAATTTCCCCGGTAAGACTATAAAAAAAGGTTTCCGAGTGTATAGATTTGAAGTTTTTTCCGGATTTTTTTAAAGAACGCATAGATTTTTTTCCGCCCGCAATGAGAGAAACACCCTGATTGAGGGTATGATTTAAAGAACACCCTGATTGAGGGTATGATTTAAGGTGTTACTCGACATGACAGGAAAGGGACTGATTGACACTTGTGAGCGAAATATACAGCCATCCGTGCCTCAGGCTCTGTGGCACAAATGGGCGCATTTTAGAGGAAGAAGACTTCTGAGGTAGGCGGAGCTTGGCCGTTTAAGCAGGGAGTCTTTATTTGAATATTCATATACAATGGGTAGAGCAATAGATTATAAGTCTAGCAGCTCTCAAGTTGTGAGTTCGGTTCTTAGGACAAATAGTGATTGTTTTTTTTACACAAGCTCTTTTTTGTTCCATTTGACAACAATGTTAAAGTTTGTGTATAGCAAGATCTGGGGCCGTATCCACGAATGTCGCGGGAAGGTCGCGACGGAGGTCACCTACACGCGGTGCGACTGTGGACGACGCTACATGGCGTCGGACCCAATGGACCTCCAAAACAAAACTTCCCAATGGAATCTCCCGCAAGTGACAACGAGGACGGCTTCCCCCGAAACCTCATTTTTTCTAACACGGATCAGAAAGACCCAGCGTCTCTGATCCGAATACTCCTCCAAATCGCTGGTATCGAGACTAACCCAGGCCCAAGATGGCCTTGTTCTGTATGCTCTCTTAACGCGCCTTCGAATTGTGTTAATTGTAGCAAATGTAAGAAATGGGTACATTTCCGCTGTTCCAACCTTAACAATCTTAATGATTGGAACCCCCAATGGAGATGTCGAATTTGTGAGAGAGCCCCGATCCAGCAGACTGCCTCCCAGACGGTAGCTAACCTGAGGATAATCCAATGGAACGCTAATGGACTTAGAGCCCGATTAACCGAGCTAGAGGACCTTTTACATGAGTTGAATGTCCACGTAGCACTCATCCAAGAAACCAAAATGGATGCTAGTATTCCATCTCGCAATATCGTAGGATACACGATCATGAGAAAAGACCGCTCCAACTCCGGAGGTGGCCTTGCGATACTAGTCAAAGAGAATATACGCTATGCTAACGTGACTTCCCCAGCGACGGACCAGACAGCCGAAACACTCAGCGTGGACGTGCCAACTGACCAAGGAACCATAAGAATCTGCAACATATACATCCCACCTCGATCGTCCTGCCCCAACTCATACGCGCCGAACTTCAGCCGACTCCTAACACAGAAGAAACCTCTCATTGTCGGCGGAGACTTCAACGCACACAATAAAGTTTGGAGTGAAGGTACGGAGGACAGCAGAGGAGATGAACTACGTGACTTCATTGACGACAGCGATCTTGTATGTCTCAACAACTCAAAGATGCCCACAAGACAAAAAGCATCACCAGACATCACTTTCGCCTCGAACGACATAGCCATCGACTGCAACTGGTCAACAATCAACAGAATGAACTCTGACCACCTCCCATGCCTGATTGACGTCGAAACACAGCCCTCCAACATCTCAAACGCACGTTGTTATACAAACTATAACAAAGCGAAGGGATATCAACAAGATTCTCATGGATTTCCCATTCACCGGCAACTCAATTCAGATGCACAAATTCCTGACCGCCACCTTGACCAAAGCGGCGAAAAACAACATTCCCCGTGGAAAGGTGCCAAAATACACGCCTCACTTGAGCGAAGATGTGAAGAAACTGATTTCAGAACGGGACCAAATGAGAAGGGACAATCCTACGGACCCCTCACTCCCCTCAATAATGGCCGAAATCTCCTTCCGCATCAACCTCGAAAAGAGGAAGGCTTGGGAAAAGTACATATCTGAAATAAACCACAACGAACCGGGCAACAAACTCTGGAAAACGATAAAGGCTATCGACGGCAAATCAATAAAACCGACGCACTTGACCATCATCCACGAAGGGAAAAGTCTATGCCCAACATCAGCCTCAAACGCTTTTGCTAGAAAATTAGCCAAACAAGCCCCTAAAGAGGTCGACAAATCAGCAAGAAGCACAACGCGACTAATAAAAGGCCTCAAACGGACAGACGCTCCCCAAATTTCCTTGGCACAGATCGAAGAAGCCATCAAGAAAACCAAAGGTTCCAAATGCCCAGACAGTGAAGGCATCTGCCCCCTACTACTCAAAATGGCCGGTGAAAACTTCAGAAAGTGCCTCTGCATCCTCTTCTATGACACGCTGCAAACCGGTATTATCCCGTCCAGATGGAAAGATGCAAGAGTGATAATGTTACCTAAACCAGGAAAGGACTCGAGCAACCTGAACGGCTATAGACCAATATCAATATTATCACCTATAGCCAAGACATTCGAACGGGTCTTATTACCATTCCTGGCGGAAGGCTTTCAAATCGCTGACTGGCAACATGGATTCCGCAAAGAGCACTCGACCACTACCGCACTCCTGGAAATAACCGGGAAAATAACAAACGGTTTCAATCGGAAACCACCCCCGGACCGCACTCTCATGGTCGCCCTTGACCTCACTGCAGCATATGACTTAGTGAACATACCCCTTCTCTGCAAGAAATTCACTGAAACGAATATGCCAAGAGCCATCGTCCGATGGATGTCCAGCTACCTAAGAGGCCGTACAATCAAGGTAGATTTCCAAGGAAAAAGCAGTCGACGTCTCACATGCAGATCTGGTGTCCCACAAGGAGCAGTGCTCAGCCCCCTCTTATTCAATCTCTACATAAACAACCTCCCGCAACCCACAGGAAACACGCAGATGACAGCCTACGCCGACGACATATCAATTCTCTCCTCAAGCCCCTGTATTGAAACCTGTGAAGATCAGATCAACCACTTCCTACCGAAACTCGTAGAAGAATTGGAACAACAAAAAATGATCATATCCAAGGAAAAGACTACGGTCACTCTTTTCACAACCCATACAGGCGAATGTAAAAAAGAACCCAAGGTAGAAATCCATGGAACCCTTTTGCCGACAACTAAAACACCCAAAATACTCGGTGTCGTCTTAGACCAACTCGGCACCTTCCGACAACATGCAGAATACCTTAAACAGAGAACGGCCAAAAGACTGAATATACTACGTGCCCTCGGAGGAAGAACATGGGGCCAACAGAAAAACACCCTTCTTGCAACCTACAAAACAATGACCAGATCCGTTCTCAACTACGCCGCACCAATTTACTCCCCTCAATTGGCCGAGACGAACTGGAAAAAACTACAGGCAAACCAAAATAAAGCAATACGGATAGCAACAGGAAACCTAGCAATGGCCGGCACAGAGCACTTAGCTCTAGAAAGCGAAATGTTACCCATAAAGGAGCACAACACGATGCTTACCAAGCAATTCGTTGCAAGAGCAAGACTCCTCCCAAACCACCCCTCCCATCATCGATGCATGGAACCCAAACCACCTAGAACTATTCGTAAACATGCCAAGGACTTAGAAATGATGTTAGTAGACAGTGATCAGAAAGCCGCACTGAAAAGAATACATACTGAGACTGTTAGAAATTTCATTAGCTCCTGTTCCCCTAACCCAGTTCTAGGTAAGAAACCTCCCAGAATCCATAAATCAACGAATCAACTTCCCAGGGAACAACAAATAACATTATCGCAACTACGTAGTGGCTATGCAAGTTCCCTTAACAGCTACCTACACAGAATAGGAGCTGCCCAATCACCTCTTTGCCCAAAATGTTTAGAAGAGCCACATACAACTAGTCATTTATTCTCGTGTCGCTGTGACCACACACTTTTAAGAAGTATAGATTTGTGGAATAGCCCGACGTCTGTTGTTAAGTTCTTATGCCAGTGATTCCTTTCTCTCTCAAAAAAAAAAAAATAAATAAATAAAGGGGAAAAAAAACAACCAAATAAACCCCGAGAGAGAAAGAGAAATAATGTAATTAGATAAATGATGTAAGTAAGGTTATTGTTTTCTGAGCCATGTCAAAGAAGACCTCGTCTACCCAGCCGGAGACCTACGGCGGGCAATCTACAACAACAACAATGTCGCGGGAAGGGCCAGCGCGGGAAGCTCCGATTAGATTCCCGCGGGAAGCTTTCGCCCGCGTCTTTTAAAACGCTATCCACGAAGCTGCGGGAAGAAAGCTTCCCGAGCCTTCCCGCGGGAAGGCCAAAGACTTGCGTACTTGTAGTTTTTTTTGGAGGGAAGTTCAAATTTAAATTTTCATGATGCTCCACCTTGCATTTTTTATATTTAGTTTATCAATATTTTCACATTAAAAATCACTGGGGCCTCTTTCTAATTGGATATTTTGGATACAGCGATACAATGGAAGTTTGGATACAGCGATATTTTACTTGTGTTTCTAATCTCTCCTGTAAATAAATGGATACAGTTCACAGTTGTATCCGATACAGCAGCCGATACAAAAAGTTGCTGTATCGGATACAAATATTTGTTGAGTTTGGAGCAATTTTCGTTTGCTCGGTCAATTTTCTTTATATTTTGTTTTTTCTTCTTAATTTTATTCTCTTCATATTTTGTTTTTTTTCTCCATTTCTTCTTCTCCGTATTTTTTTTCTTCATATTTTGCTTTGGCCCGCACCTAAACATTTGGAAAGGTGCGGGAAGGTAAGAGCTGCCCGCGGGAAGCCTTCCGTTTTTGCCCGCGGGAAGGCTCGGGAAGCTTTTTTAGCTTCCCACGACATTCGTGGATACGGCCCCTGGACACCTTGAGACAACATAAACATAACTTGTTGGGTGATCACGCAAACATCGGTCACGGATTGGGCTGGATATGAAAAGATGGAAAAAGCACATAGCACTGATAAAAGAAACAAAATCGGTATACATCTTAATTTTTCAACCTCGAAAAATAGAGTTTAGAGGGAAAATACTAAAAATGCCAGAAAGTTAATTTGGCCCAATCTGCGGATTTATAATCTACACTTGAATATAAGTTATGATCAATAAAGCGGATGATTCTTTGTAAGAAATTCTTCATTTTTATCGCACCTTCTTGAAATTTGAAACCTCTCTAATGTAGAATTTTCGCTCATAATTAGTCTTTTTAAAGTACAAGCTTCTTATGCGAAGAGTTAGGAAAAAACAGACTCTTATTCATGGTGAAGATAAGGAATTTCTTGATCAGTTAGAGATAAACCTTGAGTATAACTCAGATACTTTGATCTGCGCGCGGACAACTTTCGACCAGGGGCCCCTGAATTGATGAACCTGATCTCGGAAAGCTTCTCGGATGCCAATTCTACTGCTTACTTGTCTCCCCGAGTGGGACAAGAGTGGTTTTGCGAGAGCATCTTGCACGGGAAACTTGTCCACTCTACGAATGAAGAGACTGGCTAGAGGAAATTTTTTTTAGAGAAACTGATAGATATTTCGTCATTATATTGAAAACTCAATCATTTTTTACGATTAAGAATGTAGTCTTTTTCAAATTTAAGTAGAAATCTTCTACCGCTCCACCTCAATACCACAATTGAATTAACCTTTTGATGATTAATTCAAAACTTTAGCGAAAAGTATTAAAATACAAATTTTCGAATTTCATAAATTGGTTCTCAAAAGAATGGATTATTCAACTTTTGAATCTGATTTTCAGAGAAAGAGTGGGAATATAGTAGCACAGTATCATAAAATACTTTGAAATACATAGTAAGGCGCTCTCGGTAGTGTTTTGATAACAGTCCGGGTATAAAAAGAAGGGCTGAATTCTATCCCGTCTTGTTTACTAGCTTTTTCTTGACATTATTCTCGAGTTTTTGTGCTTAACCAAGTTTCAAAGCCTTTAAACTGACAACGATTTTAATTTTAACTAAGGTATTAATTTTAAACGTTTGTTTGAGAAAAATATAAATTTGAAACACAATTATGGATTTATATCCTTTTTTATTGTAGGAAATGTGTCTTCTCTCTGTTATCACGTTCCCGATGAGGAAACCAACAAGAGAGTTCAATCTCTCTGGAGCATCTTCGGAGAAGAGATCCGTTCGTTTCAGTTGATCTCATCTGATCAGTTCCTCTTCTGTACGAAAAACGTCACGACTCATGTTTTGCAGCATCGATTTTCTATTCTCAAATGAACCCATCGATTGAATCTCTTGATCTACTCTTCAAAGAAGCACCTTCTTCTATAAAAGCCGCTGAAGTTATCCCGATTCCTCCAGGTTGGACATTCAAGTTTTGTCAAACAGATAAAGTGAAGTCTTGGTCTTCTCGAATCATTCAAAGGTTTTTTGTGACCCCCCAATCCCCCCAAAGACGTGAGATTTGTTCTAATGAGAATGGTTTTAAGAAGGAAAAATATGGCAGCTCTCTACCTTTTCAGTAGAAGTATATTGCTAAACCTGAATTCTAATCGATTTAATTGTAGTGCATGACACCGAAAGACTTGAATTGAAAATAGCGTTCAAAGTGTCAAGAAAAGAGCCATCTGAGCGGTAAAAATAGAAAAACAGAGTCGACCGCTCACTGAACACCCAATAAACTACTTAAATAAACGTAAGTAAACTCCGATTTGCAGCGATACCATCGTCGACAGTCGAAACGCCGTTATACGGTATCGTACTCTCGCCTTCCCCTCTGACTCTATTTCCCTACTCTTCTACTCTCTTTCCGCTCTCACCGTCGGCTGCCCCAACTTTAACACAAAGTAAAAGCTTCAAGTTGGAGAGAGATCCGGTTCTCTATCCGGAAGATTACGCGGATGCTGATTCAGATGAGCCTTCAGGCGATGTTGGACCTTCCAGGAGTCACTTTTTCTTGTTCTGCTTTTCCGTATTGTGGTTTTGGTTAATAGATTGAGTTAAAGTCTTCAGTTTAGAAAATTTTTATAATCTTTAGTTCCATTTTGATGAACATTTCTTAGATTTGTTCAGTGCTCAATTGTATATCAGCCGCTTAAAATGAAAACAAAGTTTGGCAGTTATTTGAGATATTTGCAGTTTCTTCTCATCCCCCCTTTCTTGTTTTCCGTATTTGTAAAACGCATCGTTAAAGTATTCGTTTCCGAAGTCACGGGAAGAAAATAGAGAGAAATAGGAATTTTAAAAAAGACGCTTTTTTAGAGAAGAGTTCACAAAAGGCGTTAAATGAGACCGGTCTAAGACATGTTTGTACGCTCCGAACGAGTTGGTAAAGGGATGGGAAAAGGCAGGAAGAGTGGAAAGAGAAGTTGAGGAATAGAACGGAAGGAGAAGAGAATGTAGATCATTTCTGGCTGGAACATGTATGCGCCAACATAGCTGGTGTGGTAACTATTTAACCCCTGGTTCACTATATTCATCATAGGACAGTAGAGGAGGTCACGAAACAAAAAAAGTTATGAAAATTTTGTTTTCAAGTGTTTTGATGCTTATTTATAATGTAAATTGTCATAGTTCTTCAAATGTGTGAATTTTTTTAGTTCATTACTTATAAGTATGAATGAAAGTATGAATAAACTTCTTGAATAAGACCCTTTTTGAATAAGAATAAGATCCTTTTCAACTTCTTGAATAAGAGCCTTTTTGAATAAAACACCTTCTTGAATAAGACCCCTTTTTTAGTATGAATAAACTTCTTGAATAAGACCCCTTTTTTAGTATGAATAAACTTCTTGAATATTACCCCTTTTTTAGTATGAATAAACTTCTTGAATAAGACCCTTTTTGAAAGATTGCTGTGTATCTCCAAGATTTTGTCTCGAACTCTAAACTGAGCTTACTATTATAGTGATTTTATCTCTTATTGTTTTCTTGCTTACCAAAGTTTTTTTTTCAAAGATGAAGGACACTGTCTAATTTGAAATGTAGTATCCTTTAAAAGTAAGGGCTTAGTTTTTAAGATATTGGACTATATGTATAATCTTCTCGGTTGAATACTCTAGTTTTTTTTGGTTGACTCATCTTCAAGATGAAGGACCCTATTATCTTCAATTAAGGTCAAGGACCCTTTTATCCTGAAACTGTCTTTAAAGATTAATATTTAGGCTTCCTATACAATTTCATCTTTTTGTTAAGCAGTTGTATCATCTTGACCCACTTTGTAATATATGTATATCAGAATAAATATTCTCTTCCTAATGTTTGAGTAGAACTTGTCTCTAAACATTAAATGACCTTATACATAATTACAAAAAAGTAAGGATTCTGGAAAATTTCCATTTTCTAGATCTTAGCTGATAGTTCGTCTGGGATTGTCACTCGGTTCTTCCCTGTAGAGCTTCTTGATAGAATTATTCACGAAGGATTGAGTCTAATGGAAAAAAAATTATAAGGAGTACTTCTCACGAAGCAGCTTGATCTCGCCTTAAAATGGGCGACTCGTTGGAGTGCTTCTCGAAGACACGAAAAAAGGATGGCACTGTTTGCGTTTATGCCCCACTCTTACCAGAGGTTCCATGGGGCAGGCATACTTCTGACTTGATTACATAAAAAAAATTACTTAAATTGAAAAATATTTCTACATTAAAAAACGCTTAGGCTGAGGAAAAATTTAGGTATCGCGACAGTTTGTTACAAGACACTTTGTTACACGACAGTTCATTACACTCTTCACAGATTTCTTCGCTTAGGCTTATTTCAAATGTATGCTGAAGAGGCCGTGCTTGTGCGAATATTATTTGACCCTCCTTACGAATAACAACAAGTTATTATGGAAATTTTTAGGAAGGTATAAACTTGTCATGTAGAAGTTTTTTAGTGGGTCGAGAAATGCGATATTGCTCTGAGCAGCTTCGTGCACCCAATTAGCCAGAAGGTCAACAAAGTGACAATAGCCAGTATTAACATTGAATCGGAGAAAAAAAAAAAAAAGTTGAGAAGTTTTTGAGAGATGAAGCGCATGAGAGAGAAAGAGGAAGTTTGTGATCCCGAACGCGTGGGAAAAGATAGTTTGGGAATGGCTTTTTGGCGGGGAAGCTATCTCGAAGCTTTTGAGTGAATCTAAAATGATTTCGTTTTTTGTTTTTTTTGTTATGTTTTTTGTTATTGTTTGTTTTTTGTTATTGTTTGTTTGTATTGTATTTTCTCTCTCTCTCACTCTCTCTCTCTTTTTCTCTCTCTCTCTCCTCTCTCTCTCACTCTCTCTTGGTTCTATTATTTCTAATTTATGATACGCGATCTATTACAAATCGTGTCCGTGCTTGGGATAACTTGATTTAATGCGGACTTTTTTCTAAGAAGGAATTTTTTGTGACTATTTCACTCACTCTAGCTCTCGAGCCCCGCCTCTCTCTGCCGACCATCCGACGAACCTCTCTCTGCCGACCATCCGACGAACCTCTCTCTGCCGACCATCCGACGAACCTCACTCTGCCGACCATCCGACGAACCAACTCATCAACATCGTTAGCCAACATTTTAATTGACGTTATAACCAACATTTTAGTTGACGCACTTAATATTTCTCTTTTAAATGTAACTTCATATTGGAAAAAGTAGGTATTATTTTTCATAAGCTCATTTATTTGGATCAAAGAAATGTTTTCGGAAAAACAAAATTACGTCCTTCTATACGCACGCCAAACCATTACTAATGCAGTTTTTTTCTTAACTCTGCTTCATGCGCTTTATTTAGTTTTTTCAAGTTTTCATGTTATTTTTCTGCTTAGGCTCAGGCAAAAATTTACGCCAACGAGGCCGCACGGCTTCATAAATTTTTTTATGATTCGCGTATGTTTTAATTTTGTTTGTATTGTTTTTGACGTTTTCATATTAATTTTTGTTTGTATATTAATATTTTTTTATGATTCACAAGTTTTTCAGATGTCTATCATCGCATCGAGATCTTTAAAAGACCTCGATGAACTGATGAAGAACGAGGAAGCAGCAATAAAGCTGCTAATCAAGGAGGGTTACCATTAAGATAACCCTCCTTGTGAGAAGTGCGGACTGCAAATACACTTGCGCCTTAAAAGCGGAACTTTCATGGTTAGTCTGCTTTCAATTCTAATTTTTAAGGCAATTATTCACTTTGTTCACCCCCCTCATACCAAAGGTTTAATTGGGTTATATGAGAATTGCATTTTTTGATACAATCTCGTTGGCCTAAGCCGTACAGCCTCGTTAACGTAAATTTTTTAAAGCCTAAGCGTTTTTCAATGTAACAATATCTTGTTTGTAAATGTAAATAAGTCAGTAGTATGACTCATGGAACCTCTCTCTGGTAGGTGGGGTGACTAAAGTGAAAGTCCTTCAAAAATATTATTGTTTATGCTTTCAATTCAAGCAAATTTTCAGAATTTTCAGTGGCGTTGACGGGTGAATAAAAACTCGATTGTTCCACAAGAAGCGTGAAGAAGAACTCCTTTTTAACGCGCTCACATATCTCTCACGGCCACAATCAAACTCCTTCACATGTGGATCCACAAGTGAGTTTGAATGTCTTTGTATCCTGCTAGCAAATCCTTTTTTATTTGTACATACGGTAGAGCGCAGCAGCAACGATTGTTCGCTAGCTCATAATTGTTCAGGGGAGAGAGGTAATCATTAAATAAACCTCCCTTTGCTCTTTAGGCCCTCTCCTGACCCCAAATTGTTAATTCGGTGGCACCTTTATCTTTAGGTATTGTTGTTTTATGCTTCATTTCTTGAAGATTCAAAAATGTTAATTTCAGGCACTCGGGAGTGCAGATGGAAAGGGAATTGAGAGTATCTGGAAAAACCATCTGCGACTACAAAAAAGTTCTCAGAACTCCGGACTCCGCGTCGTGACAGGGAATCATCAAATGGCCGACACTGACCATATTCATCGCGAATCAAAGGTCATGCGCACCAAATCCCATCTGAACATGCTCGCCGCGCAGTACCTCGCGAGGTCGTTGGACCCAGAACACATCCACCACGGCCTCCTCGACTGCCCGGCGCCCCCTCGCGCAATGAAGAACAACCTCGTGTTGAGCTGCAAGAAGACTGTCGAAGCCGCGAAACAGATGTCAAAGGATCCGAACAATGGGAAATCAGTTGCAAACACCGTACACTCGATGATGGTCTCGAACGAACTCCAATCGTTGAAGGGTGCCGTCATCCTGAGAGGCAGACCTCCGCCCCTTATCCAGGAAGAAGAGAAGGAGTTACCCCGCAAGACTAGTTACACGCTCAGCCAGCTCCGCTCGGGATTCAACAGGTTCATCAACAACTACCTCCACCGCATTGACGAATCCATCCCCGACGTGTGTCCCGATTGCTCTTCCGGACCTCACGACGTTGCGCATCTCTTCAACTGCTCATGCCACCCGACCGCGCTGTCTCTAATCGACCTCTGGACCAAGCCGCTGGAGGTCGCAGCGTTCTTGAAGATATAAGAAAAAAAAGAACAAGAAACGAAGAACACAGACGTTCTGCGAAGCCGGCTACATCCGGCAACAACAACAACAAAAACTACAAAAATTTCTTCCGAGAAATCTGTACCAAGTAAGTTTAAAACAAAAGTATTGGCGATGCTTCATTACATTACTACGTAAAAAACTTTTTGAAAATTGCAGGCACGTGAGAACCTACGATCAAATCGGCGGACCTGGAAAAATAGTCCAAGTCAATGAAACTTGCGTCCACAGCCGGAAATATGGGCGTGGAGAACAAGATCGCACACTCACTTGGATTCTCGGTGGTAGGTTAACCATTCCTTTTTTTAAATATAAAAAATACTTAATGTGTCAGTTATTAGAGTGAGGAATAAAAATAAGTAGAATTTTCAATGCATGTTCCAGGAATCGAACTTGGCACTCGCAAGTGCTTTGCGATGATTGTACCCAACCGTACAGCCAAGTTTCTGATGCCTGTTTTCAAAAAGATGATTCATAAAGAATCCTAGGTCTGGTCAGATATGTGGAAAGCCTACTCATCAACCAAGGAACATTTCGCTGCTGAGAAATTCAAGAGGTTATCGTTCTGTAACATAATATATTCATTTGCATCATGTATGAATTCCAATTGTACATATGTATGTGTTATATTCTGCACAAAAAACTTCACCTTCCACCAGAAGAAAGGACAGAAAATTCTTGTATTTGGAATTTGTTGTTTCAGAGCAGATACTTGTTTCAGAGCAGATACTTGTTTCAGAGCAGATACTTGTTTCAGAGCAGATACTGATGGAACTGAATTTGTTGTTTCAGAGCAGATACTTGTTTCAGAGCAGATACTGATGGAACTGAATTTGTTGTTTCAGAGCAGATACTTGTTTCAGAGCAGATACTGATGGAACTGAATTTGTTGTTTCAGAGCAGATACTTGTTTCAGAGCAGATACTGATGGAACTGAATTTGTTGTTTCAGAGCAGATACTTGTTTCAGAGCAGATACTGATGGAACTGAATTTGTTGTTTCAGAGCAGATACTGATGGAACTGAATTTGTTGTTTCAGAGCAGATACTTGTTTCAGAGCAGATACTGATGGAACTGAATTTGTTGTTTCAGAGCAGATACTGATGGAACTGAATTTGTTGTTTCAGAGCAGATACTGATGGAACTGAATTTGTTGTTTCAGAGCAGATACTGATGGAACTGAATTTGTTGTTTCAGAGCAGATACTTGTTTCAGAGCAGATACTGATGGAACTGAATTTGTTGTTTCAGAGCAGATACTGATGGAACTGAATTTGTTGTTTCAGAGCAGATACTGATGGAACTGAATTTGTTGTTTCAGAGCAGATACTTGTTTCAGAGCAGATACTGATGGAACTGAATTTGTTGTTTCAGAGCAGATACTGATGGAACTGAATTTGTTGTTTCAGAGCAGATACTGATGGAACTGAATTTGTTGTTTCAGAGCAGATACTGATGGAACTGAATTTGTTGTTTCAGAGCAGATACTTGTTTCAGAGCAGATACTGATGGAACTGAATTTGTTGTTTCAGAGCAGATACTGATGGAACTGAATTTGTTGTTTCAGAGCAGATACTGATGGAACTGAATTTGTTGTTTCAGAGCAGATACTGATGGAACTGAATTTGTTGTTTCAGAGCAGATACTGATGGAACTGAATTTGTTGTTTCAGAGCAGATACTTGTTTCAGAGCAGATACTGATGGAACTGAATTTGTTGTTTCAGAGCAGATACTGATGGAACTGAATTTGTTGTTTCAGAGCAGATACTGATGGAACTGAATTTGTTGTTTCAGAGCAGATACTGATGGAACTGAATTTGTTGTTTCAGAGCAGATACTGATGGAACTGAATTTGTTGTTTCAGAGCAGATACTGATGGAACTGAATTTGTTGTTTCAGAGCAGATACTGATGGAACTGAATTTGTTGTTTCAGAGCAGATACTGATGGAACTGAATTTGTTGTTTCAGAGCAGATACTGATGGAACTGAATTTGTTGTTTCAGAGCAGATACTGATGGAACTGAATTTGTTGTTTCAGAGCAGATACTGATGGAACTGAATTTGTTGTTTCAGAGCAGATACTGATGGAACTGAATTTGTTGTTTCAGAGCAGATACTGATGGAACTGAATTTGTTGTTTCAGAGCAGATACTGATGGAACTGAATTTGTTGTTTCAGAGCAGATACTGATGGAACTGAATTTGTTGTTTCAGAGCAGATACTGATGGAACTGAATTTGTTGTTTCAGAGCAGATACTGATGGAACTGAATTTGTTGTTTCAGAGCAGATACTGATGGAACTGAATTTGTTGTTTCAGAGCAGATACTGATGGAACTGAATTTGTTGTTTCAGAGCAGATACTGATGGAACTGAATTTGTTGTTTCAGAGCAGATACTGATGGAACTGAATTTGTTGTTTCAGAGCAGATACTGATGGAACTGAATTTGTTGTTTCAGAGCAGATACTGATGGAACTGAATTTGTTGTTTCAGAGCAGATACTGATGGAACTGAATTTGTTGTTTCAGAGCAGATACTGATGGAACTGAATTTGTTGTTTCAGAGCAGATACTGATGGAACTGAATTTGTTGTTTCAGAGCAGATACTGATGGAACTGAATTTGTTGTTTCAGAGCAGATACTGATGGAACTGAATTTGTTGTTTCAGAGCAGATACTGATGGAACTGAATTTGTTGTTTCAGAGCAGATACTGATGGAACTGAATTTGTTGTTTCAGAGCAGATACTGATGGAACTGAATTTGTTGTTTCAGAGCAGATACTGATGGAACTGAATTTGTTGTTTCAGAGCAGATACTGATGGAACTGAATTTGTTGTTTCAGAGCAGATACTGATGGAACTGAATTTGTTGTTTCAGAGCAGATACTGATGGAACTGAATTTGTTGTTTCAGAGCAGATACTGATGGAACTGAATTTGTTGTTTCAGAGCAGATACTGATGGAACTGAATTTGTTGTTTCAGAGCAGATACTGATGGAACTGAATTTGTTGTTTCAGAGCAGATACTGATGGAACTGAATTTGTTGTTTCAGAGCAGATACTGATGGAACTGAATTTGTTGTTTCAGAGCAGATACTGATGGAACTGAATTTGTTGTTTCAGAGCAGATACTGATGGAACTGAATTTGTTGTTTCAGAGCAGATACTGATGGAACTGAATTTGTTGTTTCAGAGCAGATACTGATGGAACTGAATTTGTTGTTTCAGAGCAGATACTGATGGAACTGAATTTGTTGTTTCAGAGCAGATACTGATGGAACTGAATTTGTTGTTTCAGAGCAGATACTGATGGAACTGAATTTGTTGTTTCAGAGCAGATACTGATGGAACTGAATTTGTTGTTTCAGAGCAGATACTGATGGAACTGAATTTGTTGTTTCAGAGCAGATACTGATGGAACTGAATTTGTTGTTTCAGAGCAGATACTGATGGAACTGAATTTGTTGTTTCAGAGCAGATACTGATGGAACTGAATTTGTTGTTTCAGAGCAGATACTGATGGAACTGAATTTGTTGTTTCAGAGCAGATACTGATGGAACTGAATTTGTTGTTTCAGAGCAGATACTGATGGAACTGAATTTGTTGTTTCAGAGCAGATACTGATGGAACTGAATTTGTTGTTTCAGAGCAGATACTGATGGAACTGAATTTGTTGTTTCAGAGCAGATACTGATGGAACTGAATTTGTTGTTTCAGAGCAGATACTGATGGAACTGAATTTGTTGTTTCAGAGCAGATACTGATGGAACTGAATTTGTTGTTTCAGAGCAGATACTGATGGAACTGAATTTGTTGTTTCAGAGCAGATACTGATGGAACTGAATTTGTTGTTTCAGAGCAGATACTGATGGAACTGAATTTGTTGTTTCAGAGCAGATACTGATGGAACTGAATTTGTTGTTTCAGAGCAGATACTGATGGAACTGAATTTGTTGTTTCAGAGCAGATACTGATGGAACTGAATTTGTTGTTTCAGAGCAGATACTGATGGAACTGAATTTGTTGTTTCAGAGCAGATACTGATGGAACTGAATTTGTTGTTTCAGAGCAGATACTGATGGAACTGAATTTGTTGTTTCAGAGCAGATACTGATGGAACTGAATTTGTTGTTTCAGAGCAGATACTGATGGAACTGAATTTGTTGTTTCAGAGCAGATACTGATGGAACTGAATTTGTTGTTTCAGAGCAGATACTGATGGAACTGAATTTGTTGTTTCAGAGCAGATACTGATGGAACTGAATTTGTTGTTTCAGAGCAGATACTGATGGAACTGAATTTGTTGTTTCAGAGCAGATACTGATGGAACTGAATTTGTTGTTTCAGAGCAGATACTGATGGAACTGAATTTGTTGTTTCAGAGCAGATACTGATGGAACTGAATTTGTTGTTTCAGAGCAGATACTGATGGAACTGAATTTGTTGTTTCAGAGCAGATACTGATGGAACTGAATTTGTTGTTTCAGAGCAGATACTGATGGAACTGAATTTGTTGTTTCAGAGCAGATACTGATGGAACTGAATTTGTTGTTTCAGAGCAGATACTGATGGAACTGAATTTGTTGTTTCAGAGCAGATACTGATGGAACTGAATTTGTTGTTTCAGAGCAGATACTGATGGAACTGAATTTGTTGTTTCAGAGCAGATACTGATGGAACTGAATTTGTTGTTTCAGAGCAGATACTGATGGAACTGAATTTGTTGTTTCAGAGCAGATACTGATGGAACTGAATTTGTTGTTTCAGAGCAGATACTGATGGAACTGAATTTGTTGTTTCAGAGCAGATACTGATGGAACTGAATTTGTTGTTTCAGAGCAGATACTGATGGAACTGAATTTGTTGTTTCAGAGCAGATACTGATGGAACTGAATTTGTTGTTTCAGAGCAGATACTGATGGAACTGAATTTGTTGTTTCAGAGCAGATACTGATGGAACTGAATTTGTTGTTTCAGAGCAGATACTGATGGAACTGAATTTGTTGTTTCAGAGCAGATACTGATGGAACTGAATTTGTTGTTTCAGAGCAGATACTGATGGAACTGAATTTGTTGTTTCAGAGCAGATACTGATGGAACTGAATTTGTTGTTTCAGAGCAGATACTGATGGAACTGAATTTGTTGTTTCAGAGCAGATACTGATGGAACTGAATTTGTTGTTTCAGAGCAGATACTGATGGAACTGAATTTGTTGTTTCAGAGCAGATACTGATGGAACTGAATTTGTTGTTTCAGAGCAGATACTGATGGAACTGAATTTGTTGTTTCAGAGCAGATACTGATGGAACTGAATTTGTTGTTTCAGAGCAGATACTGATGGAACTGAATTTGTTGTTTCAGAGCAGATACTGATGGAACTGAATTTGTTGTTTCAGAGCAGATACTGATGGAACTGAATTTGTTGTTTCAGAGCAGATACTGATGGAACTGAATTTGTTGTTTCAGAGCAGATACTGATGGAACTGAATTTGTTGTTTCAGAGCAGATACTGATGGAACTGAATTTGTTGTTTCAGAGCAGATACTGATGGAACTGAATTTGTTGTTTCAGAGCAGATACTGATGGAACTGAATTTGTTGTTTCAGAGCAGATACTGATGGAACTGAATTTGTTGTTTCAGAGCAGATACTGATGGAACTGAATTTGTTGTTTCAGAGCAGATACTGATGGAACTGAATTTGTTGTTTCAGAGCAGATACTGATGGAACTGAATTTGTTGTTTCAGAGCAGATACTGATGGAACTGAATTTGTTGTTTCAGAGCAGATACTGATGGAACTGAATTTGTTGTTTCAGAGCAGATACTGATGGAACTGAATTTGTTGTTTCAGAGCAGATACTGATGGAACTGAATTTGTTGTTTCAGAGCAGATACTGATGGAACTGAATTTGTTGTTTCAGAGCAGATACTGATGGAACTGAATTTGTTGTTTCAGAGCAGATACTGATGGAACTGAATTTGTTGTTTCAGAGCAGATACTGATGGAACTGAATTTGTTGTTTCAGAGCAGATACTGATGGAACTGAATTTGTTGTTTCAGAGCAGATACTGATGGAACTGAATTTGTTGTTTCAGAGCAGATACTGATGGAACTGAATTTGTTGTTTCAGAGCAGATACTGATGGAACTGAATTTGTTGTTTCAGAGCAGATACTGATGGAACTGAATTTGTTGTTTCAGAGCAGATACTGATGGAACTGAATTTGTTGTTTCAGAGCAGATACTGATGGAACTGAATTTGTTGTTTCAGAGCAGATACTGATGGAACTGAATTTGTTGTTTCAGAGCAGATACTGATGGAACTGAATTTGTTGTTTCAGAGCAGATACTGATGGAACTGAATTTGTTGTTTCAGAGCAGATACTGATGGAACTGAATTTGTTGTTTCAGAGCAGATACTGATGGAACTGAATTTGTTGTTTCAGAGCAGATACTGATGGAACTGAATTTGTTGTTTCAGAGCAGATACTGATGGAACTGAATTTGTTGTTTCAGAGCAGATACTGATGGAACTGAATTTGTTGTTTCAGAGCAGATACTGATGGAACTGAATTTGTTGTTTCAGAGCAGATACTGATGGAACTGAATTTGTTGTTTCAGAGCAGATACTGATGGAACTGAATTTGTTGTTTCAGAGCAGATACTGATGGAACTGAATTTGTTGTTTCAGAGCAGATACTGATGGAACTGAATTTGTTGTTTCAGAGCAGATACTGATGGAACTGAATTTGTTGTTTCAGAGCAGATACTGATGGAACTGAATTTGTTGTTTCAGAGCAGATACTGATGGAACTGAATTTGTTGTTTCAGAGCAGATACTGATGGAACTGAATTTGTTGTTTCAGAGCAGATACTGATGGAACTGAATTTGTTGTTTCAGAGCAGATACTGATGGAACTGAATTTGTTGTTTCAGAGCAGATACTGATGGAACTGAATTTGTTGTTTCAGAGCAGATACTGATGGAACTGAATTTGTTGTTTCAGAGCAGATACTGATGGAACTGAATTTGTTGTTTCAGAGCAGATACTGATGGAACTGAATTTGTTGTTTCAGAGCAGATACTGATGGAACTGAATTTGTTGTTTCAGAGCAGATACTGATGGAACTGAATTTGTTGTTTCAGAGCAGATACTGATGGAACTGAATTTGTTGTTTCAGAGCAGATACTGATGGAACTGAATTTGTTGTTTCAGAGCAGATACTGATGGAACTGAATTTGTTGTTTCAGAGCAGATACTGATGGAACTGAATTTGTTGTTTCAGAGCAGATACTGATGGAACTGAATTTGTTGTTTCAGAGCAGATACTGATGGAACTGAATTTGTTGTTTCAGAGCAGATACTGATGGAACTGAATTTGTTGTTTCAGAGCAGATACTGATGGAACTGAATTTGTTGTTTCAGAGCAGATACTGATGGAACTGAATTTGTTGTTTCAGAGCAGATACTGATGGAACTGAATTTGTTGTTTCAGAGCAGATACTGATGGAACTGAATTTGTTGTTTCAGAGCAGATACTGATGGAACTGAATTTGTTGTTTCAGAGCAGATACTGATGGAACTGAATTTGTTGTTTCAGAGCAGATACTGATGGAACTGAATTTGTTGTTTCAGAGCAGATACTGATGGAACTGAATTTGTTGTTTCAGAGCAGATACTGATGGAACTGAATTTGTTGTTTCAGAGCAGATACTGATGGAACTGAATTTGTTGTTTCAGAGCAGATACTGATGGAACTGAATTTGTTGTTTCAGAGCAGATACTGATGGAACTGAATTTGTTGTTTCAGAGCAGATACTGATGGAACTGAATTTGTTGTTTCAGAGCAGATACTGATGGAACGGAAGTCCATACCAACTCAGTTGAATCGATGTGGAAGAGGCTGAAAGACCCTCTTAAAATGGCAAACGGCAAATCTGAAGCCATGCTCCCCAGCTACATAGACGAATTCGTCATGCACGAGAATGAAGGATCTCGATTTGGGGCCGTTGTTCATCAGGCCATCAGAGATCACATCAACAAAAAATGATGTTGTGTTAATGTTGTGTTTGTTATGTTTGTTATTTTTTCTCTGTTTGTTGTTTGAAGTGAAATTTTTTTCTCTGTCGAAATTGAGATGTTTTCATGCTTTCATCTTGCTTGGTATTTGCCACTGATGTCACTTTGAATAGGTGATTAAACGACTCTGGCCAGTACACATGAATTTTTTGGAATCAGTGTCATTATATTCGAAATTTAAATGTTTTCATGCTTCTTATTCCCCTCGGATGTTATGCCAGTGAAAGTTTTTCAAGTAAGAGAACATCGACCACTTAACATTGATAAATTAGAGAAACATTTTAGGAAGTACTCGCAGCAAATGTAGTTCCAAAAGGAATAATCTTTCAAATCTATCAGAAAAAGTGTGCTTCGAGAAAAATATTTGAAAAGTTATACTTGTTTGCTTCATCGCATCCATAAGACGATAAATTTTCTATTTTCTCAATTTTAATTCTACTTTTTGACAGTGACATGCTTGTGCGAATATTATTTGACCCTCCTTACGAATAACAACAAGTTATTATGGAAATTTTTAGGAAGGTATAAACTTGTCATGTAGAAGTTTTTTAGTGGGTCGAGAAATGCGATATTGCTCTGAGCAGCTTCGTGCACCCAATTAGCCAGAAGGTCAACAAAGTGACAATAGCCAGTATTAACATTGAATCGGAGAAATTTCGAATCTTCTTTTATAAAATATATTTTTGATTAAAAAATTTCCGATTTAATTGTCAGCTTCAGGTGTAAGCTGACGTGTTGTCATGCGAAAAGAGTGAAGACGCAGCTTCATTCCGAGATGTCTATAGAGAACATTGCCCCACAAGGGGATTCTACCAAGGTTACTAATATTTCACTCTTTTAAAATTTTCAGATGTTGCTTTGCTGTTTTTTGAGTTGTGTTAAAGTTTTATTCCAGAGTAAAAATTCTCGATGTTTTATCAATTGAAGGATATTTTGACGTATTTTGCTGAATTTTTTAAAACTTGTCATTAAGCTCTTTTTCTGTTCATAAAATGTGGGCTCCTTTCGAAAATGCTCTTTTTTCCAATAAGTTACCTAATTTATCATGTCTTACCAATAAATTACTTAATTTATCATGTCTTCTTGTAATCTCTATGATTTAAGTCACTGACAATTTTTTTTGTGTTTTTTTTCTCACATTTCGGCTTCGAATGAACTGACCCTAACGAGAATGGTTTAGAAAGAATACCATATGAAAAAAACTAGTTGTTTTATAATGTCACATTATTGTTTACTGAAGAGAAGTACATTAAAAAACCGATCAAAGTGTCTGCTGACCACACTAGATAGTAAATTATAACACCAAAAAAGTGCCTTTCAAAGTGTAGACTTCAAATTGATACCCCTAAAAAAACGTTTTGAAGCCGATTTAAATTTCACTCAAAGACTGTAGTCCTGAAAAAAAATAATTTTTATGATTGGTCAAGTTGATGTTTGAGGTTTATTATTTCCTGGACGAAGAGCCAACTCCTTACATGACGGTGCTGCCGATTCCATGCCAAGAAGCAACTTTGGCCCATTTCAAGAAATCTGTACCCAAAAAAGGGGTTGCCTACTACACCAAAGTACTGGATCCTGACATCGGAAAGTATGTTGTACTTCGAAGTAATTTTTAAAAAAAATGTTGAGGTTATTATCCAAACTCAATCACAGTATAAAAAAAACCAGTATCTCATAATTTTATTTACAATTTTAAATTTGAAAAAATCCATACTCTAATGTCAATGCAGTCACACCAACTTGAAAAATTAAACTGAGACAAGTTTACTTATTGACAGAGAAGTGAAAGTGGAGTTGACGGATGACAAGACTTACCTGAAGAAGACCGAGAAAGGGCTCATTGAGCTCTTTCTCACGACAGCTTCGGCTGCAAACTCAGGCACTCTCCCCAGAAAAGGGAAGCAGCAACAAACTTCGGCTGTCACGACCCTTCCCAGAGGGGGCAGCCGGGCTTTGCAGACCGGCCTGCCAAGGGTCAGTCGACTGCACGGGTTTCAAAATCGATGTTCAGACCCTAGCCTTTAGACTTTTCAATCTGCCTTGGAAAACCTTAGTTTAACGGGCCTTTGGACCCACTATGAGAGTCAAGACTTGACAGACCTCTGTTCTCAGCCGTTGAATCTTCTTAACCACTAGAAGGACTTTCACCCAGTAGGCCTCTTCAAACACCATAAGAATTTTTAGTCTACGCAGAAATTTGTTGTGACTGGCAAAGCGTTGTTTTCCCGCTCCGCGTCAGCTTGAAACAGAATAGGAAATTCGACAAATATGTAAAGGAAAAGAAGAAGCTAAAAGGAAAAGAATAGTTCCTTTTCGGCTTGATTGCTTCAATAAAGCTATTCTTATTTAAGCCCTGAATTTACAAGCTTAAAATTTTTGAGAACAGTATCAGGGTATGATTGGCTTAAAAAATATGGTTCAACAGAATCATTACGTTGAATAGTCAATTTTATATTTATTCGATAGCAAAATACGAGTTTTGTTCTTTAAACGTGCAATGAATTTTGAAGTTTTGTTTCGAGGATTATTTCTTTGTATATCAAAGAAAAGCCTTCTTATAGACATGACTCTGTGAATAAAAATACAATAGGCATGGGTTCTCTTGTTATTAGCTGGAATGGTTCTTTTTTTTGCGAAAAAGAGGTATTTATTGGTTACTTTCGTTTTTACGTTCAAGAAAAGTTAGTTCACTATTTTTTATGAATAGATTAACCGCGCTTTCAAATAAAAAATTCTGAAAACTTACCGCTCAAATGATCAGGGTTCTGAGCGGTTCTTCACATTCTTCACCTCTTATAGCTCTTTCTCTCTCTTATCTCCCTTTATCCTTCGCTTGCTGCATGTTTTTTTACGTCTCTTGCTCGATTAAGTGATTTTTAAAAAAAACAATTTTACAAGTTACAAAGGTTCTGATGAAAATTACAACTATTTTAATTATCACTTTTACAAATCTGTAAAAGTATTCGTGAAGCAGATCAGAAGACGATCTCTTTCTGGGGAAGAAAGAGGTAGGAATGCTGAGAACGGCAGTGGAGGAGGGACGGTGATTAGTGGAGGCGATACCGTAATCAGCGGGCGGGCGGGTGAACGACTGGCGGACTTGTACACGAGCAACAGTGAAGATCCCTACAGATATCATGCTTCCAGGTGATTTTTCGAAGTTATTCGAAAAGAAGGAAAATTTCAAAATCCGCTCAAAGTTTTTGTTGTTATTTTGTTCATCCTCTTAACATTGTGTTTTTAAGCTTTCGAAGAACACTTCTAAGCATAGCAAACAAGGTTATTATTTATACTCCATCTATTTTTTTGAAAGCATAGGTTTCGCTTTTGTGCACAGACTTTCATGCGGTATGTAACATAAATATTTTAACGGGGAAGCATATAATCACAAAATAAGGTTTACTTGTTAAGAAAAAGCGAAGTTGCGGTGAGAACTTTGTTTTTTTGTTTTTGTTGCCTAACCTTGGAAAAAAAGTCTAATGATGCTCAAGTATCTGAGCTATCGATTGACTGTTGGAGATTATCAAGCGACGCTTCCTCTCTCTACGACCATCTCGCGGTTGGTGAAGAAGACAAGTACCGTAGGAGGAAGCCGCGCAAGGTGAGATACCGTAAGCCATACGTCCCCTCCACGATCGGGAGTGCACCAGAGAGCAGGTTGACAACTTACTCTATAGGTATCGGTTACCAGCAGGATTTTGACATTTTGAGATTATAAAGCCCAAACAATATTCAACACTCTCGTGTTTCTACGCAGAGGTTAAATAGTGACCGGATCGGTCCCGTCGGCGGATACATGTAAACACACTATTGACAAAAAACTTCCTCTTTTCTTACCCTTTTCCTTCATCCCCTCTTCTTTTTTTCTTTCAAACTTTGAGCGGTGGATACGTGTAAACCCAACTTGGGCGGCTCCATTTAACCCCTGCCAGGGGTTAAATAGTGACCGGATCGGTCCCGTCGGCGGATACATGTAAACACACTATTGACAAAAAACTTCCTCTTTTCTTACCCTTTTCCTTCATCCCCTCTTCTTTTTTTCTTCCAAACTTTGAGCGGTGGATACGTGTAAACCCAACTTGGGCGGCTCCATTTAACCCCTGCCAGGGGTTAAATAGTGACCGGATCGGTCCCGTCGGCGGATACATGTAAACACACTATTGTCAAAAAACTTCCTCTTTTCTTACCCTTTTCCTTCATCCCCTCTTCTTTTTTTCTTTCAAACTTTGAGCGGTGGATACGTGTAAACCCAACTTGGTCGGCTCCATTTAACCCCTGCCAGGGGTTAAATAGTGACCGGATCGGTCCCGTCGGCGGATACATGTAAACACACTATTGACAAAAAACTTCCTCTTTTCTTACCCTTTTCCTTCATCCCCTCTTCTTTTTTTCTTTCAAACTTTGAGCGGTGGATACGTGTAAACCCAACTTGGGCGGCTCCATTTAACCCCTGCCAGGGGTTAAATAGTGACCGGATCGGTCCCGTCGGCGGATACATGTAAACACACTATTGTCAAAAACTTCCTCTTTTCTTACCCTTTTCCTTCATCCCCTCTTCTTTTTTTCTTCCAAACTTTGAGCGGTGGATACGTGTAAACCCAACTTGGGCGGCTCCATTTAACCCCTGCCAGGGGTTAAATAGTGACCGGATCGGTCCCGTCGGCGGATACATGTAAACACACTATTGACAAAAAACTTCCTCTTTTCTTACCCTTTTCCTTCATCCCCTCTTCTTTTTTTCTTTCAAACTTTGAGCGGTGGATACGTGTAAACCCAACTTGGGCGGCTCCATTAAACCCCTGCCAGGGGTTAAATAGTGACCGGATCGGTCCCGTCGGCGGATACATGTAAACACACTATTGACAAAAAACTTCCTCTTTTCTTACCCTTTTCCTTCATCCCCTCTTCTTTTTTTCTTCCAAACTTTGAGCGGTGGATACGTGTAAACCCAACTTGGGCGGCTCCATTTAACCCCTGCCAGGGGTTAAATAGTGACCGGATCGGTCCCGTCGGCGGATACATGTAAACACACTATTGACAAAAAACTTCCTCTTTTCTTACCCTTTTCCTTCATCCCCTCTTCTTTTTTTCTTTCAAACTTTGAGCGGTGGATACGTGTAAACCCAACTTGGGCGGCTCCATTAAACCCCTGCCAGGGGTTAAATAGTGACCGGATCGGTCCCGTCGGCGGATACATGTAAACACACTATTGACAAAAAACTTCCTCTTTTCTTACCCTTTTCCTTCATCCCCTCTTCTTTTTTTCTTTCAAACTTTGAGCGGTGGATACGTGTAAACCCAACTTGGGCGGCTCCATTTAACCCCTGCCAGGGGTTAAATAGTGACCGGATCGGTCCCGTCGGCGGATACATGTAAACACACTATTGACAAAAAACTTCCTCTTTTCTTACCCTTTTCCTTCATCCCCTCTTCTTTTTTTCTTTCAAACTTTGAGCGGTGGATACGTGTAAACCCAACTTGGGCGGCTCCATTAAACCCCTGCCAGGGGTTAAATAGTGACCGGATCGGTCCCGTCGGCGGATACATGTAAACACACTATTGACAAAAAACTTCCTCTTTTCTTACCCTTTTCCTTCATCCCCTCTTCTTTTTTTCTTCCAAACTTTGAGCGGTGGATACGTGTAAACCCAACTTGGGCGGCTCCATTTAACCCCTGCCAGGGGTTAAATAGTGACCGGATCGGTCCCGTCGGCGGATACATGTAAACACACTATTGACAAAAAACTTCCTCTTTTCTTACCCTTTTCCTTCATCCCCTCTTCTTTTTTTCTTTCAAACTTTGAGCGGTGGATACGTGTAAACCCAACTTGGGCGGCTCCATTTAACCCCTGCCAGGGGTTAAATAGTGACCGGATCGGTCCCGTCGGCGGATACATGTAAACACACTATTGTCAAAAAACTTCCTCTTTTCTTACCCTTTTCCTTCATCCCCTCTTCTTTTTTTCTTTCAAACTTTGAGCGGTGGATACGTGTAAACCCAACTTGGGCGGCTCCATTTAACCCCTGCCAGGGGTTAAATAGTGACCGGATCGGTCCCGTCGGCGGATACATGTAAACACACTATTGACAAAAAACTTCCTCTTTTCTTACCCTTTTCCTTCATCCCCTCTTCTTTTTTTCTTTCAAACTTTGAGCGGTGGATACGTGTAAACCCAACTTGGGCGGCTCCATTTAACCCCTGCCAGGGGTTAAATAGTGACCGGATCGGTCCCGTCGGCGGATACATGTAAACACACTATTGTCAAAAAACTTCCTCTTTTCTTACCCTTTTCCTTCATCCCCTCTTCTTTTTTTCTTTCAAACTTTGAGCGGTGGATACGTGTAAACCCAACTTGGGCGGCTCCATTTAACCCCTGCCAGGGGTTAAATAGTGACCGGATCGGTCCCGTCGGCGGATACATGTAAACACACTATTGACAAAAAACTTCCTCTTTTCTTACCCTTTTCCTTCATCCCCTCTTCTTTTTTTCTTTCAAACTTTGAGCGGTGGATACGTGTAAACCCAACTTGGGCGGCTCCATTTAACCCCTGCCAGGGGTTAAATAGTGACCGGATCGGTCCCGTCGGCGGATACATGTAAACACACTATTGACAAAAAACTTCCTCTTTTCTTACCCTTTTCCTTCATCCCCTCTTCTTTTTTTCTTTCAAACTTTGAGCGGTGGATACGTGTAAACCCAACTTGGGCGGCTCCATTTAACCCCTGCCAGGGGTTAAATAGTGACCGGATCGGTCCCGTCGGCGGATACATGTAAACACACTATTGACAAAAAACTTCCTCTTTTCTTACCCTTTTCCTTCATCCCCTCTTCTTTTTTTCTTTCAAACTTTGAGCGGTGGATACGTGTAAACCCAACTTGGGCGGCTCCATTTAACCCCTGCCAGGGGTTAAATAGTGACCGGATCGGTCCCGTCGGCGGATACATGTAAACACACTATTGTCAAAAAACTTCCTCTTTTCTTACCCTTTTCCTTCATCCCCTCTTCTTTTTTTCTTTCAAACTTTGAGCGGTGGATACGTGTAAACCCAACTTGGGCGGCTCCATTTAACCCCTGCCAGGGGTTAAATAGTGACCGGATCGGTCCCGTCGGCGGATACATGTAAACACACTATTGACAAAAAACTTCCTCTTTTCTTACCCTTTTCCTTCATCCCCTCTTCTTTTTTTCTTTCAAACTTTGAGCGGTGGATACGTGTAAACCCAACTTGGGCGGCTCCATTAAACCCCTGCCAGGGGTTAAATAGTGACCGGATCGGTCCCGTCGGCGGATACATGTAAACACACTATTGACAAAAAACTTCCTCTTTTCTTACCCTTTTCCTTCATCCCCTCTTCTTTTTTTCTTTCAAACTTTGAGCGGTGGATACGTGTAAACCCAACTTGGGCGGCTCCATTTAACCCCTGCCAGGGGTTAAATAGTGACCGGATCGGTCCCGTCGGCGGATACATGTAAACACACTATTGACAAAAAACTTCCTCTTTTCTTACCCTTTTCCTTCATCCCCTCTTCTTTTTTTCTTTCAAACTTTGAGCGGTGGATACGTGTAAACCCAACTTGGGCGGCTCCATTTAACCCCTGCCAGGGGTTAAATAGTGACCGGATCGGTCCCGTCGGCGGATACATGTAAACACACTATTGACAAAAAACTTCCTCTTTTCTTACCCTTTTCCTTCATCCCCTCTTCTTTTTTTCTTTCAAACTTTGAGCGGTGGATACGTGTAAACCCAACTTGGGCGGCTCCATTTAACCCCTGCCAGGGGTTAAATAGTGACCGGATCGGTCCCGTCGGCGGATACATGTAAACACACTATTGACAAAAAACTTCCTCTTTTCTTACCCTTTTCCTTCATCCCCTCTTCTTTTTTTCTTTCAAACTTTGAGCGGTGGATACGTGTAAACCCAACTTGGGCGGCTCCATTTAACCCCTGCCAGGGGTTAAATAGTGACCGGATCGGTCCCGTCGGCGGATACATGTAAACACACTATTGACAAAAAACTTCCTCTTTTCTTACCCTTTTCCTTCATCCCCTCTTCTTTTTTTCTTTCAAACTTTGAGCGGTGGATACGTGTAAACCCAACTTGGGCGGCTCCATTTAACCCCTGCCAGGGGTTAAATAGTGACCGGATCGGTCCCGTCGGCGGATACATGTAAACACACTATTGACAAAAAACTTCCTCTTTTCTTACCCTTTTCCTTCATCCCCTCTTCTTTTTTTCTTTCAAACTTTGAGCGGTGGATACGTGTAAACCCAACTTGGGCGGCTCCATTTAACCCCTGCCAGGGGTTAAATAGTGACCGGATCGGTCCCGTCGGCGGATACATGTAAACACACTATTGACAAAAAACTTCCTCTTTTCTTACCCTTTTCCTTCATCCCCTCTTCTTTTTTTCTTTCAAACTTTGAGCGGTGGATACGTGTAAACCCAACTTGGGCGGCTCCATTTAACCCCTGCCAGGGGTTAAATAGTGACCGGATCGGTCCCGTCGGCGGATACATGTAAACACACTATTGTCAAAAAACTTCCTCTTTTCTTACCCTTTTCCTTCATCCCCTCTTCTTTTTTTCTTTCAAACTTTGAGCGGTGGATACGTGTAAACCCAACTTGGGCGGCTCCATTTAACCCCTGCCAGGGGTTAAATAGTGACCGGATCGGTCCCGTCGGCGGATACATGTAAACACACTATTGACAAAAAACTTCCTCTTTTCTTACCCTTTTCCTTCATCCCCTCTTCTTTTTTTCTTTCAAACTTTGAGCGGTGGATACGTGTAAACCCAACTTGGGCGGCTCCATTAAACCCCTGCCAGGGGTTAAATAGTGACCGGATCGGTCCCGTCGGCGGATACATGTAAACACACTATTGACAAAAAACTTCCTCTTTTCTTACCCTTTTCCTTCATCCCCTCTTCTTTTTTTCTTCCAAACTTTGAGCGGTGGATACGTGTAAACCCAACTTGGGCGGCTCCATTTAACCCCTGCCAGGGGTTAAATAGTGACCGGATCGGTCCCGTCGGCGGATACATGTAAACACACTATTGACAAAAAACTTCCTCTTTTCTTACCCTTTTCCTTCATCCCCTCTTCTTTTTTTCTTTCAAACTTTGAGCGGTGGATACGTGTAAACCCAACTTGGGCGGCTCCATTTAACCCCTGCCAGGGGTTAAATAGTGACCGGATCGGTCCCGTCGGCGGATACATGTAAACACACTATTGTCAAAAAACTTCCTCTTTTCTTACCCTTTTCCTTCATCCCCTCTTCTTTTTTTCTTTCAAACTTTGAGCGGTGGATACGTGTAAACCCAACTTGGGCGGCTCCATTTAACCCCTGCCAGGGGTTAAATAGTGACCGGATCGGTCCCGTCGGCGGATACATGTAAACACACTATTGACAAAAAACTTCCTCTTTTCTTACCCTTTTCCTTCATCCCCTCTTCTTTTTTTCTTTCAAACTTTGAGCGGTGGATACGTGTAAACCCAACTTGGGCGGCTCCATTTAACCCCTGCCAGGGGTTAAATAGTGACCGGATCGGTCCCGTCGGCGGATACATGTAAACACACTATTGACAAAAAACTTCCTCTTTTCTTACCCTTTTCCTTCATCCCCTCTTCTTTTTTTCTTTCAAACTTTGAGCGGTGGATACGTGTAAACCCAACTTGGGCGGCTCCATTTAACCCCTGCCAGGGGTTAAATAGTGACCGGATCGGTCCCGTCGGCGGATACATGTAAACACACTATTGTCAAAAAACTTCCTCTTTTCTTACCCTTTTCCTTCATCCCCTCTTCTTTTTTTCTTTCAAACTTTGAGCGGTGGATACGTGTAAACCCAACTTGGGCGGCTCCATTTAACCCCTGCCAGGGGTTAAATAGTGACCGGATCGGTCCCGTCGGCGGATACATGTAAACACACTATTGACAAAAAACTTCCTCTTTTCTTACCCTTTTCCTTCATCCCCTCTTCTTTTTTTCTTTCAAACTTTGAGCGGTGGATACGTGTAAACCCAACTTGGGCGGCTCCATTTAACCCCTGCCAGGGGTTAAATAGTGACCGGATCGGTCCCGTCGGCGGATACATGTAAACACACTATTGTCAAAAAACTTCCTCTTTTCTTACCCTTTTCCTTCATCCCCTCTTCTTTTTTTCTTTCAAACTTTGAGCGGTGGATACGTGTAAACCCAACTTGGGCGGCTCCATTTAACCCCTGCCAGGGGTTAAATAGTGACCGGATCGGTCCCGTCGGCGGATACATGTAAACACACTATTGACAAAAAACTTCCTCTTTTCTTACCCTTTTCCTTCATCCCCTCTTCTTTTTTTCTTTCAAACTTTGAGCGGTGGATACGTGTAAACCCAACTTGGGCGGCTCCATTTAACCCCTGCCAGGGGTTAAATAGTGACCGGATCGGTCCCGTCGGCGGATACATGTAAACACACTATTGTCAAAAACTTCCTCTTTTCTTACCCTTTTCCTTCATCCCCTCTTCTTTTTTTCTTTCAAACTTTGAGCGGTGGATACGTGTAAACCCAACTTGGGCGGCTCCATTTAACCCCTGCCAGGGGTTAAATAGTGACCGGATCGGTCCCGTCGGCGGATACATGTAAACACACTATTGACAAAAAACTTCCTCTTTTCTTACCCTTTTCCTTCATCCCCTCTTCTTTTTTTCTTTCAAACTTTGAGCGGTGGATACGTGTAAACCCAACTTGGGCGGCTCCATTTAACCCCTGCCAGGGGTTAAATAGTGACCGGATCGGTCCCGTCGGCGGATACATGTAAACACACTATTGACAAAAAACTTCCTCTTTTCTTACCCTTTTCCTTCATCCCCTCTTCTTTTTTTCTTCCAAACTTTGAGCGGTGGATACGTGTAAACCCAACTTGGGCGGCTCCATTTAACCCCTGCCAGGGGTTAAATAGTGACCGGATCGGTCCCGTCGGCGGATACATGTAAACACACTATTGACAAAAAACTTCCTCTTTTCTTACCCTTTTCCTTCATCCCCTCTTCTTTTTTTCTTTCAAACTTTGAGCGGTGGATACGTGTAAACCCAACTTGGGCGGCTCCATTAAACCCCTGCCAGGGGTTAAATAGTGACCGGATCGGTCCCGTCGGCGGATACATGTAAACACACTATTGACAAAAAACTTCCTCTTTTCTTACCCTTTTCCTTCATCCCCTCTTCTTTTTTCTTTCAAACTTTGAGCGGTGGATACGTGTAAACCCAACTTGGGCGGCTCCATTTAACCCCTGCCAGGGGTTAAATAGTGACCGGATCGGTCCCGTCGGCGGATACATGTAAACACACTATTGACAAAAAACTTCCTCTTTTCTTACCCTTTTCCTTCATCCCCTCTTCTTTTTTCTTCAAACTTTGAGCGGTGGATACGTGTAAACCCAACTTGGGCGGCTCCATTTAACCCCTGCCAGGGGTTAAATAGTGACCGGATCGGTCCCGTCGGCGGATACATGTAAACACACTATTGACAAAAAACTTCCTCTTTTCTTACCCTTTTCCTTCATCCCCTCTTCTTTTTTTCTTTCAAACTTTGAGCGGTGGATACGTGTAAACCGCAACTTGGGCGGCTCCATTTAACCCCTGCCAGGGGTTAAATAGTGACCGGATCGGTCCCGTCGGCGGATACATGTAAACACACTATTGACAAAAAACTTCCTCTTTTCTTACCCTTTTCCTTCATCCCCTCTTCTTTTTTTCTCTCAAACTTTGAGCGGTGGATACGTGTAAACCCAACTTGGGCGGCTCCATTTAACCCCTGCCAGGGGTTAAATAGTGACCGGATCGGTCCCGTCGGCGGATACATGTAAACACACTATTGTCAAAAAACTTCCTCTTTTCTTACTCTTTTCCTTCATCCCCTCTTCTTTTTTTCTTTCAAACTTTGAGCGGTGGATACGTGTAAACCCAACTTGGGCGGCTCCATTTAACCCCTGCCAGGGGTTAAATAGTGACCGGATCGGTCCCGTCGGCGGATACATGTAAACACACTATTGACAAAAAACTTCCTCTTTTCTTACCCTTTTCCTTCATCCCCTCTTCTTTTTTTCTTTCAAACTTTGAGCGGTGGATTACGTGTAGACCCAACTTGTGCGGCTCCATTTAACCCCTGCCAGGGGTTAAATAGTGACCGGATCGGTCCCGTCGGCGGATACATGTAAACACACTATTGTCAAAAAACTTCCTCTTTTCTTACCCTTTTCCTTCATCCCCTCTTCTTTTTTTCTTTCAAACTTTGAGCGGTGGATACGTGTAAACCCAACTTGGGCGGCTCCATTTAACCCCTGCCAGGGGTTAAATAGTGACCGGATCGGTCCCGTCGGCGGATACATGTAAACACACTATTGACAAAAAACTTCCTCTTTTCTTACCCTTTTCCTTCATCCCCTCTTCTTTTTTTCTTTCAAACTTTGAGCGGTGGATACGTGTAAACCCAACTTGGGCGGCTCCATTAAACCCCTGCCAGGGGTTAAATAGTGACCGGATCGGTCCCGTCGGCGGATACATGTAAACACACTATTGACAAAAAACTTCCTCTTTTCTTACCCTTTTCCTTCATCCCCTCTTCTTTTTTTCTTTCAAACTTTGAGCGGTGGATACGTGTAAACCCAACTTGGGCGGCTCCATTTAACCCCTGCCAGGGGTTAAATAGTGACCGGATCGGTCCCGTCGGCGGATACATGTAAACACACTATTGTCAAAAAACTTCCTCTTTTCTTACCCTTTTCCTTCATCCCCTCTTCTTTTTTTCTTTCAAACTTTGAGCGGTGGATACGTGTAAACCCAACTTGGGCGGCTCCATTTAACCCCTGCCAGGGGTTAAATAGTGACCGGATCGGTCCCGTCGGCGGATACATGTAAACACACTATTGACAAAAAACTTCCTCTTTTCTTACCCTTTTCCTTCATCCCCTCTTCTTTTTTTCTTTCAAACTTTGAGCGGTGGATACGTGTAAACCCAACTTGGGCGGCTCCATTTAACCCCTGCCAGGGGTTAAATAGTGACCGGATCGGTCCCGTCGGCGGATACATGTAAACACACTATTGACAAAAAACTTCCTCTTTTCTTACCCTTTTCCTTCATCCCCTCTTCTTTTTTTCTTTCAAACTTTGAGCGGTGGATACGTGTAAACCCAACTTGGGCGGCTCCATTTAACCCCTGCCAGGGGTTAAATAGTGACCGGATCGGTCCCGTCGGCGGATACATGTAAACACACTATTGACAAAAAACTTCCTCTTTTCTTACCCTTTTCCTTCATCCCCTCTTCTTTTTTTCTTTCAAACTTTGAGCGGTGGATACGTGTAAACCCAACTTGGGCGGCTCCATTTAACCCCTGCCAGGGGTTAAATAGTGACCGGATCGGTCCCGTCGGCGGATACATGTAAACACACTATTGACAGGGGTTAAATAGTGACCGGATCGGTCCCGTCGGCGGATACATGTAAACACACTATTGACAAAAAACTTCCTCTTTTCTTACCCTTTTCCTTCATCCCCTCTTCTTTTTTTCTTTCAAACTTTGAGCGGTGGATACGTGTAAACCCAACTTGGGCGGCTCCATTTAACCCCTGCCAGGGGTTAAATAGTGACCGGATCGGTCCCGTCGGCGGATACATGTAAACACACTATTGACAAAAAACTTCCTCTTTTCTTACCCTTTTCCTTCATCCCCTCTTCTTTTTTTCTTTCAAACTTTGAGCGGTGGATACGTGTAAACCCAACTTGGGCGGCTCCATTTAACCCCTGCCAGGGGTTAAATAGTGACCGGATCGGTCCCGTCGGCGGATACATGTAAACACACTATTGACAGGGGTTAAATAGTGACCGGATCGGTCCCGTCGGCGGATACATGTAAACACACTATTGACAAAAAACTTCCTCTTTTCTTACCCTTTTCCTTCATCCCCTCTTCTTTTTTTCCAAACTTTGAGCGGTGGATACGTGTAAACCCAACTTGGGCGGCTCCATTTAACCCCTGCCAGGGGTTAAATAGTGACCGGATCGGTCCCGTCGGCGGATACATGTAAACACACTATTGACAAAAAACTTCCTCTTTTCTTACCCTTTTCCTTCATCCCCTCTTCTTTTTTTCTTTCAAACTTTGAGCGGTGGATACGTGTAAACCCAACTTGGGCGGCTCCATTTAACCCCTGCCAGGGGTTAAATAGTGACCGGATCGGTCCCGTCGGCGGATACATGTAAACACACTATTGACAAAAAACTTCCTCTTTTCTTACCCTTTTCCTTCATCCCCTCTTCTTTTTTTCTTTCAAACTTTGAGCGGTGGATACGTGTAAACCCAACTTGGGCGGCTCCATTTAACCCCTGCCAGGGGTTAAATAGTGACCGGATCGGTCCCGTCGGCGGATACATGTAAACACACTATTGACAAAAAACTTCCTCTTTTCTTACCCTTTTCCTTCATCCCCTCTTCTTTTTTTCTTTCAAACTTTGAGCGGTGGATACGTGTAAACCCAACTTGGGCGGCTCCATTTAACCCCTGCCAGGGGTTAAATAGTGACCGGATCGGTCCCGTCGGCGGATACATGTAAACACACTATTGACAGGGGTTAAATAGTGACCGGATCGGTCCCGTCGGCGGATACATGTAAACACACTATTGACAAAAGCTTCCTCTTTTCTTACCCTTTTCCTTCATCCCCTCTTCTTTTTTTCTTTCAAACTTTGAGCGGTGGATACGTGTAAACCCAACTTGGGCGGCTCCATTTAACCCCTGCCAGGGGTTAAATAGTGACCGGATCGGTCCCGTCGGCGGATACATGTAAACACACTATTGACAAAAAACTTCCTCTTTTCTTACCCTTTTCCTTCATCCCCTCTTCTTTTTTTCTTTCAAACTTTGAGCGGTGGATACGTGTAAACCCAACTTGGGCGGCTCCATTTAACCCCTGCCAGGGGTTAAATAGTGACCGGATCGGTCCCGTCGGCGGATACATGTAAACACACTATTGACAAAAAACTTCCTCTTTTCTTACCCTTTTCCTTCATCCCCTCTTCTTTTTTTCTTTCAAACTTTGAGCGGTGGATACGTGTAAACCCAACTTGGGCGGCTCCATTAAACCCCTGCCAGGGGTTAAATAGTGACCGGATCGGTCACGTCGGCGGATACATGTAAACACACTATTGACAAAAAACTTCCTCTTTTCTTACCCTTTTCCTTCATCCCCTCTTCTTTTTTCTTTCAAACTTTGAGCGGTGGATACGTGTAAACCCAACTTGGGCGGCTCCATTTAACCCCTGCCAGGGGTTAAATAGTGACCGGATCGGTCCCGTCGGCGGATACATGTAAACACACTATTGACAGGGGTTAAATAGTGACCGGATCGGTCCCGTCGGCGGATACATGTAAACACACTATTGACAAAAGCTTCCTCTTTTCTTACCCTTTTCCTTCATCCCCTCTTCTTTTTTTCTTTCAAACTTTGAGCGGTGGATACGTGTAAACCCAACTTGGGCGGCTCCATTTAACCCCTGCCAGGGGTTAAATAGTGACCGGATCGGTCCCGTCGGCGGATACATGTAAACACACTATTGACAAAAAACTTCCTCTTTTCTTACCCTTTTCCTTCATCCCCTCTTCTTTTTTTCTTTCAAACTTTGAGCGGTGGATACGTGTAAACCCAACTTGGGCGGCTCCATTTAACCCCTGCCAGGGGTTAAATAGTGACCGGATCGGTCCCGTCGGCGGATACATGTAAACACACTATTGACAAAAAACTTCCTCTTTTCTTACCCTTTTCCTTCATCCCCTCTTCTTTTTTTCTTTCAAACTTTGAGCGGTGGATACGTGTAAACCCAACTTGGGCGGCTCCATTAAACCCCTGCCAGGGGTTAAATAGTGACCGGATCGGTCACGTCGGCGGATACATGTAAACACACTATTGACAAAAAACTTCCTCTTTTCTTACCCTTTTCCTTCATCCCCTCTTCTTTTTTTTCTTTCAAACTTTGAGCGGTGGATACGTGTAAACCCAACTTGGGCGGCTCCATTTAACCCCTGCCAGGGGTTAAATAGTGACCGGATCGGTCCCGTCGGCGGATACATGTAAACACACTATTGAAAAAAAACTTCCTCTTTTCTTACCCTTTTCCTTCATCCCCTCTTCTTTTTTTCTTTCAAACTTTGAGCGGTGGATACGTGTAAACCCAACTTGGGCGGCTCCATTTAACCCCTGCCAGGGGTTAAATAGTGACCGGATCGGTCCCGTCGGCGGATACATGTAAACACACTATTGACAAAAAACTTCCTCTTTTCTTACCCTTTTCCTTCATCCCCTCTTCTTTTTTTCTTTCAAACTTTGAGCGGTGGATACGTGTAAACCCAACTTGGGCGGCTCCATTAAACCCCTGCCAGGGGTTAAATAGTGACCGGATCGGTCACGTCGGCGGATACATGTAAACACACTATTGACAAAAAACTTCCTCTTTTCTTACCCTTTTCCTTCATCCCCTCTTCTTTTTTTTCTTTCAAACTTTGAGCGGTGGATACGTGTAAACCCAACTTGGGCGGCTCCATTTAACCCCTGCCAGGGGTTAAATAGTGACCGGATCGGTCCCGTCGGCGGATACATGTAAACACACTATTGAAAAAAAACTTCCTCTTTTCTTACCCTTTTCCTTCATCCCCTCTTCTTTTTTTCTTTCAAACTTTGAGCGGTGGATACATGTAAACCCAACTTGGGCGGCTCCATTTAACCCCTGCCAGGGGTTAAATAGTGACCGGATCGGTCCCGTCGGCGGATACATGTAAACACACTATTGACAAAAAACTTCCTCTTTTCTTACCCTTTTCCTTCATCCCCTCTTCTTTTTTTCTTTCAAACTTTGAGCGGTGGATACGTGTAAACCCAACTTGGGCGGCTCCATTTAACCCCTGCCAGGGGTTAAATAGTGACCGGATCGGTCCCGTCGGCGGATACATGTAAACACACTATTGACAAAAAACTTCCTCTTCTCTTACCCTTTTCCTTCATCCCCTCTTCTTTTTTTCTTCCAAACTTTGAGCGGTGGATACGTGTAAACCCAACTTGGGCGGCTCCATTTAACCCCTGCCAGGGGTTAAATAGTGACCGGATCGGTCCCGTCGGCGGATACATGTAAACACACTATTGACAAAAAACTTCCTCTTTTCTTACCCTTTTCCTTCATCCCCTCTTCTTTTTTTCTTTCAAACTTTGAGCGGTGGATACGTGTAAACCCAACTTGGGCGGCTCCATTTAACCCCTGCCAGGGGTTAAATAGTGACCGGATCGGTCCCGTCGGCGGATACATGTAAACACACTATTGACAAAAAACTTCCTCTTCTCTTACCCTTTTCCTTCATCCCCTCTTCTTTTTTTCTTCCAAACTTTGAGCGGTGGATACGTGTAAACCCAACTTGGGCGGCTCCATTTAACCCCTGCCAGGGGTTAAATAGTGACCGGATCGGTCCCGTCGGCGGATACATGTAAACACACTATTGACAAAAAACTTCCTCTTTTCTTACCCTTTTCCTTCATCCCCTCTTCTTTTTTTCTTTCAAACTTTGAGCGGTGGATACGTGTAAACCCAACTTGGGCGGCTCCATTTAACCCCTGCCAGGGGTTAAATAGTGACCGGATCGGTCCCGTCGGCGGATACATGTAAACACACTATTGACAAAAAACTTCCTCTTCTCTTACCCTTTTCCTTCATCCCCTCTTCTTTTTTTCTTCCAAACTTTGAGCGGTGGATACGTGTAAACCCAACTTGGGCGGCTCCATTTAACCCCTGCCAGGGGTTAAATAGTGACCGGATCGGTCCCGTCGGCGGATACATGTAAACACACTATTGACAAAAAACTTCCTCTTTTCTTACCCTTTTCCTTCATCCCCTCTTCTTTTTTTCTTTCAAACTTTGAGCGGTGGATACGTGTAAACCCAACTTGGGCGGCTCCATTTAACCCCTGCCAGGGGTTAAATAGTGACCGGATCGGTCCCGTCGGCGGATACATGTAAACACACTATTGACAAAAAACTTCCTCTTCTCTTACCCTTTTCCTTCATCCCCTCTTCTTTTTTTCTTCCAAACTTTGAGCGGTGGATACGTGTAAACCCAACTTGGGCGGCTCCATTTAACCCCTGCCAGGGGTTAAATAGTGACCGGATCGGCCTTCGCTGCGGATATATGTATACATAACTGAATCACGAAATTGCAAACAAAAATCTAAGAAAAAAACATTATAGCAAAAATTTTATAAGGCGAGAATTTTTTCTAATTTTTCTTTAAAAATTTTTCAGCAGTTTTTCTAGAAAAAATGGGTTGTTGGCTTTTAACTCTGCACTGTACTCTATTTGAATTCACGGTAGCCCACTAAAAGTAGTACCCCAGGAGAAGAGGAATCCTGACTTTTAAACAAAGTTCTTAATTCAGCTCAAACGTGCTATACCTTCCTTAAGAGTTGATCAAGCGATACGAACATTAGAAAAAAATTGAATCAATTCCTCCGCTCCCCATACACGTCCGCACCGGTGACCGGTCACGAGAAAGAAAAGGAAAAATTTTGGGCGATTTTTAGTTTTAAAGAGCTTTCAAAAACGTTAAGAAAGGCGCTCAAACGTGCTATTCGTCCGGTGAACATTAATCTATTCATACAAACGTCAAAAATTATTTCAAAAAATTTCTTCGCTTTACGGGCATGTCCGCGCCGAAACCGGTCAAAAATATTTTTGAAAGCTTGACCTTTCGTATGACATGTGGACAACATGAAGATTACATAATGAATTTTTCCTGTGTTTTCGTAATTCTTTCGATCTTCTTGTATCAAAAATTCTTCCATGTTGTAGTTGTATGCCTTCTTTGATGTTCTAGTCGTATACAGTTAAAGTCTTTGTCGTGCCAGTGAAGAGATGCGGTGTGGTTTCGTGCAAAGAGCTCCATCATATATCTCGAATGCATTTGCTCAACATGCTATTCTAAAACATTCTGGCTCAAAGATGACTCTATCCGGTGTTATACTCCAAGTTGAACCGAATATTGTACGCCGACGTCCAACCGAAGCCCTTCTTATAAATACCAATGCTCCCGACCTGAACAACCGGAATGAACTCGCTGAGGAAATGATTCAACTAGCTCTTATCTCTCTTCCCAGTCTTTGAATTAACTCGTTTTGTAACGCGAGATTTACCATATTTCGCTTCTTTCTCCCACTAAATATCTTTTTACTTCTTTAGGAGATTTCCTCTCTTGTATTGAGATAACTTTCATGTGAATTATGCTTCTTTTTTTTTCCAATTTCGTTCTGCTTTAGGGTAATTGCATATCGCTGATGATGCTTCAAATAAAGCGAAACGTCCGAACTCTTTGCACGAAACCACACCGCATCTCTTCACTGGCACGACAAAGACTTTAACTGTCTAATTATTCTCCACGATGCGCGTCACTCAGTACTCAAAATTCTAGTCGTATACTTTGTTCATGTTTTTTATAGGACATGTCTAATACCACTTTTTCAAGAACCTTTTCATTAATAATTGTAATCTGTGTCACTGTTCCACATTGACAATTGTGATTTTTTCTCTTTATTACAACGATACTTCTCAATATTCATTCATAACAAGTTATGTTCAAGTTGTCCACATGTATACAAAAGTAACAATTCACATGTCATACAAATGTCAAAGAAACAAAGCAGTATGCAGTTCCAACAAGTAATTTTTCAAATGTAGTTTTTTCGGCGGGTACATGTAGACATCAATTTGTTCGGACGCATTTAACCCCTGTTTCTACGTTTAGCGTTCTTGGTCGTGATCCTTCAGGCAGGGGTTTTTTAGTGTGCAAAGAAATGGTACAGAGGCCCGCGTAACGCAGAAAAAATTCTGAAACAGAGACCCACAGGCCTTCCTTTATAATGAAAAAAACAACCGAGACCCGCAAATTTTTTCCTCGATTTGAACAAAAGAGTCCCCCCTTAGGAGTTTAAAAAACAGAGGACCGCCGACATAAGTTCTCATTTGACCATTGAAACCCTGCCTTCAGAAATAACAATAATATGGAAACAGTGTTGAATTAGATGAATCAAGGCAATGGTGAAAAGCGAGTGTATTTCAACAGTATCGACATCTTGTATAGACCATTCTCGAATGAATCGTTGTATTTTTCAACGAGCGCAGGCGACCTATGATGAGATCAAGCGAGTTAGGAATGAAAGGTTTGGGCGAGGTCTCGAGATATTTGATCCCTCCAGCTTATTCATGTGGTAATGATCTTCCCTTTTTCTTTGTTTGGGTGTTCGAGACGCTTAATTTCCTGTTAAGTGGAACGTCATTGTCTTTGCCTCGTATCGTGGAAGTTCGCCTGTTCCTGCACTCGCAGGACTGCCTCGGCATCTCGGTTGTCTCCGTTGAAGGTTCCATTCTAGTGAGTGACGTCGTCCCCGGAGGCGCAGTTGACAAGGATGGAACCATCTATGTCGGGGACCAGATTGTGCAGGTTCGACCCATCTAGATAATCATCTTCTACTTTCTTTAACAACGCAAACTTTGTGGATCCGCTAAAGTTTGTTGTAGTTTTGTATTAAGATGCAATAAAAAAATCGGAATCTTATTGGAAGTTTCCTTTTGTGAGTCTTGTGCGTAAACGACTTTCGAGCAAGTATTGTATTACTGAAGTCAGGCGGTTTCTTCTACGACCATAAGAGATAAGAGAAGGAATGATGCGCAGGATTAATACTGGCTGTTGCAGGTGAATGAGCATTCATTCGAGAATCTCAGTGACAATGAAGCCATCCGAATTCTTCGCAGGGTTGCAAGTGCCAAGAAGTTGGTTTTGTTTCTCTGATCTTGCCATATTCACCAGCACGACCAGGGCGCCATTTAGTCTTAGTAGATCATTTTTGACTCGGAAAAACTTGAGGTTTCATTTTAACATGAGTTGAGGCAAAAGTTGAGAAGAACACGTGCGATAGGGTGAAATGCAAATGTAGGCGATAGATCGATGTAGGGAAAAAAGATTGAAGAAAGTGAGATAGGGCGAGCTGGCAAATAATTGGAGATACAACCAAAAGCTGCTGAGAAAACGTTATTTACTGGTTGTGGTTGTTGTTTGCCCAGAGGTACTGTATTCTTTCAGAAAAAGAACGCTGCGAATTGAAATAAGCGAATAATTCAAGTGTCGAAAATTGTTAATGAGGTATAATCATTAAAAGTAAATCAAAGCGTCACTAGCTCCACTTTTTTCTCTCCAATGAACGACATTTTCGTGAAGAAAATTTCATGTACTAAATATATCTTCAAATGCTAAGTTACACAGTTTAAAGGCAGTGACGCCTGGTTAAGATGAAAAATGATTGAACTATCGCACAGAAAAAAAGCTAGTCCACCGGGTGGGTTCGAACCCAGACCATCTCGTTACCGTGGTGTAATGGTAACACTCGCTCTCTCTCTTCTGGTTTGAGTCGAGATAGTCTGGGTTCGATCCCGCCCGGTGGACTAACTTTTTTCTGTATGATAGTTCAATCATTTGTAATAAATATATTTAATAATATCAAAACGAGTGAAATTTTTTATTGAATGTGTTGGAAGATGAAAGTGTAATTGCAGTCGACCACTGAAGTTGTACATAGCGAAGAGGTCGGGTAGAAGCGATGAGGACAGAGGGGCCTTGGCTGATCTCGCTGCCAATGAGACCGTACCCCTGGATCTGTCGATCTGGGTGGAGAATGCGGTACAGTACACCGAGAGGCAGAGGTATCCTTCAGACTGTTAAAGTAAACGAAATGGAAGGTCACATAATGGGTTTTACGAGGAATGCGTTCTGTTCTATCAAGATCAGGTGCTTTTCTAAGAGTGAACTAGAACAAAAAGGTAACCCGGCCAAGGATAAAAAGAAAATTTGTTTCATGAAATCCTCGTGTAATATAAACTTAACTTTAGTTTCGATAAGTATAATAAAATTAAAAGTTGAGCGTTGGTTAAGCATGATGTTAGTATGAGTTGGAACCGATTACAAAATTGTAGTATAATTTTAAGTTTTATTTATTTATTATTTCTGTAATAATGCGTTAAGGTTTGATGAGTCTATTGTTGTTCATGTTGGGGTTGGATGAGTATGGGGTTTGGTTGAGATTTGATAACTATAATAATATTTATAAGTTGAGGTTTGGAATCGACCAACCATCGGGAGCGGACCTAGAGGAAGGCCTGACTCTCTGCAGTACTGATGATGAGGAAGAGAGACAGCTGTACGCCGTGCGAAGGAATGGAGTCGGGCTGCAACTGGGAGAAAATAAGCATCCCTTCAGGATGGAAGAAGCCCTGCGCATCAGAGAGAACCAAGCTAATCGTCAGTGAATGGGGGAGAGAAAGGAAGAGGAACCGAACATCCAACTTTTTAGGTTCGATGTTCGGTTCGCCGGTTATATTAAATCCAAACAAGGTGATGCAAAGAGGAGATTTAGCTTATCATAAGTCACCAACACTATTCAAAATTTTGGGAAACGACCGCTTTGAGAAACAAATTTTGGGAAACGACCGCTTTGAGAAACAAATTTGGGGAAACGACCGCTTTGAGAAACAAATTTGGGGAAACGACCGCTTTGAGAAACAAATTTTGGGAAACGACCGCTTTGAGAAACAAATTTGGGGAAACGACCGCTTTGAGAAACAAATTTTGGGAAACGACCGCTTTGAGAAACAAATTTGGGGAAACGACCGCTTTGATAAACAAATTTGGGGAAACGACCGCTCGGGCGAGGAAGTCTAGATTGTTAATATGCTCTCCCTTCTCTGCCGTTAATCACTAGCTCGTATCTCATTGTTAGAGACTCCCTCGCTCGAAAAACTGTTTTAAAAAAACTAATATTCAGCTATTTCAATAGGCCATTGTTAAGAAATAATGCTTACGCGCACGAAAAGCTAAAATAAATGTGGGTTATGCTCAGAACTGATGTACTCGGAGAGGCTGCACTCTAAGCTGGCACCCGCAGTGATTCTTCGCGCGATGAAGAGGCCCGATTCCGGGTTGACGGTCAAGAATCGGAAGTGGCTCAAAATCCCCGTACCCAACTCATTCATCGGAGAGGAGCTCGTCGATTGGCTCCTCAAGAATGTGGAGGATCTCAAGGTACGCAGACTTGATTAATCAATACTTTTAAAATAAAAGATCAATCAATAAACTTTGATTACGCACAACGAAACAGCCTAAATGCTTCCTTTCCAGTGTTATAAATCATTAAAGTTCATGAGTCATTAAGACCACCTTACGTAGATGTCATTTGATGGGTTAAAGTTCATGAGTCATTAAGACCACCTTACGTAGATGTCATTTGATGGGTTAAAGTTCATGAGTCATTAAGACCACCTTACGTAGATGTCATTTGATGGGTTAAAGTTCATGAGTCATTAAGACCACCTTACGTAGATGTCATTTGATGGGTTAAAGCGAGCGAGGTCTAAACATACAATTCAGTCGATTTAAGAATAAAATGCAACTTTTTGATGGTTTGAAGAGGCCGAAGACCGGTCTAAGGGATATTTGTACGCGCCGAGCGAATTGGAATAGAGTTGTGGAAAGGCTAGAAATAATGGAAAGGAAAGTAGAGGAAAAGTAAAATAGAACGAAAGCAGAAGAGAATGTAGATCAACTTGGCGGGCGTTAGCATGTATGCGCGAATATAACGTTACTATTTAACCCCAGGCTGGGTGCTGAAGGCGAAGCTTATCAGTAATTCATGCAAACCCAGGATCGCAAGTCAGCAAGGAACTACGCTGCTTCTCTTCTGGACGAGGGCTTCATCCGACACGTCGTCTCCAAGTTGACTTTCACCGAGAAGTGCTACTATGTCTTCGAGAGTCCACCCGTCGCACCTTCCTCCCACACTGGTTACTGTAGTTGAAGAATTATTTAAACGTTCCGAGAGTTCTATGATTTCTATTTGAGGTCAAGATTTTTCAACCCCCAATCTTTTCTATAATTTTGACGTGAATTTGTGAAGAGATTTGCTTTGTGAGAATTTGAAAGTTTCCGTCTCAAAGTGTTTTCGTTTTTATTTCGGAGTTTTTTGTGCAAATTTATTGTTGTTTTTTTTTTTTTGCAGAAACCTTGGGTCGTACTACGATGGGAGGTCGGAATACGACGGGAGGCTTGGAGACAACGCAGAATAGTGGAGGAACCATTGGGAGGCACTTGGACGGGACGACCGAGGTTCTTTTTTGTTCAAGTAAAAAAGTGTTTTAAGTAACAGTTATAATTATTATTATCCTGTGTTTTAAGTAACAGTTATAATTATTATTATCCTGTGTTTTAAGTAACAGTTATAATTATTATTATCCTGTGTTTTAAGTAACAGTTATAATTATTATTATCCTGTGTTTTAAGTAACAGTTATAATTATTATTATCCTGTGTTTTAAGTAACAGTTATAATTATTATTATCCTTACGATTATCAATAATATCCTTGTTATTATTATTATTATTATCCTTACGATTATCAATAATATCCTTGTTATTATTATTATTATTATCCTTACGATTATCAATAATATCCTTGTTATTATTATTATTATTATCCTTACGATTATCAATAATATCCTTGTTATTATTATTATTATTATCCTTACGATTATCAATAATATCCTTGTTATTATTATTATTATTATCCTTACGATTATCAATAATATCCTTGTTATTATTATTATTATTATCCTTACGATTATCAATAATATCCTTGTTATTATTATTATTATCCTTACGATTATCAATAATATCCTTGTTATTATTATTATTATTATCCTTACGATTATCAATAATATCCTTGTTATTATTATTATTATCCTTACGATTATCAATAATATCCTTGTTATTATTATTTTAATTTTCCATGACCGTGATTACTCACAGTTTTCTACTTATTGTTGGAGTTTTTACGTGTCTAAAAATGGAAACGGTGTACAAGATTGATCACAACTAACTAAAGACCTGCTTGAAATTTTTTGTTTGAAAGCGAGACGGTTGGAAGTTATGAATTCGGATTCGCTAGAAACGAGTCGATCCTGGCGCAGAAATCAAACCTGACCGATTTATTCTTCCCAGCTTTTTTATCGGAAGAAGTTATGAGACATATGATAGAGAACCGCGATATCTTGGTCTTCAAAGATGTTTTTATAAGAAAATCTTCTTTGAGGTGACTTACGTTCCGTCCCCGGCTGTGGCCCCCCGCCCATCGCAGGACTCTACTTGGCCCTTCTCTCCTATTACAGTGTACCATCGAGAAGCGGGTACCGTAGGGATGGGCCGAAGAGAAGACTGCGAGTCTGACTATGCTTCCATGCTGGGAGTAGCTAGCCCAGAAGGCAGTTTTCTACCGCCAGGTTTGTGTAACGTTTTCTTTATCTGATAATTAAATAGAAAAAGCTATGACTAGAAAATTCACGGAACAATGTTTTTTATTATCTTTTTCATTTAACTGCTGGAGAAGGTTTTTTATGAAAAATAAAAGAGGTTGTCCAGATAAAATACAAAATTAAAAACTCTGTTTTAAAATTATGTTAGAAAGAAGATTGCAGGAGAGCACGGTAACAAAGTGCAAGCTCCGCCCCCGAACACTCCCCTCTCCAACTCGATCCCGCCCACATCCGACACGGAATACGATAACTCATTTGATGATAAGAGAAGAATTCTCAGAGCCTGAGATCTTATCGGATATCATGTGAATGTTGAGAGTTACTGAATGAGCGAAAGATCTGAGTTTTTCGCTGGATGAACACCTTGAAGATAATCATGCTTGGAATCAAAATGGGTCTTATTTACTTTGAGCCATACCCCGTTTACGTTCTGCGCTCTGACAACTTTGCTGTTTAATATCTCATCCTTTCTGCTTAGGGTTAGTTAGATAAGTTTACGCTAACGAGGCCATGCGGCTTTGGAACAAGACCGAATCGAACAATTAACCAATATTCAAAAATTCAACATATAAATTTTGGTCCGGTCTGACTGGAAGTGAAGTAGATCACTAAAATTGAAACGAATAAGAGCTTGCAGACTTGAATTATGTAGAAGGGTTCAGACAGGTCTGTCAGCTTGAATCACATCACATTTTTGTTTAAATGATGTGTGTGTGTTATTTTTCTCATGAACTGTTTGAAATCACTTAGGAAACTTTTCTGCTCACAGCTACGTCCACTGGGTTATACTGTATACTAATCGGATTCTCCATTACAGTGTTCTTTAAAATAAGGCTTAGGCATTTCCATGAAATAATGATAGCATTTAGTATCCGATGCTTTCGAAAGCTTCCAGTGTTTTCATTGTATCCCGTTATTTTACTTGTACAAGCACTGTAATACATTAATAGTTGGATACCAACGACATGTTAACATTGTTATCTCAACAATTGAATTAAATTAACGAGCTTATCGTTCGATTCGTGTTACAAAATGATTGAATGGATTACACAATATTTGAAATTGGTTTGAACTGTTACCAACATTCACAGATAGAAGAAGAGATTGCAACATGCCCACAGTGGCAACAGAAGTCAATGAGAATCAAAAAATAAGGTCCTCAAATAACTTCTTAAGCTATGATTGGGGACTCAAATCAAGGCGTGATAGAGTGAAAAATATATATGTATAGAAATATTATTTTTTGAGTCTCGGATAGAAGAAGTGAGTAGACTTATCACAGGCAGGTTTGATAGATGACAAGGCAACCAGAGATAAGTTCATCAACGACTGACGTATAAGCTTTATACAATTTTTATGAAATATCACAAAAGAATGGCGGAATGGAAGTCGGTTGCTGTAAGACAGCTAGTTGCAAAGGCAATCTTTCACCGGTTCAATAAGGCTTTCAGCAAACACTTCCTATTGCCCTAACCAAACCGAAATGAGCAGAGTAGTAACCCGCGAAAAGTCATTGTTAATTCTCAGAAATTATGATTATAAAAAGTTTCGGTGTGGTTGAGGTAGAAGGTGCCAGGAGAATTTTCAAATCGCAAGTATTGAATCTTGGTACCCGCACTCTGACGGAAGAACCGCCATGTTCTTTTTAAATGCGGCGTGGTCTAACGGTATCGCGACAGTTTGTTAAAAGACACTTTGTTACACGCCCTACACAAATTTTTTCGCTTAGGCTCAGTTAAAATGTATGCTGACGAGGCCGTACGGCTTAGTAAAGAGACCGCATGAAAGAATTTCTTTTTTTCTTGACTCTGTCGATTCAATGACTAAATTTGTCAAAAAATACAGTAGTTAAACACACTAAAAACAAAAACCCCTGTAACGTGTCGTAAGTGTCATAGATCCGGTCTAACTGTTCGCTTGAACTTGAAAGGCTTAAAGAAGTGAGTTCTAATAAGAATGAAGGACACAACACAAACAGCAAGCATTAGGCACGCATCGTGGGCTTGCAGCTACAGCGCGAGCTGAATGGCACAGGCTGTGAGAACGACACAAGTCTCAATTTTTTTTTTACACATAATCAGCTAGTGAATTTTTAAAAATATAAATTTGTTTTCGGTAAAACGAAACATTATGATAGTTTGCTGAGCTTCGGGCTGCTTGGAGAAAAGATTGAAGACTGCGAGTTGTCTTTGGATACGATGTTCGATGGTGGGAGCAGCAATGAGTTAGGTCCTGAACAAGTCCTTTCTGAGTTTTTAACCTGTCCATTGTATTTGAGTGTTGAAAAATGCTGAACCTTTATATTCAATTTCTGAACCGGTCTGCATCTAAGTCCTAAACAGGTCATACAAATTTGTTTTCATCAGGCCCTTCGTATTCGAGGCCTGAGCAGGTCCTTGATCTTCCTCGCGCATATTCCCGCCTCGCGTCAAGGTATGCACTCCCCTGAGAAGCAGGACAGACCTATACTCGTAAAACAAGTGACTGCGCGCTGGGTGAAGGAGCAGTGGGGAGAGTCAGATTCGTGCAAGATCACTGTTAAAATTTCTTAACCCATTGGTTTAACTGTAACGTTCAGGGATGGAGGTCGAACTAGGGACCTTCGCACAATAGTCGCGCACACTATCATTATGAGACGCACGGAAGAACAGGTCCTTCATAAGTTCTTTATAGTTGAGTCATAAACGAATTCTATATTTAAATTCAAGTTCTGAGCCGTTCCTGCATATACAAGTCCTTAACATTTCCTCCGAGTCCTGAGACTGACTGGAGGAGTCGTGATTAGCGAGTCTTCTGCTCGGAGCTCCGAGGGAGTTGAGAAGAGCAGCAGTGGTGGATCTTCCCACGGGTGCCTTGATTTCATGAGGCTGCAGTACTCGGCGGCGCTTCTTCGGAAGTTTAGACCTAGGAGAAAAGTATTGAAGATAATATGTTAGAAGAGTCGTTTGAATATGTTAGAAGAGACTTCATTGGCAAGAACTGGACAGTTCGATATAACCCCCACTCTAAGAGACTCGTTTTAATATGTTAGAAGAGACTTCATTGGCAAGAACTAGACATTTCGATATAACCCCCACTCTAAGAGACTCAATCTTCTTCCAGTTGTTCGAATTTTTTCCTTCATTTCTCACTACTATTAATGCCAACTATCAAAGCCACAAATTCCAGCTTACATTGCTATCAATGTCAAATACCAACGCTACAACTGTAAACTAGCAATATAACGAAAGTCAGCTACATTGCTCCCGATTTCAACTATCCGATTACCATCAATTATTTATACCGCTTGACATTTGACCAATGAGACATGCGTTCTTTGGTATTGATACAATTGGTATTGATTTCTCCGATAGCCACATCTGTGCACCTCGCTTGCGCATGAGAGTAGAACATAGCGAAGTTGGAGACGATGACAGGCACAGGGAGTGCTATTGTGAGTACTCCCATCAAGGCGCATACTGACCCAACCAGCATGCCAAGATAAGTCTTTGGCACCTGTAACATGGCTTTGCTGAAATGAGGCTCTCTCATCATTATAAGGTCGTTTCCCGTCACCGGGAAAAAGGTTTTTACGGTACTGAGAAGAAAGATCCAAGTCATGAATGCGCTAACCAAGTCTCCGAATCCAATGGTACAAATCGTAATGACCGCCCACCACAATCCGATCGGAATGGAGTCGAATTGATTGTGAGGATTTTCAACCACCTTAACTTAGGATTTTATGACAACAACTTAGAACATTCTGGCATTATTGGAACTGATTTCTGTTATATGTATACCCTGATAGGCAAGTCAAGAAGAATCACGACGAACTATTTAAGTGTAGTGTCCTCCTCTATAGGCTCAATTAATGACATTGAACAATATTCATTCACTACAGGCTTCACACCACCATACCTTTGAAAATACATTCTTTACGTCATCTTGATCATCTCTTATATTTTGCGTTAACACACACTTGGAACGCTCACTGTTCCGTTAAAATCTAATTTCTTATATTCACAACTGTCACAATAATAATAATATTTTTCAACATTCAAATGTATCAATATTCAAGTGTTCAATGTTAGGTGAATGAAGGTTACCCGGTGATGCCGAAAAAAGTAGAATGCTACTATGTTTGAAATTTCAATAGCCACCCTTTCCATTACAGCGTTACTACATACAAAAAAGAAATTCCAAGTGTTTTTTTATTGCAATTTGTTCTTTAACGAATATTTGGGAAAATTGACTCGACTAAAGGAGGAAATTGGAAATTCGAACCCGTTCTGCGTAGTATACGAGAGCGGCAAAGATGACAATCCCAAGCAGCACGAAAAACACCAACAGGAACAACTCCTCAACATCCATGGGTTTGATACTTCAAATGTGTTCATCACATGTATCCTTCATGCTTGCAATCTTTGCAACTGTTGAAACTTTTTTAACTTTGATGTTTCTTGTATTCCTTTTCTGATGAATAATTTTCAACCCAGCTTCATTTAGAAATATTACAACTTGAATCTTCAATTTCTATACTAATGAAGAAATGAATAGTAATAATAAAATTTAAAAAAATCATACTATTTTATGGTAACTAAATTGTCGACTCAGGCGAATATTTGGTTATGAAAAAAGTTGAAACCCGGGAGAAAGTTCAATTTTAGAAGAGAGGTTGACCTGAGCAGATGCCTTGAAGGTTTGTATGAGAATCTTGAGTCCAACCGAGTGCTGGGTCAGTTTGAACAAGCGAAGGATCCTAATGATGGAGAAGAACTCCACAGAATCTCTGCAGATCATCTTCCTTTCAACTTAGACGTCACAATAATGTTAATATGTAGAGTTTGTGCTGACTTATTACAAGCATTTGAGAAGTTTTCTTATATTTTACATGAAATTAGCTTTATAACCAATGTCATACCACGAATCGGCATCTTTTATACAATTCATCACAATTCTACTTTTCCTCACAAAGTACGGGCGAGAACGTTGAACGTAGAGCTGAGAAAATGTATGTAGAATATGGTTGGGACGATACGGTCTCAAGGTGTCCAAATCCTGCTAAAAGAAGGTGTCCAAAAGATGAGTGGAGGAAAAAGAGTTGAGGCAGAGAAACAAAAGCTTTTAGCAGCTCAGGATCGGAGCTGAACTAGCGAATTGAGATCGCTAAGACTGATAGTCTAAGGCTCTACCGGTTGTGGTATATCTAGAAGACAATACACTTTTTTGTGTCGTGCCTTGTTAAATGCGCTGTGGAAGAAACAAGATGTGTCCTAATCAAAACGTTCAGACCCATCTTGTTCATTCAACAGAGCATTCGGCTAGGTACGACTCAGAAAGAGTATAATGTCAATATGAGAAACGAAAAGTCGTTTTGCGGATCAGGAATCGGATGGTTCGAGTACATTGGGGTATGGGAAACACTCTTTCTTGATCACAATGCCTGTTCGACTTTTTATTTCCTCCCTGCTCCGCTCCATCGTTTTTTCTGATTGACGAAATTGTACCGTCTTATTGTAGAAAAAAGTACACGATGTAGCCGTAACGAGCATCTTTTGCTTTAAAACAAATTTTTTTTAAAAAAAACATGGATAATCAGCGCGTCATGGCTCTGAAATCAAACTAAAGCGTTAATGAATTGCATAGGAATTGCTAACCTATTTGAACCATCTAGAACGCACTCCAACATCCAGTCCAAGTAGAAAGAGAGCGTCGCGATCAGGTCTATTATATTCACTGGCTCCCTGCAATCAAGAGGGTTGAAAAAAGGTAACGAATTTGCTCCCGGTTAAATAAGAGGTGGCTGCAACCCATGGGTTCAATCCTGCACGGTCGACAACCTTTTTACGTGCGATGGTTCGATCAATTCAGTAATGGAAAGTCGCTGTGAAAAATTGATCGGATAAAACATCTCTCGAAGACTTCGAAAAACTCGGGGTTTAAAAACCCCGAATTTTTTTCTTTTTTTTTGTCCCTCACAGGATCTGGTAAAAAAATTTTATAGACCGAATTTTCTCAGACTGAATAACAAGTTCTGCTGTTTAACAGTTAAAGGTTTTTTGTTTCAAAAACTGGATTAATTTTTCATGATATTAACCAGAATTAAAATTCTATTAGCTGAAGAATAATCCGCGAGTTTTGAACTACCACGAGAAAACAAGCGACTCGGTTATGATCCGATCAGAGAGCCAAACACTAGTATGTACCTGATGAAGGAGAGTGATCTGGGACAGACGACGAGACGAACAAGGAACTCACAAGAGAACCAAACGTTGCATACGAGTTCGATGTAGAAGAAGGATGGGTGAGGCCTGGAACGGCAAAGTTGCTTGGAGCTTTCTTTATATCAATGTCTCACTTTTTCCTGAGGATGTTTTTTTGAATCAATTATACATTTTACACATTTCAGATAAAACCCAAGAATTCGTAACAATAACCAAAGAAATGTACCATAGTTCACTAACTCTGGAACCGACAAATATCAATAAGAATACAGCCGATTTTCTAGATCTCAGTATAAAAATCGAGCAAGATGGAAATACTAAACTGAAATTGTTTAACAAAACAGACGAGTATAACTTTAAAATACTTAACTATCCTCATTATACTTCTAATATACCTATATATATTCGACTTAATACTATATATACAGAAACACTCAGTTTTACCGACAATTGCACATACTTTGAAGACTTCCTTAAGAGAATGCGAGGTATGATTAACACATATCAGGAAAATCGATTTCCAGATGATATTATACTTAATAGGATAATTAAAACTCTAACCAGAAATCCTAAAATACAACTTAAATATAATACCGTAAACTATAGAATTACAGAACATATTATAGAACTGTTAAGAAGTAAAGGAAAATAGATCACTACTACAAATTACAATTAGTTGTTGCTCTACATTGCTTCAATACATTCCCGCTCATTACTTTACAAAAACACTTGGATAGTATTTTCTATCTTATCTTTAGGTTTTATCATCATTTTGTTTTATTTATTTGTTTATTTGTTTTTATTTTGTTTTCTATTGTTTAATTTTAAGTTAATAGTTTTAATTATACTCGTTTCATTTCTCTCTGGGCCCTCACTGATGAGCCCCACCCAGAGAGAGCAGAATTCTGTCTGAGTTGGGGCGAAACAGACTTCTGCTACAACTGTTTTCAAATTAAGTTTTTTCATCTTGACAACAACAACCTCTCGTATAATTTATTTATTTAACCATTCATTTATGTTCTAAAACATTATAGCCATTATTATAATGACAGTTATAATTATCACTATTAATTAAAAAAATAGTTTTTATCTTATTACTTAAAAATTTTTATCTAATAAAAAAATTTTAAAACTATTTTTTGTCAATCATATTTTCTTCCTATTACTAGATATCTTAATAATATTCATGTCAATAGATTAGTCCAATTAGTCTAATTTTCAATTACCTAATTATACTAACCTAACTAACTTTCTAATTTTAACTAATGTCAATTGAAAGTTTTCAACTTCAAATGTCTTTGCTGTTAGATTCTACAAAAATTACCTAAAAACTATTTTATTCATACTTATTTTAAATGTTTTTAATTTTTAATTTTTAATTTTATTTGTTTTTTTTGTTGTGTGTTTTGTTTTTGTTTGTTGAACACATGTTATATTATCGTTAAAATTTATCGTATTTGTAATCTCTGGGCACTCACTGATGAGCCCCACCCAGAGAGCACAGAAGTCTGTCTGAGCGGGGGCGAAACAGACTTTTGTGAATTAGCGTCATCGCGGTGATCGATTGTGATCGTGCTTGAATACTTTCTCCATTCATTATTTAATCAATTTTCATAATTATAGTCTCAGCAGTGATATCAAAAATGTAAATAAATTATATTTATCACCTCTTTTACCTTTTTTCTACAGGGTGGCGCGAAAGTACGCAGTCCGAGGTTTAGGAGTGTGCTACGCACTATTTCGTGCACGCACCGATTCCTTTTTTTTTGATTTTCGAAGTTTATTGTGTTTTAAACATCGTGTTGAAGTTTGACATCGATTGTTTAAATTTGAAGGTAATGACGGGTCCCCATCTCCAGCGTGCCGCTATCGTCGATTTGCACCAGCGCGGGTACTCCAACTCCGACATCGCGAAACGCCTCGTCGTCCGTCGAGATCTTGTCTGGAATACCATCAAATGTTACCGCGAGCTCGGAAATCTTGAGGACCGTCCAAAAAATGGCCGACCTCGATCTGCTCGGACGCCGGCGAAGATAAAAGCAGTGAGGGAGCGAATACGCCGAAACTCCAAGCGGAGCATTAACAAGATGTCCCAGGAGCTCGGAATATCCTGCTGGTTGGCTCAGACCATCGTCAGGGATGACCTCGGCATGCGCCCTTATCGTACTCGCAAGGGTGCCTTGTTGTCTGCCAAGAACACGGCAGAGCGCGTGAAGAGAAGTCGGACCTTGCTTCGCGACACGGCCGCACCTGGTGCCGAAGAGATAGTCTTCTCAGACGATAAGTTGTTCACGATCGAAGAGGCCTACAACTCCCAAAACGTGGGGGTTATCGCCAGAGATCCTGAGGAAGCCGATCGCAACGGAAGAGTCGTCAACCGCATCTCCCATCCAGCTCAGTTGATGGTCTGTGCGGTTGTGTGCGCTTCGGGCAAGTCTCCGCTCGTCATCGTTGATCAGGGCGTGAAGATCAACAAGCAGAACTACATCAAAGACATTCTCGAAGGCGCCTTGCTTCCCTGGACCCGTACGCACTTCGCTTGCCGCCCGTTCTGCTTCCAACAGGACTCCGCGCCCGCTCACAAGGACGTTGTGACGCAAGATTGGTGTGCGAACAAATTGCCCACCTTCATAACGAGTAAGCAGTGGTCCGCCTACTCGCCGGATCTCAATCCGCTCGACTATTCCGTATGGTCGGTCCTCGAGGCGAAAGCCTCGGCTCGTCCCCACCCCAATTTGGCGTCTCTGAAGAAGGCCCTGCTCAAAGCTTGGGAGGAACTCGACGTTGATTACCTGCGTGCCACGACTGATGCTTTCCCCAAGCGTCTCTGCCAAGTCATCCGCGCCAAGGGCGGCCGCATTGAAAACTGACTTCACCCAGTTGTACATATATATGTTGAGAATAAAATGTGTTGAATTGAGAGGAATTGGATTATTGATTACGATACAAAAGCGTTTGACTTTCAGACTGCGTACTTTCGCGCCACCCTGTATAATAATATATTTCATTTCATGGGCTCTACTCTTTGTTTAAAAAATTTCTGGTGCCTGGTTTGAAGTTGCTCTACAGCAGGACTTGTATAGCGAGAGTTATCCCAAACTGGACTTGAAGTAGGACCGTAATTAGGTATGAAGATGTAATCACTACAATACATCACGTATTCTCAACTCACGTTCTCACTAAATCCGCTTGCAAAAAATACCTGAAGACTTCAAAGACAGTTAAAAACTTGGAAGTGTTGGTTTCATGTTTGTTTACAACAAAAAACCTTAAATTTTCTTATGTTTATAACATTAGCTCATATGTATTCTTAAGTAAAGGTGTACGAATAAATGAATGCACATGTGAACAAATTAATAAATGACTGAAAGAATAAATGAATGAATTTAAGAAATGAATTTAAGAATGAGAAAGGCGAACCGAGTGGCTGTCTTGGCGATGAATGTGAAATTCTCGTGTGCTTTAATCTCAGGTATCCGAAGATGAGGATGAGTTTTGAGGCAAAAACAAACGATGGAGATGATCACGAAGAAGATCGACATCAGAGAGATTATCTGTAGGCACTTCATTATTCAATTATTCTCTCCCCCTTTCTTTCTCTCTCTCTCTCTCTCTATCTCTCTCTCTCTCTTTCTCTCTCTCTCCCTCTGGTGTTCTATTTATATAAAAAATAAGTTAAAAAAGGTATCGTCAATTTGTTTTCTCGCTCTTGATGCATAACAAATCTGCTTTGTTTTCGGAAAAATATTGTTTTCAAATCTTGACACGAATAATATTCATAAAAATAAAAGGGATAGAAAGAGATTCTAATGGAAGTAATGTGAGAAAGAGATCTCCAGAAGAGTAGATTAGTTACTGAGATATATTGATTCATTTACAACTCAAAAAAGAAGAGTGAATAACTGAAAGATCGTTTGGGGTCAGGCAAGAAGAGAAAGTGTGATTGGAGTGTGGAGGAATTATGTTTCACAACAACTCATGCAGTAATTATCATCCGATCAACACACTCATGGCACTCAGTGAAGATACGCGTGCATTGCTTTTGAACTGTTGCCGAACAGGCTTGCCAGTCAGGTCTTAACTGGTAAGCCTGTGTTGGTATGGCTAACCAACACAGGCTTACCAGTTAAGTCCAACCTACCAATACAAACTTGCCACTTAGGTCTTACCATACCAACACAGGCTTGCCAATAAAAAATACCAACACATAAAAATCCAATAACAGTGAATTGTTTAGTTGATTTCGAAAACTGTTTGGCCCAGAAAACAGGAAAGTGCGCGGTTGCAAATTTTGCTTCAACAGGTCCCTGTCCTTTTGTACCCGATTACGCATAAAGTTTATTCGTTTAACTCGTGTTTTTGAGCAATCAAGAGTTTTATTGTTTTACTGCGAGAATTCGAGCAACTTCTCCACCATCATTCCACTCTTCCAGCTGCTTCTTCTTCGAAGTTTTACATCATCTGAAATGAAACATAATAAATAAATGTTTTTTAATTAAAAAAAAAACTGAAAGATTGAATTTTGTTATTGGAAAAGACTCTTCATATCATCTTCAAAAAGAAAGCTCTAAATTGTCTAATATGTTTGTGAGTTTAGCATTAACAAGTTGTGAGTTTTTTCTCGGGTTAGATTAGTCTGCAAGAGGGTTCACAAGGTCAGTTTTTATTTATTCATTCATTTATTCTTTGCACAAATAGATTATTCTATTTGAATCGTCGACAGTAACAATGGAATGCTTCGTCAGATACTCACAACCATTGCAGATCAATCGCATGCATTCACTTACTGGGACTTCGTAGCTTTACAGAAAGTTTTATCATTCAGCCAGTCGAGATCAATAAACTCACCGTATCACTAAGTAGAGCAAATGTCACTATTCATCAGCATTCTATTCCTCTGGTCATATATGTAAATGCATATAATGCGAAATTTTATATAAATATCTGATCCTCTGATAATCAAGCATCTATATAATCCGATATGTATGTTTTATTCAAATGAAAACTAAGGCAGAAAAGCGAACCGAAGCATTCACACTAAGAAAGGAATGCGAAACGTATTAGCACAGTGGGGTAAATTGCTTTTCTAACTCGCAGTAAGATATTGAACGAATTCTACAAAGAGAAATGAGAATACACAAAGCTTCGTCAAGAAATCATTTAAAAACGAACGTGACAATCGGACGAGTTTGCCTAAACGGACAAAATTATTTGAATTGGACATACTAGGACATTCATTAGAATAAAGAATTCTTTTGATTTTCAAGCAAATAACTTTCTTCAAGGACACATAAACCATTTGTAAAAAGGTGGTTATTCAACAAGTTTTCATTCATTCGATGATCCGAGACATGTACAAAAGGGTGCAAATTTAAGTATGGCTACAAGAATGGCAGCAATGATAAATAGAAACGTATAGATAACTTTGGCTGTAAGGAATAACATGCTTGCAATAGCAGTTCTCGCTGCAAATATAACTTTGACTGCCAATACGATACATTCCGCTGCAAAACATGTATGGCTGCAAAAAAACGGATGCAGAAAAAGGCAGGGCTGCTTAGCACACCGACTGTTGATTCTCGGTTTCTTCGCGTTTGGCGCCACTATTGATTGCTTTGGTTTCAGGGGAGGAGCCCAAAAGATGCGCGGAAACTCCGCCGTTGTGGTTCGGAAGATGGTTGTGGGCCGAGGCGGAGATGGAGGAGAAGGGCGATGGACAACCGGTAGAAATCTTCTTGCGCTTGTGCGGGGTGTGGCTGGGCTGATGAGAAGAGGAGGCTCCCTTGATAGTTCCACCCATCGACGCGCAAGGCTTCACCTCATGCGCCTGAAACCAACGCTTTCTCCTTTGAAGGAACTTTCGTCACCTTACGTAAACGTTGGGCACCCCTAAAATGCTATAGATTCAGGACATGTATTGTTTGGCGCTAATATTGGCTGATATTGATCCGCAATGTGTCTTCTTTAGTACCCCTATTGATTGCTGTTTAATCGCAATTTGTATGTCTTCTTCAGTACCAATATTGATTTATGTTTAATCGCAATTCGTATGTCTTCTTTAGTATCACTATTGATTACTGTTTAATTTCAATTTGTATGTCTTCTTTAGTACCACTATGGATTGCTATTTGATCGCAATTTGTATGTCTTTAGTACCAATAATAATAATAATAATAACGATTGCTATTTGTCCAAAATATGTCTACGGTATCATATACAGCCGATTGGTCGCAGCTTACCTGAAGGACCCGACGTCTTTTCTTCGGCAGTTTGGCTCTTGCTTGACTGTGAGAGTAAAGGTTTGAGAAGTTGGAGACAATCACAGGCACGGGGAGTGCGATTGTGAGCACACCCATAAGTGCACACAGAGAGCCGACCACCATACCGGGATATGTCTTCGGGACCATATCGCCGAAGCCAACAGTTGACACCGTGATGAGACTCCTAAACAACATACAATCCCACATAAACATGGCTCAGAATTTATTAGCCTGATAGAGAGAGAGAGAGAGAGAGAGAGAGAGAGAGAGAGAGAGAGAGAGAGAGAGAGAGAGAGAGAGAGAGAGAGAGAGAGAGAGAGATAGAGTACGTAAAGAGAAAAAATCAAGAGACAGAACGAGAGAAGGATGAAGAAGTTCGCAAGCGACAGAGAGAAAGAGAGAGATATAAATAAAAGGAATAATATTGGAGAAATAAGGAAGATAGAGAGGGTGTGAGACAGCTTAAAACCGAAAGCGAGGAAAGAGAGCGAGAAACCGAGAACGAGATGGATAGAGATATGATAAGAGAGAAAGAGAAAGAAGTGGCTGCAGGAAGATGTGAACTTACCACCAGAGACCGGCAGGGATACTAGTAAACTGGTTCTTGGGGTTGTCTTGACTTCGCTCCGCGTAGTAAACTAGAGCAGCAAAAATGACTATTGCGAGAAGCACAAAAAACACAAGAAGAGCGAGTTCTTGTGCGGATGCCTGCAAACGGGTACTGTAAGAGGAAGTAAATTGAAAGAAATAAAATTGTATGATTTCAGGAACATAACAAGTTCACATTGATATTTGAAAGTGTCCATATCAAATTGACCTCCTTAAATATAACAAAATTTTGAATTTGGCATAACAGAGTCCTTTCAGCATTAAACAACAACAAAAAACCTATTTTCAGCCCAAAAAAGTATTTTTGATTATTATTCGAAAAAAGTTTCGCTGTATGCTCGCAAGAGCCTCGTGAAAATAAAAAAGTTTCGCTGTATGCTCGCAAGAGCCTCGTGAAAATAAAAAAAAACCTAAACAATCTTAAGAAGTAAAATAGGAGAACTCGTTGTAAATTGCTTGAAGGAAGCTATACCTTGAAGGTCTGTATCAATATCTTGAGGCCGGAGAAGTGCTGGGTGAGCTTGAAAAGCCTGAGGACGACTAAGATTGAGAGAAACGTATGCAGGAACTCGAGTCGATTTGGAGCTGCAACAAATTGTCAATCTGAGCAGCATTCAAATTCATATGTAAGGCACGTTGTAAAAAGAAAGTTGAGAAGCTAGTTTAAACCTTTGAAAAACCTAACAGTTTGAATTAGTGAATTTTTGGGATACGAAAAAATTAAACGCAGTTTTTAAATCTTTTTTATCATTCATTTATTAAGTCAAACAAGAACCTTATTCAACAATGTATGATCCAACATGTTTGAGTATGTGTTGCCATCTCCTGGCAAATGGTGGATGCACTTGTGGTAGAACGACGGAGAGAGCGAGTCGAAGAAGTCTTGCAACCATGATTTTACCTCACCTTCGTTCTCAAATTCTTTTCTCTGCGAGTTGGTTCTGCATGGACCGGAATATGTGGTAATCAGAAGGTGCCATGTCGGGAGAGTACGGTGGGTGAACCATCAACTCCCATCCCAGCCCCAACAGCTTCCAAACCTTTTTTGCAATGTGTTGTCGCGCGTTGTCATGTCTTGCCGCTCTCTTCGCTTCGAGTCACCATAGATTGCTGCACCCTGTCGAGTTGTTCACAGTAGACATCTGCTCTAACAGTCATAATATTAGGTAGCAGCTTCCAGCAAACGACACCGTGCGAGTTCTACCAAACACGCCGCAACACCTTCATCGAGTTTAGTCCGGGTTTTGGAATCGCTTCTGGCTGCTCGCCCTCACTGAGCCACTGACGCTTGCGCATAACATTGCAGCAGGCCACCCACTTCTCGTCTCCAGTCATCAGTGTGTCCAGCCACTCTTCTCTTCTTTTGTAGGAGAAAAGTTGTGAGGCGGCCGCGACTCGTCGGTTCATGTCGAGTGGGCTGAGGTCGTGTGGCAGCCATTGCCCGAGTTTGTGTACTTTACCGAGCTCGTAAAGCCCGTTCTCGATGGTGACCGCGAAAAACTCTGCAATCTCGTAGCAAGTTCGTTCGATAGCTTCAACAAAATATCAAAGATTCTCAAGAGGCCGTCCTGGACGGCCCATGTCTTCCAGCGTGTGCTCGCCTTGCTTGAACTGACTGAACCAAGCCTGGAACTGTCGTTCACTGAGGCATTCTTGCCCGTATGCCTGATATAATTTCCGATGTGCTGCGGCAGCGATCTCGCCCAGCTTGAAGCAGGAAATAAGAGACGCCCGTAGTATCAGTTTTTCGAGCTCGCACCGTTCAGCCATTTGAAAAGCTAATAGAATGAGATGACTGAAAAAAACTAGAAAGTGAAAACTTTATATACCTTTACTGAAGAATGTTCTAGAAAGCTCCGGAAAAAAAGACTTTTTTTAAACCGAGATAATTTTCTTGCGCACTCAATACTATATATGCGCAGCGTATAATGAAGATAGGAAAATTTTTTAGTTGTAGCACAGTCAATTCTCCTATTTTGAAAAAAGGGGTTCATGATAAATATTCATTCTTAAGACACTTCTTTTCTTAAGTGTAAACATACCAAGCTTGTGCAGGATGACGTATTGTAACAAGTAGTCGACGTAGTAGGCAATGGTTACGGTGATGTCAATCACAGTCAGCGGAGAACGAATGAAACGGGAAAAGTTGGGGCAGAAGAAGACCCGAAACACCTAAACCTGGCTTGCTGTCCCGTGCACAAAAGATGGTCCAAGGGGCGGGATCAAGCCCAGCCGTCTCTTTCGTTACCGACACACACTACCGAGAATAAATTGCTAGTTCGAGCGAGAGTTTTCTGGGAAAAGCTCAATGGCCTCGTTTTCTCCCAATTCTTCGCTGTTTCCGTCACTAAAACAACTTGAATCTCCATTTTCATGTCCGCTGCGCTTTTCATCTTCCCTCAAAATGTTTTTAATCGTATACTTTGAGCAAGAATTAAAATATCCCTTCATTTTCCGTTCGGCTCATACTGTTATTTATACATTTTACTACTTACATATGCTCTCATAGTGTTTATCAAGAAACGAAAAACGAAAAACGAAATTTGGGATCGTTTGAATGAATGGTTCGTCATGTCCAATGCATCGATGTTTCTCCAGTATAAATTCAAGCCGTTTGTACTACTCTATAGCACTCACGTGATCTACAGTACATCCTTTGCGCTAAAAATGAACGTAGGTATTTCATGCAACTGGCTCACCAATTCAATGGAGAACCAGATGTTGCAGACGACATCGATGTAAAAGAACCAAGGGTGAGGAGTGGTGAACTCCTTGAAAGTGCGTATCAGTTGACTGTACTTGCCGTACCGAGAGACGTTCGCAGCCCAGACGCTAACGCCGACTGTGGACACTGAAGCGCATTTGTCTCTGATGTCTTCTCTGCACATCTTTTATTTATGATGCGCGGCAAGTAGCCTTACCATTGAAAATTTCAATGTAGTTTCAAGTGAAAATACTTGTTGCGCTACATAATTTTTCTCAAAGCAAGAAGGATTAAAAACCTTTTATAAAAATTTTTGGCGTAGAGTTTTGGGGTAGACACTATATCCCCTTACTCACACCATATCCCCTTACTCACACCATATCCCCTTACTCACACCATATCCCCTTACTCACACCATATCCCCTTACTCACACCATATCCCCTTACTCACACCATATCCTCTTACTCACACCATATCCCCTTACTAACGACATATCCCCTTACTCACACCATATCCCTTACTCACACCATATCCCCTTACTCACACCATATCCCCTTACTCACACCATATCTCCTTACTCCCACCATATCCCCTTACTCACACCATATCCCCTTACTCACACCATATCCTCTTACTCAAACCATATCACACCATATAGTAAGGACTCACACCATATCCCCTTACTCACACCATATCCCCTTACTCACAACATATCCCCTTACTCACACCACATCCTCTTACTCATACCACATCCCCTTGCTCACACCATATCCACTTACTCACACCATATCCCCTTACTCACACCATAAGCTACTAGTAGGGATAGAATGACTTGGAACCATCTCAACTTTTCCAACGCTGAATGAAAAACTGGCATAATGCAACAAAAAAAAATTTACAACGGATACTTTCTGTTTGAAAGGAAAAAAACCTTTTCCATGCAATATTTTTAACGCCCACTCAATTCCAAATCTTTGCTCAAAGTTTTTTTAAAGGGCCTTGAAAATGAGAGGGACTGTTCACATAAGCATCACAGTCGCAAGAGCATCTTCTGGATAGCAAAGAACCGGTGTTCTGTTCCCACTCAATTTCCAATCTTTGCACGAATTTTAAAAAAAAACATGGTCTCTTAGTTAGTTTACGAGTTTCGTATGATCAAATGGTAGTCCCAGCAGCTCGAGTAATATCGGTCTTTAGCTAACTTTTGATTTTTCCAGGCCCTTTGAGTCTATACTCAAACTTTTTGTTGAAAATTTAAACGTGTTCGCGCTACTTTCAGGCCAGGATTCATCTACTAAAATACGAAAACGATGAACCGGTATAAAATGAAGTCAAAGTAGAAGAGAACTAACATTGAATGTGTGGTATTTGGAATGAGGGATGAGTCTTGAGCATGAAGGAGAGGATCGAGGCGACCACGAAGAAGACCGACGCGCAGGAGATCAACTGAAGGGGACGTGTACAACACTCACCCACTACCAACCAAAATGTACAGAGGAAGAAAGGGAGCATTCCCAACCCATCGATGTTATCTGTCAGTTGCACAAACGGCCCACTGTGACTATTGTGAGAGACGAAGACTATGACAGCCTGTCGTGGCGTGATCAAAAACCATAAACATTTATAAACTAAAATTATATTAGCTTGTGTAAGCATGAAGCTTTCGAAAGTCATGAACAGCCATGTTATGTTCTGATTAAGTTCATAAAGAAGCAGGTGATAAAGTTTTGACCTCAACTTTTCCGACATTCAACCAATAATGTGAATATCACCAAACAACTATAATCATTTAGGAAGCAAAAAATGTCAAACCACGGCACTTCGAGGGTGGGAATGAATTAGTGTGCAACTAAAAGAGCCATTCAAATGAATTTAAGGCGTCAATAACCGATTCACAGAGGATTTAGCAAGAAGTAAGACTGAGAAGATAAAGAAGATGAAGAATAAAGCAGAATCAACGTCGAAGTAAGGCAATAAAATATCTAGAATGTGATAAAAGCAAACTCCTCTTTCTCGTCTGAAACCCACTCACTAAATCAAATTTTAAAAAGCGTTAAAAACTTGCTAAATAATTCATGAGAAGTTGATATAAATACTGAAAGTTCAAGAATATTCTATTTCTTCTAGTACACACAAGCAAAGATTGATGTACCCGGGCATACTGCGAAGACCAAGGCTCGTCGAACAAGGACCATACGCGGGGCTTGAGTTGTTGCCATCGTGACAAGGTCCCACTCACATAGTCCTCCTCCCAGCCGAACTGCAATTTTGACACAATCGAGATTCTCATTCATTTAAAATATCATTCAGTTACTGAATTCTTTCATTTATGAATGTCCCATTCATCAATTTGCCGTTTACTGATTATTATGCATGTATGTACAGGGTGCGGCAAAAGTCCAGGTGGACAGTATTTTTTCCGATAAAAACTTAACGGATTGAGCAAATCAAACAAAATTTTCATCAAAGTTTATTCAAAAAGTTTGGGATATAACTGCTCTTTCAAATTTCAAACAGCCCTCCTTTCTCCTTGACAGGCGCGGAGTCGCTTGTGGAAGGCACCCACCGTGGTGGACAGGTAAGCCACGTCAAGATCATCCCACGCCTTCTGTAGGGCGCGCTTCAAACTTTCAAAATTCTCGTGTAGGGAAGCACAGGCCTTGCTCTCAAGGACCAACCACACAGAGAAGTCCAGAGGAATCAAATCAGGTGAGTACGGAGGCCATTCGGCGGATGTGATCATGAAGGGGAAATTGCTCTTGCACCAGTCTTGCACCACTTTAGCCTTGTGGGCGGGCGCAGAGTCCTGATGGAACGTCCATTTGCGTCCCGCGAAGTGAGCCTGGCTCCAGGGAAGTACTTCCTTCATGAGAATGTCGTTCAGGTAGTTATTGGCATTCACTTTGACTCCCTGCTCGACGAAAACGAGTGGAGTCTTGCCAGTCGCGCAAATCCCGGCCCAGACCATGACAGAAGCAGGATGGCCCTTTCTCGAGACGTAACGGCCACTCTTATTGGCATCTTTGACCGATTTCGACCAAATCCTATCGTTCTGGTGGTTGAAGGACTGCTCAATATTGAACAACTTCTCATCGGTGAAGAGAATATCCAAACAGTCCACTGGCTTGAACCGCTTTGACACAGTTCACGACATCTCCGAAGACGGGTCGCCTTCATCTGGTCCTTCAATGCGTGATTCTTCTGCAGCTTGAAGGGACGAAGTCCCATGCGGGATTTGACGATCGTCTGAACAGAACTAGCCGAGATAACGCAGCTCCTTCGCGAGTTTTCTGAGACTCCGTTCGGGGTTTTCGGATGCTTCTCATGTTGAAGGAAGTGGTCGCGGTCACTGGTCTGCCACTCCTGGGACGGTCATTTGTTGTACCAGTCTCAAGAAAGCGACGTATTGTGTTTTCAATGGTCCTACGGGAGAATCCAGTGGTTCTGGCGATGTGCTTTTGAATGTGCCCGGACTGGCTCAAGCGCAGAATGTAGCCTCGGTCCATATCAGAAAGCATTACCGGAAAACAAAAAGAGTTATCATTCTGATTTTTTCAGTATGTTAGCAACATTATGAATAAGATACAAGCGAAAAATCACACGACTGCTACACCAAACAAAAAAGATGCAAAGTGACAAAGTTGTCCACCTGGACTTTTGCCGCACCCTGTACAAAAATGTTTTTTAATGGGTGAGAAAAACCTTTGCCTGACCTTTTTAGCAATTTCTTCTTGAGTCGGGGCTTCGCCGTCCAAGTCGAGAGACTCAATGACTGCGAGAGTGTCCTGCGTGTCTCTATGTTGAGTGTAAGTCATCCAACAACAAGGCTCCACCTCAACTAGTCATCTCATAGTGGTCAAGAATAAGCCTAGTAATTTCGTAGTAGCCACGAATATTCCTACTTATCTCATAGTCATCTTTATAGTTTTCACCAGTACTTGAAATCTTAAACAAAGAAGAAAGATGTCTCAAAAATGGTAGTCATAGCCTACAACCCCCCCCCCCCCCTAAATGGTAGTCATAGCCTACAACCCCCCCCCTAAATGGTAGTCATAGCCTACAACCCCCCCTAAATGGTAGTCATAGCCTACAACCCCCCCTAAATGGTAGTCATAGCCTACAACCCCCCCCCTAAATGGTAGTCATAGCCTACAACCCCCCCCCCTTAAATGGTAGTCATAGCCTACAACCCCCCCCCTAAATGGTAGTCATAGCCTACAACCCCCCTTAAATGGTAGTCATAGCCTACAACCCTAACTCAGCCTGCTTGTTCGACAATATTCCCAACTAAGCCTAGTGATAAAAAAAATTTTTTGACGAAAAAAGCTGTACAATGTGTTTTCTCCTCTGTGATCGAATTCTTTCCTTCGAGGTTGTGTTTATGTGTGTATTCTTATAAAAATTTAATTTTTTAAAATTTAAAACTGTCTTAAATATTCGATATTATGACTGACTTGATTGGAGTCCAGCCCCCAGAACTCTAACTCTTCTTCGAAAAGAGGACCGCAAACATTCGTTGGGTAATGTAGCTTGCCTGTAGAACACAACATTTCGGATCGCTAGAGAAATGAAGAAAAAAACAAAGTAGAAGTGAAATAAGAATAAAGAGAGGGTTAAAGATAAAGAGAGAACGAGAGAGAGAAAAGAATAAAGAGAGGGTTAAAGATAAAGAGAGAACGAGAGAGAGAAAAGAATAAAGAGAGGGTTAAAGATAAAGAGAGAACGAGAGAGAGAAAAGAATAAAGAGAGGGTTAAAGATAAAGAGAGAACTAGAGAGAGAAAAGAATAAAGAGAGGGTTAAAGATAAAGAGAGAACGAGAGAGAAAAGAATAAAGAGAGGGTTAAAGATAAAGAGAGAACGAGAGAGAGAAAAGAATAAAGAGAGGGTTAAAGATAAAGAGAGAACGAGAGAGAAAAGAATAAAGAGAGGGTTAAAGATAAAGAGAGAACGAGAGAGAAAAGAATAAAGAGAGGGTTAAAGATAAAGAGAGAACGAGAGAGAAAAGAATAAAGAGAGGGTTAAAGATAAAGAGAGAACGAGAGAGAGAAAAGAATAAAGAGAGGGTTAAAGATAAAGAGAGAACGAGAGAGAGAAAAAAATAAAGAGAGGGTTAAAGATAAAGAGAGAACGAGAGAGAGAAAATAATAAAGAGAGGGTTAAAGATAAAGAGAGAACGAGAGAGAGAAAAGAATAAAGAGAGGGTTAAAGATAAAGAGAGAACGAGAGAGAGAAAAGAATAAAGAGAGGGTTAAAGATAAAGAGAGAACGAGAGAGAGAAAAGAATAAAGAGAGGGTTAAAGATAAAGAGAGAACTAGAGAGAGAAAAGAATAAAGAGAGGGTTAAAGATAAAGAGAGAACGAGAGAGAAAAGAATAAAGAGAGGGTTAAAGATAAAGAGAGAACGAGAGAGAGAAAAGAATAAAGAGAGGGTTAAAGATAAAGAGAGAACGAGAGAGAGAAAAGAATAAAGAGAGGGTTAAAGATAAAGAGAGAACGAGAGAGAAAAGAATAAAGAGAGGGTTAAAGATAAAGAGAGAACGACAGAGAAAAGAATAAAGAGAGGGTTAAAGATAAAGAGAGAACGAGAGAGAAAAGAATAAAGAGAGGGTTAAAGATAAAGAGAGAACGAGAGAGAAAAGAATAAAGAGAGGGTTAAAGATAAAGAGAGAACGAGAGAGAAAAGAATAAAGAGAGGGTTAAAGATAAAGAGAGAACGAGAGAGAAAAGAATAAAGAGAGGGTTAAAGATAAAGAGAGAACGAGAGAGAAAAGAATAAAGAGAGGGTTAAAGAAAAAGAGAGAACGAGAGAGAAAAGAATAAAGAGAGGGTTAAAGATAAAGAGAGAACGAGAGAGAAAAGAATAAAGAGAGGGTTAAAGATAAAGAGAGAACGAGAGAGAAAAGAATAAAGAGAGGGTTAAAGATAAAGAGAGAACGAGAGAGAAAAGAATAAAGAGAGGGTTAAAGATAAAGAGAGAACGAGAGAGAAAAGAATAAAGAGAGGGTTAAAGATAAAGAGAGAACGAGAGAGAAAAGAATAAAGAGAGGGTTAAAGAAAAAGAGAGAACGAGAGAGAAAAGAATAAAGAGAGGGTTAAAGATAAAGAGAGAACGAGAGAGAAAAGAATAAAGAGAGGGTTAAAGATAAAGAGAGAACGAGAGAGAAAAGAATAAAGAGAGGGTTAAAGATAAAGAGAGAACGAGAGAGAAAAGAATAAAGAGAGGGTTAAAGATAAAGAGAGAACGAGAGAGAAAAGAATAAAGAGAGGGTTAAAGATAAAGAGAGAACGAGAGAGAAAAGAATAAAGAGAGGGTTAAAGATAAAGAGAGAACTAGAGAGAGAAAAGAATAAAGAGAGGGTTAAAGATAAAGAGAGAACGAGAGAGAAAAGAATAAAGAGAGGGTTAAAGATAAAGAGAGAACGAGAGAGAGAAAAGAATAAAGAGAGAGTTAAAGATAAAGAGAGAACGAGAGAGAAAAGACTGAAAGAATTCATACCATAACTTATCAATCGAAAGACCGCCTATTCGTGATTGTAGAAACAGGTAAAGTTTTCGAATCGAAATTTTCTACAGATTTGCCTCGGCTAAATCCTACCGTAATTGATTAAAATTATGTGAATGCAAAAGTTATGTTTTGGATCAGTTCGACATTTAGAAGAGAGCCTCTTAATACTTATAATTAAGTTATTATCTTGACCTTTTTCCTGTTCATGATAAAGTTTTGAGGAGTAATTTGTGAAAACTACAAACAGTAAAAATTAAGAAAAAGTTATTTATGTGTTACTTACTTCCAGAAAACTCACCCCTTTCCTTGCTCCCTACGTTATCAAAATGTTTGTGTAATAAATTGAATGAAATGAGACGGGCTCTTATGTACTCTGAGTAGCAAACTAACCAGTCCTATAATAATTAAGAATCATAGCGAAGACTCCAGGGTGTCGATCGAAGAAATATTCGTTGAGAACTGGGTCATAATTAGCCAGATTCGGCGTCAAACTCAAGAAAAAGCATTATTTTTAATTTAAGGGACTTATCTAAAAAATCGGACGTAAAAAATTGTAAAACTGTCTACCACATATACATAATTTTTTATGTTCCCACTGAATCAGTTAAAAAAAAGTATTTGTAAGTTTCAAAGTGAATTCAGAAATGTTTTCGGAAACAGGAATTCGATAGCTTTTACTATCGACCTGAGAGGCATTTTTGTTTATTCTAAAGTAATTTTTTTCATTTTTGTGCCTTTCTCTTTTTCTTTTCTTTCGACTCTCTTTCTGTCTTTCTATCATTCATTCTTCATCAAACTACCCCCTTTTTCTCTTCTAACAAATAATTTCTCCTTTTCCTTGTCTTTCTGCTTTCCTTTTAATTATTGAAAAGCTTACCGCTATTTTTCCTTGATATTAACCCCATTTACCTCGTCGCCTCTCGATGTTTCAAATTTTTCAATACCTTTCATCTCTATCTCTCTACATATGTTTATATTTATCTATCTGCTATCCATCTTATCTCCCTATTTCTCTGTGTCTGTATCTTCATCCCCCTCTTCTTTCTCTCTTCGCGCTTCCTCTCCGTCCCTCATTATATATCAGAAGGTACCGTGACAGTCTAGTGGCGGGTATCTTCTTCAGTACATGCGTGTAGGTCTCGTGCCGAATCCCTCCGACATTCAGAATGACTCGATGCTCTGTGTCCATCCAAGACTGCAACACATTCTCGCTCATACCACCATACAGTAAGCCTTCCTAATCCTACTAGTGCATGATTATTTCAAAAACCGTAAATCTACTACATAGCTAGGACTATCATATATAAACAAGGATTATCCTCTCCCAATGATCTTGTATCACCACGAGAATAGAGTCCAGATGAGCTGATTTGTACGTTTAGCTGATAGTGGAACAAATACCAATTACACCAAATACGGTGTTCACTATGGATCTTATTCTCAAGGGAGCGGTTATATGAGATTCTGAAAAGATTTGAATACAGAGGAAGGCTAATTAAAGAACACAGGCCGTCAATTACGGCCAATAAAACAAGACAAAAACAGAAGAGACGGAAGAAGAACCTTCTCGTTCAGAGAAGACGTCTGAATACAACGGATAGACTCTCTGAAGAAACTCATGTTGGACTTGCGGGAGGATGTCACAACTGGCGTTATAGAATCAAAACTGGTAGTAGATAGTCAAAACTGGCGGTAGAGAGTCAGAACTATCGGTAGACAGCCAGAATGCACGGGAGACAGTCAGAACCGTGAGGAGCGGGTGGCAACTGGCGCGAAAGAGTCAAAACTGGCGGTAGAGAGTCAGAACTGACAGGAGATCGTCATGACTTGCAGGAGACACTCAGGAAACAACGTAGATGGTTGAGCCCATGAGGACCGCTAGCGTAGGAAGTACACAGACTCGCTCTTTCACGCCTATACTGCCCCTTTCCTTTCCCGCTACATACCTTTGCCTTTTTTCTCCGCTTACTATCTTTTTCCGTTTGCTTTTTTTCACAAATTCTTTCTATCATACTACACTTTTCGATGACTTCCTCTCGTTTTGAAGTTTCCTTCAAATAGACTGGGAATGAATGAAAGAGAAAGAGAGAGAAAGAAAGAGAAAGAGCAAGGAAGAAAGAAAGAGGTAAAAGACGTTTTATCTCGACTTTTCTTGTATTTTGGCAGGGTGAGCGACTTCAGGAATCTCGAATGGAGTGTCGTCGCGATTACTCGCTGCTTCAGAGATGATTGATAGAAGCGCATCTCATAATAAAGGCAAGGAGGGAAGTCATTCACGGCGAGAAAGCAAGCAAAGCTTCTCAAGGACTCAGAAGAAGAGATAACAAGCAAACGGAAAAGTGAATAAGATAAAGGAACGATGACCTTTTCTCAGTGATAAACTGGCGAGAGAATGAGGACAAAATGAGGAAAAAGAGGACTGCAAAAAAAGGAGAAAAAAGAAGAGGAAAAAGAGAAGACAGATGGAAAGAAAAGGGAGAAATGAAGAGTGAGCCAGATAAACAGAAAGGGAGAAGACGAGAGAAGTAACAGTATAGGGAAAAACAAGTAGAATATAAAAGGGAAACGAATCTCCTCTTTCTTTTGTCGAAATTCTTCTTCAAGTTTTATCTGTATAGAGGAGAAGTTCTCAGCTCTATTTAAATTGAACCTTGCTATCACAGTCACTCCTCTCTTTCCTTTTTTTTATTCTCCACCTTCGTCTGTTTTTCTTCTCTAATTCTCATCTTCTCTTTTTTCCTCTTTCCTTTTCACTTGTCAGTTTTCTCAAAAAAAATTCTTGCATTTCTCTGATTTTTTTCATTTTTTTTCGTACAACGTCTCTGTGTCTCTTTATTCTGCTACATTTTTTCCATGAATGTTCGTGTTATAATGAATAACTGTCTTTTAATCTTATAATGAATAACTGTCTTTTAATCTTATAATGAATAACTGTCTTTTAATCTCCGTGTCTCTCTTTCTTTTTATATCTTTTTTTCAGACACTCTTTCCTTTAAGGATTTTATAAAACCCATTTTCTCTCTTTTTTCAAGTTCTCTATTTCTTTTTTCTGTCTGTTTTCCTTTTTTTTTTAAAACTCTTGTGGCATCTTCTTTCAAATATATTTTCCTGTGTGTTTATCTCTCACTTTCTGCTCTGTTTCTCTCTCTCTCTCTCTCTCTCTCTCTCTCTCTCTCTCTCTCTCTTCTCTCTCTCTCTCTTTCTCTCTCTCTCTTTCTCTCTCTCCTTTCACAACATTTCCTTTCTCTCTGTCTCTTTCTCTTATTCTATTTGTTATCAATCTATGTCTCTCGTATCGTCTGATTCTTCTGTCCATGCTATTTCGCATGGCTTCAAGAGATACTACTGCCTTTGTCCCACGAAATTCTGCCTTTCTAAGCAAATAATAACCAATCGCTTAGCAATTCATTCAAATAAAAATTGAAGAGAAAATCATTTTTAAAGATACATGGTTCAAATGATATCCGGGAGTTTTAGTTATGGATATAACCAATAAATAAGAGAGAATGCAAAAGATGGGGATAGGTAGAAATAGAGTGAGAGAAGGATGAAAAAGAATGAGGCAATCTTCTGAAGAGTTTGAAGATTAGCAAACAAATAAGCGAGAAAAAGGAGAGAGAAAAAGAGGAAGAAAAAGACCAAGAAAGTTATTAATAAAATACAACGGAATATGAAAATCACCATACCTCTGAAGACTGAGATGAGCAGGTAAGAAAAAGTATTCGTGTCGGGAGTTGATGTTCCTTTTCAGGAACTATTCAGAACTATGAGGAGAACTTCTGCTAATTTATCATCTTCAAGGAGGCAGAAGAATATGAATTGCACTTTAAGTCATAAGGAAGGAAGATGGTAAGTGAAGAGAGAATGAAAGAGAGAGAAAGGAGGAGAGAGACAGAGAAAGAGAGAGGTGAACAGAAAGGCGAAACAGCGAACAAAAAGAGAGATAAGAGATAAATACATAAAGCGAAAGAAAAGTTAGAGCCGGGAAAAGGAAATAGAACAAAATTTATTTAGATAAAACACAAAGGGTAAGAGAGATGTGAAGAACAAAAAGAGAAGAATAAAGGAGAGATAGAGAGAAAGAGAGAGAGCGAAAGATATTGAGAGAGAGTGCGAGAAGGAGAAAGGGAGGAAAATTTACAAAATAGTGGAGAGGAAGTTCTCAAGAAGTAAATGAGTAGGGCACGGCAAGCTTCTTCTTCAGAGGGTTAACGGGTTGTCTCCAGAGAATGAAGGTATACCCATATGTTGGCATTCTCTTTCAGCAGCTCATCTCCCAATGTTTTAAGAAGCAAACTCTTCCCACCTTTCTTTTGGATGCCTGACTCAGCTTATGAGAGCTCTTTCCCTAGTTCCCTAGCTTATTTTCTTTTTTCATCACCCCTTTTCCACTTCCCTAGGTTCTGTTAAATATTCCATGATCTACAAATGCCCAGTTACAAGAATTAAGAGCAACTAATGAACCTTTACGAAGAAGCAAGAAGCGATGTAACTCGATCTTTGGCATATGTATATAGTATCGCGCTTTTTCAGAGAGTACTAAATAATGGTAGAGTGTTTGCTAGTACTAAGAAAGAGACGAATGGGTTTGATCTCAATTCGTGAACTAGCTTATACCATCGCGACACCTTTTTCTCATCTTTTTGAATCAATTATTATTTAAACTTTTCTACACTTTACTGAATGCTCAAAAACACATGAGCTTCCCTTAAATCTTCTTTGATGATCTCATCTCCTACTAATTTGCTGTCCTTTACCTCCTTTTAAACACCCTACCATCTCACGGCGCTTTTAAACACCCTACCATCTCACGGCGCTTTTAAACACCCTACCATCTCACGGCGCTTTTAAACACCCTACCATCTCACGGCGCTTTTAAACACCCTACCATCTCACGGCGCTTTTAAACACCCTACCATCTCACGGCGCTTTTAAACACCCTACCATCTCACGGCGCTTTTAAACACCCTACCATCTCACGGCGCTTTTAAACACCCTACCATCTCACGGCGCTTTTAAACACCCTACCATCTCACGGCGCTTCAACCTCTTGTTTTTTTGAAATAAAGTCTTACATTCCATTTTCTTGCTTTATCTTCCATATCGTTTTCCAAATATATTCTCTTCTGAGTTCCATTAATTCGCGGCTTTTAAAAAAAATTTAAATATGACTTGATAAAAAGAAATTTCGATTATTATATGATTCAACTTCTCTCAAATTCACCCTAATTTTTGGTTTCGCCAAGACTAAAAGTAACTAAAAGTAACTTAAAATTTGCTTTTCCCACACTTTTCATGCTGCTTTCCGTTCTTCTGCCTCTCTTTTCATCTGTTTCACTCTCTCTGTCTTTTCTCCCTCTCTCACTTTCTCTATCTCTCTCGTGCTCTCCTCTCTCTCTTTCACTTTCTTTCTCTCTTTCCCTCTCCCACTCTTTAGGTAACGTCTCCGTTACTAAAAAATTTCGCTCTGGCAGCGTCCGACTTTTGCCCTCTTTATGTTACTTCCTTTCTCAAGTTTCACCTCAGGAAGATGAGTAGAATAGAAAACATTTTATTCGATGACTTTGAAGTGTAACTTAATAGAATTTATGGTAAACGGTGGGTTGGTGATCATGTACGATATCGATTGGCAGAGGCAACGCCGGAAGCAAAAAAAAGAATTTTTTGGAAAAAAGATTAAAGAAAAGGGTTGAAGAAACCGAGCACACATTACTGCAGATTTCTTAAGAGGAGTAGGGAAAGGAGAGAAAGAAAGAAATGAAGATTAAAGGATTTGAGAATAAGAGAAAGAGATAGAGAAGATAATAGAATTTCAGACTGAATTTATAGAAGAAAACAAACAAGAGTAAAGTGTTAAGATCATCATATAGAGTAGTGTTAAGATCATCATATACGTTTAGCAGGTACGAAAAGCGTTGACTCGAAGCTCAGCGGAAATAAACAGACAATTATTTTATTACAAATTATGGGGCTTTGATCTGCAAATTAACTTCGCGAGGCAATCTGCTCCAATTATGTCAAATCCATATTTGAACATAATATGTTCTACGGGAGCTTGTCACAGTGCAATTGCAAATACAAAATTAGTTTTAACGAAGATAAATTGGAGATCACAGTGCCAATAATCGTTTTCAAGTTCTAATTATTTATTTGCTAAAGGATAATCTGATTAAGAAAAAAATCAAATAAACAATGAAAAAACTATTATTAACAGTCTGGAATGAAAGCTAGAAAACACTTTCGACGGAAAGAAGAACACATTATACAGAACTGAAAATATGGACTTCATGTATGTCCTACAGGAACTTCGAGTTTGAATTTTCTCGTGATGTGTGAAATAATACCAAGTTTTCCGCCGCAACGCTTGCGTGACTTACTCCTATTATACGGTGAGTTAAAGTTCCCATGCCTTCTCTATTGAAATAGCGACGTTCTCAACTCTACTTCCGCTTCCCATACCTTTCCGTAAAATAGATACATCCCGCTACACAAAAAAATTGAAGTACTTGAGAACGTGATGTAAAAGATGACGTCACATAACTCTGTGTCGTGTTTTCCAGGTATCCTGAATATACAGAAGCATGTACGAATATCCATGCCTTCGCACATACCTCATATATCGAAATCAGACAACGTAAAAGTATAGTTTTACTTCTTCCAAAATCTTTCACCATGAATGCATATCTCTACTACATCGTGAATTTTCGGTACCGTAATTCTCACACAAAATAAAGCTTTCAGGGTCCTCATCTCACACAAAATAAAGCCTTCAGGGTCCTCATCTCACACAAAATAAAGCCTTCAGGGTCCTCATCTCACACAAAATAAAGCCTTCAGGGTCCTCATCTTATACGAGCTTTGATAAACGATGAAAAAGCGGAAACTCTGTTACGTTTTGCACCGTGTTACGTTTTGCCAAACCAAAGAAATTTCAGAAATTTAAAGTTAGTCTTTCTATGTAATAAAAACCTGACAGAAATTGTTTCAATGATTGGTGAAATGAGCAAAGGAAGAAGGAGAATCATTGACGACGGGAAAAAGAAGAAATAAGAACTGAGTGACAAATGGAACAGAGGGGATCAGAGTAGAAGATAAGGTGTAGGAGAAAAGCTTTATAAAGGAGGTGCTTTGGATGGCGAAAAAGGGGTCTCCCAGGCTACCAATTCACAATTTTGTTGGTAGTAATGAGCCTTTCATTCATCAAAATTGTAAACATTTCACTAAGCACGTGGCAAATCTTGCACAGAAAAGGTTATTTAGGGAAACCGAACTCTCGACTTCCGCTCTCCGAGCGGTGCTCTTACCCACTGAGGTGCCATACCTCAAAACTTTCTGAGGCCCTTGCGACTGCTCTTTAAAAAAAAGAAAAGCAGCTATATTTGAACGGAGAGAAAGTTCACTCCGAGCAAAGTGGAAAGAATGCAATAAAATGCAGCAATCTTTTGAATAAAATTTGCATATGACGAACTGAAAGGAACAATTTTGATGGACATGCAAAGAATGACGAGAAACAGGAGAGAGAAAAAAGAGAAAAAGAGAGAGTAAGAGGGAGAAAGAAACAGGAAGAATGAGAGAGACGAATAGACAAGTATAATTTTAAATAGTAGAAAAAGGAGGCACATAGATATATCTTAAAATAACAAAGTAAGAAGAAAAATAGATTAAAGAAATAGCAAAAGGCAATAAGAGAGGTGCAAGACAAATGAGAGTAAAACGCAACAAGAAAATTCCATTAATTTTTACAAATCTACATAAGAATTATAGAAAACCAGAAAAGATAAGCCGCACGTTTAATCTACATATCTATGTACAGTGACTTCATATGTCACCTCGAGAAAAAGATCATTAAATTATATTTTTTTAAAAAATCATCGACCAATGGAGTCCTGAACAGAATTTTCCAGTTTTTAAAATTTGGTTTACGTTTATTAGTGTTCAATTAGAGCGCGTTCATTGGGTTCCGATCCCGTTTTGATAACTCCAGCCGCACGTTCAACCTCTTTTTCAACTAGGTGACCGGTAGTGGACCGACCACCTAGCTCTTTGTTTAACACATGAACTTTTGTTTTTCTCAGTGTTAATAACACTGAGAAAAATTTGGAAGGTCACCAAGAGAGCGTGAGCTCATTGTTTCGTTTACGCACTTTCTTTAAAACTACGACGTAAACAACGAGCGGTGCGAGAGAATGAAAAATAGACAATAAAGTCGGAGAAGTAGAGATTTCATATGCTAACCTACTTTTATAAAGATTAATGTGGAATGTGTTAACAGTCCGTAATTAGTAGCATTTCGTACAATGGTAAAATAAGTCAAAAGGCCGTTTGTTATTTGTACCAAACAAGCAACAGGCTTATAACACAGTAATTCTCAATATATAGCTGCGATTAAACTCAAAGTGTTGTCCATAGTGTTAAACAGTAAAAGTGTGTTATTATTGTGTTTCTTGTTTGGTACAAATAACAAACGGCTTTTCGACTTTTTTCTTTGTCCTCCCTTTGACAATTGCCGATTTTTCGTCTCACACCAAATTTATGAAAAGAAAATCTTTGTAAGACTATCAGGTCGATGATTTTCAAAATAGAAGTACGACCTTTTTTTCTTTGAGGTGACTATTGAGTTCACCTCACATAGATTAAACGTGCGGCTGAATTGGAATTTTTGTAGTTTGAACTAAATTTGTTCTCTTTGAATAGTATTTTTTTCGGAAAATTTACTCAAAAACGACCCGAATAAATTTTTTGTATCATTAAAACCTGAGCAAAAAAATTCTTCTTAAAGAAAAGAACAGCCGAGGGAAACGGTTGAACACAATCATAATAGGTATTCACTTATCTTCCTTTCCCTCACAGTGAGTGGTGACTGGACAATTCGCTCTGATATTGATTTTCGTTACCTCAACACGAAAATGCCAAGAACCAAAAAGAATTCCTCCCCAAAATCTCCGAAGTCTTCTCCTTCGACCAAATCCCCCTCCGCCAGTGTCTCAATCTCCGAAACAGTTGCCGAAGCTGTCGCCTTCGCTACATTAGATGCTCCAGACGGAATCTCGATTCCACTTTGGAAATCCATTTCTCGGATCATAACCATGCTTTCGTCTACACTCGAAGCCATATCTTTCAAGACATGTCATTGCAATTCAACATCCCTTCCCCCTAGCGCGACACTGAAATCATCTGGGTCGCCTTCCGCCTTCTTGTCAACTACTTCTGATGAAGAGTCTCACAGAAGGGCACGTTCTCTGGTCATCGCGGGTCTTCCAGAAAGTCTCTCTCCAGCAGCAAGCGAGAGGGTCGTCCATGACGAGGCTATCGTCCAGTCTCTTCTGGATGATCTCAGTATTCAAGTTAGACCAGAAGCCGTTTTCAGAATGGGTCAAGGTAATCGTAGGTTACTCAAAGTAATGCTTCCTGCTCGTTCTTTCATGTTGGCAGGACTTCGTTCAGCTTCTTCCATCCGTTCAAACCCCCGTTGAAAGGGGGTTTTCATCAGGAAGTCAATGACGCCTGATGAGTTGATGACCTGGAATGCAAAGCGAGCTCAACTGAAGGAACTCCGTCTGTCTAATCCATCGTCGACTTGGGTTCTCTACAAGGATGATCTGTGGCTGAAAGAAGAATTCTCAATCGATGATGGTTTGATTCCGAATGTTGATAGAGTTATTGATCATTCCCTAACTGATATGCTTATTCTTCCCGGAGACGTCAAGTACTATTTAAAAAAGCTGTCTCCTTCTCTTACGCAGACATCTGACTCTATTCCTCAGAAATTTTACAAAGAATACGCTTCGTCACTTGCAGAACCACTAAGCTATATTTTCAATTTCTCTCTTAAACTTGGCCATTTTCCTTCTCTTTGGAAAATATCTTACATCACTCCTATTCCAAAAAAATCTCCACCCTTGAATGTAGACAACTTTCGACCTATCGCAATCACGCCCAAACCTTCTAAAGTTTTCGAACGCATAGTTCGTGATAGGATAACAAAGTGGATGGACATGCATTCTATATTTTCTGAAGAGCAACATGGTTTCGTTCCTAGAAGATCAGTTCAATCTCAGCTTCTCTCGGTAACTAATAGTTGGACGAGAGCCCTCGACCAAAGTAAATCTGTCGATTGTCTCTATTATGACTTGACTAAGGCTTTTGATGTTGTCTCGCATTGTAAACTTCTCCACAAACTAGAAAGTTTAGGCATTCGTGGAAATCTTTTGAGATGGACTAGAAGTTTTCTAACAGGACGTTGTTTCAGTGTTAAGGTCAACCGAACATTTAGTGACACTAGAGAAATATCATCTGGAGTCCCACAGGGATCGGTTTTAGGGCCGCTATTCTTCTTGATCTATATCAACGATTTGCCTCGAATTTTTTCCAACTTACCCTCAGTTAGTATTAAGCTGTTCGCTGATGACATTAAGTTGTATATTTCTTATGATGAACTAGGTGCTCAAATCGCTAAATCCCAACTCTGTTTAGCAATAAATCAATTCGATAGGTATTGCGATACATGGCAGTTGGCAATAGCTGAAAAGAAATGCAATGTTCTATATTTAGGTAATAAAAACCCATGCTCAACCTATTATGTAAGTCCAAATACTCTTTTCACGAAATCAACCTCTGTTAGAGATTTAGGTATTTTAATAGATTATTCCCTGTCTTTCAAATTATGTACAATATGAGCTTTTGTGTCGGAAGGCATTACAAACAGTTTATGCCTTATTCAGAATTATTTCATGTATCACACCAGATATATATGTAAGATGTTACAAATCATATGTTCTACCGATTTGTGAATTTTCTTCATCGGTTTGGTCTCCTCATTTAAAAAATGATATTAGGAAAATAGAGAAGGTCCAGCATATATTTACTAAACTTCTCTATTTTAGATGTAATTTGAACTGCTCTCCTAATATTAGTTATGAGAATCGTTTGAATACTTTAAATTTGACCTCTCTATATTGTAGGAGAATCATTAATGATCTCACTTACGCTTTCAAAATAATCCGAGGTGAAGTTGATCTTAAAGTTAGTACCTTTTATGTGTTCAAACTGTGTAATGGTAGAACATCCGCCTTTAATTTCCACATACCTTTCACAAATAAGAGGTTAACTTTCAATTGTTTTGGAGTAAGAACGTCTAGGTGGATGATTAGTTTACCTGCTCAAGTTATGACTTCTCCTAACTCTAATGTGTTCAAAAAGAGGCTCAAGATGCTAAATGTTCTTGAAATTCTCGATCTGCACTTACCTAATCTCTGAGTTGTTCCCTTTTTTTGCTTTCTCTCTCCTTTCTTATTCTATAAAATCATTGTTCAGATGTTATTGTCAAGAACAACGCTCACTATTGTATGAGTTATCTTATGTTTGTCACATCAGTATTGATGTATGAATAAATAAATAAATAAATTAAAAAAAGGTCTAAAAAGCATGAAAGAAAACGTTATAAAATGTTAGGAAAAACAATACAATTGATAAATATTGAATTTTTTTGAATTTTTCAAGTTCAATCATGATTAGTCTTAGATCCCAAAAAACTTTGCTTTTTGAACTTGGAAACAGTTTTGTGATAGATACTTCTATGACACTTCTCAAAAACCTTTAAATCGAATACAGACATGCAAATCCTACTCTCCGTATTCACGGGTGAAGGAGTGGTTGAGTTTCTTCTCTTTTACAAAGTGCACCAAAACTGCCGATACAAATCCTGCCGCGCCTTTAATTTCAACATACAAAAGTTCGTACTAGTGTGCTCATGGGGTAGTTTACACAAATTGATAAAATCTTCAGTGTTTTTATAACTGATAAACGTCGAATTGCAACTAACGCAACCAGTATAGCGCTGAGTTGATGTTAGCGGTTATTTCAACATTGTGAAATTGAAGGCGCGGCTGACTCACAATATTTACCTGAGATCAATTATTCGATCATTGAAGTTCTGTTGACTCCTCAATGAACATTAACTGTGCGCTGAAATATTTTAGTCAATTCAGTCTAGCTAATCTACTCTGGTAAGTCATTCAAACTCAAGAGACTCAAAGAGTTTGAATGACTTAGTTTGAAAGTTTGAATGACTTAGTTTGAAAGTTTGAATGACTTAGTTTGAAAGTTTGAATGATATAGTCTTTGATTAATAAAATTTCAAGAATCACTGAGAAAAACAACAGAAATTTATATATTTTTGTTTGAAAATAAGGTTTTTAGTACAATCGAATAGAGAGAAAAGCGGTACTTAAGTAATGAATGAAGCGGTTTGAGAAACCTTCTCATACTCTCTCTTCTCTCTATTATCTTCTTTATCTTTTCTCCCGTCCCTTCCCTGACTTTTTCTCGCTATGTCCATCTGAGGGTAGTCTGTGTGTGTTGTTCTTCAGTATATATATATATGGGAGAATAGACGAGGAACTATAGCATACAGGGAGTAAAATAGAGAGAGAGAGAGAGAGAGATAGAGAGATAGAGAGAGAGAGAGAGAGAGAGAGAGAGAGAGAGAGAGAGAGAGAGAGAGAGAGTTCATTCGCATTCTATAGAGAAGATTTATATCTAAAGCTGAGTCACATTCATTTAGGCAGCGGAGAAATTATCTTCAGGAGTGGGCAGGATATTCAAAGAGAGTATCATTCGCCTATTAAGCACTGGAAGCATACTCTTTACTCATTCGAGACATCTAGTTCATTTATGCTCATTGAAATGATGTATCATTATTATTATCATTTCGATCGAAAAGATAAGGTAACGCGAAACATAGTCACATAAAATACCACAAAATTTCTGTGTTCTTTCCAGGCAAAGAGTAGTCGATTTATCCTCACTGTCCAATTCATCAAGGCAAAAGGTGGTCGTCTTTCTTATCACTCTCAACTGCTATCCTTTACTTTAAATTTAAAAACGATAGTTTACCAGCACTGTTGTATTTTTTAAAAAAACTTCCTTACTTTGAGCGAGGGAGTCCAAAATAATGATAAGCTCTCCTTTTCTACTTTTTTTCTAGCTAACGTCTTATTCCAGACTCTCCCGCTAAAACAGCGGTAGTTTCTGGACTAGCAATGAGTCATTAGGACCTTTGATGAAAACCCGGTCTTGGGACGAATCTTCTGTTAAAAGGCTGAACTCGGATGTTTATGAGAAAAGCCGGTCTATGAGAGACATTGTCATGATTCTGAAGAAGCTTCTGTAAAATGAAATTATTTTTTAGATCAAGTTAAGATTTCTGAAATACCATACAAGTATAAGAATAGTCCGAATTTTGGGTCGGAGAGCTTTAAATAATCTAATTGTGCTTTGAAGCAAGCCTGCTGATATAATTATCTCTAGCTCGAAAAACGCTAACGAGGCCTCATGGCTTAGGGCCACGACCTTATGAAACAATCAACCACATATCAATTTTTGACCTTTGTAAATCGCTTAAGCAACAATCGGCCGAGACTACGAATGAAATCCATCGCATGAGCAAAAATGGCCGGGACCGAACCTCCGCCGCCTAACCGGGGCTTGTAGAGCACCACCAATACACCAACCGAGCGAACACTGTCCCATGCGATTTCTTGCTATTTAGTGGAGAAACGAAGTACAGTACCGCCCAAAATGTTATAATATATAGGGTTATTGAAAATAACTTTTTTCAAAGATAAAATTCAAAGCTCAAATTTTCACAGAAGTTTTTTTGGGTGTCTGTACCGTACCGGACGTCGTTTTGAGTGATTTATTATTTATCTCCAGGAAATACACCGAAATTGGTATATCTTCCATTTTTCAGTTTTTCTCCATGATTTTTTTTAGTTGATTTTTTTTTTGTTTACCGAACTTCATTCATAAAAATTTTGTTTCAAGTCATGGTTCGAACTGTTGGACATCGAAATACAAGTAAAAGAATGCAAGAAGCTGTTGTTGCTGGGGCGAAACAGGGCCGGTCACAGAGCGAGCTCGCTCAGCAGTTCGGGGTAACTCAGAGCGCTATCTCCCATATCCTCCGGCGTTTTCGAACCCAGGTAAACGAATTTTCTACAACTGAATACCTTTGGAACACAAAAAAATTGCAGGGACGAGTCATCGTGAAGACAAGTTCGGGGAGACCCCGCGTAACTTCGAGGTACATGGACCGAAGCATCCTGCGCGCATCTCGCGAAGACCCGAAACGCACTGCTACAGACATTCAAGCTATCATATCAACGCCCGCGACTCCTGCTCCTTCAATAACTACCATCAAACGCCGTTTGCAAGCCGCTGGACTGAATGGAAGGCGGCCTGCAAAGAAGCCTTTCATCAGCGAAAAAAATCGTAAAGTTCGAGTTCAGTGGGCTAAGGATCACCTCAGTTGGACACGCCGTGAGTGGTCTCAGATTGTTTGGAGCGATGAATCCAAGTTTAATATGTTCTGCAGTGACGGTCTGAGGTGGGTAAGACGTCCAGCGGGCAAGCGTTTCCTGCCGCAATACCAGTCGCTCACAGTCAAACATGGCGGTGGTTCTGTGATGGTCTGGGGCTGTTTTTCCGCCAGCGGCATGGGTCCAATTAGACGTATTGTCGGAAATCTCGATCGTTACGGCTATGAGAACATAATGGAAAGCACTATGCGCCCTTGGGCCCTCTCCAAATTCGGCCGTGGGTTCACCTTTCAACAAGATAACGACCCGAAACATCGATCTCAGCACGTTCAGAACTGGTTTCGCCGTCGGCATGTGGATGTTTTGGACTGGCCGAGCCAGTCTCCCGATTTGAACATTATCGAAAATTTATGGGAACATTTGCAACGAAAATTGACGGGAAGAACATGCAGAAGTGCTGATGAAAAGTTTAAGCAGCTAGAGGAGGAATAAAAGGCGATTTCGCAGGCAACCATTGACTCTTTGATTGATTCTATGCCTCGTAGATGTCAGGCAGTCATTGACTCGAAAGGATATGCCACCAAATACTAGAATATTTGTTTTATTACTTCGAAAAAACTGAACATCTCTATAAGCACTTTTTACTATTTCCATTTTTTTTACGAATAAACCTAATAAAGCATTTTTCAAACTTGTTCTATTACTCGAAACATGTGAATTTGGCTTGTAAAAAATTTCTGAAAATTTGATCTTCATTCGTTTTTTTTGAAAAAAGTTATGTTCAATAATTCAATATATTATAACATTTTGGGCGGTACTGTAAGTCGAAAATCACTGAGTAAAAAGGGAGGTTTCTAATATATACCTAGTACATAATATGAATCAAGCTCTGTTTTGCCCTGAGACCAGAGAGACCTTGAAACTCTCTGGGAGGGGCTCATCAGTGAGTTGTGTGGACACTTCATATGTATATATTTTGCGACAAAAATTTTTTTCATAATATATTTACATAAATATGTCATCTTCAAATAATTTTTTGTCACACCGTGTAAAAGATTGAGTAGAATAATTGAGAAATCAACAAAACTCAATAAACAAATTACGAATTTTGCCAGGCGTCACTGATTGGAAATTGTGAAACTGAGTATTTTTTGATTTCTCATCTCATTTTTTATCACTCTTCTATTTTCATGTCCTATTCACCAGGCATTCGTGTGCATACGTGAATACGTGACTGAGAGTGCAAGGCTTTTGAACTTTTCATATAGCCTTATCACAGGGATCAGAAATGTGTTCTCGGCTGTGTTTTGGTCATCGCTCGCAGTCCCGTTTATAAAAAAAGAGATGGTTGAATTGATCCAGCACCGTACATATACTATTGTCTATGCATGTGGTGAAAGTATCACATTATCATCAGAAAATGTTTTTATTAAAACAGCTGATTAGGAAAAATTAGGAAAAAGCTTTTCTAGTAAAAAATAAGGACAGGGCTAATTTCGTACATTCCTTTGTCTCACCACGAATTGCAAATGGATTATGGTGTTTTCTAATTGCTATTTTTTGAGCGAAGCAATCACTTCCCAACAAAAAGCAATCACTAAACATAAAATTTAGCAATAAAAACACCGTAATTTATTGACATTCCGAGGCAATTCGTGGTGGGACAAATGAACTTACAACTTGGCGCCGTCTTAATTTTTCACCAGAAAATACCTTTTCGAATTTTGGGTGAAACGCTACGAAGAAAAGTGAGATAAAAAGTACCAAATAAGCTTTTGACTAAATTACGCGACGAAATGCATCGAAATTGGATGAAAAAGGTCAACCTTTTCAAAAATGAAGAGAAAACAAGAGAGAGGTGGAGGGAAATGTTTCTGGAGAAAAAGAGAGATTAAAATGAGAATGGCAAGATTTCTTTGCTTCTAGCTGGGCACTCCCTCAACCATCCAACCCCCCCCCCCCCCGCCTCCTCCACCGATAATCCCCTTGCCTCAAGCAGCTCATTCCATCTCTCCTTAACCACCTTCTCCAGTTCTCCGCTCTCGCTACCCCTGGCTCTTTTTTCTCTGATTTATGGTCGCCTCCATTATGTATCGCATAAACACTTTTCTTTACCCCATTTCATTCCTCGACGACACAAACTCTGACATGCAATTTATACTACTGCCAAACACAAAAAATGGTCAATCGAGCTCTAAAGTCGGCAAAACCAGAAGTCAAAACTTCATGTGATTAGAACTGTATACTTTGTGATAGAAAATTGGTAATTTTTCATATTATGTGAATTGTTATGTCTAGAGGGCAAAGGCCTGATAAAAGACTTAAAGCGTGTCTACGTGTGGTTAGTACGTGTTTTTATGGTTTGAAACGAATTGTTCAACCGTTGGTAAGAACAATGCTCAGCCAAGATGACTTCGAGAGAGCACTTCTGTAAATTTACCAAGATATCATTTCGGGATCATCAATCAGCCATCAACTTGTACCGATAGTCGAAAAACTGGGGAGAAAGTCTGATGAAGTAGAAAACACATTCAGAAAATATTGTGCCTTTTGCTTGGGAAGAATAACAATTTTCTAAGTATCTTAAAGACAGTTTGTATATTAAGACTTGAGCTTAATTGAAAAAGACACAAAAAAATTATTGTTTTTAATGATTCTACAATACCAATATTAATCGATCGGCTCCGGGAAATCAGGTTAAGGGAGCCACTCTTCAGTTTTAATAAAATCAATGTAAGTATAGAATCGTCGCGAGTCATTGGGCGGAAACGGCTTCGCATGTAGATCAAGAGGAATGCTATTCGTTTTCTAATGAATTTGCGTTCTCGGAGAAGACCAAGAACACTAAAATCGAGAAGAAAATGGAAAGGACAAATGACCAAACGACAAGATGAGAAGCTTTTTTTTTTTGAAAAGTGGAAAGGGGTGGATGTACATACTAGAATATCAGAAGCAGAGTATGAGAGAAGAAATTAGAATTTTAAAAAAGAAAGAAAATAGAGTGATAACAGAAAATTATGAAGAGAAATAGAAAAAAAGGAAAACAGTAAGAGAGGAAGAGAGAAGGAGAAAAAACAGAGAGAAAAAACAAATAAAGAGATAAAGTAAAAGAGAGAAATGATGATTGAAGAGAAAAAATGAAAAATTGGGGGGGAAAAGAAAGAGAGAAAAGATTTAAAAATTGGGAGAAAGAAGAAAGAAGAAATAATAATAAAATATAGAAACATAAAAAAGATAGAATGATTGAGAAAGGGTGAAACAAAAAAGAGATGGATGAGAAGGCAAAGGGAGAGAGAAGACAAAAACAATAAGACTTACCAATGAGAGACCAAGAGAGTGAATGGCAAGCCTTGAAGATAATCACAGGAACAAGCAAGGACTGCTGAAGAATAGTTTACAATCATGTATTAGACTACCGTGGAGTGCTTACTAAAATTTGAAATTTTGTTGCGTTTGCTCGGCCTGAAATAAAAAAGTTTCAGAACCTTTTGTTTTTTATTCAGACTCAGCCTGAGCTTCTTCTGGGCTTCACTCAATGGGTATGGTTCAACAGAAATCAGTACTGACACGCATCTTTTACTGAAATAATATGTTTTAACAGATGTTTCTAACAAAAACTTAAGTAATTTTAAAAGCAATGTTCCTGACAATTTAACTCACTCAGCGCTACAAGATGAACTTCATCCTTTCTTGAAGAGTTTTTGTTAACTCAAAAGGTCAACAAAGATGAGCATAATATGGTTAGAGTTATGACGCATTTCTCATGATGTAATTCAGGTGACGTTGAGAATATTAACACACTTCTCGCTCAAAATGATTATATCCTAGGTAGATATTTCCAATACCGCAAGAAGATGTTCAGTTCAAGTCTATAAGAAGTAAGTAAAGGTATAGAGCGCTAATAACCCCTTTTATTAATGAAAAACCTTGAACAAAAATGGTTCATCTGAAATATTGTTATTGGAGTTCAACACATGTAAAATTGGCGCTTTGTGAATTCTATTTTAAAAAAAAGCTTTTATATTGAAACAATTGTTGAGACAAATTTTATGAGAAAATCAATTCATATAAAAAATACACATTTATGTTATACATATAAACTGTTACTGTACTCTATCACCTCACAATACACTGTTTTGAAAAGTTTTCAAGAGACAACTATTGTCCTTTTTGTGCTCCGCTTACTTCCCCATTCCGCCTCTCCGGTTCCCCTAAAATACTCGAGTTCTTCTTTCTATTTTGTACACTATATATATGGGCTCTAACACAAATTTCTCATGCATTATCTATTCGAAAGAGAAGAAGACTGGGAAGAATAAGAGGAAGGAAAAAAGCGGCGAAAGTTGGGATAAGAAAGACTATACTCGAAGAAGTAAACTTTTCAAAGTACTAGTTTCCTCTTCTTTTGACAAAAAGTTTCCTGTGCTTAGCAATGACTTTGGCATTTTGGGACACGGACGGTGAAAACAAAGCGGAAATAGGTGCGGTTGAATAAGTTCTCTGAAGAAGCCGTGTAACTTTTAGTAGGAAAAAAAGAGGAAAAATAGAAAGTCATGGATATTTCTCAGGAGATCTACTTTCTAAGCGCTCTGGAATATAAAAAAAAAGGAGAGAGACGGAAAAAGAGATAAAGAGAGAAATAGCAAAATAGAGAGAGACCGGGAGTGAAAAAAAAAGAAGGGAAAGAAAAATGAAGAGAAATAAACAGATAGAGAGAGAGAAAGAGCGAGGGAAAGAGAGAGAGAGGGGGAATAGAGAGAGTGAACGAGAGATATACAGAGAGAGAAAGAAAGCATATAAGATTGAAAGAGAAAAGAAGAGGAAATAAGACAAAGAAACTGCAGCAGGTATCCTTACAACATGTTCACTACTGCAATCATTCACTGATTAAAAAGCCCATTATGATGTTTAGGTTGGGGTCTTCGTCTGACTGATCGCTCTTCTCTCAAAGCTTTCTTCTCATCATCGCGGTAACAAATCAGAGACATCTCACAGGAAAACTTTGTATAACATTCTAACGGCTTTCAGGCTCTGGTTGCAAAAGCACATCTTTTTTAACAATCAACAAGGTGAACTTTTAAGAAAGAGCGAAAGGAAGAAAGAGAAAGACAGATAGAAAAGAGAGGAAGAGAGAGAGAGAAAGATAAAGAGAAATTAAGAGAGAGACCTGAGAGAGATGCAATCAAAGTTTAGAAAAAGATATAGAAGTGAGATAAATATATAAACACATAAATAAATTAATAAACATATACACTTTGATCTGTGTCTTGCCTTGTTGATGCGTTGTTGAGAAGAATAGGATTTCGAACGTTTCGCTTTATAAAAGCATCGTCAGCGAAATGAATCACCTAAACACAATGGTGAGCACAGCAGAAATATGTATCAAAAAGGATAAGAAAAACAAATACAAATCAAAATAACGAACCAAATAATGGTGATACAGCCAGAAGAGCTGGCTGTGATATAGAACACAATTGAAGAACCACCGAAGAAAAAATACGAGAAAAAACAAACAGAAAACAGAAGATAGCATCCGTTCGGCCGCTCGACAAAGGCTATACAAGAAATTGTGCAACATAGCCCCAGCTGCTCGTCCTGTGCCCCTCACCCAAACACCCATAATTTCATCAGAACGTGTTTCTGTTGTGGAAAGTACTGTCCTGCCAGATGATTCCACCTCTCTACTCAGTTTCGGACCCTCTTTTATACCCAGTACAGGATTCCCGCGTAATATCGACTTTTCGATGCAAGTCTCTCTCCATCAATTGAGTCAAACTCTAAGATGGCGAGCTCTATTCTCTATACAACCCACGAGTTCTGCAGATTCTATTACTTGCAAATTAGCATCCACTTGTCCATTCCCTCGCATGTTTACCGCCTTTCCTCCGAAATACGCTCCCTCTGATAGAGCTGTACTAACACTCGCTTCCAAGATTCGCGACATTGTGATTAATCACAAAAATACTAAAATTCCTCGCAACTTGACCCCGAAGGAAAACATAGCTTTGAAAGCTCTTGAGGGCCTTGTTCGGACTAACAATATACGTGTAACTAGAAGTGACAAAGGTGGTGAATTTGTTGTCATCAATGCAGAAATGGACAAAAAGCTAACAGAATTGCATCTCTCTGATCGTTCATTGTATACTCTATCCAATAGAGCGGCCTTCACACGAACTCATAAATTTCTTCTCACTCAGTTTCATTCTCTCTCTAACAAAAATAATACTTTGCCTACTAGTATTATTAAACGCCTTGTTGACAATCATCCTCGAATACCTGTTATTTATACTCTCATCAAGACTCACAAATTTGATCTAACATCTGCCGGGACCGATATCAACCAGTTCAAGATCAGACCCATAATCTCTGGATGCGGAGGTCCAACTGATAGGATATCTTGGCTTCTTTCTAAAATTCTCAACCCTGTGTTCGACTGCATACCCACTCATCTCATCAATACCAGTCAACTCCTTGGAGATTTACAGAATATCACAGCTGGTAAGGTAATTTATGAGAGCTTTGATGTGGAATCTCTTTACACTAATGTGTCTAACAATGATGCTGTTGATGCGGTTGTTGATATTATAGAATCTAACAGTGAATCATTCAACCTTTTGGGATTCAGTGTCGAGGATGTCAAGTCATTACTAATTTCTTGTTTGTCATGTAACATATTTGCATTCGCCGGGATCTTCTAATCACAACGCCGAGGCCTAGCCATGGGCAACCGACTCGCCCCACTACTAGCAGTTTCCTACATGCACCTCCTAGAGCGCGCAGCTCCTCGTCGTGATATTGTGCTTCTGAAGCGGTACATCGATGACTACATCGTGATAAGCAGGGATCAAGCAGCAATCGATACCCTCTTCGATTATCTCAACGCTCAGGCCACCCAGATTCATCTCACCAGAGAAGCTGCTGTTAACAACTGTCTACCATTTCTAAATGTAACACTAACTTCATCAGGAGAACGTGTACTTACCAAAATGGTACAGGAAGGCTGCTAACAAAAACATTCTCTTACATAACACATCTAACCATCCTCTTCACGTCAAACGTGCAATCGTGAAAAACACTATCCTAACAGCCTCAAAGGTTAGCTCTGCTGAGTTTCGTTCTGCATCTATAGCCAAAGCTAAAAGCATTCTTAACCAAAATGGGTACAATTGTTCCAAGAAGCCTCACAGCCGAAGGGCAATCCTACCCACAGAACGAAACAGCAGAGCTATCTTTTCTATACCATTCATCTCTGATGCCTTTACTAGAGATATTCGCTGTGCTTTTCGTGATGTAGGGTTAGACGATGTTGATGTTTTAGAGAGGTCGCCGGCCTCCCTTCAGACCTTGTTATGCAGAAATCGCAATAATGACCGTCTTTGCTACAATACAGAAACATGCATTTTCTGCCCTTCTGCGAGATCCGGTGTCTGTTGTACAGTAGGTGCAATATATAAGATATCATGCTCTTGTGGAATGTTTTATATCGGACACACAGGCCGTCCAGTTCATACCAGGGCCACGGAACATATACGTGCTACTAAGAACCCAAAGGCCCCTTCCTACGCAACTAATGCCTTTTCTCAGCACGTTCTTGTTTCTCATCCTAATGAAACAGTTGTACTCACCGGTTCTATCCTGCATGTTGAAACTAATATTGTTCGCCGTAGAATTATTGAGGCTTTGCTGATTGATACTCACAAACCTGACCTTAACAACAAAAGCGAAATGGCAGAAGAGCTCTCTCATCTCTCCCTCCTGCCCCTTCCTTAGGATCATCTCGCTTGTTTTGATCTATATTGTTTTTCTGTTTTCTGTTTGTTTTTTCTCGTATTTTTTCTTCGGTGGTTCTTCAATTGTGTTCTATATCACAGCCACCTCTTCTGGCTGTATCACCATTATTTGGTTCGTTATTTTGATTTGTATTTGTTTTTCTTATCCTTTTTGATACATATTTCTGCTGTGCTCACCATTGTGTTTAGGTGATTCATTTCGCTGACGATGCTTTTATAAAGCGAAACGTTCGAAATCCTATTCTTCTCAACAACGCATCAACAAGGCAAGACACAGATCAAAGTGTATCGTCTACCGGATTCTCAATCCAATGCGTTTAACTCAGCACAAATTCTTCATTAATAAACATATATATATATAAATGTTATGGCTAGAATTGATCAGGCGCTTTCAATTGATCAGATCTCTTTCTTTCAGCTTTCAGCTGGCTCTTTCGGCTGAAGATGAGATCTATTCTTATGTGATCTCATTAGCCTAAGCCGTACGGCCTCATTAGCGTAAACTTTTGCCTAAGCCTAAGCGTTTTTTTTATGTAAAAAATAATTTTTAAATTATCATTTTAAAATTGTTTTTACATTGAAAAACGCTTAGGCTTAGGCAAAAGTTTACGCTAATGAGGCCGTACGGCTTAGGCTAACGAGAGTGCATAAGAAAAGTTTTGATTTAAAAATAAAATCAATGTAAAATAGAAAAAAAACTAACTTAGGATCAATTTCTAGCTCCTGGTCAACTCTAGCCATAACATATATATTTATATAGTGAGTCATAATTAGAAAAGTATAGGATAAAACATTTACAGAGTTCTTACCACTTCTAATTATGAGGAAGAAAAAACAGGAATCAAATAACTATTAAGATCAAAAAACTAATCTAAAAAATTCTAATTAAGGTGAATAAGAACTAACTCCTGTGGAGGATGTGGAGAAGGGGAGAGGAGAACGGATCATAACCGCGCTGAGACACAATGAATTGATGGCCAAGTCAGGAGAGCGGAGATGAACAGGATGTAAGAGGGAGAGTGGCGAAAAGAGAAAGAGATACAGAAGAAAGGGAGACAGAGAAAGAGAGTAGAGAAATAAAGAGAAAGAGATAGTATGAAAAATAAAATAAAAATTAAGAGGAAAAGGAAATAGAGGAGAGATAGAGAAAAGTGCAGAGTTTTGATCAACAAAAGAGAGAAGGTAAAAAGAGGAAATAACAGCAAAGTAAAAAAATAAATAATAACTGAGAAAAACTGATAAGAAAAAAGGAAGAGAGGGACAGAGAGTAATGAAAATGAGAGACAAAGACAAAGCGATAGAAAGAGAGGGACAGAGAGTAATGAAAATGAGAGACAGAGACAAAGCGATAGAAACCGGGAAGGCAGACGGGGATAGAGGAAAGAATGGAAAAGACAGTGAAGGACAAAGAAAAGGACGAAATGATATGAGAATAAAAAACAGCGTTTTTCAACTGACACATTTTTCATACTATTTATTCTTGCTTGAATAAAGCGTTCCGATACGCAGTTGAAGTGAGAATAAGTAGGAAACCATACTCATTCAGGTGGAAGTTAATTTGTAAATTTTACCGTTGGTAGAAAAATTGAAAGATTTCATAAAAGTCACGTCGCAAAATTTATTTAAATCAAGTCTATTGATGGAAGTCACTTTAAACAAGTCACTAGGTTTGAATTACTCGAAGACTTTCCTTCGTGAAAATCAATCTGTTAAAATCAGTTCGCGGATGCCACTTTGTGAAACTTTCTTAGCGGTAGTCACTCCGTGAAAGTCACTTTAGTCACCTCGACCGTGTACCTCCGCCAAAACCACTTGCTGAGAATCATTTTGGATGAACCAGTTCGAGAAAATTACTCTAAGAAAAAAATCACTCTTCCTCGTAGGCGTTTGAGTCATTCTGTTAACATTTCTTGAAAGAAATCACGTTAATAAGGATAGTGGCTTCAAAACATAATAGTAAAACTCATTTGTCGAGAAGTGTTAGTAAAAAGATGTAGATTCTACAACACTTGTTCATCTCTTCTTGTTCAACCCCGACGAGTGTCGCCGGTTCGGAGAGTAATACATATTCAGAGTGCCCGAAGACTTGTGTTAACAAAAAAAAGTACGAAAATCGGAGACAATTTCATTAAAAGTGATTGGGCGGAAACCGAACTCGATGCTTTCGCTTCCCTGGCGAAGCTATTACCCAACAAAGCTAAAAACACTTGCAGTCTCTCGTTTTTTGGACCACTTTTTTGGAGAAACAAATTTTGAGATATCCGAGGCATTCGGATCTCTCAAACACGTCTCAAAAAACTTTTATAGCGATTAGCTCAAAAATCGACTGATAGACTCTCAAAACAGTTGAGAACGCTACGAACTCAACAATCTTTTCGACAAAAAAAGTCAGCTATACCGTCATTAAACATGTTTAAACATGTTTATTTTTGTGATTTGAGAACATCGTCGAATTGCCTCAAAAATGGAAAAAAAAAAGAAGTTGAACGAGCTTCAGAGAGCATTGGTCACAGATGAATTTTTCATTCAGGTTGAATATGTCTGTCAAGTCACACTAAAACATGATTTCGTTTTTTATATATATTTTTCCGTGTAGACTCATTTTGACAAAAAAAATATCCGGATGACTGTTCATGCATTTCAGATGACAACTTGCACAAGTCTACCTGTGATCTACTTATGTCGAGTATTATTGATCAGCAAAGTGGTTGCGGACCCAGAATTGACAACTAAGAATATTTAGAAGGCTTTCTCTACTTAACTTGTCTCCCCGCATCAGCGATAACTCAAGCTAGATTTTCATTTGGTTAAAAAAATGATATTATTATATGTAAACAAGAATTACGCTTACTGAGACCCATAACATTATTTTTATTATTATCGATGATAGTAGTACTTTGGTGACATTATTATCAGGTTTTATTGCTATTCTTATGAATATTTTTGTTGTGATTATGATTATTTTAGCATAATTTTGATAAAACAATTGTAGATGTACATTTGGGAGAAGAGACTAACAGAGGCACATAGGGCTATAGCAACATCTCCGGAGCGGCGGAGGGTCGTCCAACAGTTGCGACGAATGAAGGAAGAAGAGGAGGACATCTAGGACGGAACGTCGTAGAGAGGAGCATAGCATCACCCGGCATAAAGCAGAACACGAGAATATACGCGAGAAAGCATGAGAATACGGAAGAGGCTTATAGAGAAAGGATAAGAGAGAGAGAGAAGGAGAGAGATAGAGAGTGAGGGAGAGAGGTAAAGAGAGATGGAGATAGTGAGAAAATAACAGAAGAAAAGTAAAAATTAATAGGAGAGATAAAGATGAATGAGGGAGAGAAAAAGAAAGAGAAAGAGCGAGACAAAGAGGGAGATACTGTAAGAGCAAGAGAGAGGAGAGAGCGAGGATGAGAGAGAGGCAAAATGTAGAAGCGAGGGGAACCGGAGAAGAGAGAAAGAGAAAGAGAGCGTAATAAAGAGAGAGAGAGAGAGAGAGAGAGAGAGAGAGAGAGAGAGAGAGAGAGAGAGAGAGAGAGAGAGAGAGCAGATTGGCAACTGAGATAAGGAGGACTTATCATAAGAGGCTGAACATAAATGGAACAAGACGATGCCACGGAAAAAGGTCATTTCGAGCAAGAAGGCACAAGAGTGTATATATCACAAAACGTCTCTTTTTCATCGCCGCCAAAAAATGGCCTGCTTATAGTCTAGATTTGAATCCAATGGACTACTCCATCTCGTCCATCCTGGAGAGTGAAGCTTGCGCTAAAACCCACAACTCGATGTCTGGTCTCAAGACGTCGCTTGAGCGAGCATGGGACCGAATTTCACAGGAGGTTTTGCGGTCCGCGGTGTCTGCCTACCCCCGTCGTCTGTCTTTCGCAAAAGAGAAGGTCATTTCGAGTGAAGGTTATAGAATATTATCATATGACAGATAATAAAATTTGTAGGAGAGGAAAGTGGAATTTCGCTCGCATTAAAGAAAAATATGCGGAAAAATCCGTGTCATCAAATATATTCATCACCACGTATATACGTATGAATGACTAAAAAGCAAAAAATTTTTACTCTTCACGTTTCCTATCTGAGTGAAGTTACCTTTTTTCCTATCTGAGTGAAGTTACCAAACATACCCTTTTTTATATCAAAAACCTGAATACTATTTCCGTGTGTCACTAGATTTCACCGTTCGGTTCCATTTTCTCAACTCAGTATTTTTTTATTAAACAGAACTTCAAACAAGTCTGAGAAAAATGCACTGAATTTTGGAAAACTCTGAGAAATATGAGATATACTTGTAAATTGGAGTAGGATTTGGAGGAAGCGGAATTGTAATAGGTGTTTCAGAGGAAATTTCACAACAACAAAAAAGGTGCATAAAAACGCTGAAAATAAGAGATGGCTAAGAGGTAGAGAAAGCACGATTGTCTCCAATTTCAGTAAAGAGAGTTCTCTTGTTTGAGGGGGGGGGGGGAGACAACGCGAGAAAGAAAGAAAGAAAGAGAGAAATAGAGAGATGGACAAAGTAAGAGTGCAAGAGAGAGACAGATAAGAGGATGTAGATAATTTGAGAGACATAACCTTTTTGAAAAAAACAATGGTTGAATGAAGATATTCAGGTGGTAGCAATCGAAAAAGCGTACACTTAGAAAACAATTTGGGATGAATGAAACTTCTTCTCAACTGAAACATCGAGAACGTCTTTCTAATAGCAATTCTCATGCAAAGAGGCTTTCGAATGAATTTGGAAAGTTAGAATGTCGGAGATTCTAAGTGCGTAGAAAGGATGTATCGTATGTATCAAGCATAGGTAAAAGTTAGATTTAGAGATATGCGGAAGGTTCACTATGTAAGCCGAAAGTATAATTTTAACTATGAATTTGACCATGCGATTTGGCATAATTATCAAAATTACCTCAATTTTTTGACAGGGAAGTCATTAATTGAGTGAAATTAAAAAGGGGAGAGGAATAAGTCAAACTCATTTGAAGTCTGAAATTACCACAAAATATTTAATAATTGGGTGAACTGGAGAGAAACAAGGGAGTGGGGAAAGTATTCCTTTCGGGAACCCTTCCTTGTTTAAACCAACTTCTCTTGGTTACATTGCCATGTAGCGCCCAAACAATAGAAAAGTCATTGAAAGCAAAGATCCACAGCGATCCAATGGGTTTATGCAGTGAGAAAGAAAAAGTTCTTACAGGCGCGTTCAATGTGGAGACATGGGACACAGGAAGGAGAGACTAATAGAGAATTGAGATGCGTCTATTGAAATGATTGAACTCGTAAGAGAAAGAAGAAAAAAGAAAGAGAGTTACAGAGAGACAAAAAGAGAAGAAGAGAACGAGAGAGATAGATAAAAAAAAGAGAGATAGATCTAAGATAGAAAAGAGAGAGAAAGGTTACAGAGAAAAAAGAAAGAGCCCGGGAATGAGAGACCTAGAGCTGTAAACTCTGAGAAGAGAGAGAGAAAGATAGAGAGAAGAGAAGAGATGAGGAAAAGAGAGAGAGAGAGAGAAACTTTGGAATCCGACATAATCCTTTGCTTACAATGTTGCGGAAGAACAGAGAACATCTCCATTTCAAGAGTAGGGGAAAAGTTGAGAGTAGAGAAGTAAAAATATTAAAAGCGGAGGATAATGTAGTGAGAGGAATAATAAAGTGGCGAGGAACTGTGGAGAAATATAACAATTAATACACTACTACGTGAATAAAGTATGAGGAACTTCTGGCATAAGAATTATTGATGAGTTTTCAGATGGGCACGCTTAATTAACTTGTAAACGACACTTGTTGCACTCAAGTTGACAAAAATAAGCTTTTGGGAGACTAGACTGTATGAGATGCGAGACGGCAGAAAAGGGGATCAGAAAAGCGAGAAAATAGAAAAAACAACGAGATTCAGTTCAGTTGAGGATGGAGGTAGGACAAGAAAGGCAAAAAAAATTCATAAAGAGAGAAATAGAGATAGAGAGAAAGAGAGGGAGAAAGAGAAACCGATGTAGAGAAACTGAGGGGGGGGGGAAGAAGAATAGAAAAATGAGAAACAGGAAACAAGATATAAATTAAGAAAAATTGAGAAATGTTTTAAAAACATGATAGAATGAGACGATAAATGGACGTTGAAGTTGAATACTGGGAGGAGAAGAGAAGACGAAGAACAGGAGGCAAAATTAGACACAACGATTAAACAATTCTCAATATAAAACCAAAACAATTAAATGAGTAAAGAAATATGTAAGTAGAGAAGTTGAAGAAGTAATTCGAGCAAACAATCGTAATAAATATAAAAGTTCTAGTTTATAGAATTATCTAGCACTTTGAGAAAAAAATTGTGCTAGCATTCTAATTCATATTTTAACTCATTGAATTTAAATTAATCATACTATTATGTATGTATGCTATAGAACTTTCCAGTTTCGTCCAGCTGTTTCTCATCATTCTTTTTTTTTAATCTTATAAATTAGGATATTGAAAAATAGTAATTTAGTTTAATGAAATTTGAGCTTTTTATGACACTTTAGTTGTACATTGATTACACAATAGCACACGCAAACACTAGTCTACCTGGTGAAATCGAACCCAGCCGTCTCTCTCTTACCAGGACGATGAGCACGTTACCAAGGACACATTGCTAGTATATGCAATAGTGCTATGTGAAACTTGCAACGACTGCGTTCGATCTAGCGGCTCTATCAGTGAAATGTGTTAAATGAGATTAATCATCGAACGAATAAATCAAATTTCAAGTTTTAAGAGGGTTTTGGACAATTCAAGTACGTTCAAACCGTTAAATTCTGACAATAGGATGGAGCATTCTCTGTATTATTATTATTATTATTATAGGAAAATGATAAAAGATGTGATAAGGTCCGGGCGTGGCATAGTGGTAGTGTGATAGACCATTGTGCGGAGTCCCGAGTTCGACCCCCACCCCGGACAGATCCACCCAAACCAAGGGGATTAAGAAATGTTGGTAGTGCTCATGCATGAATCTGACTCTCCCCACTGCTGCTAGTCACACTAGCAGTGATCTAGCAGGCAGCCACTGGTTCTACCAGGATAGGTCTGTCCTGCATCTCAGGGGAGCGCGTACCCTGCCGCGAAGCGGGAACAAGCGCGAGGAAGAAGAAGATAAAAGATGTGATAAATATAATTTAAAATTATTATATCACTGTTAAGACTATAATGTAGCAGAAGTCTGTTTGTGAAATAGCGCATTACATGAGCATTCCCAAAAGAAATATTTTCTCAGAATATCATAAGTTAGCTTATAGACCGTGATTTTTAAAAAAAATTTCCTAGCTTCAACTTTTTTAAACCAGTTTACCACTAAATTATCGCTCTCACTCTTAGATTTTCCTCTTCTTTCTCTCTCTCTCTATTGGTTTTCTTTTCCTCTAACTTGCTCTCTCTCTCTCATCCTTTCTCTTGTCCATCTCTATGTCTTCCCTTTCTCCTTCTTTTTGTCTGCTTTTCTCTTGTGTCTTATTTCTCTCTATCCTATTTCTCTCTATCTCTATTCTAAAATTTTTCAATTTCATTGTCTTATTTTTCTTATTCTTGAGTTAACTTAAATGATATTTCTGTTAATACTGCTCTTCTTCAAAACAGCCGAAAATTGGCTCGAAAAAGTTAAGGAATAGAAATATGCTTCAGTACATGCAAGCAACAACAAAAAAAAAACTGAAAATATTTCAGACGCAGTGATATCTGTAAAGAAATGAAAAAGGGGAATAACCCTAAAATGAGGTGCTTCATGTCCAAAATTACCGCGTTTATGAGCCCCAAAATTACCCCAGTGCGGTTGAAAAAAAAAGTTTTTGCTTAAAACAACAGAAATACGCCTGACTCACATCTGGAACATCAGCTCCCTTTCCCATCGAAATGAGTATTTTGTAAAAGACTCAGTTCCTAGGACCTCATTAACAAAATTACCCCACCCTCTTTCTTTTTTTTAAGCTCGAAGTAGGGAACTGCTAGTAAACGGAACAGCATTTGGGGAGCTATAAACTATCGTCCTATTCCCGTTGATGCAGCGCTCTACATATTCATGGCTTCTATATAGCAAGCATACTCTCGACGAAAATATGTAGTTGTCTAACACCTACAAAACAAGACCTAGTTTTCTAGCCTTTATATGGCTGAACTCGAAAGCTGAAATAATAGGTCTTACTCTTATAAAGAAGTATCTATCATTAAAAACACAACCATTTTTTTCCGGTTACGACACAGCCTAATCATTCCGAGAAAAAAGTGCAGGAACTATTTTATTCCCCTGTTGTGTACTTGTCATTTGAAATGAAAAGAAAATCTTTTAGATATGTAGTTTCATTGTTACAGAGAGGAGTTCTACACGAGGGATCGAATTATACAAGTCGTTAAAAGTTGCATTTTTTCCTAAACAGACGGAATAGCTTTCAAACTGTTAAAGAGGAATTTAGACTCACATTCCTGAAACGCCTACTTCTAACATGTATCCCGTTGGTCCAATATCTAGACTAAATCGGACCATTTATCGGGGCTTCATCCTTCAACCCGTCCGTAAAAATACTCACGTCTATGCACTTTGATTTCCTATAAAATCTTCCTCAAAACTTCGAGGTCTCAGGATGAAATAAGGCCTTATTGTTAGATCTTCCCAAGAGTGACTGTGAAACTCACTAGCTGAGAGCTATTGGAATCGTTTGTGGGAGGTTTATTAATTGCAAGAGAGGCCCTATTTTCATATCAACAATGTCATTTCAATACATCGAAATAAATGACTTTCCGACGAATAGCTTCATCGCTTGTAGCTTCGCTCTCTTTCTTATAACTTCGCATCCTTTCCTTGAGAAGATTGCGAATAACCAACATTATTGTAAAGAGGAGAGGCGGCTACTCAAGTTCGCAATGAAATCATTTGTATACGTGAGATGTCAAATCGTAGATTTCTCTGATCTCATCTATTGCTCTGACAATTAACACAGTTTGCTGTAGAGATACAAAGATTTTTGCCTTTCCTTCCTCTGCTATAGAGGTTCCGTTCAAGAGAGCCGCCAATGGCGGTTCAAGAGAGCTTTTAATAAAAAAAACTTGTATTTGTTACCCTTAAATTTTTTTTGCCCTTTGTGAGCAGGATACTGGAAAGAAATGCAGAGCTATTTTGGTAGAATTAGTCCTTCCTCCTCGGATCAGTGCTTGTGTTTTTATCAGAAATTTTGGAAGTGGGTCTGACCGGTTCGAGTGTTGATAACAGCCACCATTTAGCGTCGGAATAAAGAAACAACTTTCTTTTTCGGCAAAGTGTGTGGTGTACTCATGACAGAGCCTTTACAGGCAAAACATATGATGAGTTTTTTGTGTTCACTAAAGCTACCCTTCGTGAAACTTTTACGTGGAATGAAGTTTCAGATTTGAATGAAGTATACAGGTCCATCTCCTTGATATCATTCTTATGTTTTCACAAAGTTCTTAGAAAATTCTCGAGCAGGAAACCATCTAACTGCTAACTGCTTCATCCTTCTCATCTTGACCATAATTAAAGATTATAACGTGAACTCTTCAAGACACAACATGATTTACAGATGATTAGTTTTGTTAAGCAAGTTTCAATTCTTGAAAGCCCTCTTATAATAAAAAAACACAACATAGAAAAAAACTTACCACGCTTAACGCTCAAAAATTGATTCATGATAAATAGAAAGTTAGTTAAATAACCGAAAGAACCAGTTCTCACAGCATTCAGAGTGCTTAGAAAATGACATGAACAAGTAGTCTTTTCTTTATCTTTTCAAGTTCTCATTTAAACTAGGCACCTAGCGAGAATCGCTTACTCATGTGATGAAAAAGATCATATGTTTGAAATAACTAGAAAATTAATTTACGAAGAGAATCATTACAAATGTTGTTTAGAAAGAAGTTTACCCAAACAAAAAAACAACAAAAATTCAAACTGAAAACAATGAAAAACAAACAAGAGTTCAAAAGTTCCTCGAATTTTTAAGCTTCTGGTAATAACTCTTCAAAGAAGCCTTTTGAGCTCTCTAGAATATTTATTGAGTATAAAAAAATTTCGGAAGACGATAAACATGGATAAACAGAGATTGAATGAAATTCTTCAAAGCTCTTTAGCCTCAACAATTGCTTGGTTGCGAGGTTACTGTAGTTCTACAACTGGTGCAGCCGTAACTACGGTACAGGACCGCTTTGGTTCACAACCTCATAATTCAATGATTCCGGGCATTCCCTAGTGTATTCTCTGTTGTGTAGTGAGAACATACTCGAGTCGGTAAGCAGAGAGCTACAGTTAGGTTTTCAAAGAGAAATGGAAGAAAATATTTATTCCTAGCCATGGTTGTAAAAGTTCGGGTTTTGAAAAGGGATGAAATAAGTCGATAAATTAACGAATATTTTCAGCTATTCAGATCAAACGCAGTCAGGCCAAGTTGGGATGACATAAGACTCACTAAAAACATGGACTAGATTTATCCCGTGTTAACTAGTTCATGGAAAAATTCGACTCCACGAGTCGGAATCGAACCCAGCCGTCATTGTACATGCATATCTGTGACCGGAAGTACCCGGTCCAAGAAAAAGACATACAGTACCGAACAAAATTCTTAAAACAATTTTTTTTCGTTTGTAACTTTTATAGTTTGCATCCAATAGTTTGAAATTCCAACCTTGTCATTACAAATAGGTTCAAAAAATGGAGACGAAAATCACAAGAATAGGTCTATTAATACGTAAAATGCAACTAGTGTAAAATTGTAATAGATCACCCATTTTGACAAAAAAAAAACTTATGTACTTTTGACCTGAGACAGGTCTGAAACACGTTTTTACTCCCTGTGAAACGAGTAAATCGAAGTGACAAATTTTAATATAGCTATAAAGAAAAAAATGGAAAAAATTGAATTTTTCGTCAAAATTAAAAAAAAATTGAAAATTCGAGTTTTGGTCCGAATGAGTTTGTTTTAAGAAGCAAACATATTTTTCTATAACTAATGCATAAATAAACATGAGGAAAAAAACCAAAAGTTTTATGTTACATATTGTCTTGATCTTTTAAACGTTTGGTTTTTTTCTCATGGTAATTTATGCATTAGTTATAGAAAAATATGTTTGCTTCTTAAACCAAACTCATTCGGACCATAACTCGAATTTTCAATTTTTTTATGTTCAAATTTCATAACTTATGTTCAAAAATTAAATATTTTTGATCGAATTTTGCGCGGTACTGTAGATTTGTTTGACTTTGCCCCGTAAACTTGTTTTTCTCGTTTGTGAGGTTAATCACATAAGTAAATCGTTTAATTGGTTCAATCAATAAACTAATCTTCGATGCAATCAAAAAGGCTCAATTTGAATAACTTTTTAATTACACGAAAATAGACGACACGTATATTTAGAGGTCCTCTTTGATGTTAACAGTCATGAAATCGAGCGTTTCAATCAATATTCGGGAACTGACGGCTTTACGGGCTTCAATCAATATTCGGGAACTGACGGCTTTACGGTCTTGAAGTCGACTCTCGTCATAGAATATCCTAACCGAAGAACGCTTTCTCGCCGAAAGTGACCTGCAACTTCAATAGTGCAATAAATTTGGAATCGTGATTTCTCTTGGACAAAGGAACAGACCATGCTCGCAGAAAATATTTCGAAAATTGAGGACTGGGTCGGAACCGAACTTATGTACGCCTAAAGTTTTTTCCTACCGAACTGCTCATTCACTAATTTTCGTACGAATTCAAGCACTTTTGACTCAAATTTAAAGAAAAATTTCAGAAAATTATCTAAGCATTTCAGCGGAATAAGATACTTGCCTATGAAGCCCTCTCTCGGTAAAGATCCTCTCATTCGATGAAGACTGGCTGCCTTCGTCGTCTTTTATCGACAAGTAGTCCATCTGAAAGGAATCCTGTCTCATCTTCAAGGAGTCTCTCTGAAACAATTACTATTGAGCCTGGATACTTCAGCATTCACTAGTTTGGAATAAACAGCGATATTGAGAT